>CM069526.1:58602500-59202500 GCA_035773235.1 Eospalax fontanierii
CACCTCCATGATCAGAGAAGGTTTTGGACCCTTAAGCCCTGAGAAAAAGGAAAGCAAATAGCATAACTGATCCTGAGGTTCAGTGGGTAAGGAGTTGAATAACACTGGATTTGAAGACCTAAGGGAGAAAGGAAATATTTAGCACATTTTATGGGCCATGCACTTCAAACAGACATTTATTCTGAGAGACGGATTCTTTCCCCTCCCTTTGTCAATGATGAAACTGTTCACTGAAACCAGGGGATGTGCCAGGCAGAGACATCCAGTGCTCTCTGTAGCGGTAATGTAAATAATGTCTGTCTCACAGCTCTGTGCGCTGTTTGTTTTTTACTTTTGAGTGAAACTGAGTCTTCATTCATTTTGTATGTTACTGTTAGTATGCTTTTTGTGGATTTATTTCAAGTCTTCTCTGTTTTCCTTCCTGTCTTTCCAGAATTTGTGCTTCTTACTTTGTGAATTGCCAGGTCTATTGAAAAATAGACAAAGGTAACTGAAGCCATAGTTTCATGATGCAGTCCTGTCCCTCGCCAAGGCAATGGTTTATATATCTTCTACACTGTTCTGTCCTGTTATGCTGTTTCCTTTAGTCACAATAGACTGGTTCTTGGCCTTGAATGCCCTGGCCCATAGTTTGACCCCATGTTCTTGAAGCATGATTTATATATAATAAGCTTGAGAGTATCAGCAAAAAGTTTAACATGCCTCCCCAAGAGCCTATTCTTCCAGCCCAGCTCAGATCTGGCTTGTGTATAGTTGGCTCCCTAATTCTTTTTGGGGTGTCAGAAGAGATGGCATGGAAGATCTTCTCAAAGGGAATTCCAGCATTAACTCCAGTTAGTCTTTTAAACCAATAACTAATGTCATAATTCACTTTGACTATTCTTATCTTTGATCATGACCATTTTATATTGTCCTTCCTGATTGTTTTAGTTCCAATTTTTTTCTGAGGTTTCTTTATTTAACTACCTGAGCTTAAAATCAAAGCAGAAATTTACCATCTTCTTCATCTATCTTCTTTAGTTTGTTAAATATATATATATGACCAAGCTAACCTTGAATTCACAGAGATCCGCTTGCCTCTGCCTCCAGAGTGCTAGGATTAAGGGTGTGTACCACCATACCTGGCAGATTTATTTGTGTGTGTGTGTGTGTGTGTGTGTGTGTGTGTGTGTGTATAAGTGTTTACATGTGTGTATGTACTCCACATGTGTGCCTGGTGCCCTCTGAGGCCATAAGAGGTCATCAGATCAACTGGAACTGAAGATACAAGTAGTTGAGCCACCATGTGAGTGCTGGGAACTGAATCCAGGTCCTCTGCCAGAGCAACCAGTGCTCTTAACCACTGAGCCATTGCTCCAGGCCCAGTTTTATTTAAATTGTACAGGAGAGCTTATTAAAGAATAGACTTAGTGGAAAGGTGTTTGATTTTTAATTTACCATTCTTTATTTTTATTTATTAAAAAGCAAAAAATAAAAGAGAAGCTTGGAAAGCAGTTAGGGCAGAATGATAAAACACAGTTGTGCTGTGCCTGACACACTGGCGTGTGACTTGGATGGGTACTGAAGCAAACCACTCTTTGTCTTTTTTCCCTAGCCCTCCAAATCACAACATTGTAGTGAATGGAAAAGAATGTATAAACTTTGCCTCCTTTAATTTTCTTGGATTGCTGGATAACCCTCGGGTCAAGGTGAGTAGTACATACTACTGAAGTGGGGCATGACATTGATAGCTGAAGAGAATGGCCATAAAGGACACATCAGAAAGGGTGAAATGCTTCCCACTGCTGTTGTGAGACTGGGAACCTGGATTTAGACAAAAGGAGGCAAAAGTATCTGATGGGCTTAGAATGGGTGGTAGCCAGAGGACCGAAGTCAGACCAGGGTAGTAGTCAGAGAGTGTCTAGGCAGTTGCTCCAACTGCTATTAGGAGTTTTCAGGAAAGGCACAGATTCACAAATGCAGGAAGTATAAAGGCCTTGGGTTCATTGGATATTTGGAATTGGGCTAATGTAACTTTTCCATTGTTTAGTCATATGCTTTATCTGTTAGACCTGTGTTTCCTCCACCCTGTTGGAATTATCATAATTACAAGAAAGGAAGGAAAGTGGGAGAGGGAAAAGAGAACTGTGTGTTCAGGAATAGAAAGTCAGTTTTGACTCTTAAGGTAAATCATTAAAATTTTTTGCTTCCATAAAGGCAGCAGCATTGGCATCTTTAAAGAAATACGGTGTGGGTACCTGTGGACCTAGAGGATTTTATGGCACATTTGGTAAGTTGTACTCTTTTTTGAACTCTTTAAATCGTTAAGATTCAGTTTGATTTTAAAGCTCTTTGAAAAGCATATTCTTAATTTTTAAGCTGAGTGTGTGCCGTTTCTTCCATTTCATTTAGTTGTATTTGGAAGCAGAGGTGGGAAATGCCTTGGTCTAGGTCTGGGTATGGCTTATAGAGGAAAGAGCTGTAGGATTCTGAGGATGCTCTACTGTAGACTCTACTATGGTGAGGGTGAAGAGTATGACTGTTGGGGTTTTGTTCTTGGTAGTTATGCAGGGACCCAACCAGGTCTTGACTGCCTTGTTGCTCTAGTGTCAAGGGTGCCACTTCGTCCTTCTCTGCCTGGTAGACACCAGTCACAATGTTGTAAAATAGAAGTGCAGGCAACAGTGCCATTTCTGCAGGAGAAGTGCCTAACACCTGACTTTGCCACTGTTCACTGGCAAGAGCTAACAGTAGGCCATATCTGATCAAAAAGCAGGACTGAAAAAGAGCCCTAGGCAATCCTGTACATATTTGCTAAATTGCAGCTTTTTTCTTTCTGTAATGGAGGTGAAGGATGTCCATGTGTGTGTGCCCCTGGTATAAGCTAACTAAATATTCAGGTAATGTAGGATAACAAATACCCATGAGCTTCTTAACTTGATCCTTGGAGAAGATCTATTAAGTATACATTGCTCTTTGCTTCTGAAATTAAGTTAGATGTGCAGCTGGTTAAATTCTAGAAATAGCATTCTGGTTTATAAACATCAGAATGAGAAGTAGATTAAGAAAGCCACCTCCTGTCTTCTGTCTTCTGTCCTCATTTCCATTTCTAGATATTTCTGTGTTTTTAACTTCAGTGGATGACATGTTTTTCGTGAAAGGAGAACCTTGATTTCTTACTTTGATGGTTACATTATTCTTGCTGAAAACAGATGAGAAGAGATGGTGGCCACAAATCCTATAGCTTGAAGGAATCTCAAAAATCTTATCTCCCATCATCCCAACTCTTCAGCAGAGGACTCCCAGAGACATTAAGCATCTTGCTCATAGTCTCCCAGTTCATTACTTTCAACCCTAGAATTAGACCCAGCATCCTGACTTTCAGTCTCAGATGGTAAGATCAAAGGACTGAGCTCAAACCAGAGCCTCCTACTTTCCTCTGCTTCAAAGCAAACAAGGGTTGTTTGTTTTGTTTTTATTGGTAGGGAATTGTTTTCTTGACATAGTGCTAGGAAACAGGAAAAGCCACTTTTAATGGGTTGTTAGTTGTTTTCTGATTTACAAGGCTTACTTTCTGTGAGTTGACTGGAATGAAGAAATTGCTTTGTTAAGAGCCTCTCTAATAGATATTATTTACATGTGTAGCCTTGACTCCTGTTGAGGACTTAATCTGAGATATACTGATGTATCAAATTGGGGGAAGGGGACAAAGTCTTTAAGACTAGTTTTCCCAAAGTTATGAAAATGTTAACATAGCCCAGTGATTCTGTTTGAGTCGCTTGCAAAGTCATTGGCTAGGTACTATCCAATCAATCTAATATTCTTGACTGAGTAAATGAGTACAGACTTCAAAGAGAGGTGGACATGAGAGGTCCTTTAACCTCTGTCCCTGTTCGCTGCCCTCCCCAATGCCATCTCACCCCCAAAACAAAGTCAGGTGACTGTTGGAAGTTTCTTACCCTTGCCACAGACTTGAGCATATTAGATCACATCTATACATATGTGTTTCTCCCATTTCTTCAAAAATAACACTTTGCTGCATTGTTCTGTACTTGAATGCTGATATGAATATGTTTGGGGTTTTGGAGTGCTAGGGTCAAACTTGTGATCTTGTGTGTGCTAGGCAAACACTTCCTCACTGGGCTTATACCTCTAGCCCCAAAATGAGTAAGTGTATTTTAAATTTTTTTGATTTGATTTTTTTCAGGTGTGTGAATGACCACCAGATGTGAATAATGAATATATATTTGTGTATCAAGTGCTCTGAACTACTTTATTGACTAGTAATTCATCTGTGTCCTAAAACTATATATAAAAGTTCAAGTTGAGTTTGATATCTAGACCAGGATTGCAAATTCATTTGCAGCAGGACAGTTTTGTAGTGAGATACCACACCCAGAAGTCACGTCCTATTTCCTAAGAGCCTTGCCCTTCAGCTAAGGTCGGTTCATCCCTTCCTAACAGTTGTCCATACTCAGTAGTCATCCTTTGTCATGTGTATGTCTGTATGTGAACCATATTTGTATTTTGGTTTTCTAGCAGGATTGTTTTTCTGTTGTTTTTTTTTTTCCTTCTGAAACCAATCTTTTGAATAATTATATTAGCTTACTGTGAAATTGTAGCATTCGATAAAATCAGAAGGAACTACTTGAAGTCATTGTAGGCAGAATAGAAGCCTCTACAGTACTCCTTGCAGTTACATTACGCTGAGGATTCAGAACATGTGGCAAGTGCCCTTTGCATTGAAAAGTGAAGTGAACCAGACTCCTTTCCTCTTCTTTGTTGTTCCATATGTGTTTCATGTAATTCAAGGCTTAAAATCTTTCCCTAGGCCAAAAAAGGTTGCATTTAATTTTATCGTTTCCTCATTTGTTATGTCACATTTGTACATCTGTTTTCAAAGGCTTCTCCCTCTTTTAGTTCTTCCCTTAACTTTTTAGATAATGAACATAAACCCTCTTGCAGTAAAAGTAACTTTGCTTATAAAAACATCCTCTCAGGCTGGCAAGATGGCTCAGCAGATAACAGCACTTGTTGCCACATCTGATGACCTGAACCCTAGAACCCACATGTGTGGAAGAAAAGAACTGACTTCCTCCAGTTGTCTTCTGATGTCCCAGTCTCACATACTCACTATGACATGCACCCACACATATCCATGCACACACAATAAATAAATTTTTTAATTGTCTTTTTTCCTGTTTTATGGTAACATATAAATTAGATAAGTAATACAGAAAAAGACAGTGGAGCAATAATTGAGTTAAAATTTGTCTAATTATTTGGCTAAATGTTGCCCTCTTCCCAGAGATGTGGCAAAGGAAACTAAAATCTGGGATCACACAGCAGTGGTTAGTGGGCAGTACATGTATGGGGTACTGGGGATTGAATGTGTTGGATGCCATAGTGAACCCCATTAATTTGGACAAATAATATGTGTTAATAATTATTTTTAGAAACTAGGTAACAAAAAATTGTTTGAATGTCTTCCCACCTATTTTTTGTGTTTTAGAAGTGAACAGCTGCTTTTACTGTGTGTGGGGCCATCTCTCCATCCAGGGTTGGTCTGTCCCTGTGTTTTCAAGAGGGTGTTCACTGGTACATATTTATTTCCTTTTTCTCCTGTTTGTAATACATCCAAGCCTTACTTTATTGTGATGGTCCCTGGTGCCCTGGAATCTGTTTGGCATAGGTGAAGCCTACCTGGCTCCTTGGTCTTATATGGAGTCAAAAGACAATGGTATGTTTGGCTGGGTGTGGTGGCGCATGCCTTTGATCCCTGTACTCAGAGGCAGACCTCTATGAGTTCCAGCTAGCTGGAGCTACAGGAAGACTGTGTCTCAAAAACAAAAAGGATCATCTGTGCAGAAGTGATCTTTCATTTTGGTCTAGGGCCAGCAGTGAACAGTTGTTCCTTCACGTAGTTTTTTTAAATGTCTTGCTTTTTTATGAGAATAGTCAGCTGGACCACAACTGAGTATTTTATTAGAAAGAACATGTGGTCTTTAAATTCCTCCATCTGCTGCTGCTTATCTTCTAGTCATGGATCATGGCTTTTGTAGGCGTGGGGAGGAATAGGCCTTGCCTACACAGCTTATAACAGTTTGGCAAGAATCACATGATCCTGAATGTGAAAACATTGTGAAAAACATTCAGCAAGCACTACATTTGAATATGTAAATGCTGATATTTTTATTTCTAGGGGAAAAAATTATGTCTAGGGATTTTATGGGGGGTGTGTGTTACTGGGGGTTTAATGTAGGGTCTTGCACATGCTAGGAAGCCGTGTTGCCACCTGAAGGAACAACTGTTCACTGCTGGCCCTAGACCAAAATGAAAGATCACTTCTGCACAGATGATCCTTTTTGTTTTTGAGACACAGTCTTCCTGTAGCTCCAGCTAGCTGGAACTCATAGAGGTCTGCCTCTGAGTACAGGGATCAAAGGCATGCGCCACCACACCCAGCCAAACATACCATTGTCTTTTGACTCCATATAAGACCAAGGAGCCAGGTAGGCTTCACCTATGCCAAACAGATTCCAGGGCACCAGAGGCCACCAAAGTAAGGCTCAGATGTATTACACACAGCAGAAAAAGGAAACAAACTGAATTATATTACCAGCCCTTTTGTGTTTTCTTTTTTTTTTTTTTTACTTTGAGGCAGGGTCTCACTAAGTTGCTCAGGAGAGGCTGACCTTGAACTTTGGATCCTTCTACCTCAGCTTCCTAGGTAACTAGGCTTGCAGATCTTCTCTGTTTTAGGAATTTATTATAATTACATTTTATTTATTTATGTGTGGGAGGGGGTATACACAGCCGATGTGTGAAGCTCAGAGGACAAGTTACAGGGAGTCAGTTCTGTCTTTCTACTATTAGTAACTACTGAAATTAATATGACTTAGAAGGTAAGGAGTATTTAGACTTTTTCTATTAAAAGTAAAACTTTTCTCTAGATCTTTCTAGATATTTAACAAACAAGAGTTTTTTTTCTGAGCCAGGCACTGTTCTGTTTCATTGACATTAAACTGTATGTTCTTCCCAGTAACCCTTTGAGGAAGGTGTGGCTGTTATTCGTGTTTTTCAGGGAAGACACTGCAAGGTACAGTGCAATTTCAGACTTGTCTGGGTGTATGCTGATGATTGGTACCCAGCCTGAGCCCCTGGAGGCCTGACTGCTTCTGAGCTCTGGATGGCTCCAGATCCAGGCCTCCTGTCTCGGGTTCTAGTGAGGTGTAGCAAAGGATTGGAGTGGCTTCGGGGCATCAGAGGCTTTGGGGAATTGGGGCACACAGGCCTCGCAGTGTAGCCTCTTCTCTGCTACTGTGTTGGAAGATGCAGTGCTCATGTTTCATTCATACAGAGCTGTGGCCCCGCTTGCTTGGGTGGATCTAAAGAAGTTAAAGAACTGTGCTTGGAAGTTCACTTTAGTACCTCCCTCCCTTGGGTTAGGGATTTGTTCACTGTAAGACTAGCATCAAGAGAAACCAGTTCTGCAGTTGTCAATGTTTACCCATCCCAGAACCTGCTTTTCAAGGCTGACATCAGCCAAAACCCATTGTTGCTAGGTAAAAAGAAAGGCCAGTGTTTCTGAAACTTTAAGGACTAGGCAGGTCATTGATTTATCACTCAGATTCTTCATGCCAAACTACTTCAACTTTATATACGTGGTGTTTGGAGTACATGATTATGAGGATGCTCTTAACACACCATTTTCTATCGACAAGGAATTCTCTCTGAAGCTCTGATAGAAAGCTATGTCCAGCTTCTTAGGCTCATCCCTCATCAGTCAATCAAGTCCTTGAAAGCTGAGAATCCTGTAGGATAATCAATTGATATCTCTTTTAGAGTTCTAAAAATCTGCCTCCAGAGCATGGTGTGAGAGATAGCATGATGTTTTGAAATGGAGATCTCAAATGAAAAGTGGTTCACCATGGCCTAATGGCCAGAACTATCTGTCTGGCTATATAATGAAAGGCTGTGATCAAAGGAGGTGTTCTACCTGGGAGCTGAGGGGTAGTGAAGGGGAAGTGAGAGACACAGGCCATGGCACTCAGAAGACTCTTGACAGTGAAGGGAAGGGAGAGATGGCCAGACTAACTTGTGCTCAGCCGCTTGTAAGGTGACCAACTCTTTTGTGCTGGCTGCTTTCCTCTTTGTGGCCAGATTTTGCATGAGGTTAGTATCATCTAGTACTTGAAGACCAACTTAGACACCTTCACAAACTTAGTCTTGTGAAATCCCACATTTATTTAATGTTGATGTAATGAAAAGCATCCAGTCTATAAATTTACTCTAGCCATTTGGTAATATATTTGCATCTCTTGCAGTGATGGTAGCCCACATTTATAGATTGTAACTAGTAAATAGAGAGAAGTACCCTATATCATGATTGGAATGGGTTAGATTGTTCAGATTAACAATTTTTAACATCTTTAAGAAATCTGCAGCTAAATTGGGATCTGCCAGCTGGGTATCAGCACTCTCTACGACACATCACCCAGCCATTACCCATAAAGTTCTTTCAGTGGAAACACTGTGACTCCCTTCTCTATCACTTAAGAATCTGCCTCTTTGTCCCCATCTTCCCACACACAATTCAGGGTCATGAACCTGGCTTCTCCAAGTTGGAGTTGCTCTATCTTTGAGCAGAGCTTGTGGTAAAGCAGTGATCTGGCCCTCCAAGCATAGGCCCTACTGCACAGGAGAGGGTAAAGGAGTATTTACAAATCCATTTCTCTTCTCAGAATGTCTATTTTAAAGCTACTTTGAAGCTCTAAAGCTGAGCATCTGGCTTAATGACTCAGACTACCAGTTGAAAGGTTATAAGGAACCATGAGTTAAGAGGAAAATAAAAACATGTCAGTTCAATAATTATAATTTATCCTCGTTTCACCAGCATTCATAATCTGCTTCTATAAAAGGACCCTATTTCTTTCAGTACTGCAAATTTGAATTCCCCAGTATAGTCTTATAAAAACAAATGCATGGCTGGATGTCTTTAATCCCAGCACTCAGGAGAAAGAGGCAGGCAGATCTCTGTGAGTCGGGGCTAACTGGTCTACATACTGAGTTCCAAGTCAGCAGGGCTGCATAGTGAGTGAGACCCTGCCTCCAAATAAAAACAAAGAAGTGGCAGTTGCAGTACCTGAGGGTTGTTAAAGGAGAGGCTGCTTGAGTTCTAGAACATGCCACTGTCTTGGTGCAGGGTAGGTGAAGCTACCCAGTAGAATGTAGAAGACTTTCTGTAAGTTACTATGGGACAGTGGTAAAGCCTCATGGTTTAGTCAAGGGAGCTTAAGTAAAATTGGTGGGTGTGGGATTCTCGTAGCAGACGGTTAATGAGGCAGAACTGCCCTGTTCTCTTCACTGCTTGATTGCAGTGGGCCACATTGCACAATTCAACAGTTCTCTAATGCCTTTTAACAAGTCTGCAGCCAAAGTAGATCTCTGTTTTCCCCACTTAGAGACAGGAAGCTGGTTTCAGTTACTGTGTCTCAGAAGTACTTAGGGTCCAAAATTATTTAAATATTTTAGAGTTTATTATTTAAGAACAGTTCCATTTTATCTGTGAGGTGGAGAGGCAGAATTAAGCTATTGTGTATGTGTCTTTCTTTGTTCTATCATGAAGGAATAAGAATTATAGGACAGTTTAACTGTTTTAACTTTTCCGCTAAAATAGATGTTCATCTGGATTTGGAAGAGCGCCTGGCAAAATTTATGAAGACAGAAGAAGCTATTATTTACTCATACGGATTTTCCACCATTGCCAGCGCCATTCCTGCTTACTCAAAAAGAGGGGACATCATTTTTGTGTAAGGAACCTACACCTACATATCTGATCAGACTCCTTCCAAAACAGTACTGAGCCAGCTGCCAAGGGTAGGGAATCCTTGCACTGGAAGTTACCTGCCTAAAATAATCTGGATTTTTCTTTTTGTTTTTTAAAAAATGTGTGGTTTCCTTAGCCAACAGCTATGAGACCTTCACTTGAAAGATGCTTATAAACACGATTGTCACTTCCTTGACCTCTGCAGACACCAGGCAAAAACTAGGTGCACATACATATACAACAGGCAAAAACTAGGTGCACATACATATACAACAGGCAAAAACTAGGTGCACATACATATACAACAGGCAAAACACTCATACACAAAAATCAATGTTAAAAAAAGGATGTAGGAGCCATGAGATGTGTACATACCTAATTGCCCACAGCAGGTTTACAGGCTTTAGGGGAAAGCCACTGGCTGTGCAGCTGATGATACAAGTCATTGTCATCTTTGTAGATACTGTGAGATTCACAAAAATTTCTTTTCATTTTGACAAGCTGTTTTCAAATGATAACTATCTAAACATAAATATGAGAACAGAAACAAAAAAGAAAACACACTAAGAAAACTTTACTTTTGCGTTCCTCCCATTGAAATTTTTTTATTTTAATGTGTATATGTGTGCATATTTACATATGTATGGATACATATATATTGGGGTGCACGTGCATATATGTACACGTGAATGTGTAGGCCCGTGGTTCTTAGGAGTCATCCACCATCCTTCTTCTACCTTATTTAATGGGATGGGAGAATCTCATTAGAGTCTAGAATCTCAGTGAAACCAAGAGCTCACTGATATGGCTAGTCTCACCAGCCAGCCTGCTCTGAGGATCCTCTGTGTCCTTACAGATGGATGTGCCCCACCCATCCAACATTTGAGATAGGTTCTGGTGATTCCAGTTCCAGTCTCACACTTAAGGGATAAGTATTTTAGCCACTGAGCCAAGTCTCCAGTTCCCCAATAAATTTTTGTTTGCACAATTGTATGTTGACTATCTCTCTCTTTTTTTCTTTTTTTTTTTTTTTTTTAATTTTATGGTATGAGTGTACGTATATGTATAGAAGGACACCCATGGAGGTCAGAAGAGGGTATCCAATCCTCTGGAACTGGAGTTATGAAGGGATGTTAGCTGCCATGTGGGTACTGGGATTTGAACCCAGGTCCTCTGTAAGAGCAGCTAGTGCTCTTAACTGCTGAGCCATTTCTCTAGCCCTGACTCTTTTTTTTTTCTTAATTTTTAAAATTTATTTTTATTTTATATGTAGGAGTGTTGCCTGAATGTATGTTAAGTGCATCCATTTCATGCAATACTTACAGAGGTCAGAAGAGGGTGTCAGATCCACTAGAACTAGATTTATGGGTGGTTGTTAGCCACTATGTACGTGCTGGGATTCAAAACCGGGTCTTCTGCAAGAACAGCCAGTGCTCTTAACTGCTGAGCTGTCTCTCCTCTGTGACTGTCTCTTTTTGAAAAATTTTTACGTATATGGATATTTTGTCTGTATGTATGTAAGTGCACCCATATCGTGTAATGTCCCCAAAGGTCAGAAGAGGGTATGGGATCCCCCTGGAACTGGAGTTAGGGACAGTTATTAGCTACCATATGAGTGATGGAGACTTAACACAGGTCATCTACAAGAACAGGAAGTGCTCTTAACCACTGAGCCATCTCTCCAGCCCCTGTGTTCATCATCTCTTAATCTACTAAAGTAGTTATTATTTTAATTTTTATGTTGTTTTAACTTTATATTAAAAATACAAGTGGCTTACACATTGTTTACAGTATTGGGGCATTCTAAATTCGTCCATTTGGTTTCTCCTGCCTCTGAATTCTTCTTACTCATTACCATCTATTTCAGTATGGAAAACGTGGTTTACTGTTATTCCTTAGAAGAGATGTGGGTGGGGATATACTCTCTGCCATTGTCTGGACTCTGGCAGAGTAATTATTATTTCATTTTTGTAAGCTGACTTTGCGGGAACCTGTCTTTCCAGGAATTCTAAGTAAATGGCTGCTTTAATCTGAACCACTGTTTTAGCACAGTGATCTCCAAGACCAGGTTTGCCAGTTGGCTGTTAGTGTAATGTCACGCTTGGAACACCAGAGGGCAAGCCAAGCCCAAATTTGTCTCCAATTCATAGTTGGTGAATTGCTTAGGGATTAATCAAGGGAGAGGCCAGAAAGCGTAATCAGTTTTAGAAGTTTATGCCAAAGGCCAGGCAGCTTGTCCATAGTCACAGGTGTACAGTCAGGCACTACAGGATTCTGTCCAGCTCAAGAGTCAGTGTGGATGGATGTGCTTCCAGCTCCTGTACCCGCTACTGTGCCACACCTGTGGTCGTCAACGCTGACAGGCTGTGTAGCACCATAACCCCAACCCACAACCCCCACCACACTGGGGAAGGACTAAAGCCCACTTGTTCTACTCTGACTTCGACTGAGGTCCGGTCATTACGCAGCTGGTGCAGGTGACTCTTAATAGTGGTCTCATACACTGGGGCATGTACCCCTGCCCAGGGTTGGGGTGCCTTTGATAAGGCAATCCCATGGACACACAGACTGATGCTAAGTGCTGATACTAAGCTTTCTTGTACTTCCAGTTACCCCCAAGAGCCTGCAGAGTCTGGGTACTTTGACTGTATCTCTTGTCTCTTTATTTGGGGCTACCACTTTTGCTCACCATCGTTAGTCTATAGAGTTACCCACTTTCTTTACATCCTTCTGCAGTTCTCTCCTCTTTCTCTTCTCCTTCTCTGTGTCCATTGACACAACCATGGAATCACTACACAACTTGAGGTCCCTGAAGGGCTGCTTGCATCTCTACCCTGTTTCTCTCTTTAGTCACACTGAGTCATTTTGATCACATCTTTCTCTTCGCTGATTCTTTCCAGCCTGTCCTCTCAGTCTCTTACTTTGGCTGTTTTCTTTTTCAAAATAAAATGCTATCTCCATAGGATTCTTCTATATCACTTCATCCTTTTTTTTTTTTTTTCTTTAAAGGGGGTGTCTTCCTGTAATCCCAGCTGGCCTGGAATTCCCTAAGTAGAACACACTGGCCTTGAACTCACAGAGATCCGCCTGCCTCTGCCTTCTGAGTGCTAGAATTAAAGACCTGCACTACCATACCCAGCCATCTCTTCTGTTTCTCTCCGAGGCTTTCTGTGTTGTTTTACATGTTTGAGGTGTGCTGGTAATTGCTCACTGAGTTGTTTTGATCCTCCCTTCTGTGCAACATTGACAGAATGTCTTGAGATCTCTATCATCTCATGTTGACCTTTGTTTTTCTTGTTCACTGAGTCATCTCTTCTGATGTTTGGTGTTGGTGAGGTTTAGCTGGAACACAGGCTTTTTGCTGTTACACTGTTATAGTCTGTACTTCATTCCAGGCATGTCCCACCTACAGCACACGTCACATGCATCTTCATATAGATGTGAATGTGGCCGCCACAAAATTGTAAACTTAATATATGAGATTTTTCTCTTGTAACTTAATGGTGTGGCTCTTAAGCATGAACTTTATGGAGGGTCATGTCTTGTTGCCATGCCAAAGGTTGTACCTTCCTGAAACCATCTGTTTCAGTAGCCTTTCTCTGATACTGTAGGAAAGTGGGGTGGAGGTCACACTACTGTGTCATTCGTGCCAGGGCATGCTCAGTGCCAGTCCCTGTTCAAGCCATGGAAACCAAAGGTCAGAGTTTCGTCATTGGTGCTGGGTGATGATGATAGTCCTGGATTTTCTCTGGCCTTCCTCTGACAGTGCCCAAGTGGAGATGGGGAGGTGTCCCATTACTAGGAGGTGTGTGAGGGGAGCCTGTGTTCCCTGGGAGGGATGGTGAGGGCCATTGTCATAGCCCTTTATAAGCCTAAGTTCCTCAGCCTTTGCCAGTGTGGATGAGGTTAGGCATGTTTTCCTGTGGCACTTGGCCAAACTGAGTGCTTACAGCCCAAAAGCTCTGCACTCAGCTGGGCTGCCAGTGTTTCTTGTTTTAATCGGAGATGCCACTGACCAGTGAGGTCACCAGCATTTTATGCTTTCTTAGAGGAGTGTGTAAGCAAACTCAGATGCCAGGCACAGCACACATCCTAATTTCGGAGAAGTTGGGATCTGTCTAGCGCATGTTCCTTGCCGTAGATTGAGTGCAGTAGTCATGTGCAAGGACTTGGGGAGTGAAGAGTAAACTGTGATGTATAAGTGTTCAAACACTTTGTATTTGCTCTGATTCAGTTAACAATCGGTGGCTGCTCAGCTTACAGAAGCAAGCAGTCCTTCTCTGAGAATGTTGACAAGGCCCTTTAACCCCAGCTTAGTGCCTCTCTCTCTCTCTTGCAGGGACAGCGCAGCCTGCTTTGCTATCCAGAAAGGATTACAGGCATCACGGAGTGACATTAAGTTATTTAAGCATAATGATGTCGCTGACCTGGAGCGACTCCTAAAAGAACAGGAGATCGAAGATCAAAAGGTACGATCCTTTTGAAGAAAAGCATATGCTTCCTTTGTACTTTCTAACCCACTAAATTATATATGAAATGGTAATTTCTCTTTGAAAACTTGCCCGCGGATCACATTTGGATACTAAGCGAGGGTGCTCCCGCTTAGTCAGTGCATTTCAGGTTGGAGAGCCAAGTCTGATTAAAATTGCCTTCTCATTGCCGTAATTGTGTATAGCACAGTTAGCGGAGGGAATCCAGGCAGCTTTCTGAGGGGACAAGGGGAAAGCCAGCTTGCACTTGAGATGTCCACACCTGACTTTGCATAGTATCAACTCATTAGGGCTTCCTTCAAAGAGCTGTATGTAATGAAGTCAAAACAGACTTCTTTGCATGATCCAATTAAGAATTTATAGGCTAAGTGAGATCCTCCTCCACTGCCCCTGCCCTTTTGATGCTCTAAGCAGCTGCTGCCTGTGGGGAACCTCTGCCAGAAGGCGGGCACGGAGATGCTCTCCTGACCCTCCCATGCCTGCTTTGGTTCCTCACACCCTGGCGCTGTAGGACCCCTCTTGGTGGGGTGGCAAGGTGTGCCCTTGGCATTTTGATTGGAGAAGGGCATAGGAAGTGGTTTCAGATCATCACTAGAAGGATTATGACTTATCTTCTGGAGTGTGTGGATGGGAAAGGTTGATCTTGTCTTATCTCCTCAACAGACACTATGATGTGTACATTGTCCTGGAAGCCAGGTTGCCAGGTCTCAAACTCCCCTTTCAAGAGGACTTTGCCAGAGCTGCTCAAAACTAGAGTAACTGATGAAATGCTTCTCAGCATTCCTGATTTGATGTTCATTTACATTTTCCAAATAGTTGAATATTCATTTAGGATTCTGTCATCTTTGTTTAGTAGTCAGCCTGTGTGATAGTTCATGAATATGCACATTGGCATGATTAGTGTGTGTGAGCTCACTGTTTGGGCTCCATCTCCTATCAGCGAGTGCGTCACACTTATAGAGCGTGGAAATTCAACAGGAAATTCTGAGATTGAGACTTTCACATATTAATTTCTTATGACAAATGAAAAGATGTCCCTTATTCTAATTAAGTACTAGACTCCCAGCCACCTAAATAAATCAAAAGTGTGATCAGGGCCCAGTCTGCTGGAGGTTTTTCATAGGTAGATTGGGAGGCTTGATATTCAGTTTGATATGTATTTTTCATAAGATCTATAATATATGGAACTTCTTTATGAATAACAGCAGAAAAGAAAATTATATATATTTTAGAACTTTAATTTTAACTTTTCTTCTAATTAATTTACACCTCATCTTCTTTCCAGGAGTAGGCTGTTAAGTAGCTTCACATTCTGTTTTCCAAAATACTCTTGAGCTAGTAAAGAGGCTCGGCCGCAAAACTTGCCACTAAGCCTGACAAACTGAGTGTGCCCTCAAAACCCACTTGGTAGAAAGAGAGAACCGACTCTTGATATAAGTTATCCTCTGATTTCCAGCCATGTGTAGGCACACACACATCAATACATAAAGACATAAGTAAGTGTAAAAATACCATTAAAAGTAAAAAGGAAATCCCTCTCAGTTTCATTTTGTATAAATAATAGGTGTGATTGTTGGTTTTTCATGTTTCCTTTGGTGTCTTTTCCCTTCTCTTTGAAAGCATATTAAAATACCACGGTTTTGGCACCATTGGGGCAGGCCCCTTCTCTCTTCGTCCTGTCCTGATTTGTGTGTTTTTTTCATTCCTTTTTCCTTCATTGTTCTCTTTTCCCATATTTTTCTAAGAAAGAAAATGGTGCATTGAAATGAACTGTAGTTCATAGGTAGTCTGTACACGTGAGAAATAGCCTGGCCTCGGTAATTAAGGAAGTAAAGTTCCAAATGTTTGCTACCAAATCAGGGCACCTTTTACCAGTAATAATCAGTGTCAAAGCTTGACACAGGAGACAGTCCTTAACCCTAGGAAGAATAAACCAACATCTTTGAAAAAGATAAATAGGCAGATATAAATATCTCTTTTGACCCATACTTGAGATTCAGACATGATATCAAAGATTGAGGGACAACTCACCATGTACTGTGAAAAGCAAAATGAGTGAAGTTACTTAAATCCAACACTAGAGGAATTTTGAAGTAACAGTTTAAAGGCAGGAGTCAGGATGCCCCTGTGTTGTAATGCAGATGGCCTCTTACCATCACTGACTGCCAGCAGATTCATACTGCCAGCTTGAGGGCATTCATCTTGGAGGTGCAGAGACATGGGGTAGATTGGGTGACTGGACAGATCTCTGCAGAAATGCTTCTGTGCAGACAGTTCTGAGTCCCTAAATACCACTTAAAGCATTGTTCTGGTGATCGAGCTTCTCACTGCACATTGGAGCAGCAGTAGTAAGTCACTGAGTAAGAGGGTGGTGGTGAGTTCCAGCTGTGTGAGACTCAGTGATTTTCAGTCTGACACACTTAAAGCATCTACAGAGTCTTAGATGTGGTACATCAGTGGCCTTCAGCTTACATAGGAAAATACAATAGTATAATGGACCTGCAGTAGTATAATATTTATAATTATACAGTAGTATAATAAACCCATTTCCCTTCCATTGTGTTGTCATCAACCTGTCACTCTGGTACCTGTCTACACCTCTACCTCTCTTCAGACCATGTGAATGGTGATAGTGATAATGGTCTTCACTGTAGTTCTTTCTCTTTTGACATTGAAATGTGGAAATCCTAGCAGTGTGATTTTGGTGGTGGTGGTGATTTTTTTTTTCCTTTGGTTTGATTTGAGAAATGGTCTTCCTGTGTCCCAGCTAGCCTGGAACTGGCTGTATGGATCAGGCTAGTGTGGATGTGCACACTTCCACCTCCCAAGTGATGGGATTAAAGAGGTGGGTCACAAGGCCAGTGAAGCCATGTGATTTTGAACAGTGTTTTTTATTCTAAAATTCACACAGGAGTATGTGCTTCATCAGAATGTTCTCTGAGCTCCATCCCAGCCAATTCTGGAGTTGGAGGGGTTTGTTTACTTTAATATTTTCAGGGTGCCTAGTGTGTCAGGTCACCCAGCTGACACTATGGACTGGAAAATGTGCCTGAGAAAAGAAACGGGTTTCTTCTCTTGTTTATCTCAGAATGATAGAATCTCAAATATTCAGCTGTACATACATGAAAATCTTTGTCTTTTAAAATGAGTCTTGTATGAGGTAAAAATTCCTGGGATCTGTAATAGTTTATATTTGGAGTTATTGAATTTAAGATGTCTGGTTCTCTTCTTTTAAAGAATCCTCGCAAGGCTCGCGTAACTCGCCGTTTCATCGTGGTAGAAGGATTGTATATGAACACTGGAACTATCTGCCCTCTTCCGGAAGTGGTAAGCAAGCTTAGTCATTATTGTAGTATTTCCATTATCCAGCAGTTAAACCTTTTGACCATGATTACAGCTAAACTATGATGCCTGGGACCAGCCAGATGACTAAGCAAAGGTGCTTGCTCTCAAGCCAGATAAGACCTGCATTCAATCCCACGGAACCCAAATGATGGAAGGAGAGAACTGACTCCTGCAGTTGCCCTCTGACCACCACACTTGTGCTATGGCAAGCATACACACACCTCATACGTGCATACATTCATACATAGTACGTACATACATAGAAAAAAGTACCAACACATGATGTCATCACTGCTTTGTTCAGTAGGTATCATAAACATACTCTGACACACCAGGGAAGCAGGACAGCATTAATGACCTGCTGATCTTTAACGAGTAGCCAAGACTTAGCGTTTAAAAACAGACTTTATTGGGGCAAAGTTGACAGGTAAAGTGCACCTATTTTGTCTGTATGGATGTATATACACTGTCACCTCCACAATGAAGGGACAGAGCAATTCTCTTATTCCAGAAATTTCTCCTGTGTGCATCCCTGGCCCCAGGCAACCATTGATTACTTTTTGTTCTATTTTTAAGCTTTATAGAATTTCATATAAATGAGAGAAAATAATATATATTTTGTTAAACTTAGCTTTTAACAATGAAAGTGATAACTTTTCAGAAACCACAGCCATTGAAAATTTTTGTTAAGAAGGTGAAATTCATATAACGTTAACTGTTTTAGAGATCACAGCATGCCGTATGTTCACTGAGTTGTGTGACCATCAGCTCTATCTAGTTCCAACACAAAGCAAACTTCACTTTCCATATCATCTGCACCCTAGTGCTTTTAGTCTGCTTTCTGTCTCTCTGGATTGACCTGCTTTGGATGTTTCCTAGAAATGGCATCCTGCAAATTGAAGCCTCTGTATTTGGCTTCATTCACTTAGGGTGATGTTTTCTAGGTCCATCAACATCTGTGCTTTGTTCCTTTTTAATGCTGTGTCTTTTCAGTATGTGGACATGGCTTTTATTTGCCTATCTGCTGATGGTATTGACTTGTTTTTATCTTTTGTCTGTTGTGAATTGTGTAGTTATATTTCTCTTCATGTGATAATATAACCATGACCAAGGCCACTTACAGAAGGAAGAGTTTCTTTGGCTTCCAGTTCCAGAGGGAAAGTCCATAATGCTTGGGGGTTGGAGGGGCCAGAGGACGGGTATGGTGGCAGGAAGTGAACAGAGTAGAAAACTGAGGGCTCACATATACAAGCAGACACAGGAAGCATAGAGAGATGACATGAGACACAGCTGTGAACTGTCTAAAGCCCACCCCTGTGACCTGTTTCCTCCAATAAGGCCATACCTCCTAAACCTTCTTAAACTGCGTCACCAACTGGAGAGAAAATGTTCAGATATCTGGATCCTATGGAAGACATTCCTCATTTTTAAACTGTCACATAAGTATTCATTTACAAATGTTTTGTGAATCCGTTTTCAGATGTTTGTTCATAAACTCAACAGCGTATGCTAGACCGTGTGTAATTCCACAGTTAAGTTTTCGAGGAGCTGCCACACTGCTTCCCAGTGTCACTTCCATTTCACGTCCTGTCCGCACTTCCATGCTCTCCACATCTTTGACAGCATTGGTGTTCTTTGCTGGTCTGTGCTAGCCATCCTAGCAGGTGGAAAGTGGCATCACTGCGTTTTTGTTTGCATCTTCCAAATGACTAGTAGTGCTGCATCTTTTTTCATGTACTTGATGGCTGTTTGTTACTGTCTTTGGAGAGATGTCTGTTCAGATACTTTGCCCAGTTTTTATTGTCCTACCTCAAAGTTGTAAGACTTCCTTATATAATCTAGATACTGAGGCCTTATCAGATATATGATTTGAAAATATTATCCCATTACCTGGGGTTTTGTTTCACTTTTTTGACACTGTTCTTTGATATACAAAAGATTTTCATTTTAGCAAGTTATGGAGGCACAGGCCTTTAATCCTAGTACTCAGGAGACAGAGGCAGGCAGTTCAAGGCCATCCTGGACTACATAGTGAAACCCTGTCTCAAATAAAAAAAAGGAAAAGTTTTGAATTTTGATGAAGTCAATTATCTACTTTCCTGTTCACTGTTCTTTCTGTCATTCCTACAAATATCTTGTTTCCTCCTAAAAGCTTAGTTTTCCTTCTTTCCCTTTGGTTTATGTTCATTTTCAGTTAATTATTCTGTTATGCTACAGTGAATGTCTATTCAGCTTTCTCAGATTTTGTTCAGACACTGTCAAAACCACTGGACTCTAGGTTTTATTCCATTCATCTGTGTCCTTAGTCAGTTCTGCATTGTTCCTGTGGTTCTAGCTTTGTAGCAGGCCTTGAAGCTAGGAGGTGTGAATTCTCTAAGTTTATTTATTTATTTTTTTCCAGAATGTTTTAGCCATTTGGGGTCCTGTCAGGTTCCACTTGAATCTTAGAGGAAGCTTTTCCTCTTCAGGAAGCAATGCCATTGGGATTTTGATAGTGATTACGTGGCTTTTGGGTTACTTTGGGACATACGGCCTTTTCACAACAGTTTTTGGTCTGTGATATTTCCTGTCATTTACATCTTCACTTCTTTCCGCAGTGTTTTGTTTTCAGTGGACAAATCTGCTACCACTTTCATTAAATATATCACTAAATATTTAAGTCTTTTGAATGTATTTTTTTAATATTTCATCTATTATTTTTTATGTGTATGAGTGTTTTGCCTGCATGAGTTTAAGCGAACTTGTGTTGTGCAGTGCCCGTGGAGGTCAGAAGAAGGCATCAGATTCCCCTGGAACTGGAGTTACGGATGGTTGTTAACCGCCATGTAGGTGCTAGGAAACAAGCTCAGGTCTTCTGTAAGAGCTGCTAGTCCTCTTAACCACTCAGCCATATCTCCAGCCCCTTGAATCTATTTTAAATGGGATTATTAATTTCCTTTTCACCACTAACTTACAGGAATATAGCCATTTTTCATATATTTTATTACTAAGACATAAAATTCATGCATATTAGAGGGCAATATGGTATTTCAATATGTTATGTATTGTGACTCTTGTTCTGTATATAAAATATCATGTCTGAATCAGACATGGTCATGCATCCCTGTAATCCTAGCACTTGAGAAATGGAAGCAGGGGGATCAGAAGTTCAGGGTCATCCTCAGATATATGGCAAGTTCAAGGCTAACCTGGGCACTATAAGATGCTATCTCATTAAACAAACAAATCATGTCATTTGTGAGTAGAGAGAATTTTCTTTTTTCCTTCGATTTAAATATCTTTTTTCTTTTTTGTCACACCTTTCCTGATTTTTCTGGCTAGAACTTCCTCCAGTGTTTAGGAGTGTTAGAATATATACCTTGTCTTCTTCCTATCTGAGAGAAAAGCTTTCAGTCTTTCACTATTGAGTATGAGGTTAGCTGCAAGTTTTTCATAAATACCATTTAACAGGTTGAAGAAATTCCTAATTTGTGAATTTATTGAATGTGTTTATCAGAATAGATTGATTTTTCTCAGGAGCCTTTCCTGCAGCCACTGAGTTGAGTCTATGGTTCTTTTCCCTAATTCTGATAACCTGGTCCCTTATAACAGTTGATCTCTATTAAATCATCTTCGCTTTGGTTCTCGAGATTGTAATCTAGTAATCCATTAATTGCATTCAAGCTCAGAATAAGAGTTTCATTTTCCACTACTAAGAGTATCAGAGGAATTGGATAATATGAGCAGAGATAGTGGCCAAAACTTAATCCAGCTCTGTGTGTGTGTGTGTGTGTGTGTGTGTGTGTGTGTGTGTGCACATGCACGTACACACTTTGTTACATACAACAAATATTACATTTATTTGTGGGGTAGATGTGTGTGTACAGTATACATACATGTGAAATCAGAAGACATGGGAGTCAGTTCTCTCCTTCTACCATGTGAGTCCTAAGGACTGAACTCAGGATGTCAGGTTTCACAGCAGGTACCTGTTCCTGCTGATCTCTCACTGGCCCTAGACCTGTTTGTTATGGAGCCATAGTCACAGGGCATTGTCCTTGGACAAGAATATGATGGAACAAAATAGAGAGGAACATGGGAACATGAATATGTAAGCACAGATTATGTGGAGAGTACATAATACAGATTAGGCTTGACCTGGAATTCCTGTCTTGTTTCACTGATTTGTCTGTTTTTCTTCAAGTGATGATATAGTGTTACTGTTTTGTGAAACATGTTTTGTCAAGCTAGATATCTCATTCCTGTTAAGAAATGGAAAAGAATCAGTGTTAAAGGTATAGCTCTCCTAAATTAGTATGCTTGTTTAAGTCCAAGCATACTTGTTTAATCAAGTATGCTTGATTAAAAAGTCCAACCAAATGCCCACTGTCATCTGCCCACACACTTAATGTTGGTGAACAAGAATAGATAACATTTTCATGATTAAAAAGTCAGAAACTTCTGGTATAGAACAGCAAATCATTAGTAGGAGGGAAGGCTTAATAATTGAACCTATAATCATTAAAAGTTTGATTTTCACACACACATCAAGAAAACAAGCAAAACCCACCCATAAATCACAGGCAGACCTGAGAGCCCAGGCTCTTCTCACGTCATTATCACAACTACTGGTGGTGGGACTGACTCTATAGAAGTTATATGTAAGTTTATTTCAACAGGGGGATACCTGTACACAAACATGTATATATTGCCTCCTAATGGATTGTTGGTAGGGTTTTTTGGAGAATGTTTTTTTAAACCATTTCTTACAAATATATATTGTGTCTTTTGGGGGGTTGAGGGAAGACAGGATCTCACTACTGTAGCTCTGGCTAGCTGGCCTAGAACTTGCTATGTAGGCCAACTCACAGAGATTCCTATGCCTTTGCCCCATGAATGTTGTATCTTGTTCATATCCACCCTGAACTCCATACTCTTTTTACAAAGAAAAATTTTTAAGGAGCTAATTAGAACAAAACAAGGATAAATAAACACCAAAAAACTTTGATGGAAAACAATTTTTTTACAAGCTAAAGACTTAAAAGTAATCCACACATGACAGTGCGTGCCTGTAACTACCTCTTAGGGGCTGGCTAAGACATGAAAATTATCATAAGGTTGAGACCATCCTGGTCTCCTTAGCAAGTTGTAACTAGGCTGGTCTACAGAGTAAGACCAGAAAAGTAGGTTTTAGAATTTATTTTTATTTGGTATTTTGAGACAAGATCTCACCATATAGTCCCAGTTGACTTGGAACTCACAGTGTAAACCAGGATGGCCTCGAACTCACCAAGATCTACCTGCTTCCGACTGAAGGGATCATACCAGGTGCACTACTACACCTGGCCCAAAACACAAATTTCTAGATAGAAATAAAGAAAAAATGGTTGGACAATAATAACAAATGTGTAATTATGAGAGGCTAGAGAGATGGTTCATCAGTTAAGAGCACTGTCTGCTCTTGCAGAGAACCAGGGTTTGGTTCCCAGCATTCAGATGGTGGTAAGCAATCTTCTATAACTCCAGTCCCAAGGGATCCAATGCCCTCTTCTGACCTCCATAAACATCTACACAACATGAATATACTTAACAGGTAGGTAAAACATTCATACATGTAAAATAAAAATTAATATTTTTAAGTTTATGAGTTCATGATAAAAGTTTAATATTCAAAAGTTTCCATAATCCATTTAAAATACCTGTTGAGGAAACACTGTCTACATTTCCCCAGAGGTTTTGCCTATAGTCTGACAAGTATTTAGCAGATAGGTTAACATGTCTACACATATAATGTCTCAAAATTTCCACTTTTAAAATTAGTGATTACAAAGTCTCTGTTACTAAGTTAAACTGGGTGCTTTTAGATAGTGATGTACACTTGATGCTCAGTTAAGTGTGGCAGTATTTTGTATAGTTGACACAAGCCTTACTTCATGTGTCTTTCTGTTTAAAGACACCTATTTAACACATATTGTTAATTCCTTCACACTAAGCTCCTGGCCTACAGCCTTACAAGGAAGCTTCTCATAAGGTATGTTGCAGCCTTTTAGAATACTAGAAAACACGTCAGCAGGCCATTTTAAACAACAGAATCACTAACGAAAAGCACAAAATTGTAAAAATACTGTTCATGGAAAGGATGCTGTTTAGAGAAGAGTGGACTAGCTTCTCCATTCTTAGTTGGGAACATCCATGTCAGGTAACTTAGTTCTTCACCACTCCGCACATGCATGAGTCTTCTGAAGGATGCACGGATGGCTGGAGGGATAGATGTTAACTGCGGAATCAAAAATTTTAGCAAGGAGGTAAATCTCCAAGTAGAGAATTCATAAATATTGTGAGTCAGCTATAAATACTTCCACACATTGGCTTTTTTCTCAAATACATTGTGTATACTGATAATCATCATGGTTTTAAACTTGGGTTTGTTTGTTTTAACTCCTAGGTTAAGTTAAAATACAAATATAAAGCAAGAATCTTTTTGGAGGAAAGCCTTTCATTTGGTGTCCTTGGGGAGCATGGCCGGGGAATCACAGAGCACTATGGAATCAGTGTAAGTTCTCCATCTGGGAAGTTCTCTCCTGTAAGAAATGTGTAGTTCTGTTCTGCCCATTATTCATTTGAAGGCTCTAAAGACTTAGATGTGTGGGGTAGATCTGGTCAGTCCACTGAAGGACCCCCATCTTCCCTCTGGAAATTTTTTGCTGTTTCCATAGGGGTATTTGAACTTGGCTTTTTGTGTCTCCTTTAGAAAGAAGTTAAGTTTTATGTGATATTTACGAAAATTTCTAAGACTTTTCTTAATAGCTGGGCATGTATGGCATATGCTTATAACCCCAGCACTTGGGAAGCTGAAGCAGGAGAATTACAAGTTTGAGGCCTTCCTGAGCTACTATAGTATATGCTACCCACCTCCCACCCCCTATCAACATTCCATTAATCCCTTTAAAGAAATTTTTAATATTTAAAATTCTAGATGTAATTTGTGAGAGTAGATACAGTTAGGCCATAAACATAGATGTATGTTTTTCTATATGTGTAGGTTTATGTATCTTATATATACTTTTTACAAATGCTCACACATACATGGTATCTGAAACACTACTGGGTATATAATCAGCACAGCCACTTAAGGCCCCAAACAGTTGGAGTAACTTCCCCATCTCCTTTTGCTACAGAAAAAATGGAGGCTCCCAGTTACATAGGGAGTACACCTAGTGTTGCTGACCACCATGGGGTAGATGGATGGGGCACTTTGACTCCAGAATGCAGGAATGACAGGCTGTGCTGCCTGTGTTATGAAGCTGATGAATTAAATCTAAAATCCCCTTAGTTCTCTGCATCCCAGCACTACCGTGTCCTAAAGGAAAGTGTACAGAATGATGCCACGTGCAGCTAGAGAGAGGTGCACTCACCCAAGCCAGGCTGACACTGGCTAAGTGACTGCAGTGAGGAATTGAAGCTGGGTAAAATGTAACTAAGGTGTGGTCGTTGTAAGGGGAAACCGCCATCTTCACTGCTGTTTGCACCGCTCTTAGCAGTTATGGCTGAGGTGATCTTCGCAGGCCTGCAGAGACTGGTTTTCCCTTTTCCCTAAAGCTGAGGAATGATTATTGTCCACTTTTCTGGCAGATTGATGACATTGACCTTATCAGTGCCAACATGGAGAATGCTTTGGCATCTGTGGGAGGCTTCTGCTGTGGCAGGTCTTTTGTGATTGACCACCAGGTAAATTCTTCTTCAGAATGAAGCAGATTCTCAAACGAACTGTTGCCATGGTCACTTTAGGTGCAGCTTCCAAATACAAATTTAACACGTAATTTATCACATAGTTCCTATTTCAGCGTTTTCTGTTTAAGGATAACTCAAGCCAGGCATGGTGGCTAGCACCCTGAATCCCACCTCTTGGGAGGCAGAGGCAGGCAGATGATCTTTGTGAGATCTAGGCCAGCCAGGTCTACACAGTGGGTTGTAGAACTACAGGGGAACCTGTCTCAACCTCCTGCCCCCAAAAGGATAACTCAATGTTTAATGCTAAGTTTTCTGACTCATCAAAATGTCTTGGTTTTCTTCCATGGGTCACATTAGCTCCCCTCACACATGCACACACTGTTCAGTAGTGTGGAAATGTGCCTTTCAGTTGTTTACAGGAGAGAGAGAACATCTGTTTCTGACTTATTTCTCCTCAGCGACTCTCTGGCCAGGGATACTGCTTTTCGGCTTCCTTACCACCCCTGCTAGCTGCCGCCGCCATTGAGGCTCTCAACATCATGGAGGAGAATCCAGGTAACCTTATAAACAGGTTCCATGAACTGGAGACTGACTTGCTGTTTGGAGAGAATTACCCCAAGGAAGTTATTTACCAGATACAAGTCTGACTCAGTTATTTTACAAATCAAGTATCCCATTCCAAAATCTAGGTAGGAAAGGTTAGCCAGTAGTCTGTGAAAATGCCACAAAGACTCAGAATCTGCACTCTGAACCACTTCTCATGCAAGCATTTCAGATGGGGCTACTCACCCCATCCGTGTCTGGCATTAATGGCAAGATGGCAGGGAAGACATTGTCCCTGCTGCAGGACTATGGGCCAGAGTTTCAGCTCTGTGCTTGGAGCTGGAACAAACTATGACTGGCTGCTCCCCTGGGTGAAGGTAGCAGGTGATGAGCAAGTCTGGGTCTGCGTCAGGCCTAGGTGCATCTGCTCACACAATGGGTATCATGGTTTACAGTGTTTGGAGAAGTCAATTGAAGTGTGCTGGGTTTTAGTCAGTGTACTTTTCTATCTGTTCTCTCTTTCAACCTTTGAATCATCGACTGATGTTGATGCTAGCCTGTTTTGTCAGCAAACAGCATAGTGGAAAAATTAAAGACAACTTAGAATTTAAAGAAGCCTTTTATAGTAATGATACTGCCCTTAAAACGGAAATAGGGAGCAGCAAGATGGCTGCGCAGGCAAAGCTCTTGCCCTGCAAGCCCGGCAACCTGAGTTTGACCGCCAAATCCCATTTAAAGATAGAAGAAAAGTGACTCCACAGAGTTGTCCTCTGACCACCACACAGTGGTAGGCACACCCACCACCACTTCTACCACACACACTAATAATTAAAACTAAATTTTTTAAATTGAGTGAGAAAAGCAGGTGTTCTTCTGGGATCAATTCATAGAATCAGAAAATTTCTGTCTTGTGTACACTCTTATGCTCCCTGATGAGGTGACTTGTATGGCCCAACACCCACACACACAAGCCACCCACATCCTGATCACATTACTTTCACTTTTGAATTTTCCTTGGATGAAAAGGAAATTATCGAGAAAATCACCTGGCTACCAAATGGTTTAGAAGGAGGGGAAAAGCAGTAAATGTGTACTGTAGTTTTTACCTGGAATATGTATAGGTCTTGAGAAGGACAAGAGCCTTTGTTTGGTTCAGAAATCAGCATCCCAGGATTTGCTGACAGTGAGCAGGAGCCAATAGATAAGTATCAGAGACAAAGCTTAGACACGCAGCAGTGTGAGTTCCTGGGTGCCCTGCTAGTCCCTAGGCACATCTACAGCGTTTTCAGCTGGTGAGCTCAGCCTTTTAAAAGTGTTCTTAATACTATCACATGTCTATCAAGTCTAATTTTTTTGTGCAGGCATTTTTGCAGTTTTGAAGAAAAAGTGCCAACATATCCACAGGGCTCTGCAAGGGTAAGTGCTGTGTTTTCCCCACATAAAGTAGTGTACCTGCGCCCACTCGCCAGCTAATAGTGTGATCTCAGTTTGATGGGCTCTGGGCACTGAGACTGAATCACAGCTGAGAAACTCAACTCATTCACCTTCATGTCTTTAAAACTATTTGCCATTGTTTTAAAGGATTGTGCCTCTGCTTTTCTAAAAAGTATATAGCTTATTAACAAAATATTGTAAAAATACAGGAGATAAAAAAATAACTCAGTAGCCCACCACAGGAGCTGCTGTAAACACTACAGTTAATCTTGCCAGAGATAAAGGATGTGATGTTATATTATTGGAGGCACCAGTTCCTGCTGTCCCTGCTACTATGAAATTTAAATTAAGACACGACAGAGAAACAAATGAAGTGAGTCATGAGTGTGTTCTTGGTCCCTTCAAAAACCAAGCTGCACAGAATAGTTCTCTAAGATTCCTCTGATTTGGAGTTTCAAGACTGATGAAATCTTTGAGTTGGTATTTGGACCCACAGAAATGATCTCATGTTGTTCTAGGTCTTTCCTTTTTGCTTCCTAAGGAGAAATGTGCCTCTTAAGTTGTGAAAGTTCTGTCTCCCTTTAAGATGTGGGAACAAGACACTTTACTGAAAGAGCTGGAAGTTGCTGAGTGAGTGTTATTAAAATTTCTCTTTGGGAGAGCAGACCAACTTAACCTGCCTCTCTCCCCCGGCCCTCAACCCAAAAATCTCCCTAGGCCTTGCAACAAACACACAAATTTCTCCACTCACAGTTAAGCAAATTCTAGCTAGTTTCCTTGGACTCACTAACAGAGCAGTGGGTAAGGGGTTACTTAAAGAACACGGGCGCCCACCCTCCTCTCCGCAAGTTACATTAGTAAATCCACAAGGAGGCTGGGATCTTGCAACTTCCTGGTGAACAGATCTAAATGGCCCATGGGGGAGGGGAGAAAAGGGCCGGCCTCCTTGAGCCCCCAGTTTAAATACTTTTAGCCCCTCCTCTTCTCACATCCAAGGCCAATAGACAAGGTAGGTGGGGCACAGGACTTTCCCAGCTCCTTGTCTTTCTGCTCAAGGTGATCCTGGGTGATACCACTCTGGGAGGGGTGTTTGTCCACAGCTCATCAGGCTTTTCCCTCAGAGAATGGATCCACTCTACAGTGGGCCTCAGCTATTCCAGATAAAAAAGGCAGAGACAATGGTATTCTGGGTGTGTCTGTGGGATGACAGCAGTTCTCGCATGATTAATGGTAGGTGAATGTACTTGGCAATGGTTCCAGCCGCATTGGTCTGTGGAATATTAATTTGCTGACATAGCACAATTGACGGCCCTACACATGTGTCAACATCAGGTGTCCTGTAGTTGGTCTTTTTCCTGAGTCCTCCTCAGGCTCCGTGGAATCTTTCTGCTATCCCTGTCCTGTCTTTCTCCACCCACTGTAAGTGTCTCACCCCACCTCGTGCTGTCAGCTCAGGAACTTTTACACATTCACGGACAGCTGAGCTAATTTCCCTTTATGACAAAGAAATATTCCTCCAGCCGGCATAGGCCCTTTCTTCCTTTGTGTGTGTATGTGTGTGTGTGTGTGTGTGTGTGTGTGTGTGTGTGTGTAAGGTGTGTTTATACATGCATGTTTGTGTGCAGCAAAGACAATTCCAACTATTGTTCATCAAGTACTGTCCACCTTATTTTTTGAGATAGGATCTCATTGGCCTGGAACTTGCCCAGCAGTTTCTGCTGACTGCCTGGCGACCACCCCTGAGCTACCTTTGCCGCCTCAGCAGCACTGGTATCGTAAGTGTGTACTGCCCGCCCCTCTTTGTTACATGTTTTTGGGCTTCAAACTCAAGTCCTTGTGCTTGTGGGGCAAGTACTTTACCCACTGAGCTATCATGCAGCCCCATTTTTCTTTCTTAAGGACTGGTGCCTCTGCTTTGTCACCAGCCCCTCCCCTTTCCTGCATCATTGCAGTAGCTCAAGTTTTCTTGTTTCCTCTTGCTTGTGATCCCATTCTATCAGCTATTCCATCTCTTGTTTCTCATCGGTGGTCTTCTCAAGAGTTGTGCTTGCTCTCTCCACACTCTCTTCTTGCCTTTCCACATGAAACCGAGATCTCTTACACTTCACCTAGACTGTAGGTCACCAGTGATGACTGGGGTGCTGGATCAAGGGGACCCATTTCAGAGCTCATCTGACTTATGTCTCATAGTTTTCAGCACAGTGACCACCCTGCCTTCCTGTGGATTCTGATATATTAATCTCATGGGCTTCCTTCATCTTTATCTCCTTCATAGCCTTTTTTTTTTTCATAAATCTTTTTTTAAGTTTTTTTTTTCCTGTGTGTTGAATGTTTTACCTGCATGTATGTATGTGTACTGTACGTGATTGTTGTCTGTGAAAGCCAGAAGAAGGTGTCAGATCCCCTGGAACTGGAGTTACAGGTGATTGTGAAACCACCACGAGGGTGCTAAGAACCAAACCTGGGTCCTCTCCCAAGAGCAGCAAGTGTTCTTAACTGCTGAGCCATCTCTCCATCCCCTCCCTCCCTTTCTTCTTCCTTCCTTTTTTAATAATTTGAAGATTTATTTACTTTTGCTTTAGCTGTATGTTTTGCCTTCATATTTGTGTGTGTACCACATGTGTACAGTGAAGACTTCCTTCAACACTTCTAGGTATACATACACTACGACATTCACATGGGAGACAGATCTTGAAAGTATGTTGTTTACTTTCTCCATGGTGAAAACTGACCTAGATTCTCCACATTGCAGATGCACTGAATTCTAAGGTTCCAAATTCAGCCCTATAACCCTCCTCTATTGAGAGAGCCTAGCATGTTCCATTTCATTTAAATGAGATTACAAGTTAGTAATGCATGATGGTGGCTTGAATGCAAAGCAAGACTAGCTGCCAACACCTTGCATAATACTATTTATAGCTTTCCATCACTGCAGTAAAGTACTTGAGGCAATTAACTGATAAATTGGAAAGGTTTAATTTGCTCATGGTTTTGGAGGTTCCAGTCTGTGATTCTTTGGAAATGCATGGTAGAGCAAACCACTCATCTCAAGACAATAATCAGGAAGAGGAGATTAGAGTTCCACATTACCATTCAGAGGTACACCCTCAGTGACCTCAGGACTTCCCACAAGGCCCACATCCTAAAGGTCTACACCTTCCAGTAGTGCACCTAAACAGGGACAATGTACAGTGCTGCCTAGTGCTTCATTTCACCCCAAGGGAAACAGATCTAAATGAAAGCAGCTGGTCTTAAATAACCCAGTTTCAAATAGGCACACATCACAGCTAATATTCTAGGAGATGGGACAGAAAGTCAAATAGTCATTTTTGTTGTAAGATAGAGTACACTGAAGTGAACCTGACTAAATGGCATACAGCTGGCCTGCATCTTTAATAATCATTTTCAACACAAGATTTTACCGCAACACAAATCTGTATTCCTTCCTTAGATAGACTTCTGTGCTGTTGATCTAAGACGATTTTAATCCCAATAAGATTTAAAATAAGTCATACGAGTAATAAATTGTTCAGCCTGAACCTATTGCTGGTAGTAAAAATGTTATTAGTGTTAGAAATCACATCTCTTAAGTTTATGGCAGACACTATACACTGAAGGCTTAGTTAATTAAGCAAGGACATATAATCATGTTTATTGTAGTAAGTGGCTGTGAAGGAGCCAAACAGGATAATCATAGAAAATAGGTGATAGATCTCCTTCTCTAAAGTGGGTGCCAAGGGAGGGTCCCTAATCCCAACAAAGCAGGAGCTGGACCCCAGATTACATCATTCATGGGAGCAAGAAAGCAGTGCACAATGAGTGAGGACATGAAAAGACCAAGCCCAGGGCCTGAAGATAGCTTTTCATGTAGTAATGAGAGCCCCCAAATTGCAGTGGGACACTGGAGGGGACATCCACAGCATTCCCCTGAGCAGTAGCCTTCCTTCCTGACCCTTGCTCACAGAAAACACTCTGCAGGCATTTCCTGGGCTGGGAGGCACCACCCAGCACATTGCTTCATGAGCTGGAATCACACCATGTGGTGCTTCCATCAGAGTCTTTGTTCAGTCCAGTGGGCCTTGACAGTACCAGCTGTTTAAGTTAACTCTTTGAGAGCACTGAGCCAGCAGTGGACCAACAGGAGTGTGTGCTTATTTCTCCAGCATTTCTGGATTAAAAGTGGTGGGGGAGTCCCTTTCCCCGGCATTTCACCTCCAACTGGAAGAGAGCACTGGTTCTCGGGAGAAAGATGTGAAACTACTTCAGGAAATCGTAAATCAAGTAAGTATGCAGTTGCTCAGTGAACTCCCCATGCCCTTTCCACCCTCCTTTACCTCATTTTTCAGGATGATCTCTTTGTCCTGAGAGATGGAGTATATGAGATGCTGCCAGTCACCACGCTCATTACAGGATTGTCCTGATGCCCTCAGCCCCTTCCAGCCAACCCTACTGAGCTCCCAGGGTGCTTGAAGGGACAGGCTACAGCCTTCTTTCTCCTTGGACCCACACAGCTCCTAAAGTTGTACATGGTGCTATACTGTATTCTCTCTAGAACAGCCCTACAGAGAACTCACCTGCTTGCCATTTGCATTTTGTGAGACAGAGTCTCATTCTAAGGCCCACATTGGCCTGGAATTTACTATGTAGCCAAGGATGGATTTTTAATTCACACTCATCCTCCTGTACCAACCTCCTGATTGCTGAGATTTCAGGTGTAAGACATCATGCCTGACTAAATTTCTCAGTTTTATTAATACTTTACAAATTACTGCCAAGTTGTCCCAGTACAGTATGGGGAAGCTGCCTGGCCCGTGCTCTCAGAGGCATCTGCCTCTCCTGAAGCCTTCTGACTTTTCCTCCAGGCTTCATCTACTCTGTGCTGCCCTGAAACGAACTACCAGTCTCCCTTAAGAGTAAACGGAATGCCTGTCACCTGTCCCCTCCATCCCTGTGGCATACCTTGAGGCCACACACTAGTGTGTGCAAGGCCACCTCTGGTTGTACAGCCTACCTGGCTGCTCTTCATCCTGTGCATTTGAACTACATGATCTGGAATAAGGATCCATAGAGTATTGCATACAGTATGTGATCTTGTGGGATCTGTTGTATTTAAAAAAAAAAAAAAAGAAAAGAAACTAACCCAGAGTCTGAGATTTTTGATTAAGGAAATGTATGAGGTTATGGTGGTTAGACTTGCCTTGCCAGCAAATGACCTGTCACACCTCTCTGGCTCAGCTTTATGGGCCTAAGGAAAGACTGACCTTAAAGGAACAGACCATCCCTCCAGCACAGCTCAGGCTCATCACATTAACTCCAAATGGCCATTCAGTTTGTTTTCAACAGCATTGTCTTCATTGGTAGGGCCAAGGCCAAAGGACACAGAGCAGGCCATATAAGCTGCATGTGCTTGGGTTGGAGCCCACAGAAGAAGCAGTCATTCATTTTCTGTCTCTCCTGGGTAGTAGTCCGCGCACCCCTGTGGTCGATCTGGTGCCAGTGTATCTTCATGCCAGTGTATCATCACCTCCATATTGGGCTCGCACTCTGTTTTGTTTTTGCATTAGCACAGTGAAAGTTGTTCAGAGAAGCAAGGCTCATGTGCATGAAATGACTCACAGTGAGAAAACTACAAACAAACATTCAGATGGGAGCTGGGGAGGTGTCTCGGTCAGTAAAACTTGACTTGACTTGTAGGCACGAGGATCTAAGCTCCATCCCCAGAACCTACATGTTTTAAAAAGCCAGTCTTGATGGTAGATTGGAAAGCACCAGGCCAGTGAGAGACACTAGCTCAAATAAAAAAAGGTGAATAGCTCCTGAGGATTGGTAGGAAATGGGAAAATCTGTGGGCAACTTCCAGCTCCCAGACTTGTGGTTTGCTGACCCTCCTGCAGAACTGGCTAACTGAGAATTGAGTGAGAACTCCAGCACCAGGAACAGTGCTTTCTGGAAATGTCATTCACAGGGGGAAAACAGAAAGACCTGCAGCTTCTTTGCACCATCACAGCCTCCACTTTAAAAATCTCCACATTCTTCTGCCACACTCTCCTGTTAGTTTCTATATTTAAAGAAAGAGAATCATAATACAATAATGCTTGTAGAACTGAGAGTTTTGCCAGGTTTATGCTGAGTTCTTCACAGGACACTTTTCACAAACAGCTCTGGTTTGTGATGTCTCTTAGGCAGCCAGGCTAGACACAGAGGCAGGCCAGATGTTCTCAGGAGGCGAGCATGTTTCCAAGTTCCTGGATCTGCAGTGAGCGAGCTGCTGTCCTGTTGTCCGCAGTTTACCATTCTTTCCTCACAGCTTACAGCTGCCCTTCTTTGGGCTGAATCTTTCACTGCTGGGCATTTGAAGTAGCTGTTCTTTTCCTTTATGTGTCACATCCTGTTGTGTGGATCATTTGTGCATTCATATATACATGAAATACAATCTGCACAGCTCCTTTGGAAGTTTGCAATTCAGTGTCTTCTAATATAGTCACAAGGTCCTATGACTGCTAATCTCTAATTCCATAATATATCATGCACCAAGAGAAGTCCCTAAAATCTATCACCTTGCTGGGATTTTATGCTATTTTTAATTACACTAGAGAACACTGTGGTGCATGTATAATTAATGTATGGGAAAGCTCAGCAAAAACTTGGAACCCCAGAGCCCCCTGCCCAAATGGAGGCATGGATGTGCTTGCCGTGCCTGGACTCATGCAGCTGTTCCATGTTGTCCTGGAGCCTGCTTTTGGTGAGCCCGTAGAGCTCTGCTCCCTGCCTCCCTGTGTTCTCACTCTAGTTTGAAATGGTAGGCTCTGGTTGCCCGCAGCTTTGTAACTTCAAGCCAAGTAAAAGCACACAGCCTCTGATGAGCAATCTGCAGGGAGCCTGGCCATTCCTCCAGGTGCTCATAAATCACAAGCTCTGCAGTGACCAGACTCCGCAGCCCAGCTCACAGGAAGGGCTGTGAGAAGGACACACGCAGCACTTAGGTAGGTTAACCTTGTCTGCTAGCATTCACAGTGGAAACGTGAGTGACAAGGGCTATTGAGAGCAGCACATCTCACTGTAATCACAGCCTGTGTTGCTAACATCTCCCTTTCCACCTGCAGTGCATGAACAGACGCATTGCGTTAACTCAGGCGCGCTACCTGGAGAAGGAAGAAAAGTGCCTCCCTCCTCCAAGGTTGGTTAAAATTAAAGTACAACCTTACCTTTCTGCTTTCAACTCTGAAATATATTACATTTGGAGAACTTGAAAGATTAACACAAAATATAGAAGAATGTCATTAACGCACAGGGTATATCATGTTCTGTTCTCAAATTAGTTGTTTTTCATTTCAACTGAAAAGCACCTTGGACTGAGTGTTCTCCCAAATAACTCAAGTGTCTGGTGACCAGAGAGTGAACTGGTGATAGGTTTTGAGTAGCTAATAGTGACCAGATTCTAACTGCAGTCCTCACTGTGAAGACACTGAGGGAGGGAACGGCCTGGGTGTAGTCATCTTGCTGGCTCTGCTGGCTGCAGTCTGTGGGTGCTTTGTCCTGCAGACACGAAGGCACCTAAGCAAAGCAGAGAAAAGGGAGAAGGTCTAGATTCTCAAACACAGTTGTGTTGGTGAAAGAGACTTTGCTCTCAAAATGCTTACACTGTAACTAGAGAAAATAGACTCTCTGCCGTCAGTCTGAGGTCAGAGATCACAGAGGAAACTGGCCTGATGCTAAGACTTCTTAGAATAGGCGACGTCCTGACCTCAGAGCATTGAGGGATTCTGTAGTCCCCAAATTCTTACTACTTGCCATGATGGGAAAACAGACCCATAGATTCATTCTCACGCCTATTTTAGTACAGACTCTTAATGTTATATGAAATGTAAAATCAGTTTTGTATAAGTGATTTTTCCAAACTGTAGACAAAGGTCGTGAGCGCAGGGTTGTGAGGGCTCTGAGCTCAGTGGGTTATGTGGATTAGATATTTGGGCTACATAGAGGGTTTGTTGGGGTGTGACTCCACCCTGGGTACAGCATCATCTGTGCCCTGGTGATACCATGCTCTTCAGCAGATGAGAAACCATGCTTTGCTCAGGGGTTTGCAGTGGCTTTTCACACCCCAAGAACAAACTAGAGCCCAGAGCATAAGCCAGGGCACAGCAGAGCTCTCTGAGGAGTTGAAATGCTCTGTAAATTAAGAAAGCCAGACTGGGAGTAGGTGAGATCTTTGAAGCAGCAGCTCAAGTACTCCTTACAGCTCTGACCCTGTGACTTTCCTTATAACCACCCAAATTACTCTATGCTTACTTGTCAGGACATAGGCTGGATGGGAGCCATACCTGTTTTGTGTCCTCAGTGCCCCATGCCCAGCACAGTACCACTCAGTAAATGTGATGTTAGAAATTGGGCCAGGACTGCTTGGAGTAATAAACTGTTGAAAGGATATGGTTGTCCAGCACAATGGCAGCCCCAGAGCAGAACACGCTAACCAGATGCATGTGAGCGGGCCAGGCAGGAGGCTCTGGCCATAGAGACTTGTGTTAGGTTTTCCAGCCACAGATCTCTGTCACAGCTACACCCGGTACATGATAGCAAGGCAGCTACAGTGGAAATAACTAAGGAGAAGTCAGCTTCCTGAAGAACTTTAACAGAAGCCTGTGGGTTCCAACCAGAGCCAGCTATCAGAAGAGACTCTGACTTGATTTTTTTGGTGTCCTTTATGTTTTCAGCATCAGGGTTGTGGTTACTGTAGAACAAACAGAGGAAGAACTGGAGAAAGCTGCATCCACCATCAAAGAGGTAGCTCAGGCTGTGCTGCTGTAGCCTGTGGCCAGAGCTCAGTGGTTCCTGCCATGTCATGCTCAGATGGAATTCCTACAAGACCACTCGATAGCCAGGGAGTAACCTAAAGGACTTTGTATCAGTGGGATTGCTGCTCAGCAGTGTGGCTGTAGGCTGAATGCATGACCATGAACAATGGCTGGATCTTTGAAAACACATCTAAAAGCCCAGGAGCCGACTTTTTAGAAGACAGATGACAACATGTAACTAATATTTAAATTGTGCCATTTAGTACTGTTCAAATGTTTCACTATATTAGCATTTTATATTCTTTTGTTGTTAAAGACTGGAGTCAGTTTTCTTCTCTCACATCTGTGGTAATGATTCTGTAAGCCCTCCTTCATATTTTGTAGAGATTTTGCAACCTGCTCCTAAGAGGAAATCGTATGTGATGCATTTTCTGTGGGAGGTCTGATGCAGCTGCATCTTTTCCAGTCTCTGTCCTGTAGAATTGAATAGTGGCTGATACGCAAAGGAACACCCTTTGAGTGTTACTATAAATTTCATATAATATATTTGAATCCTAGAATTTTATATGCACGAGATAGTGAAATTATCATTTCTAATCTGAGCATCACTAACCAGAGAATATTCATGCTACTTTCTAAGCAATAATTTGAATCAAACATTTTATTTTCTTGTAATTGTTTTTATATTTATTATGTATTAACTTCTAACTAGTTTTCAGAAGAGGGTTATGATGTTGATCTCAAAGTATAAATCATGCCTGTGAAATTTTAGACTATCTAAAATGTATCCCTTTCTTAATAGTGGTCTTCTCTAGGGACATAAAACTGAACTTTTCTAAGCTGAGAAAAGTTCTTTTCATCTTATAAATTCCAGATGCCTAAGAAAAGTGTAAAAACACTAAAAGGGATTTTTAAGTTATATGTTAGCCAGTTTTTCTCTTTAGCAAAGCAAATTATGTGGTAAAGGTTTGTCTTCTCAGCCACAAAATAGCACGTGCCTGTAACGCCATTATTCCCTTTCTTGTTAAAAAGGTAAAGGGATTAGATTATTTTTAAAATGTAATTTTATAATCTATGTTCATATTAAGTGGACTTCATCTTTTTAAGTGATCTGTAATATTTTAATGTTGACTTTCTCTTTTGCTTGAGGTGCCTTGTGATTGCTGCTGCTCTAAGGATACAGTGCTGTCGGGATGAGTCTGTTTTGTTGTGGTTTTTAATGAAATAAACCTCCATATACCTCCACTGCTGAAGAGCCATATGTAAACAGATACGTACTGAATATAGCAGTCTCTGAAGCTTGACCTTGATCTTTTAGCAAATAGTATTATTTTTGCAGGTCTTTTTCTAAGAAAATAATTTCTTAGTCCCTTCTTCCTGTATAGTATATAGTATCTCTCTCAACATTTGTAGGTTCCTGTTGATTTTTTTTTTTTTTTTTTTTTTTTTTTGAGACAGGGTCTTCCTATAGCCCCAGCTGACTTAGAACTCACTATGTAGTCCAGGCTGGCCTCAATCTCACCAAGATCTGTCTGCCTCTGCCTCCTGAGTGTTAGAATTAAAGGCGTGCACTACCACCAAAACCAGCTGGTTCCTGCTGATTTAAACATCGACTATTTAGATCTATAAAACACTAGAGCCATTGTTTTATAAACAGATTTGTATAGTAACCTGTCAGTTAAAAATGGATTCAAAGGCCCCACATAAATGCTTTGTATTGAATTAAGTTGCTCTGATGTGACTGTAATAAATTAAAATGCATATGGTAATCACTGAAGCAAACAAAGTGACTCAGAAGTATAACAAAAAAATTGACAGGATGCCAGATGTAGTGGCCCACTCCTTTAACCCCAGCGCTCGGGTGGCAGAGGCAGTCAGATGGCTGTGAGTCTACATAGTGAGTTCCAGGTGGGGTAGGCCTAGGAAGACCCTGTCAAAAAGGGTGACAGGAAGTTGTCAGGGTGAGGATGATAATTGAATCTTTTCATACACCTTGAATACACACACACCCCTGAACAGTCACATATATACATAAAAAGAAGAAAAATAAAAATAGTTTGGAGCATGGTAGCATACTCTTGTAATCCCAGTGTTCAGGAGGCTGAAGCAGGAAGACTGCAAATTCCAGGATATCCTTGGCTATAGAGTGAGACTTGTCTCAAAAATAATGCCTGGGCATGGTGGCACATGCCTTTAATCCCAGTACTGGGAAGGCAGAGATAGGTGGATCTTCCATGAGATTGAAGCCACCCTGGTCTACATAGTGAGTTCCAGGCCAGCTGGGGCTATAGAGAGACCTTGTCTCAAAAGAAAGAAAATTTTTTTAAGTAGTAATAAAGTGACTTTTAAAACAAAATTAAAATATTAACGGAAACTAAAATTTTAAACCGAATAGAAATAGAAAAAAGGATAGAAAAAAATTAGCAAAACTTCAATCATATTGACATTTCCACCGAAGTGTAAATGGACTAAATGCATTCAAAAGGCTAAGACTGCCAGAGTGAACTTTTTAAGAAGGAAAGGAACAACTATGATTTCTACAAGAGATACAGCCAGACAGCAATTTGTGCAGAACTGTAAGAACACATTTAAAATACACAAAGCAAAGCAAGAAAGATACATAGGTAAGAGTAGCAGCCAGGGTGGGAGGCACAGGGTAGTCCCTGCAGCACTAGGAACCTGGAGGCAGTTAGATCCCTGCTTTCCAGGTCAGCCTCATCTACTCCACGCAGTGTGTTCTTGGCCAACAAGGCATAACAGTAATAACTAGAGGAAGCAGGCATGGTGGTACACAACTGTAAATCCCAGCACTTGGGAAGTGGAGGCAGAAGGATGAAGAGCCCAAGGCCATTGTCCTATAGCAAGTTTGAGGCCAACCTGGGCCACATGAGTCCCAGTCTCAAAACAACAATCAAGAAAATAGCTGGAGGTTTGAGTAGTGCATTCTCTAAGTAATTGATAGAACAACCAGAAAGAAAATTGGTAAGAATGTAGAAAACCTGTGCAATACTGAACCAACTTGAACCTCTTATATTTATGGAACACTTTGTCCAGAAATTCCAGAATACATCGTCTTTCCAAGTACACATAGAACAGTCTCCAAGTTAGACCACATGTGGCCATGAAAAAAGTCTCAACAAATACTAGAAGGTAGTAAATGCTAAAAAAAATAGATTGGGGGGCACAACATAATGAACTCAAAGATCTGTTCTGGGGAGGGGAGAGGCAAACTGGAAAAACCTTAAGTACCTAGTACATAACCAGCACACTTCCTAGTAATCCACAGATCAAAGAAGTACACAGAGGAGGAATGTGAATGTGAGGAGCTGAAGGACATACAGACTCTGAACTTCACACCTTGCTCCATCCATCCATCTGGGATGGAGACAGTTTCATGTGAAGAGGAAAGTGTGTCTGGGGCAAAGTTTCTAAGATACAAGAAGCGCCAGTAACCTATATACTAGACAGTATATGTGCTTCTTTTCAACCACTGAAAAGGTGAAACTTTTTAGTTCATCAGTGTGGACATAGACTCAGGAATTCATTAACCTGGCCAAGACCACAATACCTTGACTCTACCCTCAGAGACACTGAACATGCAAACACAGGAAACTTGGAACTTCGGGAGAAAGGGAAAGAGATGGAGACTGATCGTATACACATATTCATTTATGGTCACACACCACATGATATTTTGCTCAAGGATAAACTGCATATGCAGAGGTAGCTCTTTAAGATCATATGCCCTGGGCTGGGGTAATTGCCTTCTGATCATGAAAACCTGAGTTTGATTCCCTGGAACCCATGTGAAAGAGCCAACTGTGGTAGTATATGGTGAGAATTGCAGCACTGGGGTGGTAGAGACAGACCAATCCCTAGGACTTGCTGAGCAGACAGCCTAACTGACTAGGTAAGTCCCAGGCCAGTGAGAGACCCTGTCTCATACGACAGGTGAACAGCACTTGAAGAACAATAGCAGCTCAGGTTGTCCTCTGGTCTCCACATACACACACGTGTCCCCATTGAGTGATTCATGATCGTGTGTGTGTGTTTGTGTTTAAATAGATGAACAGACATTTACTATACAGACTTGGCTCATGTGATTGTGGGTGATGCTGGCAAGTCTGAAAACTGAAGAGCACCAGGAGCTAAAGACCCAGGGTCGAATCCTGACGCTCATCTGAAGGTGGTCTTCCAGCAAAATTCCTTCATTCCTAAGGGAAGACAGTCTTCTAAGGCCTTCAACTAACTGGACAAGGCCCACTCACAGTGGAGGGTAATCTGCTTCAATAAAAGTCAACTGACTGAAATGTTAATCCCGGCCAAAAAGTGCCTCCATAGTAAAACCCACAAGACAGTTGCTTAACTAAAAACTAAGTACTGAGCCAAAACAAAGTTGACACACAAAACCAATGAGCACAGTACCATTTTGTAATCTTAGAATCCAGTATGTTCCATGGTGGGCAGCAGAGAAAGAAGCCTGGTTGAATGACAAGGACCCAAACTTCAAAGAATTAGTATGCTGGGAAGCAGAGATCCAGAAACAACTGATTGACTTAATTATTTACCACCACATCTGGCTGGCTCAACTCCCCCCAACTTCTGGTGAAATATCCTTAGCCTCTCACCAAGGAACTCACCCTGTCCAACATCAAGTTCAAAGTCCAGGGCTTCTGCGGATGCTACGGATGTTGTGTGAACTTTGCCTGGGGATGTCTAAACAAACATCTGTTCACTCCAGGTAAGATACCAACAACAGACCAAAGAAACAGTTCCATCTAGGTGTAGCATGGTGAACCAGTAACTTTATTTAGGTTACATACAACAGTATTGGAGTTACAACTTGTAAGCACTGTCTGTTCCACTTAAGAAAATGTGAGCTGCTTGTATACTTTTGGGGAGAAGTGGAGCCTCATGTGCCTGGTCCACCTCCATGACAGACTGTTAAAGGGCTCAGTCTTCTGTGGATTGCATGTTAGTAATTCCAGCTGCTGAGACTTCAAGGGAGCAACAGCTATGTCGTTTATGGGAAGGATTACCTTTCCAAGATTGAAAGAAAAGAACAGGTAATGCAGTAATAGCCAAAAATCTTTACAAATGTGATGTAAAGTTATAACCTAAAAATTCAAGAAGTTTGACAAACTCCAAAGAAATACACATATATACATATTCAAAGTCAACCTCCTATAAGACAAAGACCAAGAGAAAATGTGAGAATGTTTAATGCTGCAGGAGAAGAAAAATCATTACATACAAAAGAACAACATTCAGATAAGGCTGAGTTAAAACCAGCAAAAAAAATGTGGATAAGAATAAATTGAGTTGAAATATTCAAAGTGCTGAGAGGAAAAGTTTGTCAACCAAGATTTCTATATTCAGCCAAATTACTCCTCAAAAATGAAGTTAACATAAGAATTTCTGGCTAGCAAGTCTGTCTTGTAATAAATAGTATAGGAAGTCTTTCAATGCAAAAGACAATGGTCCTAAACAGTAAATCAAATTCAAACATGGTAAGCACAGAGGTAATAAAGTGTTCAAAGAAATTAAGACCTAGAAGGCTAATGTTTTAAAAAGCATTAAAACAATGTGTTGATGGATTTCTATCATAGAGATGTTATTAAAATGACTGTCGAGGCACAAAAAGAGGAAAGGCAGCAGAGCTGTGTCGAAGCAGAGTCACTGTTTTATCGAAGCTAAATTATTCAGAGTAGATTTAGGTACATCACTAAAGCAACCACTAACAAAGTAATTAAAACTATGATTACAAAGCTAACAAATTATTAATATGACACAACAAAATATGTGTATGGTGCAAAAGAAAGCAGTAGAGAACAATGGAGTGGAGAGATGAAACAGAAAACAGCAAAATGGAAATGTAAGTCCAAATGTATTAATAATTACACTAAATGCAGAGAGTTTAGATATCCCAGTTTAAAGGGAATTCTGAAAACCTCAGTGAAACAATGTTTTTAGAGACAAGGTTTTGCTGTGTAGCCCAGGTTACATTTCTCCTGTCGCAGCTTCCCAAGTCCTGGGGTTACAGACATGCATCATCATACCTAGCCAAAGCAAGATACTGTACATTATCTCTAGCAGCTAGAGAGAGCTCAGTTGGTAAAGTGCTTGCCGTGCTAGCATGAGGACCTGAGTCCAATCCCCATCACCCATCTAAAAAAGCTGGGCGAGGTGGCAAATGCTTACACTCCCAGTGCTGGGGAGATGGAAACATTGCTAGAGCCAGCTGGCCAGTCAGACTAGCCTACTTGACAAGTCCCAGGTACCAATAGTTTATAGCCAAAAGATGAAAATAGACATAAAGAAGTAAATGAAAAACAAAAACAGTGGGGTCTCAGATCACATATGGGTCTGAGGAGGGATGCCCAGGAAGTTCTCTGCCCATCACTCAGAAGAGAAGCTACTGATGAACACAACACGGAAAGTAACAATCTCAACGTGCTTGAAATTAATATTTGGATGTCATGTTTTAGTTCCTGATAGCTAATTAAACAATTTTCCCACATCTGCATCTTGATTCTTTCTTGCATGATTCGACTTTGTATGTAGGAAGTAGGGGAGTCTGGGGAACCCAATCTCCACACAACTTTACCACTGAGCTACATCCCTGAATCACCTGTTCATACCATTTCCCACTGCCTATGCTTGGACTCCTCCTCATTGATTTGCAGGAATATTCCTTTACATTGTGGACTGGCAATATTCAACATGAGTCAGGGCTGTGTCAGAGGCTGGACATGGCAGGGATTAGGGCCTGGATCCGCAAGGATCTGATGGAGGATAGTCAGGACAGGTAGACAGGTGGGGCTGGGAGCAATGATTGTCCCAGCAAAGGTCAGGGCAAAGTTAGGCGCAGATCAGGGTTCCTTTCCTCTCCAGTCTTTGCATCTGAGATGGGTGCCAGGGTGGCAAGAACCCCCAGGCTAAGCCTCCTGCTCTGGCTTCTGCCATGCTGCTACCCCTTATCCCCAAGGCCAGCCCTACCCCACAGCCTAGTGTCCTCAGCCCACTTAAGGCTCACTGAGGAACTCTGGACTTCAGCAAGGTTGGGAACCTGTGGTCAGTAGGCCCTGGAATATTGCAGGTCAGTCATAAGGCCTCTTTGAAGGGAGTGGGCAGGTGAAGGTTGGTGGTCACAAAGCCTAGGTCCAGCACAGCTGGTCCCTGAGAAATAATCAGCCAAGGCAGGTCAGGTTCCACCTGAGGCAAGATTTTTAGCTGAGGCCATGTGTGGAGCCAAGGGACTAGAAGGTGTCAGGAATTGACCCAGTGGTGGCAGCAGAGTGCTAAGGCAGGTGACAAAGGAGGCCTGGGGAGCCCACGTGAGCTCAGCCATTCTGACCCTGCTGGAGGCCAGTGAAGGCATTGCCCAGGGCAGCACAAAGTCATTGGGGGCATGTCACTTGTTATTTGGCCTTAATCTTCCAACCTTTGGAGCAGAGGATGAACCTCCTTGCAATGCACTTGAGTCCTTCAGGATACTGTCTCCAACAGGTTACTTGAAAAAGTCTTCACAGTGTGTGTAGGAAGTGTTCAGCAATCAGGACAGAGTAGCTGGCCGTAACCTTGGCAGGCCAGCCTGGTGTGTGGGGACTAGCGTGTCTGTGGAGCTGCGTTTCCTGAAACCCCAAGGAGGTGCTTGTTGAGGAAGAAAATGCCAGGGTGACATGGAGAATGGGGGTAGGAATCAGGGGTGTGTGTGTGTGTGTATGCGGTGGAAGGACAGAGAGGCCAAAAGAAGCTATCAGATCTCCTGGACCTGGAGTTACAGGGAGTTGTGAGCCTCCCAGCATGGATGCTGGGGACAGAACTCTGGAAACAAGCACTCTCAACTGCTGACCCATCTCTACAGTCCCCAACCACCCTTTCTTGCCTCTGGTCTTCAAAGCCGTCTTCCGCTCCCATTCCCATGGGTCTCCCGAGTCTCCACACGCTGTCAGCATACCCAGCCACTTCCCTTTTCGCTTCCCGCCAGCACCTTCTCACTCACAAAGCCCCAGCTTGCCACCTTGGTGGTAAGGCTCTGTGTCATCCATCTCTGCTTCTTCTGCACTGCTTGCCTACCCCCACGCAGCCACACCAGCCACCTTCCTGCTCCTTGAATGTGCAAAGGCCATTTCCATCCCTGGGCTCTTGACTTTGCTGTGCTCCCTACCTGTCTTGCACTAATCTTAGTTTGAGTGCTTTCTTTTTGGTATTTTTCCATCCAAAGAGTTTTAGTATAAATGTGTGTGTTGTGTATTCCAATGATTATATTGTACAATCCAATGAAAAATGTTCCCTTGTATCATTAGTGTCTAAAGATATGCAGCACAAGCCTCTGAGGACATTACACAACACAGTTGCACTTACACACATGCAGGCAATACACTCATACACATAAAATAAAAATAATAAACTGTTTTTAAAATATACTAGTCTCCTTCTGTGAGAGTTTACATGTCACTCATCTAGCTCATTAACAAGGACACAGCATCATAGTTTCAAACACATGAAATAGTACCAGAGTAGAGTGAAAACAAGTGTTCCAGCAAACACGTCTCAGCCCACCAAGGAAAGACAACTGTGTGAACAGAGAGTGGAGGGAAAGGAGAAGTGCAAAGCCCAAGGTGCACGTACTGGGAAGCCCTTCACCAGGGTCCGAACTGAAGTAGAAAGCAACTGCTGCTGGCTGGCAGGAAGAGAGGAAAGGTCCCTGGAATAAAGTGACCCCAGCAGCAGCTGGGACCTTCCAGCCTTCCTTCTCCAGCTCACGACAGCTTGCTACAGGTGGTGGACAGCCAGACTATGCCTTTTGATCCCTTCATGATCACCATGATTGTTAGTGCACTTAGGATAATAGCTTGTGCCCCGACAAGCCAAGTTCAGCCACTTGTCCTTGATAAGTCAGTTAAAAGAGCCAAATTGACAGTGAAAAGCAGAAAAAAAAGAGATTCATTCAATGTGGCACAAAGAGATCCAGTGAGTCCCCAAGTCCAGCCTCAGGATTTTACGGTGAGGCTGAGGTTTAAACAGAAGCCAAGAGACTTGCTAAGTCTGTGTGGCCAAGGTGTGGTCTCCTGTCTACTACCTTCTCAGCTCTAAGTCTTTCCGGCAAGGACATCTGACCAGTTCTACAGTACTGCTGAATGTAGTCAATACACTCATACACATTTTTTAAAAACTAAAAATATGAAATAAATTGTTTTAAAAAAAAAAAAGAATAGAAAAAGAAGGACACATTGAGCCGGGACCAGCAGAATGGGGAAGATTAGCTCAGAGAGACGGTGGAGCGCACCAGACCCTATCCACACAGCTGACCGGCCCCCAGCCAGGCTGGAAGAGAGTGACAAGCAAGACTCAGGCCACCAAATTCAGGTCCTGAAAAGACAGCGACACACCAGCCTTACAGAAATTAAATGCTTATACTACCAAGTCAAGCAGCCAAAATAAAATGAACACATTTCCAAAGAAATACAAATCGTCAAAGCAAAGTTTTCTAGAACTGAAAATCTTTGTAGATCTTAAGCCAGGAATTAGTCATTGAAAATCTCCCCACAAGTTACAAGCCATGTGACTTCGCTAGTGAGTTTTACCAGTATTTAAAGAGATAATGCCAATGGTTCACAAGTTTCTTTCAGGAAAATAGTGGAAACATTACCGAGTTCATTTTGTAAAGTTCTCACCCTAATAACAAAGCCAGACAAATTACCAGAAAACTACATACAAATGTGTTTCAAGCAAGGGCACAAATATTCCTAACTTCTATTCAGAACTGAGTTAGAGAATCCAGCCTACACAATAAGAGAAAAATAACTTAAAAGGAGGAGGATGGACGGAGGTAGGGAGGGATGGAAGGAGGAACAGGGAGAGAGGGAGAGAAGGAAAAGCAGCATCCGGATTGGAAAGGATGAAGTGAGCAAACAGCCCCTCTGTGTAGACTGGCATGGCACTGTCTGTAGAGAATCCTGAGGGATGTTTTGCAAACCCACAACAATTAATACACGTGTTAGCATGATAAGACTATATAAACAAATAAAAATGCGTTCTTATCCATATATTAGAAGTGAAAATATCTGAAAGTCAAAGAAATCAAATCCATAATAATTCAAAAAAAATGAAATAATGGGAATTAAATTACATCTTAACTGAAAAAATATAAGGCACACATTGACAACTACAAATATTTAATATAAATATATATCTATTTATACTATATATATATATATATATATATATATATATATATATATATATATGAGAAATTTAAGATGTAAGTGAATGGAGAACCATTGTGTGTCCCAACCTGATTTACAGATTCAAACAGTCCCTAGGAAGATTTTTCAGGAATTAATAAGCAGATCCTAACAAACAAACAAACAAACAAAACAGACACTACAGTAGCCAAAACCTTTTTTAAAAAAGAACATGTTAGAAGATTTCTATTGCCCTGTTTCATGATTTACCGTAATCCTGAAGTTAGAGGGAACAGTACAAGTACACACCAATGGAACGAAGAGATTCAGAAACAAACCCTTAAGGTTATGGTCAATTGATTTGTTGTTTTGTTTTTGTTTTTTGAGACAAGAGTCTTCCTGTAGCCACAATTGGCTTAGAATTCACTATGGAGATCAGACTAGCCATGAACTCGCAGAGATCAGCCTGCCTCTGCCTCTAGGAGGCTGGGATTAAAGGTATGTGCCACCATGCCCGCTCAAGAAACACCTGACAGGGCCACCTAAACTTGCCAACTGATGTTTTTTACGGTGGCTAAACAGTTTGGTGGGCAAAAGACAAGCCTTTTGAGCAAATGTTGCTGGCGAAACTGAATAATATAGTAGAGAGAACAATGGCCACCTAAAAGATCAAATTCAGATCCTTGGAATTCACAAACGTTGCCTTATGTGAAGTTGGAGAACTGTGCAGAGGTAGTTAGGTGAGGTGGTAAGATGGGGCTGTCCCTAAGTATCACTTGTGTCCTAAGGTGGGATCAGGCAAATCCTGAGGTGAAAGTGTGAAAACAGAGCAGAGACTGGAATAGCGCAGCCACAAGTCAAGGGTGGCCCACAGCTGCCAGCAGCTGGGAGAGACACAGAACTGCACCACCCCTGGGGCTTCAGAGGGACGGCAGCCTTTCTGGCACTGTGATTTCAGAAGCTGACCTCAAGTGAGAAAGTAGAACTGTTGTTATAAGATGCCCGTCTGTGTTCATTTGTTGCATAAACCAAAAGAAACTAATGCAGAGTCTATTTGAAAACACACACACACACACCAAAAACTTGGACCTGGAGCTGGAGAGGCAACTCAGCAGTTAGGAGCACGGCTGCTTTTGCTTTTGAGGAAGACCCAGGGTTCAGTTCCCAGCACCCACAAGGGGGCTAACAACCATCCATAACTTCAATTCCAAGGATCAAATGCCCTTTCCTGGCCTCAGCAGGTACTGCATGCACATAGTGCACGTACATACATGCAGGCAAAGCACTCAAACACATAAAAGAAAAATAAAATATTTTTTAAAAACTTAGATCTACTTCACATTATATTCCAAAACTAACTCAAAATTAGGACTGGAGAGATGGCTCAGCGGTTAAGAGCACTGACTGTTCTTGCAGAGGACCTGGGTTTGATTCCCAGCACCCACGTAGCAGTTAACAACCATCTGTAACTCTAGTTCCAGGAGAATCCAGTGCTCTCTTCTGACTTCCTTGGGAAATGCACAACATGGATTGCACTTATATACAGGCAGGCAATACACTCATACACATATAATAAAAATAATTTTAAGCATTAAAAAAATTAACTCAAAATTGAATGTGGACCTAAACGTAAGAGCTAAAACTGTAAAACTTTAGGAAATAACCTTACAAGTCTTGTTAGGCAAAAGTTCTCGTTCTTTTACATTGTGTGTGTGTGTGTCTGTTCTGTTGTATGTATGTGTGTATATGGGTGCGTATGCAGGTATCTGTGTGGAGGCCAGAGGTCAATTTGGGGCATCTTCCTTGATCACTCTCCTCCTTGTTTTTTGAGACAAGGTCTGTCACTGATTGGTCTAGCCTGGCGGCCAGCTGACCACAGGAATCCTCCTGTATCCACCTCTCTGCTGCTGGTATTACAGGTGTGTGCCACCATGCTAGGCTTTTTTTAATATATGGGATCCAAACTCAGTGCTTGCTTACAGTTGAGAATGAGAGAAGGTTGACTCAAAATCAGCACCAGGGGTCTTTTGAGATGATGGTGATGTTTTGCACAAATGGTTAAGAGCCCTAATCTGAAGACCCAAAATATAAAAGTCCAAATTTTTTTTATTACTAGCACAATGCCATGTATAGAAAATTACACACTGTGAAGTTTTGTTTAAGATTACTTTCAGGCTGTGCGTAAAGGGTATATGAAAAACGAATGAGATCCCATCCCCAAGGTAGCTCAGGCATAAGTAAATCTTCCAAAATCTGAAATGATCCAGCATCCAATGCACCTCTGTTTCCAGCCCTCTCAGATGAGTGATGTTCTATCTGTGAACCAAAAGCCGTCAAATTGAGTTCAAATATAAACTTTGGACAAGGGACACAGGCATTAATGAATTGATCCTCTGCCATTACCAGCATTTTCTTATCTATATTGCCCCTTATTAGCATTTGGGAAGAAGTCTATGGTGTGCAAAATGGCAGGTCTTTGAACCAGGGAAATGAGCAGCCAGCAGAGGCCAAATTTAAAGCAGAAAACTCTAGTTCAGGAGCTGGGAATTCCTGGGTAAGACCCTATACCACATTCTACAAAAGCCTCCTCCTTGAAGAAGTGGGTCAGGCTGAAGAATCTTTCTAGGATTATCTTAATTCCTCTTCTCTATTGTTTTTCCCAGGACATACTAGAAAGTTCTAGTTGACTCCAGAAAGACACTGCTTACTAAAAAATAAGAATTTGTAACTTTTCTGAGGAAAGTTCAGAGACCCCTTTGTTCTTAACCATACCAAATTGTGATTTAAAAAAAAAAAAAAGATGCATGAGCCAGACCAGTGAGATGCTTGCTGCCAAGGCAGATAACCTGAATTCAACCCCAGGATGCACATGGGGGAAGGAGAGAACAGACTCCTAAAAGTTGTCCTCTGACATCCACATGTGCACCATCACACACACACACACACACACACACACACACACACACACACACACAAATTAATTAATTAATTAATTAATGTAATTAAAAATATGAATGCATGAGCCAAGAAGTTCAGGCTTCAAGCTCTGTTCCCAGAGCTCTTACTATTATTCCTGAAAGTGCCTCTGTTTTGGTTTGAATACAGTTTGAGTGGGTCCCCCAAAGGTGAGTCTGTTGGAAGCTTAGTCCCTGGTAGGTGAAGTGAGAGGTGGTAGAGCCTTTAAGAGGAGCTGTTGGAGAGATGGCCCAGAAGTTCAGAGCACTGGCTGCTCTTCCAGAGGACCCAGGTTCAGGTCCCAGCACCCACGCGGCATCTAACAACTGTCTGTGACTCCAGTTCAAGGGGATCTGATGCTCTCTTCTGGCCTCCATGGGCATTGAAAGACACAGATGCACTTACATACATGCAGGCAAAACATTCATACACATAAAACAATAATAGTAATAATAATAAAGAGGGGTTAGGGGCTCCCAGACCATTGAGAATCTCCCCCCGAAGGGCTGTGGGACCCATCTCCGGCTTCCTGTTTTATAATATAATCTGTTCCTGTCATGTGTGTCCTCACTGTCCTTCATGGAGTCTCACAGTTGAGGTAGGCCCATGCCGGAGCCTGCACCTTGCCATTTGAACTTTCAACATCCAAAATAAAGCTAAAGATTCCTTTAGAAGTTCGTCTGGTTCTCATATTTCATTACAGGAACAAAAATGGACTAACATATCTCTTCATCAAGGGCTTTGAAGCAGTTCCCTCACAATGGTGTCCCTGCTGTCCCACCCTAGTGGAGCCCTTTACTCCTTCTCATCAGTCTCATCAGTTTATTCCCACATCTCGTGTCCTAAGGATGCAACTGACCATACTGCCCAGCAGCAAGGACACACAAGGGTCCCTAGACTGGAATCTAGCATCTCCCTCATATCTGTCTGAACTTGGACAGTTACTCTGTGCCTCAGTTTCCTCATTTGAAAAGAGACAGTTTCTCTGTAATAAACTTATTAGGGCGGTCACCTCTGTCACTGGGTTGCTATGAGAATTTGGTGAGGTAATGTGTATGCCACTCAGAACTGCAGCTGACAACTCTAAGTACTAACTGCATATTGTCATTAAAGAGCAGGCTTACGGCCAGAGCACATGCCTCTTCCCACTTGCTGCACAAGACCTGGCTCCATCAGGGCCTTGATATTGGAGTGGAATTGTTCCAATCTGACTCCCACCAGGGCTATTTTATGGGACCACAACAAGTGCTGGAGTCCTCCCAGGGAAGGGCAGACTTCTCCACAGGGCCCAGCAGCTTCCTGGGAACTGCACCTCAAAGTCCAGATGTCCTGTCAGTGTATCCTGGGAGTTCCTTCTCAGAAGGGCCAGTGCAGTACTGAGGGCTGCAGGCCACAGCTTGAAGACTACCTCCTGAGAAAACCTCTTACTGCTTGAGAAAGACTCCAACACTGGGGAGCATGGACAAGCATCTTCTGTAGGGGTGCTTCCCCAGGAAAGGAGGAGGCAGACTCTGCTCCAGCATCTTGCAGAAAATCAGCAGCTCATAGCCCAGGACACAGCAGTGAGGTCTGAGGCCCACACTGAACTTACGAGGCCCATGTTGAGCCTACTACATTCCCTCCACTTCCTGAGCAGGAAAGCTTACCTGGGCTTCTTAGGAACACTTGCTGAGCTACCTGGGGCTACAACAGCACACCTATCTGACAGGATACAAGATCTCTGGGTATAGCCATTCTGCCTTTTCAAAATCTTCTTCTGTTCCAAAGAAAATGACACCTGCTTTCTGCCATAGGGTCAACTCTAGTGAGGGGTTTGCAACTGTTCTGTCATTCCTCCATCTCTATGCCTATCACGTGGTTCCTATGTGGTCCTCCTGACTCAGGACATGTGATTCATCGGACTGGCAAGATCCTTTGTCTCTCCTGGAAATAAGTGGCTTTACATTCTGTTCACACTTTTAAATTTTTGTTTATTTTTCTTCTCTGTGTATGAGTGTTTTGCCTGCTTATATGTAAGTGCACTCAGCATGCAATGCCTATGAGGGCCAGAAGACAGCATCCCCTTGAACTGAAGTCTAGTTAGGATGGTTGTTAGCCCCCATGTGAGTGCTGGGAACTGAATCCCAGTCTTCTGAAAGCGCATCTAGTACTTTTAACTCCTGGGCCATCTCTCCAACCCCTTTGTTTACACTTCTTAAAATGACACCAGTGGTATGTGTTCTTTTGAAACTTCGAAACATGCTGGGACATGACTCAGTTGGTAAAGTCTTTGCTGCACAATCATGACATGAGTTTAATCTCCAGGCCCATGTACAAAAGACTGGTGAAGCGCGTTTGCTTATATCAGTGCTGAGAAGAGTGAGATGGGGGATCCCCTGAGGTTCCCTGGTCCAATAGCCAAAACTAATCAACCAGATGCAGGATCAGTGAGAGACCCTGTCTCAACAAACAAGGTAGACAGCAACAGAGGAAGGCATCCAGGGGTTGACCTCCGGCCTACACACACACACACACACACACACACACACACATATACACGCACGCACACACATACACGCACGCACACCCACGCACACACACAAATAAATATCCATATAATAAGGAGGCATGAATAATCAAAGTTGAAAACCTAATTTCCACCTAATTTCACTTCCCTCCCCAGAGGTAACTCTTGTAACAGTTTGCTGGCCATCCTCCAAGAATACTTCATAAGTGCTTACATCTCTACCCATATTCAAATGGCATTTTGAATAACATAAACAGAGCGACTTCATTATTCTGACTTAATGTAGGAATTTGATCTCACCAGTAAGGTATGCTCTTTAACCCTGACAAAGCCATCTGCAGACTAGCTGTAGTACAATTTATTTGACCAGTTTTCATTTTGTAGACATCACGGTTTCTTTTTTCTTCTTTCCTGTTACTAAGAAAAGCTGAGATAACTTTCCTGAGCAAGGAACTTTCTGTAAATCTGCAGGAATTTCTGTGATGTGGGTCCCAGGACTGGACTTGCTGTGTCGGGGTTTACAAACCTCCCATAGACACTGGTTCTCTGTACCCATTAGCTCCCTGTCTGAAGTATTATCTCTCTGTTGTTGAGTATCTGTCTTTCTCTGTCTCTGTCTCTCTGCCCACAACTGTTGCAATTTGTCCTTTTTCAAATCACCAATCCCCTCTGTGATATCCAGCAAGTTTTGCCGCTATGTTTTGTTATTGTTGCTCTTTGAGACAGGGTCTTCTGTAACCCCAGCTGGCCTGTAACTTCCTACAACCTCAATCTCACAGAGCTCACTGCCTCTTCCTCCTAAGACTGTATTTGCTGATGGCTGAGGACACTCGGATGGCCCCTTCTGCATGCGCATGCTGGTGTTCTTTCCTCTCCTTACAGGAAGGTGGGCTGAGGACAGCCCAGGCTTATGATGTCAGTCCATCTTAATCACCTCTTTCAAGGACCTGTCTCCACACCCAGTCACACTAGGGATTGGACCTTCAACATAAGAATTTGAAGGAGACACATTCAGTCTAGTCACTTTTTTGTTTTGGGATGTTCCTTTAGCCAGTCTTTAGGGGATATGAACAAACAACAAATTCTGAATTTTCCATTGTGTAAGAATGCCCTTCATTGTGTGTGTGTATGATGTGAGTGCAGGTATGCACATCCCATGGTGCATATGTAGAGATCAGAAGACAACTCTGGGTTTCCACATTGTTTGAGGCAGAGTTTCTTAATTATTTGCCACTGCACAAGTCAGGCTAACTGGCCTGCAAGCTTCCAAGAGGAGTCTCCTGTCTCTACCTCCAACCTCGCCATTGAACGCCATAGAAGCACTGGGATTACAGATACATGCTACCATATCTGGTTTTACATGGGTTCTGGGGATTTGAAGTCAGGTCCTCAAACTTGCACAGCAAGTGCTTTACTCACTTAACTGTATTTCTAGCCCTCTCTTCATTTTAGTTTTTATTAAATTTATTATACTACTTATTTATTGTGGGGGGACATGAGATTGCCACAGCATGTATGTGGAGGTCAGAGAACAACTTGGAGGAGTCAGTTTTCTCACCATGTGGGTGGGATCCAAGGATCAAACTCAGGTCATCAGGCTTGGTAGCAAGTGTCTTAACTCCCTGAGCCATCTCACTGGCCCCACTCTTCATTTTTGGATGATCATTTTCTCAGATATGGGACTCATGGTTGACAAGTTTGTTCTTTTCTCTTGGTGACCTCAGACCTGCTGTTGGTCACCTGTCTTTCTCTAAAGACACTGCATTCATCTTGGGCTATTTTAAGATTTTTTTTTCTCTTTAGGTTTTTTTGAAAGTTCAATTATGATATGTTTTGGGTTTATCCTTTTTAGTCTTACATACCTTTGTGACTCTGAGGTTTTATGTCTTTAGCGAACTTTCAGAATTTTAGAGCCTCGGCCCCTTATCCTGTTTCCTTCTGGAACTCTGTATCAGATCTCGTAGGTGTTTAGGTGTCTCTCTCAGAGACTGCTAAGACTCTGGGCATGTTTGTTTGTTTCCACATCAAACGCCTTCTGCCTGTCTTTAAGTTCTCGGTCGCCTCCACTTAGAACTGACCCTGTTCAATGAGTTTTTGTTTCAATGTATTTTTCAGAGCTATTTCCATATTTTTATAGACTCTATTTCTTTGCTGAGATTATATGTGTTTTCATTCACCTCAGGGGGATCTGTTGTTGCTTGTTGAAGCATTCTTACTAGGACTTTTTAAATCCTTGTTAATAATTTCAACACGATACTCATTTCAATACTTTCATCAGTTGATTTTCTTCTCGTTAAATATGTGATTTTCCGGGTCTTGGTAGGACAAGTAAATTTTGTTGTATACTGGATATTCTGCTGGGAGACCCTTGGTATGACTTCAATTTCTTGTGTAAGTAGACATACGCCCTTTAATTTTTTTTTTTTTTTTTTTTTTTGCTTATTTTTATTTTATGTGCATGAGCATTTTGCCTGCATGTATGTAAGTGAATCCAGTTTGTGCAGTGCCTGCAGAGACCAGAAGAGGGCATCGGATGCCCTGGATGCTGGGAACTGAACCCAGGTCTCTACAAGAGCAGCCAGTGCATCACTACAGACCCAAGATGCACCCTTTTTATGTGCTGAGCTCTGACCTGCTTTTTGGTGCTGTGGTTCCTATAGCAGTGTTCTTTTCAGAACCCTGGCAATCTTATTTGCTTCATCCCTCCAGCATTTCTAGGGCTCTCCCTAGGTCTCTGCTAGTGCCACTTAGAGGAACAGAAGTTGCTACTTTGACCCAGCTGCCACTTTCTGCCATGGCAGATGGGAGAAGATAAAGCCATTAGCCTTACCCAATTAGATATAAAGTTAGACAGTACTAGGCTTATGCTAATGCTGTCCCCATGGATGAATTACATACCCTCCAGTTACCCAGCTGTAGGGAGGGGTGGTTTAGCCCAGCAGGGATTTGAAGGCAGAGCAGGTTATGCGCCTGTGCCCTGTTGGGTGGTAGAGCTTCCCTGCGGTCTGTCACCCTCCCCTTCCAGTCTGCATCCAGACTCTTCTGTCTGTCTGTTGGAAGTTTCAGGCCTCTCTGGCACCCAGTCTGGGAGTCTCTGAGATAAAAGGAAAACCCAGGGGTGTTGCTACATTGTCATGCCTGCAGTTTTGAGCTCTCTGATCTATCTCCTTCCAAGTCCCTGGAATCTTTTATCATTGCCTGGTAATTACTTCCAAGGCATTCATTTATTTTCGTTCTGCTTTTTGAGATAGAGTTTCACTCCACAAGGATTCTGAACTGTGGTCCTCCTGCCTTGGCCTACCAAGTTCTGAGACTACTACTGTGGGCCACCATATTGGTGTACTGGTTAGTTTTAAATGTCAACTTGCCAGAACCTAGAGTTATATGAGAAGATAATCTCAATTGAGTAATTGCCTAGATCTGATTGGCCTGTGTGCATGTGTTTGGGTAATAATCATAATTGTTCATCATTGTAGGAGGGCCCAGCCTACTGTGGGCAGCACCCTTCCCTAGGCAGCTGGTCCTGAACTGCATAAGAAAGCTAGCTGAGCATAAGTCTGTCTTCCACCCAGCAAGCAATACTGCTTTGGCTGTGAAGTGAGTTCCTTGGACACAGGTAATGCTGTGTGGCATGGCAAGCAGGCCTGCCTCCAGGCTCCTACATCGACTACCCTCAGTGATGCACTGTGTCCTGGAATTGTAAACCAAATAAACCCTTTTTCCCCCAAAGGTGCTTTTGGTCAGGTTATTTGTCACAGCATCAGAAATGAAACTAGAACACTTGGCTTATACCTTCTGTAACCAGAAGAGCTGTTTAAGATTTTGCAAGTGGGAGGCTAGAGAGATGGCTCAGCAGTTAGGCACACTGGCTCTTCTTGCAGAGGACCCGGGTTCAGTTCCCAGAACCCAAATGGCAGCTAAAAACTAACTGTAACTCCAGTTCCAAGGAACCTGATGCTTTTTGGCCTCCTTGGACGTTACATAACATGGGTACACTTACTCATACACGTAAAATAAAAATACATAAAAATACTCATATACATAAAAATAAAACATCAAAATTATTTTAAGATTTTGCAAGTGGGAATCGGGATGAAGCAACCATTTAAGTTTCACGAGTAGTTACTGCCTAGCAGAAACTGAGTGAACCCTGTGGTCTGTGTTGAATGAATGAATGGATGGATGGATGGATGAATGAATGAATGAACAGGAGGTGTATCATGAATTTCTCACAGTGAGGCTCGACCTTCAGCCCCACCCCACCCCCAGGTTTGAACCGACAGAGCAGGCAGAGAACGCTCTTTGGAAAAGTGGATTTATTCCAGGGTACTTACAAAGGATTCATCCCTGGGGAGAGAGGAAGATGGAGGTGTTGTATGCATTCAATTAAGGACCTCCCTGGACCCCTGGAACACACGACCGAGAATGGCGCCCTGGCCCTGTAGCCACCCCTGTCCTTCCCAGCCTTCCCTGCATTTCCACTAAACCTCCCCCCTTAAGTCATTGGTTATTTGGATGTCAATCACATTTGGAAGCCCATCCCTCATAGCAGACAGAGAGAAAATCGCTTTTCTATGCAACAGGAGGGTTTTCATTCTTTTTTAATATTTTATTTATGATTTTTTATTTTGTGTGTGTGAGTGTATTACCTGAATGCATGTAAGTGCACCCATGCTGTACAGTTCTCACAAAGGTCAGAAGATGGCATCGGATCACCTAGAACTGGAGTTATGGATGGTTGTTAGCTGCCATGTGGATGCTGAGAATCGAACCCAGGTCCTCTGAAAGAGCAGTCAGTGCTCTTACCTACTGGAGAGATGCTCCAGCCTCCATGTTTTCATTCTTGAATCTCAAAATCCTTCAAGCCTTCACAGGGTTTTTCTAAATTCTAGGATAAGTACCTCTCAAGGCTGTAAGTAGCATCTTTGTGAGGAGTTTGGTTGAACTGATAATCTGAAGGTAGGAAGTTACTGTTTTCCAAAATTCAGTAACATTATTATCAACTTAAACCCCATCCACACATCCAGCCCTTTGCCCTCCCTTTCTCCAGTCCACCTATGCAGCTATCTGTCCATCTGTCTGTCTGAAATGTGTCTAGCTGATCAACTTAGGGAAAGTTCTTTTCTGTTCTTTGAAAGGAGAGGCAGTTGCTAGTTACTATCCTGACATACTTGGCATATTAGATAGGACTGGACAGCACCCCTTAACTGGACTCTTCCCTCCAGGAGGAAATCTCAGGATTTAACACACAGAATTGATAGAACTCTGTAAATCTCACTGGATTAAAATGGCAAAAAGTCAGCACTTTATATATACACTTGAATGTCCAGATTTCTACTAAATTTCCTTCAGCTTTCATTCCCTTTCCTCTGTAAATATTATGATGACTCTCAGACGTGGCTTTTAAAATGAAAACATCTTAATGAGGCAGCAAATAACCCCACAGTGAGTGACCAACCACTCTGGTGTGGGTTTCACAAAGGATCACACCAGCTAGGTTCTGTTTTCCTAAGTCTGCATTCTGCTTCCCAAAGGACACCTCACTTTTGTGTTCAAGTTGTGGAATGCATAAGGGATTCATTAAGAATCGGGCTTTGTGGGACAGCTTTGATTTGACACTTTTGAAATATGATCCAGGTCATGGCAGTGAATGGTGCAGACCTCTTCTGAGGCAACAGCATCTGGACTTGATTATTTTAAGCCAGGTTGTGCTGGTACCCACTCTACAAAAGTGCAACTGAGTCAGACCTTGTGTCCTGAGATGATTGGGGAGCTCTATATGGGTTCTAAATTTTAAGAAATGTCAAATGAGTTTTTGAATTTGTTATTTAACTACCACAATTTCTTCTTTTAAAGATTTATTTACTTTCTTTTCATGTTCTTGTGTATCTGCTTATATATGTATGTGCACCATGTTCATGCCTGTGTGTAGTACCCAAAGAGGCCAGAGGAGGGCAATGGATCTCCCTATAGCTGGAGGTCCAGGTGGTTATAAGCCCCTATGTCTGTGCTGTGCTCGGAACCAAACCTGCGTCTTCTGTGAAAGTAGCCAGTGATCTTAACTTCTGAGCCATTGCCAGCCCCTAACCACCCCCCCCACACACATTCTCTATTTTTGTGGGATGCTTCCTTTTATTTTGCTTCTCAGTGGTGGCCTTCCTGCATGTAAATTAAGCCAGTATTCAGGTTCATCCCTCAAGGCACAAGTGACTCTAAATAGATTGTTCATTGAATAATTATCTAATGAATGGAAAGCTACTGCAAAATTACCTGGCTCAGAGTGCTTAGGTGAGTCTGTGGCTCCTGCATGTTGGTGTCAAGGGACTGCCCTGATCCTCCCTTGGCTCTTCAGTGATCAAGGGACTAAACTAAAACTCCTTCCTTCCTTTCTGCAGCCAAGCAAGAGACTATGAGTGACCTCCTCCCTACCATACAGCAAGGCGAGTACTGTTTTCTGATTTCAAGAATATTTACTTTTCAGCATTGGAGTCTAGTTTTAAAAACATACTATCGAGCTGGGTGTGGTGAAACACACCTTTAATCTCAGCACCTAGGCATCAGAGGGATTGCTGTGAAATCAAGGCCAGCCTGATCTGAATAGTGAGTTCCAGGCCATGTGGGGCTACAGGGAAACCCTATCTCAAAACAACAATAACAGCATACATACATATATATATATAAAAGAAAAAGAAAAAAATAGTACTGGAGAGATGGCTCAGCAGTTGAGAGCACTGACTGTTCGCAGAGGACCTGGATTCGATTCCCAGCACCACACAGTGACTAACAGCCATCTGTAACTTCAGTTCTGGGGGAATCCAATTCCCTCTTCTGACCTCTGAGGGCATTGCACAACACGGGTTCATTTACACACATGTAGACAATATACTCATACATAAAATAATATATATATATAAATTTTTTTTGACTGTATCTCATTGAAACTGCACAAAATTCAGTTAAAGGTGGGAAATCAGAGGCAGAGAAAGTAATTAACTTCCCTCAAGCCCTCAAGCCAGAATCTAATGCAGACCCAACTCTAGACTCCCAACTACTCTACTTCCTGCTCTTTCCCTCGACTGTACAGTACTCCAAAAGTTGGGAAGAAGGAAGGGAGGGAGGGAGGGAGGGAGGGAGGGAGGAAGGGAGGAAAGGAGGAAAGAAAGAAGAGGAGACAGGGAAAAAAGAAAGGGAAGGAGAACTGGAAGATAAAATCCTGGAGAAACAATAACTTCCACAAGGGCTCTTGAATCTGTATGACCGATTTCTAATCTATGCAGGGCACAGTTACTGATTCATGGAGTGATGGTCAGGAAGCCTCCAACCCCAGCTGACGTACCCTCCACCCAGCAGCAGCCAAAGGCAGACCAACAAGCTCACCCTTCCAGGGCATCAAGCTGAATTTGTCCCAACTGACTTTGTCTTGGTTGCAGCTTCATCAGAAATGAGGTCCAGACAAGGATCGGAGGACTAGTGAGTTTTGTGGGCACCAGGGAGTTTTCTGCCCAAGTTAGGAATGGAGACACATTAGGAAGCAATTGGTCAGCAGGCTCCACAGTGGGCAGGTGGGGCCCAGCTCTGTGGAGACCTTAAGTTCACTACTATGGTGTGCCTAAGGAGACTAACTGTGTAAGAGAAAGAAATTAAGAGTGAAAATCTCATTCCAAGAAACCTGGGCATATTCTGAGCAAAACCACATAGAAAGGAAATGGCTCTTATTTCGGCACACCTCTGTATAAGAATTAAAGATCACCGACACTCTAATGAAATATGATTTTTTGGGCACCCAGCTCAGATGGGTTTTGTAAGATGGATGAGGATTTTCATTTGCAAATAGAAGACACAAAATCAGGGGTGGGAGGGTTAGGGTGGAGACGGGGGAGGAGTCTGAATATAATCAAAATTCAGTGCATGAAATTCTTGAATCGGAAAAATTTCTCTTTGAAAAAAAATAATTGAGGCTGGAGAGATGAATCAGTGATTAAGAGCACTGGCTGCTCTTCTAGAGGACTGGGATTCGGTTCCCAGCACCCACATGGCAGCTAACAACCATCAGTAACTCTAGTTTCAAAGACTCCAATGCTCTCCTCTGAGCTCTGTGGGCATTACATGCATGTATATGATACACTTACATACATTCAGGCAAGACACTCATACATATAAAGAAAAATTTTAATTACAATAAACTTAAAAACAAACTTTAAACATTAAAACTCATTTTTTTTAACTTTAAAGAATCAGTGCACTAATTAAAAATAAAAACTACCTATGGGTGTGGCATAGTGTTAGAGAGCTTGCCTGGCATGAACCTTGGGTTCAACTCCTCACACCCACAAAAAATAATCTAAATCAAGTACAGCTCCAGTCTCTTCGGTTTGTTTGTTATTTGGGGTTTTTTTTCCTTGCAGTAGTAGGAATAAAAGTCATGCTAGGTGGTGCTTCACTACTGAGCTACCCCACCCAACCCTAGCTCTTAAGACGATTCCTAGAATACCTGCTTTGGGGCTGGGGTTGTAACTCACATGGGAGAGTGCTTGCAAGAAGCCCTGGTTTTGATCCTTGGCACTGGTCTAGGTGAGACCAAGTGCTGTCAGTCACTGACCCAGGAGCTCCTGCTTCTGGAAACTTTCATCTGATAGACTTGGAACTCCGTCTCTTCCTACTGGCATGTAAGGTTTCTTTTGAATTCTGACACGCCTCTCCTGTTCTCTGTGTAGTTTCCAAGCCTGGAATTTACTCTGAATTCTAGTTGCGCTATTTTCCAAAATGAATTCATTCTCGTGTGGCAAGCTGTTTGACCTTGGCCTCCTTTTCAGTTAACTGCACGGTATAAACTGACAGGACTATTTGGTATATTCGATGGAATAACCGGGGCCGACCAATGCTAGCAGGGACATGGGAGCTGATTCGTCTGAGGAAACTGACTGGACGTGACAGGCCTTAACACAAGTGACAGAATCTTTGAAGTGCCGTGGGGGACTGGGCAGGTGCTGTAGGAAAGGGGTGTAAAGTTGACCAAGATGTTCTGTAGGAAAGTCACAGAAATTCAATACAATTTAAGAAACAAGAATTCATGAATTTAGCCACGAGTGGCAGTGCATGCCTTTAATTCCAGCAATCAGGAGGCGGGAAGATTTCTGTGAGGTCACTGAAGTCAGCCTAGTCTAGGTAACGAATGCTAAGCCAGCTAGGCCTATAGTGAGACTCTGTCTCAAAAAGCAAAACAGAAAGAATTTGTGGAATTTTACAGCAAAAATCAACCTAAGAGGCCACTGGGCCTGCTGGTCACTGGGTGATCTGTGGAATTATACTGGAACCTAGGAGACCCCGGGCCTGGATGGCACCCAGTACGGGGATTGTTCTGAGTTTTATTAGCTCATCTGATCTTCACAGCATCACTGTTTGATAGACATTATTTCTGGGTTCAATAGACAAGAAACTGAGAGAAGATTGGACAAACAACTCTCCTGTGCCCAAGACATCCTGGAATGAAGAAGCAAGATAAGGGGCTGGAGAGGTGCTCAGCAGTTAAAAGCACTGGCTGCTCTTGTAGAGGACCCGGGGTTCAATTCCCAGCACCCACATAGTGACTAACAACACCCATAATTCCAGTTCCAGGGATCATCTGACACCCTCTTCTGACCTCTGCAGGCATTGTACAACACACATGCACCTACCTGCATGCAGACAATACACTTCTACATATAAAATATGGATAAAAATAATTAATTTTAAAAAGAATCAAGCTAAAACAATCTCTGCTGCTTAATCTACTGCCTAGCACTCACCACCATTCAGTTTAAAAGGAAGTGAAAAGAAGAATGTTATTTAGCGAGCTGAAGGAGAGCTCAGTTGCAGGCAAAAGGACCTGAATTCAGTCTCCAGCACTCACATAGAAAGCCAGCCACAGAGGCATGTGTCTGTAATCCCAGCACTGGGGAGGCAGGAACAGGAAGGTCCCAGGAGCTGCTTGTCAGCCAACCTGGCCTAACTGGTGATCCCCAGGCCAGGGAGGATCCTTGTTTCAAAAGGAAAAAAATAGCAGATGGCTTTTAGTGATAGATGGCTCAATGATTAGGAGCACTTTCTGCTGTTCCAGAGAATCCACATGCAGGCTGAGACTCTTCCTTAACTCCAGTTTCAGAGTCTTCAGTGACCTTTTCTGGCCTCTGTATGCACCAGGCACATGCATCATGCATTTGCATACATGCAGGCAAAACACTGATACCCAGAAAATAAAATCCTTTAAAAAGAAAAGATGCATGGTGTCTGAGGGAGGAAAGGCAGCTGAGTTTGTTCTATGACCTCTACATGCACGTGCACACATGTATAAATGCACACATGCATGCACATGCACACATGAGCACAACGCATACAGAGTTACATTAAAATTTTGTTTAAGCTACGTTTGCCTGTTTAGCAGGAAGTCGTTCGAAAGTGTTGATTGGGACTCACAGGAATCTTACGGGGCCTTCAGTGAAAGCATATGACCGTCTCTCTGATTTCCAGACTTATTCACTGTGACTGTGACCTGCCCCAGGCTGAGAGCCTCAGACCCAGGCCACTGTGCTGTTCCCGTGCCTGTAACACTCAAGACTCTCCAATAAAATGAAACCGAGGAGACACTGCCGTCCAAAGACATCCAAATGATTCCTGAAGCAAGCAGGCATGGATGTGGAGTCTTGATTGCAATTCTGGGAATACAGGTTCCTGTAGAACCCAAAATATGCATATTAAGGACAGGTTGGGACGGGTGGGAGAGGGAGTTTAAGTGAATGATATAGGTTGCCTGTCAGGAATTAGGGTTAGAGGATGTTTAATTCCGTAGCGCAGGGGTGGGGTAGAGTCCAGCCAGACTGTCCTACTGCTTCATCCACATCTGGTTTATGCAGTCCCCAGGATGCTCCTCCTTAGAAAACACCTCCGTCTTCGGCAAGTTCACAGAGCGGTCACCATAAGAGATGGAGCCTGGTCCTGAGGGAGTCTGTCTTGTCAGTGTTCTTTCATAGTACGTATTGGAGAGGAGAGGGCAGGCTACAGGAATTTGCTCAAGGAGTCATGGAAGCAGAGGAGTTCTGCCAGCTGTGAGCAGGAAGGCTCAGGAAAGCCCCTGGTGGCCTTCAGTGGACCCCTGGTGCATGTCCAGGAGCCCAAAGAACAGGGGACCTGGAGTTCAGGTGCCTAGGGGCAGGAGAAGAGAGCCCAACTTCTCAAGAGAGAGAGAGATAACTCTGCTCACTTTGCTCTGTGCAGGCACTCATAGACTGGAGGGACATCTTTATTCAACTGACTCAAATTCCAGTACCTTCTGAAAACACCCTCATGGACACACCCGGAAACTGCTTTTCCAGTCTGGGCATCTCTTAACCCAGTCATTAACCATCATGCTTCCCAAATCCTTTGAAGCCTGTAAGTGGGGACCACCCACTGAAGTCAGAGTCTCAAAGAGGCTCATTCCAATCAAGGTTAGTTTACCAAACAAATCACAAACCTAAATCTTAAACATTCTCAGGATGTGGCTCAGTAGTAGAGCATGCCCAAGGTCCTGAGTTCAACTCCCAGCACAACAACAAAAATAAAATAAAAACAAATGAATGATTAAAAAACAGTCTTGAACTCTTCCCCCAAATTGGCAGACACAGCTCTTTGTTTTTGCTTTCCCAGTGACCTGCACTGCAGAAGCTCCTTGGGTGACTTTGATTGTGTAGATGTGTCAGTAGACAGGGGTGTCCATGCCCTTCCCCACTACACAGGGCAGAATCACTCGCCCAGGCACTTAAACAAGAATGTGGATTCTATGCTAATGAGTCCTTTGGTCTTGAAGCAAATAATTCTTTTCCTTTTTTTAAACTTTATTTATTTACTCTTGTTTTATGAGTATGAGTGTATTGCCTGCATATATGTAAGTGCACCTGTGTCATGCAGTGCCTGAGGAGGCCAGAAGAGGGCATGCAGGGCAACTCCCTGGAACTGGAGTTATGGACAGTTGTTAGCCACCATGTGGGTGTTAGAATTCAACCTGGGTCTTCTGCAAGAGCAGCCAGTGCTCTTAACCACTGAGCCATCTCTCCAGCCCCTATAAACATCCTAATTCTTGACAGAAAACTTATGTCATTTACTTAATTCCTCACACATTTTTTAACCCTCTGCACTTCTAACAGGTCACATTCTGGTTTCTACTAGAAACTGTGCTCCCCAAGACCTCAAATCAATGCCTACTTGCTTCAGAGATCATTTACATCTTTGGAGAATAGTGTCTCCTTGGTTCTGCTGTTCTGGAGGCCCCTGAGTAATGCAGACCTAGCAGGAGCATAGCCTGAGGGGCCAGGGCTGGCAGGCCTGCATCTGAGGCTTCTCAGTCTGGTGAAGAAGGCCACAGTCATAGGTGGCAAGTTCATATCCCCACAACCTGAGGACCTGGAACCAGGGCCAGGCAATCTGCCCACTAAATCTCTTTGTCTACCTCCTCTTGGAGGGGATCTTCTGTCTACTGTTGCTGATCTCTGAAGAACTTCAGGAATAGATGACTTAGGATCCCTATGTTCACTGTATCAGCCAGAATTAAGGCTTGGGGGGGGGCACTTTCTTCCAGGTTTTCTTGAATAACAATGCTTTCAAGGTTTACTGCTCCTTAAAATATTTTTGCTTTGATGTTTTTATGTGTGCGTGCTTGCGCGCGTGTGTGTGTGTGTGTGTGTGTGTGTGTGTGTGTGTGCGTGCGTGAAGGTCAAAGGACAACCTGTGGGAGTTCTCTCTTTTCTCAAGATTTACTTCTATCAAAGGAATTTCGTGGGGCCTGGCAAGATGGCTCAGCGGTTAGTAGTAATGGCTGTTCTTGCAGAGCACTGGTGTTCCCCGAATCCGCATGGCAGCTCACAGCCACCTGTAACTCCAGTTCCAGGATATCCGACACCCTCTCACAGCCTCCAAGGGCACTAGGCATGCATATAGTACATTTACATACATATAGGCAAACAAGCATATACATCAAATAACAATAAACTATAAAAGATGTTTTAAAAGAAGTTTCTGAATTAAACTGATTTTAGTTTAAACTGCATTCAGGGTCTTAACAAAATATGGTGAACAAATGCTGTTTCAACACAGTACTAATAGTCTTTCCCAGTTACACGTAGGTAAGGAAACATGGCCTGGCTAATTTGATCCAGTACTTGGTTCACAACATGCCAAGGTCCTGAGGAAGTTTGTTTAAGCAATCTTGTTTCTCAAAGCCAAAACATAAGTAAATTAAAATTCTTTGCTGTATTGGGGAAATTTTAACAGATCACATTTTCCTAGTGGTACTGTTTTCTAAAGAACTATGAATAAAATCTGCACATTTTATAAGCTATCAGAATAATTTACCTAACACCATCCTAATGCATAAACATTCCCCAGTAAGTGTCCAGGGGAAGCCACTGTGCATGCCAGAGCCAGGAAAGGGAACTGCTTCCTGTCTCTCCAGCAAAGCAAGGTTGTTGTTGTTTTCACCCCATTTGAGTAGGACTTAAGGGTTATATCATAAAATATTGAAAATAAGATTGTATTGTAAGAGACGGGAGGTAACTCAGTTGGTAAAATACTTGATGCACAAGCATGAGGACCTGAGTTTGGATCACTAGCACCCATGTAAAATTCTGGATGTGACAACTACATTGTAATTCCAGCCCTGGGAGGCAGAGACAGGTAGATTCCTGGGCCTCACGGACCAGTCAGCCTGGCCAAATCAATGAATCCCAGGGCCCATTGACAGACCCTATATCAAAATACAAGGTGGACAGCTCCTAAGGAAGGACACCGGAGGTTGACTCCCAGCCTCCACATGCACACACCATGCTTATATACACAAAAATAATAAATAAGACCATTACATTAAGATAAATTAAGACGAGTATTATTTTAAGATACTAGAGAGTAACTCTGGTGACTTTCCCATGGAAAACCCACTGGAGTAGAGGATGAAAGGTGTGTTTTCTTGTGAAGGTAAAGCTCATAGTGCCACACTCAAGGACAGAGGTGAGCTCCAGCCCTGAAAAGCAGCCAGGGTCAGCCACAGAGATGAGATGAACAGTGACAGTGGAGTAACTTAATCCCAAGAGAGGAGCCTGGATCTGATCCCCACCCAAATGGTCACCTGGAAGTTAACACTCACCCAGATGGTCTCCTGGCCTTCTGGGGACCCGTTCATCTTTCTCCAAGTTCATTCACGCACCTCTCTATTGCCTCTCTCCCCTTCCCCTTGTGATCACACAGAAGCTCCCCAACCCCAGTGGGATTCGGGATACTCGCTTTGCTTTCATCTGTTGCCCACACGAATTATAAATTTGTGTACTTTCTCTCCCATCAGTCTGCCTACCAATAGTTTACAGACTCAGTGGAACCCTCACCTGGAGGAAGAAAACTCTTTTATCCCCTACAGTCTCATCATTTAAAATGTACGGTGTCGTAGTGTTCTCAAGCTCCTTGCTGGACTGGGCAAGGGCTGCACGCAACACCTTTCTTTCTTGAATGTTAAATCAAATAATAAGACAGATAGTAAGTTGGGTGTGCTGGCATTCACCTAAAATTCCAATACAAGGGAAGTTGCAAAAGGGGATCAGAGGTTCAAAGTCATCCTTGGCTACCTTGTAGTACGCTGAGGACAGTCTCAGCTCCTCAAGACCCAGTTAATGAAGCGCTGGCAGAGAATCCAGGCCTGGGGCACAGCAGGCATTCACTCTGTCAACTGCGTTCCATAGCCAGCTCTCCACTTTCTGATGTTTTTTCTTTCATACCCTCCCTAGCTGCACCCAGTCCATCCAAGGAGATCTACCAATGATGGAGGAACACACAGTTATTTCCTGGATAGTCTGTTACTTCCAAAGCTTACACGGGAATGAGATGCCATAGGCTTCTCCCAAAACACACTCAAGAAGTGCTTTCCTTTCCCATGCTCAGGCTAAAGTTAGGGCAGAGAACTCTCCACAGAACACTGCCCAACATAAGGACTATTCTGAGCCAAAGGCAACCGCGAGGGGGCAGATGCAGCTGAGTGTTTTGCCTTCACCCGGTCTTTTATTTAAGATTTACTTATTTTTATTTTATGTGTACAAGTGTTTTGCCTGCACATCTATATGTACACCATGTGCATGCAGCGCACATGGAAATCAGAAGAGGGCATCAGAACCCTTGGAACTGGAGTTACAGAGGGTTATGAGCTGCCATGTTGGTGGCAGGAACTAAACTCAGGTCCTCTGCAAGAACAGCCGGTACTCTTAACTGCTGAGCCATCTCTTCAGCCCCTCATCCTGTTTTTGTTGTTTGCTTGTTTGTTTTGAAACAGGTCTCCCTATAGCTCCAGCTGGCCTGGACCTTGCTATGTAGACCAGGCTGGCCTTGATCTCACAAAGATCTGCCTGCCTGTGCCTCCTGAGTGCTGGGATTAAAGGGTATGCCACCATGCTTGGCTTCTTACCCTGGCTTTCTTGGTTGTCATTTATTTTTATTTCATGTGTTTGAGGGTTATGCCTGCATGTAAGTGCACCTGTGTTATGCAGTGCCCACAGAGGACATAAGAGGGCGTTGGATCCCCTAGAACTGGAGTTGTAGATGGTTGTTAGCCACCACGTGGATGCTGGGATTTGAACCTGGGTCTTCTATAAGAACAGTCAGTGTTCTTAACTGCTGAGTCATCTCTCCAGTCCCCCTTATCCTGCTTTGTAAAGTAGGACCTAAACTGTTAAAAGCACACATGCATGCACACACACATATACACAATAAATTAATATTTTTAAATGTTTTAAAGTGCCCCCTCCTCTGAGCAGACATCTAGTGCTAATCACTAACACACTCCACCAGCTTGGGGAGGCACTGGAGGGCACTATGCAGCAGATATCAGGTTCTCATCTTCCTCTTTCCCCTCCGTCTGCCTTCCCACAACCTGCTGCCTCTTGGAGCTTTGTCCTTTTCCTTTGTCTGGTGACAATCCCAAATTCTAAGCTTGATTTGAGGCTCTCTTGCTCAGTGCTCCCATATGTATGTGCAGCACGTGTTAGTAAGAGGCTTTGCTCTTGTTAATCTGTTTTATTGTCATCTTAGTTTACAGGGCCCCAACCAATGAACCTAAGACAGACAGAAGGGAAAAGATATTTTCATCTCCTCATCGACTAAACTCAGAATTCTGGACTTACTCCATATCTAAAAATCTGCAAAAGTATATGAATTGGGATTGTCAGTGCATGCCTATAATCCCAGTTCTTGGGAGACTGAGGTAGGAGGATCCAAAGTTCAAATCCAGCTATATAATGAGAACCTGTTTGAAAAAAAAAAAAAAAAAAGATCGCTGGGGCTGTGAGCCAGGTGCCAGGTGATGTAGCGAATATTAATGCTGCTAGCATGTATTGTTAAAAACGGCTAAGGTGACCACTGAGGGAGAGAGCTCAGTGGTAGAGCACTTAACCACCATGTATGAGGTCTAGGTTTAATCCCCCGTCACCGAAGACAAATTCTGCAACCACTGAATTGAGGGTGCATTGGCATTACTTTGGGGGCTGGAGAGATGGCTCAGTGGTTAAGAGTTCTCATTGCTCTTGTAGAAGACTAAAGCTCAGTTCCCACCACCCGCTTCAGGTGACTCACATCTGTATGTAACTCCAGGTCCAAAGGATCCTCTTCCGACCTCCATAGACACTGCGCTCACGTGTAAACACACATACACACATATTTAAAAGTAAAAATAAAATAAATCTTTAGAAAAGTTTAGATGATACGTTGAAGATTACGCATGCTTCACACCAATTAAAGTTGCTGTTTGTCCATCTGCTTGTGACAGAATCTCACTGTGTACTCCTGGCTAGGCTGGGACTCAGTAGGCTGGCCTTGAACTTGCAGAGCTTGCATTGATCCTTCTGCCTCTGCCTTCCAAGTGCTAGAATTACATATGTGTGCCACCACATCCAGCAAAGGTTTGTTTTTTGCATATGTATGTTATGTGTGTATGGTGTATGTGCATATGTATGATACATGTTCACATATGTGTGATGCACATTTGCGTGAGTGCATACATGTGTGTGCACATGCATGTAGAGGTGAAAGGTTGACACCAAGTGTCTTCCTTGATCACTCTCTAACTTGATACATTTTGGCAGTCTCACTCTGGTGCCACAGTTGGTGAACCCAAAGCTCGCCAATTTAACTAGTTTAGTTAGGCAACATGCCCCAAGGAGTCTCCTGGGACCTGGGATTCTAGGTGTCTGCCGTGCCTGCCTGGCATTCACATATCTTTGGGAGATCCAAACTCTGGCCCTAAGGCTTACACAGCAACCACTTTATCCACTGCGATATCTCCCCAGCTCTAAAGGCTTTTTAAATTAAAATTTTTTAAGATGAGCTCAGTATGGTGACACACACTTTTAATCCCAGCATTTGGGAGGCAGAGCAGGTAGATCTCTGTGAGTTCAAGGCAAGTCTGGTCTACATAGCAAATTCTAGACCAGCCAGGATACATAAGGGAGACCCTGAGAAAGGAAAGAAGGGAGGGAGGGAGGGAGGGAGGGAGGGAGGGAGGGAGGGAGGGAAGAGAGAGTAAAGGAGGGGGCATGTATGAATTAACAACATGGCAGTAAAGCCGTTATAGCATTACCACATCAGTATTATTCTCAAGCCAAATCAAAGGTGTCACCAGGAAGCATTTATGCCCTCTCTACTGAGCAGAGACTGGTCTCAGTAACTTCCTTTGGATAATCCCTGCTCCAAGGACCACTGTGTTGGCAAGGCATGAGCAGACATGTCCAGCGCCCCCGCCCCACCCCCTGCATGCCTTATGCAGCCCAGGATGGATAGTGAATGGGCCTAACACAAAATAGTAAACTTTCTTAAAACATTATGAGATGTTTGGTTAGATCTGGGTTTTTTGTTGGCTTTGTTTTTTTGAGGGGGGTGTGGCTATATGTTACTTTGTGACTCAATTTCATGATTTTGTGAACTTGATAGATGACATTGTTACATCCTGATGTCAAAAGGTCGACAGGCTTGTCTAAACAAAAATGAAATTGGTTCTACTTTCTTCAGGAATGAGTCAAAAAGAGACCAGACTGACACCCAGTAACCAGCAAGGGGAAAGCTGATCCGAAGGTCTTCACAACACAGTGGGTGGAGACAGAAGATGGCAAGGAGATAATTCCTGGTTTTCCTTTGTTCTCAGCCTCAATCATTCCTCCCTTCAGCGGCACAAATGGGCACTAGTGGAGACACTGTCCAGGTCAGGAAGGCGGAGTGCCCACCCTGCAGGTGTCTGCTTCCAACCCAAGTCCCCGTCATTCTTCCCTAGATATGAAGGCTCTGAGTCCTGTCCAGATGGAACCTGAACCCGTGACCTCCCCACATAAAGACATCCGCGACACCCACCGCACCATCTGGGGCTCATAAAACAGCGCTCTGTCTTTTCTTGGCTCTCCGGCCCTTCAAAAGCTTCAGGGTGATATTCAGGACTGCTCTGGTTTACCCACAGACCTTAATTCAGAACATATTTCCACACAGAGGGGCAGAACAAAGCACAATAGCACTGGAGTTCAATTTACATTCTCAGTCAGTGAAACAAAATGGAAATAAAAAACAGTTGTGGGAGAGTCATTTATAACTACACCACAGCTCCAAAAGTGCCTTTCCTATCGTGTCATGGAAGGAAAGACATTTTTAAAGCCACCAGAGAAAAGCCTAAGTGACCAAAAAAGGAGAGGTGAGGGATTTTTTTCTTCAATTTGTTTTAAAGTGCTGATGTCACCGTGTGATCACTCTCAGTCTGGCACACATGAGGTGATTTCAATCTTTCCTGATCCGGGAACTTGTCCTTCTGCTCTTGGTTTGTTACAGCACTGCCAGGCTGTGGGCACTCGGTGTGGTCCTGGGAAGTTTCCACACCAGATACAGCTTTCCTTTATGGTTGGGCCAGTCTTCCTAGATGACTACTGAGCTTGTATGCCATTCCAGCTCTGGGATTTCCAGGTACAAATCTGCTGTCATAAGTTATGTCTGACTCATTCTGGAAAAACAAAATCCCAAGTACTAGCAGATGGATGCAATTCCAGGCACTGAGCTACACAATTAAGAAACTGAATACAAAACATGTACCATGCTTACAAGATTAGAAACATTTTAAGATTACAGTGATAAAGGGGCTCCCCGTGTTAAGTTCCTAAGTAGGTCTCACACGCTTAATCAGCAGCAGGACTAGAAGAAGAGTTTGGACCCCAAGTCATCCGCACATTTTCTCACACTAGTGGCTGCATGAGAGGGTGGCAGGCCTCCTGCTGCCCGCGTCCCCATTTCATGTGTTGTTTTATTTTCCTGTCTTCCAATTGCCAAAACTCTGAAACAGTTCTGAGTCCCCAGGCTGGGTTATCACAGCCCATAGAGAGCTGTGTGTGTGTGTGTGTGTGTGTGTGTGAGACTAAGAGCAAACAAGAAAATAAGTGTTTAAAGATTTATAAGAAAGCCAAGCAGGGCACAGTGGCATACACCTTTAGTCCCAGCACTTGGGATACAGAGGCAGGTGGATCTCTGTGAGATCAAGATCGGCTTGGTTTATACAGCGAGTTTCAGAACCCAACACTTTTTAAAGAAAAAAGAAAGAAAATCCATTGACCCACTGACAGTATAATCATGCTCCTGGGTATTGGTCTATTTTGCTTTTCCTAATATGGCCACCTAACATAAGACTATGTCCATACTTTCTGTGCCATTTTAAAATGGATTACAACCTAATGACCCTTCTCCCCTCAATAATTCAATCTACCCTTCTGAGAAATAAGGCTCGGTTGTCCCCAGTGTCCACAGGGCACTGGCTCTAGAATCTTCTTGCATAAAATCAAAGGCCATGAGTGCTCAAGGCACACACCCTCCCCTCCATACATCTAGAGGATGATAGAGCACGCTCGGGTACAGGTCACTGCTGAGGACATTTCTGTAACCTGCAGCCGTGCCGTGCTAGGGAGAGGCCGGGAATCTCCAAACGAATTTACCCTGGTGGTGCTTGGTATGAGGCAATCCTAAGCTTTGTTTCTAGAACTTTCTGGAATTTTGGTTTTGTTTTGTTTTGTTGCTTTAGACAGACCTGTAGCCACAGCTGACCTGGTACTCAGTGTGGAGACCAGGATGGCCTCAATCTCACAGAGATCTGCCTGCCTCTGCCTCCCAAGTTCTGGGATAGAAGTGTGCATCACTACACCCAGCTTTGGAATTAAAAAAAATTTTTTTTCAATCAACTTTGCTTGAATGGGTGAGTAAGGAACTCGTGGATACGGGGACGATTATCCCCTCTGTAACGTGACAGCAGCATCACCTAGCGCACGTCATGCTCCCAAATATCCCCCAACTCCCTGCTTCCAAGGTCTATTTCAACTTTCCCATTTAGTCTTTGCCTTTTAAAAACAGAGATCCATGGGGTTAGGGAGATGGCTCCGCAGTTAAGAGGGCTTACTGCCCTGGCAGAGGACTGGGGTTCGGTGCCCAGCACCTACATGGTGGCTTACAATTGCTTTTAATTCCAGTTCCAGAGGATTCAATGTCATCTTATGACCTCCATGGGCACCTACACACACGGTACAGATAAACTTATGCAGGGGCACACATATACATAAATTTAAAAATAAATAAAAACTATGATCCAGGGCATTTTGTGATTCATAGGTGGGATGACTGCACTTTCGCATCGTTGTATGAGATGTGTCTCCCTCAACCTTGTTATGATGTCAGCATCTTACCATCTGCTGTTACATAAATATTGAAAAGCAAACTAGGATGCGACCACTACGTTCCACGTGAAACTACACTAGCCCCTGCGCCCCCCCATCCTCCTTATCACCTCTGGATATTTGCTCAGTGATAAGGCCTGACTAGCTCTCATGAGAAGAGGCTTTAAAGCTTTTTCTCAGATTGTTTCTCTCCAGGATTATTTACTCTGTTCCCTTTGTCTCCTGATTTCCTGAAAGCAGAAGTTAGATCTGAAGATCTGAGTGAGGGCGCTTTGGGCACAAGCACAGTGGAGATCCAAACACATCTCTTTTTGTTGTTTGGTTCTGGTTTCATTTCGTTTGGTTTTTAGAGACAGGGCCTTGTGCAGCCCTGAATGATCTCAAACTTGCCACACAGCTGAGGGAAGATGAGCTTGAACTTCTGATCCTCCTGCTTCTAATCTCCCGAGTGCTGGGATTACAGGCATGTACCACCACACCTGGCCACATGTGTGTGTTTTACGGTTTCTTCTCATCATGTAGATTGTGTGCAACCTCCACAAATTAACCAGGCTTCTAGGCCACTGATCTTATGTCTCCACTCTCCACCAGGACAGCCTAGAATCCCTCCCACAGTCCCTGTGTCTGGTCTGACAAGACCACTGAGGGCCTAAATTTCCCATGCTTCAGTCTGTGCTGAGACCTATACAGAAGCCATGTTTCCCCTGCAGGCATGGTGAATAGTCCTAGACACAGTAAACAGCCCTAGCAAAATCTCTCCTTTGATGGATACAACCAGCTTCCGACCCACAGACTATAGCAAGAGAGACAGACGGCACTCCTGTCATTATGGCAGCTTCCATCTGGCTAGCAGGTTCTCTCTTGATGACTTTTGTTTCTCCTTTTTTTGGTGGCACTGAGGAATGAGCCTAGGCCTGGTGTATCCTAAACACACACTGAACCACTGAGCTATATACTTGGTGACTTTGCTAGAGCAAAACTGCCACCTGGCCAGGTAGGAAGGATGCAACCACCATCTAAGAGCCAGCAAGGAGCAGGGCTTTCAGTCCTTCAAACTGTAAAGACCTCAGTCCATCAAGAACTATTATGGGTGACAGCTAGGCCTGGTAGCACCAGTCTGTTATTCCTACTGAGAAGGCCGAGGCAGGAGGATCACAAGTTCAAGGCCAGCCTAGGCAACCTAGCAAGACTTTATCTCAAAATAAAAGAGAGAGAGAAGAGAGAGGCTGAGGGTATAGCCTACAGGTACAGTTTTTGCCTAGCATAAGTGAGGACCTAAATTTCTTTTCCATGGATGGAAAGGGAAGAGAGAAAGAGAGAGACAGAGAGACAGAGAGAGTGCATGCATGAGCTTTACCTGTTTGAGTCTTTAGATGAGTTCAGCCCTGCCTAGCACCTTGATGCTGACCTACTAAGAAAACCATAGAACCTGTAAGAGTACAAACACATTCTGTCTTAAAATGCTACATTTAGGGATCATTTGTTACCCAGAACAGATGACTAATTCATTCCTCATATCTGGCTTCCATGTTTCAAGCCAAATCAATCCTCAAAACCAGGCTAAGTAAGTTAGTGCACTTAGTACCCTAAAGTACTGAGTCCAAAATGTCAGAACTATGTAGCTCATCACCTCCACCTGTGCGAAGACCACGACCACCTCTCTGGGTGGACCAGGTGTTCTCTACCACATTCTATGCCTATTCCACATTCTGAAACATATGCTACACACATGGAAAAACTCACTGAACATTCATTATTAACAAGAGTCATAATTATTAAATCCAATACCCTGTCACAGTACACAGTCACAATAACCCAGGTTTACCACCCTGAGAGCTGTATCAATATCTGTAATTAAGAGATAGGGAGGAATATTTGGCTCTGCAAAAGAAAACGTTATTATTCAGTATTTCCTTTTTACTTTTGACTTCTTAGGCAAACAATACAAATGGAGCAACAATGTTTCCCAGATGTTCTTGATAAGGCAATAAAACATATAAACAGCAGTCTTTTCTTATCTTTTCCTGAGAAAATTCTAATAATAAGCTCAACTTTTAACCCATTGGCCTTACTCCAAACTCATATATTTCCTTCCCTCTAGCTTAGTATGTGAAGGACAAAAAAGGACTTGAAGATATCCACGTGTTGCCAAATGCACTGAAGGTACCATGTTAAATGTTCACAGAGAAACAGGCCATTAAGAGGCACATCCACATTCAGGCCCACAAGAAGAAGTTTTTTTTAGCATTTATGTGTGTGTGTGTGTGTGTGTGTGTGTGTGTGTGTGTGTGTCTGTGTGTGTGTGTGTGTGTGTATAAGCATGTGTATGGAGGTCGATTGAATCTCTCCTTCCAACATGAGGGATCCAAGGATCAAACTCAAGTCTCCAGGCTTGGTGAGAAGTATCTTTACCCACAGAACCATCTTATCCCTGCAAGAGTTTTATTATAAGATACTGAGTCATTTGATCATGGAGACTTAGAGGTTCCGTAGCCTTCAGTATACAAGCTGGAGACAAAGCCGTCCTAGCAGCTCAAAGGCCTGAAGCTTGAGAGGTAGAAAAGTCCAGCCCAAGCCTAGAAGCTTGAGGCCCAAGGAGAGGAAAGCACACATGTCCCAGGTGAGACAGTGAGTTCACGCTTCCTTGACCTCTTGGTGGAGGGAGTCTACCGTCTTCAAGTCTGCCAGTTCAAATGCTATATCCCTTCCAGAAGTGACCTCACAGACACTTCTATAAATAGTGTGTAACCAGCGATGTGGTCACCACATGGCTCAGACAAGTGGGCACATAAAGTTAACTATCATGGATCTTCACTTCAACATGCTGTCTTGACCTAGAACATCTTCCCTTATAAAACCCAATGAACTCTGACAAAACATTTCTATAGGGGACAGGGAGAGAGCTCAGTTGCTAGAATTCTTGCTGGGTATTCATAGACCTGAGTTTAACCCCCAGAACCCATGCATAAAAACCTGGTGTGGTCCCTGGTTTATAATCAGAGATGGGAGGTGGAGAGAGGTGGCTCTCTGGTCAACCAGCCTGGCCTGATTAGTGAGCCCCAGGTTCCAGTGAGAGACTGTCTCAGAACACAAGGTAGAAGTCTCCTAAGGAACACACCAGAGGTTGACCTCTGGCCTCCACCTGTATATATATACATACATACATATTGAGTGCACACACACATACATTTCTATGACCAGGCAGGAAAATACATGCCTGTAATCAAAGCACTCAAAAGACAGAGAAAGGGCCTGGTGTGGTGGTGCATGCCCTTTAACCCTAGCACTGGGGAGGCAGATGCAGGCAGATCTCTGTGAGTTCAAGGCCACCTGGTTTATATGGAGAGTTCCGGGCCAGCTGGGACTACAGGGAATACGGGGAAACCTTGTCTCGAAAAGACCAGAAATAAAGACAGAGAAAGGAAGATCTCGGCAAGTTCGAGGACTACCTGGTCTACATAGTGAGTTCCAGGCCGTCTAGAGATACACAGCAAGACCTTGTCTCAAAACAAACAAAAGAAAACCCCTCTCCACAAAAAAGCTTATTTCTAAGTGAATCAATTCATTGATTTGCTAAACAATAGTATCAGAGAATCAAACACTTTGTCTAATCTCAAGGAAGAAGGTGTTAGTTGACAACAAGGCCATTTGTCTCAATATTAAGCTCATCTTTCAAGTTTAAAAGAACTCCACACCTTTGCCAGGTGCGGTGGCACATGCCTCTAATCTTAATAGGGGAGGCAGAGGCAGGAAGATCTCTGTGAGACTGAGACCAGCCTGGTCTACATAGTGAGTTCTAGGCCTGCTGGGGCTACAGGACAACCCTGTTTCAAAAACAAGAAAACCCCACACCTCTCAGTATTGCACATTGACTGAGAAACATCCCCCACTGGCTCCTTTGTCTGAACACTTGGGCCTCAGTCAGCGGAGCACTACTTTGGAGGGCTGTAGAACCCTTAGGAGATGGAGCCTTGCTGCCAAAAGTGGTCACTAGAGGTGGGCCATGAGGTTTTATAGCCTAGCCTCACTTCTATCTACTCTTTGCTTCCTGACTGTACATGCAATGTGACCAGCTGCCTCACATTCCTGCTGTCATGCCTTCTCCACCATGAAGGACTGTATCCTCTCAAAATGTAAGCTAAGATAAACCCTTCTTGCCTACGTTGCATTTGGTCACAGCCATGAGGAAAGTACCTTACCTGTTTTAACAGTATGGTGTGCTTCCCCAGAGAAGCATGGGAAGGAATGAGGTAATTTCTAAACTAAGAGGAAATTTAAAAAGAAAAGCTATCCTCTTACCTTACCTTAGGGGTTAAAAAATAGTGCAGTCAGCCCTCTCTCTCTGCAGGTTCTTTATTGTCCATGGATCCAACCAACCGTGCACCAAGTTTTCAGAAAAAGGATCATGTTGTGCTGGACATTTTTGGGCTTGTTTTTTCTTGTTATGTTCCCTAAACGGTATGGTATAGCAACTATTTCTCCAGCATTTACACTACTCAAGGTGCCACAAGTGACTGAGAGATGATTTAAGGCAGGTGGAGGTTATATACAGACACTGTGCCATAAGACTTGAGATTCTGTGGGCTTTGGCATATCCTGTGGGACCTGGAGCCGAGTCCCCTTGTATACCAAGGACAAATGTCGATGAACTGCTACAGTCTGCTGCCACCGAAGGTAGCGCACCACTTCCAGTCCTACGGATCCTTTCATGTTTCCTGTACCCCAGTCATATTTTCAGAAATGCGGGGATATCTGCAGAGGAACAGACAAGAAGTCTGTTCTCTACGGACACTTTGCATTATTAAAAGTCATTGGAAACACATGAAAGGGAAGGCTGGCGATGAACAAGCTCACCAGAATCAGAAGAAAAAAAAGGGTAACAAAGGGAGCCACACGTAACACTGCTCAGCATCCCGGCATCGCCACATTGCAAGAGAGCCAGGGGACAGCACTCGGAAGCTCTGAGCCATCTGCTCCTGGGATAGTGTCTGCACATGAAAGACACTTGTAAGAGATTAGGAAGACAAAAGAGGACAGGCATTATTCAGAGGTGACAGAACACGGCCAGATGTTGAATTCGGCATATTTTCCCAGGTTGCACAGGCTGCCCATACCACATTTGTTCAGCAAGTTTCCAAAGATTCAGGAGGGCTTGTAGCAACTTTCTGACAATTGTTTACTTAGGGCATCAGGGTAACATTTTCAATGCATGCACCACTCTCTCTCCACCTGTCAATAGTTAGGGAATCCATTAATTCTTTATATTAAACCCTTAGCACAGACAGATTCTTTGAAATGGCACAGTGTCTGCTTATAACCTACACCTGTAGTTCTAGAACTTGGGAAGTAGAGGCAGAAGGATCAGGTGTTCAAGGTTATCCTCAGATGCATAGCAAGTTTGAGGCCAGCCTGGGCTATATATGAGACCCCTGTTCGTCTTGTGTCATAAAACACAACACAACACAAAGCAAAACAAAACTACTAAAATCCTTGGTATAAAGAAAACATACAGGGGAGAGTGAGGATTGTACAAGGTGCTATGGGGAAGGAGAAGATGCTCAAGAGTGGGGGCACCATAGGAGACAGGTATTACCAAGGGAGAAATGGGGATCCTTTAAATGTAGGGGGTGGAGGGAGGGCTACACAGGGAGAGAAAGAGAGAAGAGATAAATAATGGCTAGCTAGGGTGAAAAACCAGAGGGAATTGTATTAATCCAAAAACCTACTGACAAATAACACATACAGCATCTCTACATGAGTCCAATGTGTGTAACTGAAGGGTACATAACAAGGAACAGTGCCAGACAGGGGGAGCCTTCCTTTGAGGTGATGGTCAGGGCAGTCCAAAAGACTCCCAGAATTACACAAACTATTGCCACCGCCCATGATTGCCTTGCAGAACTCGAAGGTGAGACTCTATTGCTGAACACAGGACATACTTCAGGAACAGGATTTGGAGCAATGGAGCTGGAACTGACCTGGAAGCCACCTCCCCTGAAGGCTAGCTCTCATAGTTTTAGAAAGCACTATGCAAGCTGCTAAGGGAAAACATCAACTGATGGTCCAGCCCCAGTTTTAAGGCCTAATAACCACATCTGTAAACACAGCCAAATGCAAATGACTGGAGATAGCATATGTCTCAGAGAAAACCCCAAGGCTGTCCTATCCCCAGACAAATCAAAATATGGATCCTTATATCTACAGGCAAGCAGCCCAGTCATCACTCATCAAAGAAGCTTCTTTTTCAACAGATGTAGGTTATTACAGAGTTCCACAGCTAGTCATACTCAGAAATTGTCTGTGAATTGCCCAAGCTCAAGTGGAACATCTATAATGCAAACTCTACACCCAAGAACATAACATAGAGCATAATACAAGGGGTAGAGAGGACACTAGTGCATCTCTCAGTTCTCATCAGTGAGGCTCCTCATGCAACAGAGGGCCAGGAACACAAAAGGTCACAAATGGCCAAAACATACAGAATAAGAGTCTGTAGAGTGTGGGTCCGTGGACAGGACTCCTATATTAAACTCCACCCGCCCAAGACTCAGGGACGAATGACAGGGGAGAGGTTGGAAAGAGTGTAAGAGCAAGGAAGGAGGGACCGACCATGCGGAAACAGTCCTACAGGCTCCTGGGACCTGCTCAAATGAGCCTACCGATGCATGCATGCACAAGACCCATGCAAACTCAAGCAGACAAAAACCCAACACAGAACTGTAGAAATGGTCAGCAGGCCCCAGCTTAGTCAAAGAATTATTGGCAGCTGACTATTGCTGGGTGAGGAAGAACTGATCCTCTTAAGGGGAGGGACTCTGGATGGGCCTACTAGACCTCAGTGGATGAACTTGCACTGAGAAGCCTCTAGGAACACTTGCTTGACGTAATGGTCCATGACACAGATAACAGAATGTATGAATTCCAGCAGAGGGAAGCTCTGAGGGGGATGGCAGTGGGGGGAGAGGGGTTAGAGATGATTAGGATGTTCTGCGTGAAATGCACAAAAATCCAAAAAAAATTTTACAAAAAAAAAAAAAACATACAGTGTCTTTTTTTTTTTCTGGTGAAAGTTGAGAAATGCATTAATATTCTCCCTACCCCCTGTTCCACTATGTTCTGTGAGCCTTAGATGTAGAGGTTCCATTGTAGATGTGTACTCAGGGCTGGGCATCTCTCAGACACTTAGTCTCTGTGTGTGACCAGTTGTGGAACTCTGTAATAGCCTCCATCTGTTGCAACAAGAATCTTTGACGAGTGGTGAATGGTATACTTGTCTGTAAATATAAGGATTCATATTTAGCATATGGTAAGAAATTATATTTGTCTAGGGATGTGACAGAGGTAGGGCTTTCTCTAGGATCTGTGACCTCTCCAGCCATGCGTATTTGGCTAAGTTTACAGTGACACACATGAGTTCCCTCCCATTGAGAGGGCTTTAGGTCCAGTTAGACAGCTGCTGATTCCCCCAAGATAAACGTGCCACTGGTGCACGGCTGTAGTCTGTTATTTGTACTGGTCTCTGCAGTGGTTATTAGACTTTAAAGTTGGGATTGGACCATTGATTGATTTTCTTCCTTATCAGCTTGTATAGTGTCCTCTAGAGAAAAATAAGGGACGTATATTTTCTCTCATTTATGGATCTTAGCACCAGTGTGAGTATATATCCTGATGTAACCTCAGGAGTCAGGAAAATGGAAAGGAGTCATGGAGATAAAGGGAAAGAAAGAGAGGGGGGTAGTAGGACGTATGTTACCAAGGGAAAAATGGGGTATTCACAGAAACCAGGGGGTAAAGGAGAAGGAGGAGCCCAAGAGACGGGGACAAGAGGAGACAGTTATTATCAAGGAGAAAATGGGGAAATGGGGATACTATTTAACTGGAGAGGGACCAGGGAGGCTAGACAGGGAAAGAGAGAGAGCAGAAAGAAAGTTCAGGTGGTGTGAAAAACCAGGGGGAAAGGTATTAGCTAAAAAACCTACTGAAAAATACACATACAATATCTGAACATGAGTACATGTGTACACCTAAAGGCTGTCTAACAGGAAACAGTGCCAGACTGGAGAAACCTCCCTTCAAGCTTCTGGTTAGGGTAGTTTAAGAGACTCCCCCAAATAACACAGAACTTAGAATTACAGTTGTTAATGATATGGCTTATGGCAGACTTCAGTTGTTAAATACAGGATCCAGAAAACCGAAGTCTAGGTTTTCATTTTTGCGCACGCACACACGCATGCACTTGTGTGTGTATGTGTGTGTGTGTGTGTGTGTGTGTGTGTGTGTGTATGCAGGGGCATGTGCATGCCATCACATGCATGCAGAGGCCAGACAACAACTCTGTGAAATCAGTTCTCTCCTTCTACTGTTATGTGGATTCTGGGGATTCAACACAGGTTGCCAAGCAATGTGCATCAAGTGCCTTTAGCCTCTAAGTCATGTAGCTGGCCCACATAGGGTTTCTTTTTAAAAAGTCAATCTAGAACTATAATTCCCAATTATTCCAGTGAAATGTAGGAAAAAGAGGTAAAAAGAATAAAGATAATTAAAAACAAAACAATAGAGCTGGAGAGTCAACTCAGTGGTTAAGAGCACTGGCTACTCTTGCAGAGGATTCAGGTTTGGGTCCCAGCACCCACATGACAGCTAACAACTGTAGATAACTCCAGTTTAAGGAGATCTGATACCCTCTTCTGGCCTCCATGGGTATTGCATGCATGGGTGCACTTACATATATATGCAGGTAAAACATTTTTATACATATATATAATAAAAATAAATAAAATTGATTAAAAAAATAAGCTCATAGCACTGATGAGTTTACCTTCAGAGACACACAAGCATGATACATACATACATGAAATGAAAAGAAAGAAAACGAAAGGAAAGGAAAGGGCACTTCAGACACACAGCTGACTCTTGACACCAGGGATGTGCCTATGTCAACATTTTTTAGAATATATGTGTTAGAGGGCTGGAGAGATGGCTCATGGTTAAGAGCACTGTCTGCTCTTGCAGAGAACCCAGGTTCAATTCCCAGCATCCACATGGCAGCTAGCAACCATCTGTAACTCCAGTTCCAGGGGATCTGAGCTCTTATGACTTCTGTGGATGACATGGGTGCACTTACATGCATGCAGGCAACACACTCATACACATAAAAATAAATAAAATCTTTTTAAAAATAAAAAGACAAAATATATGTATTGTGGCTGGAGCCATGGCTCAAGGACTAGGAGTACTGACTGCTCCTGCAGAGAACCTGGTTTTGATTTCCACACCCACGTGCTGATTAACAATCCATAACTCCAGTTCCAGAGGATCTAACGCCCTCTTCTGGGCTCTGTATTCATTAATGCAAGGGTTACACTTACATGCACGCAGGCAAAACTCTCATAGACATAAAATAAAAATAAATAAATTTTTATTTTGCTCTTTTTGAGATAGGGTCTCCCTGTAGCCCCAGCTGGCCTAGAACTTGCTATGTAGATCAGGTTGGCCTCAATCTCACAGAGATCTGCCTGCCTCTGCCTCTCAAGTGCTGGAATTAAAGGTGTGTACCACCATGCCCAGAAATTGTTTTTAAATGCATTTATTACTTCTTAGAGAATTTACTTCAATGTGTTTTGGTCATATGGACACCTGACTCCCCCAGATTCACCCCCACATCTCCCCTCCAACTTTCATTCTCGCTCTCTCCTTTTCCTAATAACATAACAACTCCAGTCTGTACTCTTCACATACTCCCAGGTGCAGCGCCATCCACAGGAGTGTGGTCCACCTGTCAAGAATCAAACCCTTAAAACTTACTCTCCCTCCTCCAGAAGCCTCAGGTAGGGGTTGGGGCTCATGAGCCCCTCTCCCTCCATGCCGGAATGTTGACTGGCCTGATCTTGCGCGGGTCATGTTCAGACATTCACAGCTGCTGTGAGTTCATGAGTGCAGTGGTCTTGTCATGTCCAGAAGACAGTATTTCACTCCTGTCTTCCCCAACTTCTGGTCCTCACAATCTTTCTACTCCCCTCTTCCAAGATGCTCCCTGAGCCTTGGGGAGGGGTGTGATACAGATGTCCCATTCATGCCTGAGCGCTCCACTGGCACTTTCTTACTCACTGCACTTTAACCCGTTGTGAGTTTTAGCTGCAGACATTTTAAAAAATATGTTTTACTATTTTTTATGTGTCTGAATGTATTTCCTGCAAGTGTGTAAGTGCACCCACGTAGTACGATGACCTTGGAGGTCAGAAGTGGGCATTGGATCTCCTGGAACTGGAGTTAGGGATGGTGTGGATGCTGGGAATCAAACCCAGGTCCTCTGCAAGAGCCATCTCTCCAGACCCAGTTGTAGATCTTTCTTAAGGCTTAGTACAGGATTACGGCACAGATTCTCCAGCACCAGCCCAGGTTCAGCATGGAGAGGACTATATAAGGACAAGAAGACCTGGCAGCAGCCACAGTGGGAGTCAGCCCCACAGACTAGCGACCACACATGGTTTAACTGCTGCTCCAAATCTGTGGGTTCCTCAGACGGAAAGGGCTATGTAAGGATAGGAAGTCTGGACGTGGCCTTCACTGGGAACCATCTCTACAGATTACCTACTATACAGGGTGTAACTGGAGCCCCCATCTGTGGAATTCTTGCCCATGCACTCACCAGTGCTAGGAGTGGGCAGGGGGGACTTCACCATTCATATGTTACTATTCTGCAAACAATGCTTCATCACAACAATCTACACAGTATTTACACTGTATTATTTGTACCCTAAAGATGATTTAGAGTATATGGATAACATACAAATACCACAGCGTTTTATATAAAGGACGTGAGGACTAGTCATTATTGGAATCCGGAATCAACACCTGATATGCTGAGGGATGATCATATTTTTTATAATTTTTATTTTTAAAAATATTTTATTTATTATTTCTATTGTATATGTATGAATGTACTGGCTGCATGTAGGTAAGTGCACCACATGCATGCAGTGCCCAAAGAGGCCAGAAGAGGGTGTCAGATCCCCAGGAACTGGAGTTACAGAAGGTTGTTAGCTACCATGTGGGTGCTGGAAATCGAAGCCTGGTCCTCAGGAAGAACAGCAAGTGTTCTTGACCACTGAAGCCTCTCTCCAGTCCTCCTAATTTTTAAAATTGTATTTATTTACTTGTGTGCATATGCACTCATACACAAATGTCATAGCATATATGTAGAGATCAGAGTACAGTTTGTGGAATTTGGTTCTCTCCCACCATCAGATGTGTTCTGAGGGCCAAATTCAGGTAGTCAAGCTTGGTGGTAAGGTCCTTTACTTGTTGAACCATCTTGCCTGCCCAGTATTGGTTTTCACACCAAAAAAAAAAAAAAATCATCTAAATATGTGACTAGATGAGTTCTAAATGAATGAGTAGGTATCATACAAAATCATATACACACATGATGCATTTACTACATACCAGTATAAAAGAATGCAATCGATCTATATTTACTGACCTCACCAAACCTAAGTAGGAAAAAAGCAAGTAATGGAGCAATAAAAGCAGGGTACCATTTTCCCAGCTAACAGTGATAGAACACAATCCTCTGGACTGTGACACACAAGGAGTGAGAGTGTGAAGGGTGCGTTGCCAAGTCTACCTTCACAGGGCAGGTGGCAGCACGGCGCGGGTGAGCAGTGCCCGTGGCTCCCTGTGTCGCTTTTACTTTTCAGTAATGTCCACTCTCACCTCACAGGAAACTAAGGGCCTAAGCGTAAACACAGGCCTGTGGAGCATTAAGAGCTTGTCTTCTCCGTGGCTCCATCAATGTTCCCTAAAGAAGAGGGTGAGACACGCTCACACTTGCACCTTGCCCAAATCCAGTGCTAGGAATAGAAACTTCATTGCTGAGGGAAGCAGAGGCAGGAACCTGGGCTCAGGACCTGGAGCACAGGCTGTGGAGGAATGCGGCTTGCTGGCTTGCTCCTCTGGCCTGTGCTCAGCCTGCTTTCTTATGCAACCTAGGACCATCTGCCCAGGGGTGGCACCACCTACAGTGGGCTGAGCACTCCCCTGCCCCCCATTACTCAGCAATCAAGAAAATGCCTCATAGACAAGCCCACAGGCCAATCAGACAGAGGAAATTCCCCACATTGAGGTTCCCTCTTCCCAGGTGTGTCAAGTTGACAACTGAAGCTGTGTAGTACACCACAGGAGGGCCAGTCATTCTGCAATAAATTCCATCGATTCAATTGATGAAATGAACACAAGATAAAATTGAAATGTATTTAAACTTGCAAAAACATATTAACTTTTTCCATGTGGTAAAAAGTGTAAGTTGCTCAACCACACATCTTCTGCATACACAGGAGGAAGGGTGCACTTTGTGCTGTGTGTGTGCAGAGCCTGCAGTGTTACGTGCACAGGAACAGACTACTAACCAGCAGACTCTCCCAACCTTACCAGGCTTCTAATCTAATTCTTCTATTCAAATGACTTTCATTGATTTTTTTGGTCAAGATTAGTAAAGTATGTAGCATTATTGAATCTGAGGGGAAAATGATCTGTTTGAGGGTTCATGCTATAACTTAAGCTAACTTTACTAAAATCCGTAGGTCAAAGAAGAAATCTTTACAAGAGGATAAAGGTCTATGTCAGTATTACTCAGTGGGCAATCTATGGATACTTTATCAAGTTTATGACAAGACAGATGGTAAATTAATACATGGGACCCCTCATTAAGGAGCTTGTTTAAAATATATTAGCTGGCAGAACCGTGGGCTTAGTGGCATGTAGATTTATGTTCCAGCCCAAGCTCCTAATCTTGTAATGCTCACAATGTGCAGACCGACCTTTGAAGAGCACGGATTTAAGTCTTATTTGTCTTTGCTTATTTACTGCCTATTTGATTTATCAATGTCTGAAAAAGGTTTCTTCAAAAGGTCCCATCATGACTGGGGTTTCATAAATTATCCCTTACCTCTGTCAGCTTTTGCCTTTTTGTTTTCCCTAGCTGTGCTGGATAGCTTCAGTTGTCAGCTTGACACACCTGGGTAGAGGGGACCTCAGCTGAGGAATTTCCTCCATTGGATTGACCTGTAGCCATGTCTGCGGGGGTATTTTCCTGATTGTTGAACGACGTGGTGGGCCCAGCCCACTGTGTGTGGTGCCACCCTAGGCGTGTGGTCCTGTGTTGTATAAGAAAGTAGGCTGAGCACAGGCCAGTTGAGCAAGCCAGGAAACAGCATTCCTCTGTGATCTGTGCTTCAGGTTGCTGCTCTGAGCTCCTGCTTTGACTTCCTTCAGTGATGAAGTGTCACCTGGAGATGTAAGATACAATTGATCCTTTGACAAGCTGGCTTCTGTCAGTGCTTTTTATCACAGCAATTAAAAGCAAGCTAGGGCACTAGCTATGTTGTTGGGTACATAGACATTGTAATGCAGACATTTGTAATACAGTTAACCAATAGTTAAACACTGTTTCGTATACATTCTCCTCTTACTCCTTAGCAAAAAGTCTCCAATTTTGATTAAGGCAATCTAATACTGAGATAGAAATTACAATTCTTGCTTTCCCTTATATATAAGAGTAGCTTTATTGTAGCATTTAGATGCAAAAGGCTCATTTTGGTCCTCAGCAGGTGAAGCCGTCTGAGGGATACCAGGAACTTCAGGAGGAGGGCCAGGTTGCAAGAAGCAGTCACTGGAGTTATGTCCTAGGGGCCACATCCTGCCCTAGCCTTCCAGGTTTCCTCTTTCTCTGTTGAGCACCCTCTATGATGTACCCCTGTTGTGCGATGTTCTCCCTTACCACAGAATTAGAAGCAACAAAGTCAAGGACCATGGACTGAAAATATGAGCCAAAATACATAATCCCTCCCTTGAAGTTGTTTGTATCAAGTATTTTCTCACAGTAATAAAAAGTCTAGCATGTACGTAAGAACCTTGCCCTCTGGACATTTCTTTCTTTTTTTCTTGTTAGGAGCCCAGAGCTGTGAAGATCATAATGTTTAAAAAGGAGATGGAGGCCTTGCTGACAGCAGTCTCCTGAGCAGACTCTAACCAGCCTAGCAATGCTCAGTCTACATCACTAAAGACTCCTTTTGTTGAAGTCAATGCCATAGGGTTGTGTTATATTCACACGACATCCTGGTTGATACTACCCCCAAATGACCCAGTTCTCCATTTTTATGCTCTATTCCTTAAACTGTAACTTAAGGATATTAATGTCTTTATTCTGGATATATTTTTATAATATAATATATATTTTCTTGGTATACAATTTTTAAAATTTATGTTTACTTTTCTGTTTTAAGTGTTCTTTTGTGCCTTTCCTGTGGTATGATACTGTTGTTTTTAACAATCACATTGTCACCTACAACTCCTTGTGGATAAAACTGATGAACTGCAGCCCAGAGACGGGCAGGCTGGCCATGCCTGTACTTATATCACTTAAGAAGCTGAGGCAGGAGGATCAAGAGTTTCGGACAGCCTAGCTACCCTGATTAAAGAAAAAAAAAGGGGAGCTGGCAGAATGGTTCAGTGGTTAAGACCACGTATCACTCTTGCAGAAGGTCCAAGTTAATTTCCTAATAACCATGTCAGGTGGCTCACAACGACCTTTAAGTCAAGCTCTGGAATATCTGACACCTTTTTCTAGATTCTACAGGTGCCTGCACTTGTACATACACACACACACACACACACACACACACACACACACACAAAAATCTTTTAATATTTTATTTTTATGTGTATGAGTATATTGGTTGCATACATGTAAGTGCACCCATGCCATGCAATACCTAAGACAGTCAGAAGAGGGTGTAGGATCCCTTGGAACTGGAGTTATGGACAGTTGTTAGCTGCCATGCGGGTAGTGGGACTTGAACCTGGGTCCTCTCCAAGAGCAATCAGTGCTCTTAACTGCTGAGTCATCTCTCCAGCCCCATAAAACAAATATTTAAAAAATGCAACTTAAAGACAAAAGCCAGGGTGGTGTTCTGTGCCTGTTCTCAAGATGCTGATGCAGGAGGATCATAGATTTAATGAGTTATACATTGAGACCCTGTATCAAAAAAGAACGATAATAGGCTGGGTGTATAGCTCAGTTGGTAGAGTGCTTGCCTCCTCAGCACTGCATACACCAGCTAGAGTGATACAACCTGTCATCTCAGCACTAGGGAAGTGGCGGCAAGAGGATCATAAAAGTTCAACGTCATCCTCAGCACATAGAGAGTTTGAGGTCAGCCCAGGAAATGAACCTGATAATGATCTTATATTTTTTGTGTTTAGCTGAATTTATTTTAACAACTTATTTTAGTCCTCCAATTTATTATGTTTTCTCTTTAATTTTATTTTTCCCTTTTGACGTTTGTTGAGTTAAAATATTTTTTACTATTTAGTTTGAAAGTCATCCATTTCTGTTTGTACTGATTATCTTTAATAAAGGGTAAAGTTAACTTGAAGTCTGAGGTTACTAAGTAGCCTGTCTGAACACTAGGGACACCCTATATTTTAACTTTCTCCAGAGTTTTCTGCTCCACATGGTGCTGCCTGATATTTTAAGCTTTTATGAAATAAATATTTTGGTTTTTACGATTTTTATAACCAGTACTTGGGAAGTTTTCTAATTTTTATTACATTTATTTATTTACTTTATATGTGTATTTGGGTGGGTATCCATGTGGAGGTCAGACGACAACTTACAGCAGTTAGTTCTCTCCTTCCACCATGTAGGTCCTGAGGATCAAACTCAGCATGTCAGGCTTGGTAGTAAGGGGCTTTACCTGCTGAGCCATCTTGGTAGCCCTGGCTAAGTGTTTTGAGTTTAATTTTAAATGGTCATATTTATTTTGAAGTTAAGTTGCTCTGTGTTTGTGTCGGGCACTTGATATTGTCACACTCTCTTAGCCATGCTAATATAAGCTGTTTACCATCATGGCTCTTTCTAATGCTTAATGGTAATATGTCCTTGAAAGCTATCCTAGTTAGCTTTCTATTGTTGTGATGAAGCACTAACCAAAACCAACCTGGGGAGGAAAGGGTTTATTGGGAGTACATGTCCCAATCATAGCCCATTAGTGGGGGAACTAGGGCAGGAACTCAAACTGGGCAGGAACCTGGAGGCAAGAGTTGAAGGACAGCCATGGAGGAATGCTGCCTGCTGGCTTGCTCTTCTGACTTGTGCTCAGCCTGCTTTCTTAAAACACTCCAGGACCACCTGCCCAGGGGTGGCACCACCCACAGTGGGGCTGGAGAGATGGCTCAGTGGCTGCTCTTGCTGGAGGACCCAGGTTCAATTCCCAGCACCCATATGACAGCTAACAACATCTGTAACACCAGTTCTGAGGGAATCTGACCCCCTCTTCTGACCTCCACAGGCATTGCAGGACATGGGCGCCCTTATAGATAGTCAGGCAATACACTCATGCACGTAAAATTAAAATAATAAATATTTTAAATATAGTGAGTAAGAAATTATTCAGATGTGGCATGCTTTTGTGTGTGAAAAGCTAACTAATACGTGTGTGTGTGTGTGTGTGTGTAAGCATGCCACAATACTCCATGTTGTTGGCTGCTAGTATGTTACTTGGAATAGGGGGATGGAACAGCAAGTGCTCTTAACCCCCGAGCCACCTCTCCAGCCCCCACGTTGACGTGCTGGTATAGTTATCATTTGGTTGGGTGTAGAGTTTGACTTGTCAATGATTTGCCGTTGCCACCTTGAGCTGTGATTCTATTATTCCCTGGAGTCGGTGCGCTGAGAAGTCGGCTTCAAGTCTGACAGTCTCTCTCATCAGTGGTTCGCCTTTTCTGTCTGGTGGTGGCTGAGATTTTCTCTAGCCTTCAGATTCTCCAGCTGAGCTACATTGTTTCTTAATGCGAGTTTGCTTTTATTTCACCTCCTGGAGGCTTGGTAGGCCTTTTGGGCCTGAAGACTCACATCTTAACTTTGGGAAATCTCCTACTCATCACCACCGCCTCTCATCCATTATTTCCATTGCTAGGGCATTCCTGTAAATGTCTCTAAACACATGTGCACTGTCCCTTGAACTTCATCTCTCTTTTGCACTCTCTCCTGAGTTTTGCATTCTAAGGAATTTCCTCCACCCCACCTGAACAGTCACTATTGTTTTTCAGTCCTCTGAACATTACTGTTAAATATGAGTGATGAGTTAATTTCATGGTCATGTGTGTCAGTCCCAGTACTCCACAGTTTTAAAATATTTGGCTGCTTTTGACTCACAAGTCATGCTTTTGTGTTGTTTCTGAATTATTTCCCACATTTGTGCACTGCAGATGTGCTGATGTCATATCTCCTTGTCACTCCATTCTTGGTGTCCGCAGTTTCCTTTGTCTTGCTTATGATGCTGTCAGGTGACCGATACAGGTGACCCAAGAAGGTTAAAGACCTTCAAAGGGATCTGAGGGATTTTCTACAAAAAGTTCAGCAAGAAGCTGTTGGAGCTGGTGATATTAGTTCAGGAGTCAAAATCTGCAAGGACAGACGGGAGGAGGTGCGATCACAGGAAGGGGAGACCCCTGGCTAGAGACTGAGGGTCACAGGATAGGGATGATGAATGATCTGGAAGCAGCAGCAAACACGAAGGAAGACCACCACTACCCCCACCTCCCCGGCCAGGCCTGGAGGAGGTATAGTTTTCCTGAATGAAAGTGAAAGGAATGCTGTTCACCTCTTGGCTTGTTTTCCTCTGCATCAGAGCAGGATGGCACTCATCTAGTTCTGCTGACTTGGCCTGGCACAGTCATAACCCCTAGGGCCCAGATTTCCTTCAATAGATCGCTCTCTTGTCCTCTGCTCACCACATCTCCACAACATGTGTCCTGCCTCCTCACTCTTAGCTGCAACCTTTCCTTTTATTTCATGAAGGAAAATGTAAGTACTCATCCTGGGCAGGTTTTTCTGAGCAGCTGCTTCCCTTCCTCCTTAGCTGGATGCTCGGTCCTGGCACTGGCCAAAGCAGAAGTCAGCAGAGCCCATCGGCACATCATTGTTGACACATTCTTCCATTTCTGTCTCCTGCAACCAGAGTTCCTTTGCAGCTCTTCTGGATTAATCTCATGGTTAATTAAATGTGCTATGATCTATTTCTTCTTTTAAAATATTCTCTTTAGGGCTGGGAGATAACTCATTTGTTAAAAGTGCTTGCCTTGCAAGCATGAGGACTTAAGTTAGAACCCATGTAAAAAAGCCAGGCATGGTGCCATGAACATGTAATCCAGATCTGGGGAGGTAGAGACAAGCAGATCCCTGGGGCTTATTAGCCAGCCAGCCCAGACCACTTGGCAAACTTCCAGTCAGTGAGGGAACCTGTCTCACAAAGCAAGGTAATCCATTGCAGAGGTCCTGGGAAGGAGAGTGAAAGAGTTCAGACGAGAGCCAACAATTAGAGGCATGCTGCTCTCAGCTCTGGTCAAGAAGCTTCTGGTTGCAGAGAGTAGCAGTTAATGCAGACTCATAACTTGTCAGAGTGCTGAAAACAAAGTGACTGTGGGATGGATGCTCAGCCCGAAATGATACATAACACCTGCTCCAAGGCTCAGGGAACACCATGGAAGAGGTGGAACAGAGAATGGAGGAGCTGGAGGCTGGAGAAGAGCGCAACGCAAAGCTGTTCTCTGGCCAGGACACGGCTGGTGCCCTCATGAACTCATAGCAGCTGTGGCTCCTTGCATAAGACCTGCCCAAGATCAAGCGACTCAGCAGTGCAGCACGGGTGGGGCGGGGGCTCCTTGAGCCCCTCCCTTCCCAGAGGAGGTACAGGCAGTGTCTGCTGGGGAAGAGGAGGCAGAATCCTCAGAGCCGAAGCCACTGGTAAGCTGCCTTTGTACAGCGAAATATCCCCCACTCATGTGGGCCACACACAGGGACATGAAAGTAGGATTTTCCAGGAAGCAGAAGAGGTTCCGTGGGAGGGGGATAGGGAAGGAATCTGATCAAACAGTATCACATATATGTGTGAAATTGAGACAGAATAAATAAATGCAAAATTTAGAAGAAATGAAAACACATTCAAGTAGGTTAATATATAGGCAGGCCAGCTGTCTTTTTCACTACACACAGGTGATATTTTGAATTTTTCCCTGGATTTATGTCTATTCAGTTGTTTCATCTTACAGCTCTGTATGTACTGTGCATTCCTACTAATTTGTCAGCCATAACTCACAGTAAGGTTAAGAGACTTGCACCAAATCACATGCTACTGAGTGACAGAGCTTGGATTTGTAAGCAGGTGCTATGACCAGCCTCTGAGTTATATTACCTCCTACTGTGCAGTAATAAGACCTTGCTACTGGGGCTGGAGAGATGACTTAGTGGTTAAGAGCATTAGCTGCTCTTGCAGAGGATCTGGGTTCAATTCTCAGAATACACATGGTAACAAATAGTTGTCTGTAACTCCAGTTCCAGGGGATCCAATGCCCTTTTCTGTTTTCTGTTTTGCAATGTAATATGGATGTACTTACATACATGAAGGTTTAACAATCACATGCATAAAATAAAAATAAATAAATTTTTAAAAAGACCTTGCTACTGAAAGTATGGTTGGTTGGCTGAAGAGATGGTCAGGGGTTAAGAGCACTGGCAGGGGGCTCTGTAAGCTGGTTGGAGCATGCCTTCAACAGACAACTGTCAACTCTGCTTTCCAGTTCACTTTCTGGCAACATAGGCTGGAGGTTAGAAGTGAGAACTCTGGGTCTTCTCTGGTCTTTCATGTGTACCCGCAGGGCCTGTTGTAGGCACAGGACATTCCAGGGTCCCTGGAATATGCTGGAGTTTTTCACATCCTCTGTGGACCTCTCATCTCTAGAATTTTCCTTTCAACTTCTCTGTTAGTCTACCACACAGCCCTGAAGTAAAAATCTTGCCTGCAAATGGTTTCAGCAAATACCTCTGGGAAAAGACTTTTCTCACTATGTGAACTCTGAATCTCATCAGAGGTTGCCTTTCAAATGGTGATTTCTAAGAAGGTACCAGACAGGACAAAGCACTCCAGTTCTCTGGGATGACCCCTGTAAGAAACCCCAGGGGGGTGTCCTTTCTGCTGGCTGCCAGGCTGCTGGTTCTCAAAGCTTCTGGGGAGTTAGGTTGGGACGTCAGGCTGGTGCTCCTGCTGAGACACTGCTGTTTTCTTGCACAAATGCTTCCTGAGTTGCCACACGCCTCTGGTCAATTTCCACAATTCTTAGAAAGATGATTCTGGAAATTTCCACTGACCTTAACCCCATGTCTGCAAGGATACCATTTCTACGGATACCATTTCTACCTCTCCACAAAAGCTTCTCTTGTTGAGGCCTTCAGTCACCTTCCTATTTTCATTAAAAAATTTTTTATTATTTTTATTTTATGTGCATGAGTGTATTGTCTGCATGTATGTAAGTGTACCCGTGTTGTGTAGTGCCTGAGGAGGTCAGAAGAGGGTGTCAGATTCCCCCAGAACTAGAGTTATGGACATTGTTAGCCACCATGTGGGTGCTGGGAATTGAACCCAGGTCCTCTGCAAGAGCTCTTAACCACTGAGCTGTCTCTCCAGCTCCAACTTTCCTCTTTCTAAAGTCTACAGCTTTAGCCCTCTGCCTTGAAATTCCTCTGTGGCTTTGGCTTCTGGAATACCATTCAAGTGGATTTTTTTGAACCCGGTTGGTTCCTCTTTTCCTATCTCCTCTTACCAATATACTCTTTCTCCTCCTCCTGCTCTTCCTCTTCCTCTTCCTCTTTCCTCTGGATCTCACTATGTAGCCCAGACTGGCTGGGAATTCATGATCCTCCTGCCTCAGCATTCTTTCCCAGTGCTGGGATTACAGGCATATGCCACCATTCCTGGAACCAACATAACTTCTAATGCTAGAATATCCTATTACCTTGATGATACGGTGCTGTCTTATGCCAAATACACATTGGCAATCACAAAGTAAAATCACCAGCCATTGCTGGGGATATAGCTCAGTTGGTTTATGTCTAGTATACATAAAGCCCTAGCTAGGTCCAGTCTTCAGCACTACCCAAACTGGGTATGTTGGTGTACACCTATAATCCCAGTTTCATGGTAAATCTGAGACCAGCCTGAGCTACATGAGGCTATGGGGGGGTGGGGGGGAGCTGGATATGTGGCACAGTTGGTACAGTGTTTGTCTAGCATTCATGAAGTCCCAGTGCTCATTCTCAGCACCCCATAAAAAGCATCCAGGTAAGATGGTGCATGCCTACAATCCCAGCACTTGGGTAGAAGCAGGAGGATCACAAAATCAAAGTCAGCCTGGGCTATCTAGAGTTCAAGGCCACTCTGAGATATATGAGACCCTAGCTCTAATAATGATGATGCTAATGATCATAATAAAACCTCCTTCCTAGACCCTTATCCTGAACCTTTATGTCACGTGGGAAATGACATCCTCAGTATTTCCTCCTGAGTCGAGAGACATGCCAAATTTTGAATATCTAAAAAGTTAACTGTGCATCTTTTCCCACAATGCACTTCCTTAGCAGTTATTTTCATCCCTATGTAAATATCCCCTGAGCTGGAGGTTTTGAGTCTTCTGCCTAACCCGTTTTCACAGACCACATCAATGCCTGCAGGGAACATGCTGGCTCTACTTTTAGAATACATCCATAAACCAACCAGCCTGTGTGACCTGACCACGCCTTCCCGATGAAGGGCCACAGCAGCTCCCTCCACTTCTTTTTACTATGCTGAATCTAACCTCAGCACTGGAAGCTGGGAAGACAATGAACATCCAGCTGACGTCCTGCTCTAATTTATTTTCTGTGTCTGTGATAAATATCATAACAAAAAGCAACTTAGGGGAGGGAAGGGGTTTATTTTCATTCACAATTCCAGGTCACAGTCCATTTTAGGGAAGTCAAAGCAGGAACTCAAGCAGCTGTCCCATCACAGCCACAGTCAAGAACAAAGAGATGCTATGTGGATCCTTGCTAGGCTTGCTTTCTTACTCTTAAACAGCACAGAACCCAGTTCATGAAATGGAGCCAACCCACATTCAGGGTAGGTCTTCCCACTTCAATTAACAATCAAGACAATTCCTCACAGCCGTGCCCACAGGCCAGCTGATCTAGATAACTCCTCATTAAGACTCTCTTCACAGGTTGTTATTGGTTGTGGCAAACTGACAATTAGAACTAACCTGCACACATCTCTTCCTTCTCACTAACTTTCATTACAACTGTCTCATCTATAGAAAGGGCAAACACCTCCCTTTGGCTAGCAGGCCCACATCATCTGGTCCTCTGATTTTAGGTACTCTGTGTCCTGTGACACTCGCTATCACTTCTTCAAAGGCTCCTTGGTTTTCCCACAAGGATGGCCTTTGTCCCCCTCTGTCCAGAGCACTTTCCTCTGACAGGTTCATGAGGGCTGCTCCACCCCCTACAAGCCCTAAAAATGTCTTCTCCTCAATAGGTGCTTTCCTGACTGCTCCGGACTCACCCCTGCTTCCTTGTCTATTTTCCCTTTAGCCTGCGTCACCACCCAGAGAACCTAAGTGTACTTATTTTTATTGAATGCTTATTCAGAATTCAACTCTCCCTCACCTCTTAGATTTCTCTCTCCTCCTCCATCAGGTATTAAAGAAGTACTCAACCCACCCAGAGAGCCAGCTGCCTCCCTGGTGGCATTTGTGGACTGGTTCACTCCCTGGAAGGATCTGGTCTTTTAGAGGAACCGGAATCCCCATATTCCTTTAAAGTCTGCATCCCTAGCCATAAAGTGACCATGTCAAGTGGGCTTTTCCTGCTGAAGCAGGGCTCTGACACTCCACAGATGTGTGTGGCATTCCCTTGCCAGAGCTCACAGGAACTCCTGCCCTGCTACATAGGAATGTATGATTTATGCATCTCTCAGGGGGTGTAGATTATACAAACGACACATTGTGCCATGAATTCCAGCCCAGCTCCTGTCAGTATTTATTTGGGAATCTGATGCCATATCATAAAAAAGATATGAACAGTAACAACTAAAATTTATGAGAGCTAGTTGAAAACTAAGATTGATCACTCGTTGAAAGAATAAAACAAAAAGTGTTTTTCTTTTTAAGAAGAGAAAGAAATATTGGTATTCACATGGGATGAAACTAAATCCTTCTTGGTAAATCCTGACTTAACCAATGCAGCAATAACATAACAAACTGTGCGCCATCCTCAGAACGGATAGTACTCTCAAGTTAAACACTTTCCGAATTTCTATATATAGTCATTCTCAGTGGTCTGCTATAAATTGGCTACTTTACAAGACAGAAATGTTAATGAATACCTGTATAGCACATGGAAGGTACCTGGCAGACTGTAAGCACTGTGTATGTAAGCACTTATTATTAACTATGAGTCACAAAGACGTGTTGTATTACGGATTTTTACTTTCTTTTATTTTTTCTTTTTCATTATTTTTGGTGTGCATGGTATGTCTGTATGCACATACATGTTTCATATTGTGTGTGCACATGCACGTGGACGCCTGAAGCTGATGTCAGGAATCACCTCCTATCTCTTTCCCACTCTATACATTGAAGCAGGGTGTCTCAATCAATCTGGAGCTTGCTGATATGGTTAGTCTTCTCTGGGGGATCCCCATCTCCACCTTCCAAGGCTGGAAATTACAGGCAGACCACCACCATGCCCACCTGGCATCTTCATGGGTCCTAAGGATTTAGACCCTGGTCTTCAGGCTTGTGCGGCAAGCACTTTAACCACTGAGCCATCTTCCTGCCACTCTCTTTATTTAAACATTCCATTTATGTGTTTATTTTTATGTATACGTTCATGTGCACAGTCATGCCACAGCATGCGTGTGGAGGTCAGAGGACAACTTTCAAGAGTTCATTCTCCTTCCACCATATGGGTCCTGGCAATGGAACTCGGGTCACCAGGCTGGACAGTATGCACCCTTACCTGCTGAGCCTCCTCGTGGGCCTGAGCTATCCAATGGGTACTGCATCATTTCACATTCTCTTCGTAAAGCTGTAGGTTCTAAAGAATCTAAGAAGTGGGGGCTGGAGAGATGGCTCAGCAGTTCGGAGCATCTCCAGAGGACCCAAGTTCGGTTCTCAACACCCATGTCATCTGGTTCAGAACCGCCAGTAACTGCAGCTCCACCTTTCTGGGTCTACGAGGGCACCTACACACTTGTGGCAGTACTCACTCAGATGTATACACACACACATAGACACACATAGACCCAGACACATGTACATGCACACATGCACAGAAATAAAAATTTAAAAAGAAAGATCACATTAAACCCAGGATAACTGGGGGGGAGTAGTAATGATCAGAGAGGAGTTCAGTGAAACAGAAAAATAAAATAAAATCCAGACTTTCAAGAAGACCAATAAAACTGATGTTCTGCAAGACACAGATGGCAAGAATGAGAGGTGACATCAGCCCAGGTTCTACAGAAATTAAAGTTCCACGGAAGAGCTTCATAACACTTAGATGTACTGTCCTGGTCAACTGCTAGAGAGAGATTAACTACCAAAGCCCATTCCAGAAAAGACAGATAAACCAAGTAAACATTATATCTGTTAAAGAAATTACACTTGTAGTTAAAATTGTCCTCCTAAAGAAAATAACACTCAGATGCTTCATTGATGAATTCTAGAAAAACAACAAATGAACAAAAAACACCATTTGGTTTGAGATAGGGTCCCATTGTAGCCCAGGCTGGCCTATGTAACTGAGGTTGACCTTAAACTAATCCTCCCATCTCCATTTCTCTAGTGCTGGGATTACAGGAATGAACTACCACACCCAGTTTCACACAGTACTGAACATGAAACCCAGACTGCATGAATGTCAGGCAGGCATTTTACCGACTAGGCTACACTCTGAGTCTTCAGTTTGGCCTGTTGATGCCATCAAGAGATGCCATAAACACAAAATGTAAGCAGCTACTGTCAATGTGATATGGCACACCAGTTTATAGTAAGATTATTTTTTAATAAATAGGAGTACATTTTAAAAGGATGATGCAAAGCACAATATAACTAGGTGTGGTGGCACATGCCTTTAATCCCAGCACTTGGTAGGCAAAGGCAGGAGGGTCTCTGTGAGTTCAAGGCTGGCTTGGTCTGCATAGTGGGTTCCAGGCCAGCTGGGGCTACAGGGAGACCCTGTCTCAAAAAACAAAAAAGCAACACAAAAACATAAGCCAAAGAAACACAATATTGTCAATACATAAAATAGTAATGCAATCACTTCTTTTCTAACTTTTTTAAGATTTATTTTTTATTTTTATTTTTTACATCTATGAGTATTTTGCCTGCATGTAAGTTTACCCATGTCATGCAATACCAGTGGAAGCCAGAAGAGGGTGTTAGATCCCTGGAACTGGAGTTCAGAATGGTTGTTAGCCACCATGTTGGTTCTGGGAACCCAACACAAGTTCTGTACAAGAACAGTGTTCTGAGCCATCTTTCCAGCCTCAATGTAATCGCTAATCACTTCTCTAAGAGACCCAGTCTTCTGTGCTATGCATAATGCATGTTGCCTTATTTTATAACTTTTACAAGACCAGAGGTGGGGTAGGTTTGTTTACAGTGTTTCTTCCATGGGTACCAATTTGGGACAACCTCATGATTTTGTATTAGTCAGCTTTATGTTGCTACAGTAAAGAACTGGGCAGGTAAGGAGAGGTTTGCTTAGCTCATGATTCTGAAATTTCAAAGTCCAGAATCAGCAGGACACAGAACAGGCCTCTGATGAGCCGGTGGAGGAGACGTAGGAGTACATGTTGAGCAATCAGTCACAATTCAAGGTAGGGGAGGAGATAAGAGACAGAGAGAGAGAGAGAGAGAGAGAGAGAGAGAGAAGAGGAGGGAAAGGAAGGGAAAAGGAGGGAAGGGGGAAGGAAAAAAAGAGGGGGGAGGGGAGGGGAGAGAGAGGCTGAGACTCTGACTGGAATCTCCCTCTCCCTCTCAATGAGCCTCCCACTAGGCTCCACTTCTAAAAGTGCACAGCGCTTCCTTACACTATCACCTTGGGAAACAGATCTTTTCTGTTTGGACCAGAAGGGAGATAATTAACCAGTTAAACACGACGCAGACACAGATGGCTAGAATCTGGCAGTAGGCTCTTGATGTTTCTTTTCTTTCTTTCCTTCCTCCCTTTCTTTCTCCCTCCCTCTCTCTTTTCTTGTTGGTGATGGATCCTAGGGCCTCATGCATGCTAGGTAAACACTACTCTGAATTACATACACCCTCTTGCTCAGGAGAGAGTTTTCCAGTTCCTTTACAATCTCATGCACTGCTGTTGCTATGTGCTCTATCATTGACTGCAGGGCTGCTGTCCGGCTCACGCCTGCACATTCGGAGACAGATGGACACACAAGAACGCCACTGCCTGGGCTTTGGCCACTACTGTAGACACTGAGGCTGCGTAGCTTAAACATGGACATTTATTCTCACACCTGTGGGAGCTGGAAGTCCAACTAACGTGTCAGTGATGTGCTGTCTTCCCAGTTCGGTGGGCACAGTGCCAGCCAGCCCTTTCCAGAGTCTGTTTACTGGCAGGTTTTTGTATCTCTTCAGAATTTGCAGTGATCTTGCTAGGTAAAAGGGCTCTCTGATGAAGTGCAGTCTAGCATGTGATGTCCAGGCAATGTAGCTTAGGGAGAAAACACATGTGCCAGAGAAACTTCAGCTGGAGTTACAAGCCTTCTGGCCAGGAGTCTAGGAATATGCTTTTAAATAAAGAGCCTGGGGGCTGGAGAGAGAGCTCAGAGGTTAAGAGTGTGTACTATTCTTGCAGAGGACCCTCGTTTGAATCCCAGCATCTATGTCTGGTGGTTCACAACTGCCTGTGACTTCAACTTCAGGAAATTCAAGGTCTTCTTCTGGCCTCTCATGGCACCTGCACTCAACGTGCACACACACCTCACCCCGTACATACACATAAATAAAAACCAACCTTTATAATAACAATCTAAGCCAGGCCTGATGGTACACACCTTTAATCCCAGCAGTTGGATGGCAAAGGCAAGTGGATCTCTGTGAGATCGAGGTCAGCCTGGTCTACATAGCAAGCTCCAGGGTAGCTGGGGCTACAGGGAGGTCTATCTCAAAAAATAAATAAATAAACTAAATAAAAATAACAACCCCAAACCGAAACAACAGAAAAGAGAAATAACCTCTGTGCCCTCATGTGGAAGAGGGCCTCTGTGAAATGTCAGATGTCCACACTGTGGGCACAGTGTGAGCAGTCTACAGCAGAAGCGGGCAAGTTTCTTCCTGAAATAAAGCCTGACAACAAATATTGCAGGCTTATGTGGGGGGGAGGGGTGTAGACTAATGATCTTAGTTACAGTTACTGAACTCTGCAATTGTGCTGTAAAAGTGACTGGAAACAATACTTATATGAATAAGGATAACTGTATTCAATAAAACTTTGCTTGAAAAACTGGGGAGCTGGCTGGATCTAACTCAAAGGCCTCAGATTCTCTAGTGTTGGCTCAAAGGATGCATCCGTTGGCAGGAAAATGTCTCCTTGATGTATCAGTTTAACTATCAAATTAGGAAACAAAGTGTTGTACAAGGTGCCTTATGTCTTAAAAATGGGATTCACATGTGCATTGAGTTGGTTATTGTTTAAAGTGGTTATGTTCTATAAAGTGAATTAGGAATGCCAAGCCATGTTGTCTTTTGGGAAAGTACCCCTGATTCTGCTCAACACATGACCTTGTTTTATGTGTGTTTCTGTTTAAAGATATCTTATTTTAAAAATTATTTTATTTTTAGTTATGTGTGTATACATATATATGTGTATTTGTGTGTATGTGTGTGGTCATGTGCACATGAGTGCAGATGGAGAAGAGTGTGTTGTATTCCCTAGCACTAGGGTTTGGGGTGATTATGAGCCACCTGATTTGGGTCCTGAGATCTGAGTTCAGGTCCTCTGGAAAAGCAGGAAGTGCTCATAACCGCTCAGTCATCTCTCCAGCCTCTAGTGACTTGTTCTTTTTAACTAACTTCTCACTGTTTTATATTGTGAGTAGCTGCAAATATTTCTGCCAGAAAGCTTCTCAAGGGAATTGTAATTTGAACGTATATGTGTTTAAATATTTGATGGATAATCAACAGAGAGTCTCCCAAACAGTTTAAGAATTTGTGCCTTGGTAGGACTGTATAATTACATGCCACAGAAAGACAGCATCCACGACAGTAGTCCTATGCAATTACAAAGGGCCTGGAAAATTCTATTGCTCAGCTAATGTGGTCATTGCAGATTGTGACACAAGACACTTCATATGTTCTCACGGTGATGTTGGTGAAACAGACTAGATATATGTCAGTCACAGAAAGCGTAACAATAGCATTGTGCTACAGTGGGTCATGCTTGGTAAGAACTGTATACAACTGTTACTGGCCTATGTATCTACGGTTCTACACTTTTAACATGGTGTGTGTGCGTGTGTGTGTGTGTGTGTGTGTGTGTGTGTGCACAAGTCCTGGCCATCTCCTTTTTCTATTAACTTACTGTTAGAGAAGAGATAGGCTTGTCTGCTGGGTTTGCCCTGCACTTCTTCCTTAGTTCCCTGCTGGGCGATTTAATGAATCTGCCTCCCAAAGGCTCCCAGGCTCCCAAGCTTGTATGGGCATTGTCACTCCCCGGAGCTGACAAGGTTAAGGTATTTTTATGCTTGTCTTGACAAGGCTATTTTCAAGTCCACAAGAACCCTCCTCTCTGAAAATGTGGTTGTGACATATGACTCCTCTACAAAAAAAATCCAAAAAGATGGGAGAAAAGCTTTATGAGGTGATAAGAGACAAGTGTCACCTTACTACACATAGAACTTCTGCACTGCAGCGGGAATCATCACCCACTTCTTCTGGAATTAACATACCTCCCATGTCTCATACTTGAGGACTGCCTATGTCCCAATGAGGATCCTTATTAACATTACACGATGATCTCATTTGCATATGGATTGGACACAGAGCCCCCAGATGCACCAATCACACCCCACACAGCAAGTCAGGGTTTACTAAGTGTGGAGATGCCTAACCCCTCCAAAAAGCAACAAACTGACACTCTGCTTACCTGAAGTTTGTAGACCCAGTTTTTTTCTAGGTGATCTGAATCTCCCTCTGATGAGTCCTCTCAGTGATGGATTCAGTGTGAGAGTGGTCAAGGCTGCAGGCAAGGATGTCTTCATTGATGTCTACAGTCAACATCAGCAGAGGTTTGTCCCCTGACAGCCCTGGGTAAGGATCCTGTAGGGTCTTGCTTTAGTAACTGGAATCTACTTGGCTTGTGGCAATGACTTCAGACTTTTCATGGTGTCCATTTCTAATTCAGTTTCTTTCTTCTTATTGAAGATACCAGTCAGACTGGATTAGTAGAGTTCACCTTAATGACTTCATTGTAACGTGATTATATCACAATAACTTGGTTTCTAGTCAAGTCATCCACAGGTGCTGGTGTCTAGACTCCACCATTTTTGGAGGAACCACAGTGAAACCCACAATACCCGTCAGACCCATCAGAGTGCGAGCAGGCAGCACACTGTAGATCTCTTGCTCCAGCAGGTCTAACTAGTGAACCTGTAAGTTTCTATGAATTTCAGCTGTACACCTGATGGCTGCCCTGTTAAACTGTTGATCACTGACTATGCTGGTCAGCTTTGCATTATTAACACACACCTGAGATAATGAACTTGGAAGGAGGAAAGGTTTCCTTTGGCTCATGTTTTTGGAGGTTCTAGTCTATGATAAGTAGGTTGCATTGCTTACAGTCTATGGTGAACCAGTACAGCATAGTGAGAGCATGTGGCGAGCAAAGTCACTTATACCATGATCCAGGGAGATAAGAGAAAGAAGAGGCCAAAGCTCACCATCCCCGTGGGAGACATACCACCAATGAGCTGAGGACCTCTGCAAGGGTTACTTTTCTTGTCACTGTCATAAAAGACATGAAAGAAACAAAGGAGGAAAGATTTGCTTTGTCTCAAGGCTGGAACCTGGAGAGGCGCACAGCTGCAGAAGTAGGAGCTTGCTCGCATACACGACGAGTAGGCTAGGAGCCTCAAGGTCCATGCCCCAAGGACCCACTTCCTCTATCTAGGCCCCACCTCCTAAAGGTTCTACAACCTCCCTGTGGGGTCTGGGTCTATCGTAAAAGGTATTGAGCAAGCCAAGCAACCCCAGATACACTGAAGGGACAGTAGGAGTCTGGCTGCTCTGCCTGATGAGATAGTCTAGGTACCAGGAAGCCACTGCAGGCCTCAGCAGTTGCTTCATCTTTTCCCCCGACAAAGATCACCTCATATCAGAACCAGGTTTATGGGTTTCATTTCCTCGTTCCTAATTTCCATGTCAGCCCTACAACCTTCCCACCTTTACCTAATTGCCCCACCTTCAACTTTCTAGTCTTCTGTAATGGCCAGAAAGCCTTCCCTATATAAATCCCTACTTTGGTCTCAATAACTGAACTGCCCACTGACACAGTATCCCGGGAATCTCTCCGGCAGCACTCTGAGCCACCTGAGGACCTGTTCCATAGTCCTCCATTCTCTGGGACAGCTGGAGCGCAACAGCTGTGCTGAAGATGGAGACCCACCCACACTTCCCAAAACAGCAGCATGATCTGGGGACCACGTGTTCAAACACATGAGCTTGTGGAGGATGTTTCACTGTAACAACTTCCCACAAGGCCCTACCTCACAAAGATTCTACCACCTTCAATAGCACCACTGTTTGAGTCAATCTGTTAAAACAGGAACGTCTGAGGGCAGTCCAGAGCTGAACTACAGTGTTGATCCTCATGGGAATAGAGTCTATGTTTGCATTTAAGAGTAAGACAATTTTTTTTGAGACAGGGTTTCATGCAGCTCAGCTAGCACTTAACTTGCTATGTAGTTGAGGATAACCTTGAACTCCTTCCTGACCCATCTGTCTCTGTCTCCTGAGTGCTGGGATTACAGGCATGTACCACAATATCCAGTTTTATGTGGTGCTGGAGATCAAACCCAGGACTTCATGCATGTTAGATATGCATGCTACCAACTGAGCTACAACCCCAGCTCTATTTTTAGAAAGGGATTTTGGATTATATTACAGGCTTGAAATGTGATGAACAAAAATCTTCATGACATTAGTATTTTAATGTGATAAGTAAGCACAGTGATATAGAAATATATCTAATCTTAGTCATTTTGTTTTTTGTTTTGTTTTTTACTTTTTGCAGAAAAGAATAAACTATTACTTTTCAATGTCTCAACAGGAAAAGCATTCAGGCTATACATGTGAATAACAAGAAAGATGGACTTCATCTTTGTCCCTCATTTTTAGCAGAGAGCTTCCCAAACGCTTGGAATCTCCTGGTGACATAGTGTGAGTTGCCATTCATCCTAAAAAGCTCTTCAGCCCTGTTTCATAAGTTTTCTCATGGCGGGTCCAGGCACTCAGCCTCACCCCGCCCTCCAGGTCGGAACCGGCTGACTGAATGGAGAATGCTCTATTCAGAGGATTGATTTATTTAGGGCATTTACGTTACTGGTTACCTGCCGCCAGCCCGCCTGCAAAGTATGCAACAGCCGGCCGCCCAGCTCAGTCCATTCCCTGGGTACCGGCGGCGGCCCACAAAGTCCGTGGCCGCGCGCAGTCTTAGTCCGTCGGACCAGAATTGCGCTTCCACTCACATGATCCTTAGGACAGCAGGGACTTGGGATGTGGCCTCCTGGGTTGTGGCCTTCTGCGGGGCCGGACCGGGGCATTTTTCTTCCCGTGGATTTTAGCAATCCCGGAGCCGATCTCTGGCTCTGCCATGTTCCTTCCTTCCTTTCTCCCCGCCTTCCTTCCCCCTTATTGGTCCGAGGGTGGGACTGGCCGGGGAATGAACCAATAGGAACAAAAAACCTCAGAGAGAATTCCGTATTCCCCATACAAGCCTTCGCATAGGTTTACTCTAATGAGATGGCTTCAGGTTAGGGGGCTATAGCCATCAGAATGTCCAGACTTTGAGGGTTGGCATTCTTAGACAACCCCTATCTCCTGGGAGTGGAGGAGGGCTTATGTTAGTCGGGGTCTTCTAGAGGAACAGAACTGATAAAAGATATATTTAAAGGGGATTTGTTAGACTGGTTTACATGATGTGGTCTGAGTAGTCCAACAACAGCTGTCTTCACACCGGAAAGACTAAGAAACTAGTAGCTATTCAGTGCACGAGGCCAGATGTCGCAACAGTTCCAAGCTGGTGCTGAAATCGTGGAGCATTCCCGGAGAGCAATTGGACTTCATTCTACATTGGAAAGTCAAAGAAGTTGGATTCTGATGTCAGTAAAAAAATGGCAGCAGCAACTGCAGCAGCAGCAGATGTGTACATGCCAGCCAGCATGGTACAGTCAGGCATATTGCAGGTACAGTGCGAAGACAGGCAGACAAAAAAGCCTGTCTTTTCTTCCTCAGGCTTTTAAAATCTGGGCTGCCACCACAGTTAGGGGGAATCTCCTACTTCAATTAAACTGATCAAGAGAATCTCTCAGCAGTGTGCCCAATGGCTTCTCTGTTAGCTGATTCCAGATTCAGTCAAGCTAGCAATCAAGATTAACCATCACAGGGCAGAAGGCTGTGTTGATCACCAGTGACCAATGATGTACTCAGTCACGGCTACAGAAGTAAACTTCCATGTGAACTTCTAACTTACAGGGTTCAGATATCTTGCAGGCCAGTGAGCATCCAGGTTCTTTCTGGTCAGAATGTGCCCAGAGAGGCTGTGGAGGCTCCATTCCCCTCACCCCCCTGAACTCAATACCATACCCTACGAATCTCTTCCACCCCACTGTTCCTACATTGTAGTCTTCATGATCACCTAGTAAGAGGAAGTTTGAGAGTGCTCTGGAGTTTAGTGAGTTATTCTAGCAAGTTCTCAAACCTGAGAAGAGGTTACTAGGAACCCCTGAATTTATAGCAAGTAGGAAAGAGTGCATGTGGCTGGCATCTGCAACGAGGGCAGTCCTATGGTAATGGGTCCTTAAACCTGTGGAGGTAGAGGCCAAGGCTATCTCTAGGTAGTTAATGATAGAACAGAATGAAATTGTTGGACTCCCAATTGGTTTAACGGAGCCAGACAAATGGTGTTGACAGACAGTATACATTTAGTTTCTAGGGAAGGGAAAATCCTCTCAACCCTCAAGGAAAGACTGTAACTTGGACTAGCAATGGGCCACCCTGAGGTCAACCTTTGCCAGATGGGACCCATCTTTGCCAAAATGATAGAAACACTTTGTCCTGTCGCCCTCCTCCTGTGACCCGCACTTCCTGACAAAAAAGATCAGAATTTCAGATAATTTCTTAAACTATGACACTTGTTTTGGGAACTAACAAATGTAGCTCTTGGTGAAAACTGGCATCATTGTTTCATTATTCTTGTACCTTAATTTATGAAGACAAAAACTCACATAACTTAAATAGTTGTACATAGATATAAGTGTATATTTATTATGGGTGAACTGTGATTTTAGGGTAGGATTGTGAGAAGGCTCATGAAGCCAGGTGGACTAGCGCTTTCTGTCATGTGATAAACACCATAACTAAAAGCAACTTGGCAGGAAAGGGTTTAGTTGGCTTATAGGCCATGGTTCATTATTAAAAGAAGCCAAGGCAAGAACTCTAGGCAGGAACCTGGAAGCAGGAACTGAAGTAGGGACCATGGGAGAATGCAGCTTACTGCATACTTCCAGACTCATGCCTAGCTGCCTTTCTTTCGGGCAGGGGGGTGGGGTTTACAATGAACTTCTTTGATGATATTCAAGAAAGTAGGGCTCCCTAAGCCCCTCCCTTTCTTCTGGAGGTCTAAGATGGAAACTGAAGGGACATACTCAGTGCAATAGGGGCTGAGTTGGGGCGGCCTCCTCCCCACCAGTCAAGGGCCTCTCATGCTGGGGTGAGTGGCTCAGGACTTCTTACTCCTTGGAGGCCGTGTGGACCATGAGGTCCACCACCCTGTTGCTGTAGCCAAATTCGTTGTCATACCAGGAAATGAGCTTGACATCGTGGTTGTTGAGGGCAATGTCAGCCCCAGCATCAAAGGTAGAAGAGTGTGTGTCGCTGTTAAAGTCACAGGAGAGGACCTGGTGGTCAGTATATCCCAGGATGCCCTTTAGAGTGCCCTCCCTTCTATGCCTGCTTTACCACCTTCTTGATGTCATCGTATTTAGCACCTTTCTTCAGGCGGCAGGTCAGATCCACAACAGACACGTGGGGCGTAGGAACGTGGAAAGTCATGCCAGTGAGTTTCCTGTTTAAGCTCTGGGATGACCTTCCCCATAGCCTTGGCAGTGCCAGTGGATACACGGATGATGTTCTGGGCAGCCCACGACCATCACGCACCACCGTTTCCTGGAGGGAACGTCCACAGTCTTCTGGGTAGCTGTGGTGCACTGAACTGTGGTCATGAGTCCCTCAGTGATGCCGAAGTTGCCATGAATGACCTTGGCCAGGGGCGCTAAGCAGTTGGTGGTGCAGGAGGCATTGCTGACAATCTTGAGGGAGTTGTCATATTTCTTGTGGTTCACACCCATCACAAACAAGGGGGCCTCAGCAGAAGGGGTAGAGATGATGACCCTCTTGGCTCCACCCTTCAAGTGGGCCCAACCTTCTCAATGATAGTGAAGACCCAGTAGACTTCACAACATATTTGGCACCGGTATCACCACATTTGATGTTGGCAGCATCTTGCTCCTGGGAGATAGAGATGGCCTTCCCATTGATGACAAGTTTCCCATTCTCAGCCTTGACTATATACTGTTCAACTTGCCATGGGTGGAATCATACTGGAACATGTAGACTATGTAACTGAGGTCAACAAAGGGGTTACTGATAGCAACAATGTCCACTTTGCCAGAGTTGAAGGAGGCCCTGGTGACCAGGTGCCAATACGGCCAAATCTGTTCACTCTGACCTTCACCAGATGTCTGTAGAATGGGAAAGAGCAGAGAGCTCAGCTGCCTTTCTTATACAGCCCAGGCCCACCTGGCCTAAGCACAGTTCTTCCCATAGTGGGCTGGGTCCTCTGTATCAATTAACAGTCAAGAGAATGCACCACCAACATGCCCACAGGCCAAATCTGGTAGAGAAAATTCCTCAGTTGAAGTTCCCTCTTCCTAGTAGATGAGGTTGACAGCTAAGATTAGCCATTGTGGTTGGAAATAGAGAAGCTACTGGTGTTATTCTATAAATTTGGTAAATTTATAGAGGAAGGCAGCAGAGTGACAAAATGAAAGAATTAATTATATTTGTCCTAAATCAGTCTTTCTGTCTTGGTCACTCCCTCCCTCCCCTCAGGACCTACAATTCTTTCTGGCAATAGCCCCTCTTAATCAGTGGCTATGTAGTGTTCCTCTGTGCCTTATGCTCTGTATTACATAGACAACAAGGATACACAGGACAAAGGAATGATTTGCTCCACGAATGGAGTGTGGTAATAAGAGAGTTCATCATGTTGCTCAGAGCAACGTACAATTCAAAACTTACGAACTGTTTATTTAGTGTCTTTGAAACACATTCGACCATAGGTGAAACTGCATTAATGCCTTGTGGTGAAAAAGGTAGTACTGCATGGAGTGAGGCTGGAAGGACAGGCAGGTATCAAGTCTCCAGGATAATGGACTGTGGATTTAAGACTTTGGAGTACTGGAGAACTATTGGACATTGCTTTAATTAGACTTGGGCTTGCAAAGATCTCATACATGTAAGGAAAGAACAAAGGAGCTGGTTGAAAGAGATGGAGAGTCTAGTTCTGAGGCTCTTTTTGACTGGTATGTGTGTTATATGCATCACGTGTGTATATGTGTACCTGTGTGCATATGTATATGTGTGTAGGATGATTTTGGCAAGGTCAGGCAGGCTCCCAGCTTGCTGGCCTAGAACAAGCTAGAACCGATATTGAGCATGTGTGTGCAACGAACACTTCCTGGGATCAAACCTGGGGCAGTTCTCAGGCTAGCAGCCATCCAGGACCAATGGGAGCAATGAACTTCAGATCGTCAGATGTTCAGGACCTACCAGAATGAAGCACGTCAAATGACTAGATAAAGACCTCCCCAAGCCTGGAAAAAATATAAATCTTGTTCCCTTCTAAAATTAAAATGAGATCGTGGCTCCACTGTCTCCCAGGGTCTGTGACGTTGACTCTGCACCTCCTTACCTCCTCCCTCAAGGGATCTGGCCATGCCAGCCAACATATGTGTGCATAGATGTGGCATGAAGCAGAGATCAATGTTCAGTGTTTTCCTTAATTGCTTTTTATCTTATATTTTCAGACAGGATTCCTTACTAGACCTGAAGCTCAGCCATTAGACAAGACTAGCTGGTGAGTTCCAGGGATCCTCTTATCCCTGTCTCCCCAGTGCTAGGATTACAGCACATGCCAGCGTGTCCAGTTTGTACTTGGGTACTAGATCGGCTTGTGTGTCACTTTACCCACTAAGCCATCTCCCCAGTCCATCTTATCCAGACGAAAGATGAGATTCTCTTGGTCTAAGGGGATAGTGAAAGTGACAGAGGATCACAGCAGAAACCTTAAGTGGTAGAACCTGGAGGAGGTGATGATGGGTTGGATGTAGACTGAGGGAGGTCAAGGATAGGGCTAGAATTTCTCCCTCTAGGGAAGAGGGTGCAGAATAAATTGAGGGTGAGAATGCAGAACAAGCCTAGGCTGAGGGAGAACTCAGGGCACAAGATACAAAGAAGGAATTTATGAGTTTGAGATATCTGGGGGGAATAGACATCTGGGAATGCCAAAAATAAAGTTAAAAATATAGACCTGTGTTCCGAGGAGGGACTGTTCTAAGACACTCCACAAAGGCCAAATGAGAGAACACAGCTTAGCTTGGGTTTAGCAGTGTTGGATGCCCCAACCCTGCTGAGCTGTTTGCACGGCTCCAGGCTGGCAGAGAGAATAGAGAATGGAGAGGCAGCAGTGTTTTAGACAAGTCTGGCTGTTGATCTCTGAGCTTTGGTAGAGCTCACTGCCAGGACAGCACGGGAAGATTTCCTAAGTGAAAAGTAGTGACTGAGTAGAACCCTCAGTGCATGGTGCACTGCCGTGCACTGGTTTCCCCAGCAGCCCCAAACTTGGGCCATTCATTTTCCACATTAGTGTACTGTAGTTTGGCGTGCTGGAATCTTTTGGAGTTTTACTGATTATTGTTTTTTTTTGGGTGGTCTGCCTTAGCATTCTTGAGACTCTAAGGCACTACCCACAGAAGAAAAAAATGGACAAATTGGATGTCAGCAGTGAACTGCTGCCTATGAAAAAACATCTTAAAAAAAATGAGAAGACAAGCCTGAGATTGGAGGGAACAGTCTGTGTTTCAAGTGAGTTGGCATTACAAATAATTTTTTTTTTTTTAAGACAGAGCTTCACCATGTAGCACTGGCTGGCAGGAACTCATTTCCAATGTAGGTCAGGCTGGCCTGGTGCTCATAGAGCTGTGCCTGTCTCTGCCTCCGTAGTGCTAGGATCAAAAGTGTGTGCCACTAAGCCCAGCCCTAAATTTCATTTTTAATTAGTTGTATGCCTTCTTGTCCTTTTAGTTTTCAGAGTTCTTGCTGGGCGTGGTGGCTCATGCCTTTAATCCCAGCACTTGGGAGGTTGAAACAGGTGGATCTCTGTGGCCAGCTGGGACTACAGAGAGACCCTGTCTCAAAAAGACCAAAATAAGTAAGTAAGTAAACAAATAAATTAATAAAAAGAGTTCTTTGTAGCTGGGTGTGTTTGCACTTACCTTTAATTCCAGCACTTGGGAGGCAGAGGCAGGCAGAGCTCTGTGAGTGCCAGGCCAACCAGTGCGATACGTTGAGACTCTGTCTAAAACAAAAACAAACCAGAGGTCTGGAGCTGTAGATCAGTTGTTAGTGTGCAAGTTTGAGGCTAGCTTAGAATACACGAGACCCGTGTATTCTAACTCTCGTATATTCTAACAACAACAGGTACAGAGCAAAACCCTGTCTCAAATAAACAAGGACTGGAGATGTAGCTCAAATTGCTTTCTTAGCATGTAGAAGACCCTGGGTTAAATTTCCAGTCCCCTACTTGAAAAGAAAAGAAAAATGCAGCAGACTTGCAGAGATAGTCCCAAAAGAAAGTTACCAACAGTCAAAGAACAGAGGAAATACATTACTACAGTACAAGTTAAGGTACCGAACATTACTGTTTACTAGGAAAATGCAAATTAATTCACCCATCGCCACACACTGGTTTAGACTGTTTCCCAGATATCCTAGGATACCTCTGGTCAAGCTCTAGTCCAGATGCCTTCACTCTGCCTCTCTACCTCCCCTGGAATGCTTGGTGCTGTTGAGAGTGTGCCTCTCCTCCTTTTGGTAGTGCAAAGTGTGCTCACTTTCTCTCCTTGCTTGCTGCTTGGCATGAAGCATCATGACAGCTGTCTTTCATATAGGGGGAGTGTCAGTCAGCTCCAAGGACTCCTTTCACCTGCTATACAGCAGACTCATGTGGGTCTCTCCTATGATGAAGAGATCCACTTGTGCAACCAATACAACACTGGAGAAATAATGCTGTATGCTTCCAAGGCCAGATTCTAAGAGGCATGTGGCTTCTATCTAGTTCTCTTTTGGGGTAAGTCAACTGTTATGCTATAGGGACACCCACATGGTTAGACACTGAGGGTCCCTGCTTATGTTCAGAACTTAGTTGCTCTGTATGTGAGTAATCTATATTACTGTGTGAGAACCATCAGGCTCAACAAACCATCAGGTGACTATAGGTCTGGCTTACTTCTGTCTTTAATCTCTGGGTAGAACCAGAGCGATTGTCATCTAGCTAAGCCTGTCTTGAATCCCTGCCTCTCCCTGACCCTGACCATGTGTGTGTATATGTGTGTGTGACATGCATGTGGATATGTGTTTGTGCAGTGCACCTGTACGCTGGTGTGTATGTGGAGGGTGGTGGTAGAGTCAGTCTTGGGTGTCATTCCTCAGGAGCTGTCCACCTTGTGTTTTGAGACAGGGTCTCTTGTCAGCCTGGAACTCATCAAGCCTAAGCTGGCTGGCCAGCGAGCTCTAGGGATTCATTTGTCTATGCCTCCTCAGAGCTGGGATTACAACTGCACACCACCACATTTGGCCTATTTTATTGTGGCTTCTGGTAATTAAATTAGGTCCTCAAGCTTGTGTAACAAGCACTCTATTGACTGAACCATCTCCCAGTTCTCATATTTGGCTTTTAAACAATTATTTTTGTTATACTTATTTATGGCATGTGTCCAAGTGCCATGGAGGTGTGTGTATGGGGTCAGAGGACAACTTGTGGGAATGGGTTCTCTCCACCTACTGTGTGGATTCCAGAGACTGAACTTAGGTTGTCAGGCTTGGTGGCAAGTGTGTTTACACACTGAGCCGTCTTGCTGGCCCTTGCCTTTAGTTTATGCAGGCTCTGGAGATCAAACTTAGGTCCTTGTGCTTGCATGGTAAACACTTTACAAACTGAGCTATTTCCCCGACTCTGAATTCTTGACCCGCAGAAATGGTGTGAAATGATAAATATCTACTGTCTGAAGCCCTTGGGTTTGGGGGATATTTGTTACACAGTCAGTGGCTGGCAACTAATACTAGTGGGAAGGAAAATATAATTCCACTTTGCCCTTGGATCTAAGTCACACTCAGCTAACCATTGAGGAATTGTGTTTTAACCTCTTCAATTTCACTTGTTTATCCTCCAACAGGAGGCAGTGAGAGGTAAGGAAAACCAGGCTGGAGTTATCAACAAGGAAATGTGGGGAAAGAGAAACTGGGCAAAAATAATTTTTAAAAAACCTTTAAGGAACTATGTCTTACATTACCCACATTTCTGACCTCAGCCTAGAAACTGTTGGTAAAAATATATGATGCTATTAAATTGACTGGGGATATGATTTTTGTGGGAGAGCATTTGCTTAGCATGTACAAGGTCCTGGTTCCATTCCCCAGCACCACAAAAAGCCAAACAAAGCAAAAACAAGCACGCACACACACATAAAACCCCTCTTGGATCAGGTTTGTGGGGTGCTGTTATGTGAAAACAGCAAATAGAGAAGGGGCTGCACAATGGGGGTTTTCCTGAAGGCCACGCAAGAACAAATGACGGAGCTGTGGAGGCAGCGGGGCTGGAGCCAGAGCTTCAAGCTTACGTCAAAGGTGTCCTGACAACCCTCTGTGAGAGACAAAGGTGATAGAGCCATATGGTGGGACTGATTTTCCCAGGTGGGGCTCATAGGACCCTTCTCTGCAGCCCTGGTTTGGTTTTCCCTGAATTAGCATGGTGGCATCTGCCTGGGCAGAGCAGATGGCTCAATGGGTAAAGGGCTGAGCAGGTGTGAGGACCTAGATTGGGATTTTCAGCATCCAGGTGAAAGCTACATCTTGGTGTGCACACATAATTCCAGCACTGGGAGGCAGGTGGAAGGGAAATGATAGAGTCAGGCTCATTCAGGGACTTGCTGACCATGAAACTAGCTACAGGTTCAGGTGAGAGGCCGGGTCTTAAAAATGAGGTGGCAAGCAATAGAGAAAGACACTGGTCATTGACCTCTGGCCTCCACACCCCATGCAGGGGCAAGTGGGCACGCGTGCTCACACACACAGACACACACACACACAGAGAAAGAGAGAGAGAGAAAGAGAGAGAGAGAGAGACATCTAAATGCTTCAATTCTTAGATCTTGCCTCACCCCCAAAGGTAAGATAAAAAGATGCAAACCCCAAAGACACACCCCTGACTCAGGGCCTGCAGGATTGCCTGGTTAGGGGCAGGGATACTGGGGTGGTCTCCCAGTAGGCTCTGGCAGGCTGCAATCAGTCTTTCTAAAGCACATTAGGGATGAAAACTGTGGAGATGTTTCCCCAGCAAATCGGGCTGAGGGGAGGGACCTGGCTCAGGCTCTCCAAGAGCAGGCCACATTTAGACTTCTAATTCCTGTCCGAGGCTCTGGGGACCACTTTCAGGGAAGCAAGTTCAGGGACCGCTCTCCCTCATCCCAATTAACAGAGACCGGTACTCCAGCAAAAACTCTGATCAGTTAGTAAGCAATTAAATTGCACAAAACAAACAACCAAGAGGCAGGAGACTCCAAATCCTATCTCCAAGAGAGGAAAAACAAAGAAATTCCTTGCTGCAAACAAGAGGCTCCGGCCTTCCAAATCCAGACCTTTGCATGTGTTAAGCAAACGCAAGAATAAAATATGCTATTTGAATTACGTTCAAAATGTCTTTTTATAAATGAAACAAATTACTTCTGCATGTTCAGGGGTTCTGCAGAGAACAAATAGCATTCTGCCTTTAGTGGGCAAAACGACACAATTTACTTTCAACAGTAAACCAAAGCCGAGGTGACTGAAGATAGCATCGTGTTCCCGCGGGCTGCTTTGCACGCGGGTCCACTTGACGTTTGTATGCGATTAGGAGGGCCTTGATTGTCCCCAAGGGGCTTGGCAGGGAGCCCGCGGAGACGTGGCCAGTTATTTTCTTTAACATCGTTGCCAAACCTTCGCCTCACCTCTTTCTTCTGCGCCCAGCCAAGGTTTCTGAGCCCCGGTAACTAAGTTCTCTTTATGGAGGTGAGGCTGGGTGTGTTAAGCGTCTCCAGGCGTTTCTGATTTGTGATTTAGTTCCCCAGGTTTCCAGCCCCCTGACGGTGGGTAGCAACGTTTTGGGTACCTTTGCCGCTGGATGAACCCGAAGCTCCACCTTTGTGCCCGGGCGTCCGGAGGCGCCGGCCGGGGGGCGAGCACAGCTCCCTGGACCCGGGGGCGGATCGGGCACCTACTTTCCGCGCGCTCGGGTCGCCGCCCCCGACTGGCTCCGGCAGAGGGCGCCGGCGCCGGCCTCTCTGCCCATCGGGGCGGGCGAGCCGGGGACCCTGCCTCCTGCGCGCCCGCCCGAGGTCCGCCCCCCGCGCTTGTGCCGGCGGCCGGCGGGACGCCGGAGCCCGCGCCTCGGAGCCTCCGCAGCCAGCCCGAGCCCTGGCTGGAGCCGATCGACGCATCGGGCTTCGGAGAGAGGGGCGGCGGCGTGGTCCTCGAAGACCACTTTGTGAAGCGCCGGGAGAAAGGAGCGGACGCGCTGCGGGCAGGGGCCCCGGGACCCAAAGCCCGAAGGCCGAGAGTGCAGCGGGGCGACCGGGCACCCACAGCCGGCAGCATGGCCCGGGGCTGGGCGCGGCCGCCCTGCGCGTCTCTGTGCGCCCCAGCCGTCTGGGCGGCCGCCGCGCTCCTGCTCTGGACGCCCTGGACTTCAGGTAGGAGGCTGCGCGCGCTCGGAGCATCGCCTGGTTCTCCACCACTCGACCCCGGCCGCCGCGCTGGCGCCGGTGCTCCCGATCCAGGGGCGCCGGGCAGGGCCATGCGCCGCGCTCTCGGCGCCAGCTTGGGCCCGCGCCCTCAGTCGCCTGGGGCTGGTTCCAATAAGCTGCGCTCAGGGGACCACTAAGTGTTTCCAGAGGCCGAGGTGGGCGGCGGCGGGTTACCCCTAGCGAATGCGCCGTGGCCGGGATCTGCATCTGCAGATGTGCCCAGGGCGTCGCAGGACCCGGACTCCATCCTTTCTTACCAGGTCGCCCTTCCAGGCCACATGGACCCATGTCCAGCATCTACTCCTGGGTCAGAAGAGGCCTGGAGTTAGTCACTGTCCTGGCTGCAGTGGGTGGGGGCCGCGTGATCAAAGCCGTCTCTCCTTTTGTTGGTGGTAGAGACGAAAGAAGTGTTGCGGGGGGGGGGGGCAATGGGGCTCTGGCCGCATCTTGAGCCCCAGTACTTGATGTCGCCCGGCTGAAGGGAGACGGCTCCTGGGTGGGGTTTTGTTGCGCCTTCTCTCTGCCCCTGGGGCCCTGCGCGTGCCCGGCCAGGGAGCGTGAGACCTCCGCAAGGGGCACAAAAGCGGTATCTGGGTAGAATGGCCAGTGTTGGCCAGAGGAGGTGGCACTGGACCTAGAAGTTAAGACCCCAGACCTGCTGGCCTGTGGGTCTCGGGCCGATTCTGGCTACCGTGCGGATATGGGGAAGGCCAGGCGTGGCTTCTAGGCTCTGGGGGATCTGGCTTGCCTGAAGTTTTCGAAGTGTGTGAGATGCTTCATACTTCCACAGGGCGGTCAGATCTCCTCACCCCACTGCGCTCTTGCGGGCAGGTGAGTGTTAGAAAGCGGCAGTAGACAGCGGGGGTGCGCCCACTCTTCCTGAGTCCTGCTGAGCACTGCAACTCTTGCATTCTTGCTATCCTGGCTGACCCCCAGGAGGTGAGAGACAAATACTGAGCAGCCTCTTTATCGAGAGGGGCGTTTGGGTTAAGCAGATGCTGATGGCATCGAACGTTTCTGATTACTTGATTTGCGTGTATACCTCTGTCCACGAAAGCATGAACTGTTGATTTTGATTGCAGGATGAAACACGTACACCACATCTCTAGTTGATGTCGTTACCACATTGTCCCTGCAAGATACCTCCTTCTTCCTAGCATCAGGACGTTCTTTTGAAATCAGTGGGCCTTAAACAGGTCGTCTCGACGGGCAGTTGCGGCCTTTGCTGGCAGCTGCACGGTGCTTAAGTGCGTTGGAAAATCTTAGCCTTGCAAACCCCACGGCCTGGGAGAGACTTTGATGCAGACGGGGTGGGGGATGGGGTTTGCTCTGGTGTGGGGATAAGGGTAGGTGATGCCTCGTTTGCTTAAAGTTGTAACCAGAACCGAAAAGTCGGTTGCCTTTTGGGTGTAGCAGTTTGAGTACTGCACTCATGCTGGTGTGGAGAACGTGTCTCAGGAACAAAGCCATCCAGAGCCATTTTCTTTAACTTTTGAAACTTATGTGGAGGTAATTTTTCTTTGCTAGTGAAATAATTGTACTTTCTATAGGGGAAGGATTAGACTGAGTGTTTCTTCCTTATGGATTGCTAGCCAAGGCGTCTGGAAACAAGAAGAATATAATAATTCCCATTCAAAATATGGGTATTATAGGAAATTTGGGGGTTCTGCATCTTTTCTGCTGTCAAAGAGTGAGTCCCTGCAATTGCAGAGTTGTTTTTTTTTTTTTTTTTTTTTCCTGAAATGATTCACTATTTTCAAACAAATGGTAAGGATTTATATGTTCTTACTCCATGTTTTTAACAGGAAGACCCTGTTACATAAGAGACACATACCTGATCTGGATGCTGTGCTCAGCAGGAGTGATGAGTTTTAGGGTCCCCCTCCTCTCATTTTGACAGGGTAGTGTTTGCTTCTGGCACAACCCCCAATGACTCTCGACCACTCCTCTAGAAGAAAAGAAATGAAAACAAATTGTATAAGAAGACTTTGTGAAAACAGAAAAGATTATGTGTACATAGTGAAGCAGCATGCTTTTCTTATTATGCCTGTGTACCAAGCAAGAAGCACTACACATTTGAAACTGTTGCAGTATTTAATAATGAGTTCAAGCTGAGTACTGGCACCCACTCGAGAAGACTGTCACCCTGAGAACCTGAACATTGTGAACCCATGTGCTGTCATGGAAGGGTTTCAGTCAAACAGACTCTGTTGAAAATTTTTCCTTCTGTAGTGCTGAAAGCCACAGCCTCATACATGATAGGTCAGCACTCTACCACAGAGCTGTGTCGCTGTGGCTGCACGTGATTGAGCTAACAAGTTATAATTAGAAAACTGACAAGAATTCTGCTTAATATTTTTGCACGGAAAAAAATTAACACTGACTTAAAAACTTGTATTTCTGAGGGTGATTTTGATGACAATAGACTATAGCTTTATGAGGCCATGCGTGAGTGGCATTTGTACTTTTATTGTCAAACATTGCTGCTTTCGTGTATTCAGAGTGTAGCTGTAATTGGTGTCTGTGACTCGCAGTGGCAAGTCTCACTGGTTGCCCCTTTCAGCAGTTTAGCCTAGGCTTCATTCACCTCAGGGACTTCCAGATTTGGCAGAGGCTGCTCTTTATGTGGCCTGTTTTGGGGGAATCTTTCTGAAGGCAAGGGGATAGATATGCTTGGGTTAGAAGCGGTCTCCTCTGACTAGTAAAGAACATGAATCCCTTTTAGAAAGATTTCTGCTGAGAAAAGCCCCTCCTCTAAAATGAGGCCAGGATGCAAAGGAGTTATTTTGAGCGCTAGGTATAAAGCCCTGGGTTCCCTGAAGGGCAGTACCTGGCTAATCTGCCCAAGGGCTGGAAATTTGCAGATTCCTTGTGCATGTTTCCCTTGGAAAGTAATTCTAGGTTGTAGTTCATTACTACATTACTACGAAGTAGTATACCTGCCCAAAGGTTCGTGAACTGTCCCCTCAGGCTACAGGGGCCTTATGGTGTTTATCTGCTGGTTGCCTAGGGACCTTGAGGGGGAGCAGTGATGGACACTTCTTTACTACCCGGTGGTGACTACTGGGTTCACCTTGCTGTACGGACTCGGGGCTCTTCCCTGTATGGGTCCCCTGGCTGTGACTGTTCCTTTTAAGAACATTAGGCTGTCATTAGGCTGTTTCCTCCTCTCCCCCCAATCTCAAGTATGCAGGGTTTCAAAGAAGAACACCTTGTTTGGCTGTGTATTTCCTGAGAGTGTGTAGTTGCCAGTAATTTTGTCCACAGACTGTTGGGTGGGGTGTGCAAAGAACTCATATTGTCACCTTGGCTTTGGACTCTTAGATTTGCATTATTCTACTGCACTACTGGTACCAGTTAAGAACTCAGTGGAGAGTGGGAGATTCTCGACTTTTAGAGTAAAAATTGAAATAACAAGAGGAAATGTAGCCCAGGAATTATGGCGGCAGCCAGCTGGGGTTGTGTTCGGCCTCCTTTTCCTAGCCTGTATTTATTTGGCTTTGTTGAGGAGCCTGCCAAGTTGGAAAGGAGGGTGGGACAGCTCTGCTTACATGTGCAGTGGTCATAAAAACTGTCTGGGATGTAATCTGTTTGAAATCATATTAACAGAGTGGCCAAGGAGCCACTGGTCGGACCATGTTGGAAATTTTCATAAAGCTTTTCAGAAACAGGGAATTGTGTTGGTGTTGTTTGTGCCACTGGTGAGATTTTGGGGGGTAGGGGGTGCAGGGGGGAGGAGTGTTTTCTTTAAGGTCCAACTCTGAAGCATCCCGTCTCCCTCACCAAAAAGCCAAAGGGAAGGAAATAATTACAGAAAAATCTTGCCTAATTTGACTAAGTAGCTTGGCCTCTAGAAGGTCTTAGGTCCCAATGGGAAGTGTTTGCCTGTTTAATTGTGTTGTTCTGAGTTTCCGTAAGCCCTCTGCCACTTCTGAGATGTTATCAGGGGAGAATGGGGCTGCTGCAGATCCTGCAGGAGTGGGGGAGGGTCCCCCCATTCCATGACTCCCAGTCTAATGGCTTCCACACTCTCTTGAAGGGACAGTTAACAGGATGTGCAGTTGAATTACAGAAACATTTTGGCCTGAGCTCGTTGTAACTTATTCGGTGGAATATAGGAGCTGCTAGGCACACGTGACTATTTAAGTTAAAATTATTTGAAATTACAAACATAGTATTCATTTCCTTTGCTGCACTGGCCCCATTTTGGGGGTCCTTGGCCATATGTGAATGACTGGATATGGTGGAGGAGTGCACTGACTCTATGGATCATGTTCAGTTTTAACTTTCTTACAGTTTTGAGTCTTTAGTTCATAAACACAGATGTATTTAAATCATTGATTTCCTTCATCAATATTTTATAGTTTGGGAGTGTTCAGTTTTTGCTTCCACGATTAAAGCAATACCTAAACATTTTTCTTTTTTAGTGCTATTATAATTGAAATTGCTTTCTTAATTTCTTTTTTTTGTGTTAACTTTTGGGAGAGGGTCTTTTTTGAGACAGGGTCTCCCTTTAGCCTCAGCTGTCTTGGAACTTGCTGTGTAGACCAGGCTAGCCTTGAACTCACAGAGATCCATCTGCCTCTGCAGGGATTAAAGATGTGTGCTACCAGGCCTGGCCTGTACTGCTAATTATTAATAAGTTTATAGAAATTAATTTATACAAACTGGTTGGGCTTTTTTTTACCCTGTGAATTTGCAGGGTTTATTAATGTGAATAGTAGTTTGTGGCTTAATTTATCTTATAAGATCATGTTGTCTACAGATCATTATACTTCCTTCCAATTTGGATGCCTTTTGTTATTTTCTTGCTTAATCGCTCAGTCTAGAATTTCCACCACCTGTTGAACAGAAATATTACAAGTGGGCACCTTGTTTAGTTACTGATCTCAGGGAATGTTTTTAGTCTTCCACCATTTTGTTCAGTGAGTTTCCTTTCTTTTTGTTTTTTTTCCTCATGTTTTTTGTATGTGTTGACTTTTACAACAGGTGAAAGTTCTACATGTTCAAAGAATAACATTAAGTTCATGAAGATGTCTGGGAAACTAAATCCACATGCCAGCAAGAAAATCAAGGCGCCTCTGTTGTAAATGGGTTGTGGGACATCAGCCTGCTGGGGAAGGAAGAAACTTTGTTCCTGTAAATGTTAGATGTGTGGCTTTGACAGTGTGGCTTCAGGTGACCAAACAATACCTGGAAACAAATCTTTATAGGTTTGGTCTCCATAGTGCTTTGGCATTTCGTGCAGACTGGATTGGTGAATGAGAAGCATGCTTAGTGTTGGAACCAGGCTTCCTGCTGCGGAATGACTGCAGCACACGTGTACAGTCGGGGAAGGCTAGGGAAGATCTGGGGAATGGGCTGGAATTGGAGGTGTTGGGATGACTCATGTCTTCATATGTAGCACACAGAACTGTATGTAATGTTAAGCCATAGATCTCTCTTGTAAACCACATCCATTCTTTGTGTAACAGTAACAGTTGGTGATTATTACCATTGAGCATTCCCAACACCCAGATCTTTGTTTCTGAACTCTGCTGCACGTTGAGGAGCTGGAGTGCCTTGGAGCAAAGACTAAAGTTGTGCCTGGGATAGGGAAAGATATTAGCTAAGCCTGAGACATGTTCTTACAGCAGAAAGTTGTGTCAGTGGTCTGAAGTGGTGGGTATGTTGACGGGTGTCTGTCTTCTCTTCTATTCTGTCCTTATGGCTCTCTTCTCTGTGTGTCCTCACCTCTTCATGTCAGGGCATCATGATTATCTTAGGGATCCTCCTGAATCTAGTATGAGTTTGTCAGGTTAACACAGGGGTTAACCCAAAAGTCCTTCAGTGGCCAAACCCGGGACAGTGAAACCTCATCACAATGAGTCCTAGAAATCTAAGACACAACAGCAATGGCAAATGAGAAACCCATGTCTGAGTCTTGTCGAGCTGCCATCACAGAGTACCCCAAACTAGATGAAATTTATCTTCCCTCAGCTCTGGAGCTGGAAGTCCAAAGTTAATATGCTGTAAGTTCCACAGTTCTTGGAAGCTGTGGGGCACAATCTTCTTTTGCCTCTTCTAGTTCTTGGTGGCTCCTGGTGTCCTTGGCTTGTGGCCATGCCTGTCTTATCCCTTTTTCTGTCCTTATGGCTTTCTTCTCTGTGTGTCCTCACCTCTTCATGTCAGGGTGTCATTATTAACTTAGGGGTCACTCTGAATCTAGTATGAATTTGTCTGAAGTTCCTTTTCACTACCGGGAAGACTTTTCAAAGTAGGTCACATCTGAATTCTGAGTGGACATCAAGTTTGAGGGAACGATTAACTTCCTATAACACGTAAATCAGTGGGAAAGATGGAGAAGCAAGGCGCTTCCACAGAGCAAGATGCCTCTAGTCAGTGATTGTGTGGATTCACTTGGGTGGGGCCATCAGTGAGTCCTGAGTCTAGATAGTGGGCTGAGTACTGAATTTAAGTGATGGGCTCGGTGAGTACTGAGCATAGGTGGTAGGTGAGTGAGAACTGAGTCAAAGTGATATCTGAGTACTGAGTCTAAGTGATGACTGAGTCAAAGTGTTGACTAGATGAGTGCTAAGTCTAAGTGATGGATTGAGCAGGAAATGTGTGTGCTCTTAGGAGTTCCATTTTTCCTTATGTACAGAGGGGGACCATTGACAACTAGACCAGAGACCGCAGACATCACCTTAGCTAGGTGATTCAGGTTCCTGTCACTAGTTTGGGTAGATGGACAGTGGTCCTTCTGGTAAACACACTTTTCTCTGAGGCCACATCCCAGCTGGGTACAAGAACCTGAATCTGGTAGTGAGCCAGGATTAGCATGCCCGCTGCGGGGGAGGTATTGCGAAGCAACTGTGCTGCATTATTAACCGTCAGCTCAGTGATAGGCAGAGCAGCTTAGCAAAGGACCAGCCTGAGGGACACTGCAGGGTGGGTGAGGCGGCTGTGCTGAGCCAAGAGATGGCTGTCATAGATAGTCCTGGAACTCTGATGTGAGAAGATGGAGGGAAATTATTTCACAGTGCCTTCTATGTCAGCTTTCCTGTACTTATTAGCTGTGTGGACTCTGGGTAAAAGATTATCTCTTAGGAAATCCATGGGTGATGACAGACAGCTGCATCCCAAGCTCAGCTTGGTGGACGGAGCATCTTCCCCTTCCAGCACCCTTAACTGTAGTTGTCTCATTTTAAGTAAGTCGGAATTTTTCTGTAATAAAAATTTCAAGGGGAAAAGCGTTGTAGTTCTGGCAATCTAGTAAAAAGATTTAAGACCAGTTAAAGAGGAAAGCCAAATTGTGCACTTGTGTGTATGAGACAGAGTGAAGGCCCATAGGGTAAGATGTGGAAAATTAGTGAATCTGACTGTAGATTTATGTTAAAAAATGATCTTTATACGAGTGTGTCTGTGTGTGTGTATGTGCACATGAGTAGGTGCCCTCAGAGGCCAGAAGAGGTGTTGGATTCCCTGGAGCTGGAGTTACAGGCAGTTGTAAGCTGCCCCATGTGGTTGATGGGAACTAAACTTGTATTCTCTACAACAGCAGTACATATTCAACTGCTGGGCCATTTCTCTATCTGGAATCTGATTATATTGGGACATTTTATACCAATTCTTGCAACTTCTCTGTCACTTCGAAATTATTTGAAAATGAAGAATTAAAAATGTTCAGTGATAGGAATGTATAGGTGTAATCATGTGACTAACAATGGAGCTTAGTTAGCACATTCTTTTCTTTTTCCTTCTGTTTTTTTGAGACAGGGTCTTCCTATAGCCCCAGCTGGCCTGGAACTCACTATGTATACTAGGCTGGACTCACATGTACAGAGATCTACTTGCTTCTGCCTCCTGAGAGCTGAGATTAAAGATGTGCACCATCACATCTGTCTAGCACATTCTTTTAAAGAGACTCAGTTGTGGTTTTATTGGAAATGATGTCACAGTGACTGGACAAGGACATTATCTAAGTTCTCTGAGGCCAGAGAATGTTTTCACTGAAGGGACCAGAAAAATTTTAGTCTTAAATCTTTTTACTAGATTGCCAGAACTTTAACGCTTTTCCCCTTGAAGTTTTTATAACAGAAAAATTCTGACCCCTTTCATTCTAGTAAGCTTAGTGGATCTGAGTTCCAGAAAGTGCTGCTTTTTATATTTATATGAGTGTGTGTATATGGGGCTGGAGGGCAGTGAAGGGAGGTGTGTGGGGACCAGGCTGAGTCCTGGACACTGAGCTCAGGAATCCTGTCATGGAAGAATTGGAGTGGCTCTCACTTCTTTGTATGAACACGAGTAGAGAGGTCCCGAAGTCAGCTTAAGTGGAGTGTACTGAGCCTTGATTATTCTTGGCCCTTCCACACCTTTCCATCCAGAGCCCCTTCTGGTGGGTGTTCCAGAGAAAGTGTTTGGCAGAACACCCTGGAATGGGCCATTACCCACCGTTTTCAGAGCTGTGAGTTCATTTGCCTGTTTGCAGTGCTGGGGTGGAACTCAGTGCCTCCCATTTGCTCAGCAACCGTGTTCTCCATCCCTGAGCTCCAGCTCCAGTGTTCTCCTGCTGTCTTTTTATCTTTTGAGTCCTGGGTTCATTAAAAGAATCATGACATTAAAATGGAGTCAGGAGGGCTGGAGAGCCTGCTTAATGGAGTACCCATGTTGTGGCTAACAACTGTCTGTAACTCCAGTTCTGTAGGATCTGACTCCCTCTTGGAGTCACACACTTGGTGCACTAACATGCAAGCAAAGACTCATACACATAAACTAAACTAAATAAATAAAAATAAAATGTAGAAAAGAGAGAGGAAGACATCTTTGTTTTCAGGCGTGCACTGCCCATCTCTCCCTCTCCCTCTCCCATCACCACTGGATTCATTTTCTGCTTGAGTGTGAAGCCTTTGTATCACACTTGAAAATTCAGATTAGGAACAGAGCAGTGTATACAGCAGTGAGACCAGATGAAAGAACCCCCCTGAAGAACTCATCAGATGTGCTGGGGTGCTGGTCAGTGGTAGAGCCAGGCTTTGAGTTCCATGACCAGCTGAAAGGGAGAATTCCAAGACCCAGGAGAGAAAATAATTGCTCCAATGAAGAAGGGAGGCTGGGAGGAGAAATCTTGCCTAGCATGTGTAAGGAGCTGAGTTTGAGACCCTAGCACAATGGAAAAAAATAAATAAAAGAACAAATCTGCAGCTAGGTCGTTTGTGTAAGAGTAAAACCAAAAGGCCATTAGTTTACAGAATGAATATGGCTTTGCCATCAAGACAGTGTAAGTTGGGATATATCATTCTCTGTGTTTCACTCCTTCCCGTGGCTGAAGTCAGAGTGAGTAAAGAGTGTGTAGGCAGTGTGTGGGGAGTGTGGCAGTGTGGTGTGCAACTTGCCACTTTCAGGGCTGATTGGCACTGCCTGTTAGTATTTGAATTGCACATACTCTGTGGTCTGCTAAACCATGGGCATGTGATGCTGTTCACTGGAGCCTTTGTGTACTGAAACTAGAACATCTGCATGCCTTCTAAGATAAATAGGAAGTGCTGCTTCTTAACTGTGGATTACACACCAGATACAGTGAGTGCATATGAGCAGAGACCTGTGCTTACAGATAGATGAGTTTTCACAGTCTCTGGATGGAGCAAGGTCAGATCATAGCAGCAGCTTTGTGCCCTGGGTATGGGCCACCTCAGCTGTCCAGCTATCCCTACCTCCCTTCCTTCAGCCTTGATAGCTATCTCCAATCAAAAACTCTGGGAGCAGAGACTGTCTTATCTAACTTGACGTTGTTTACTTACTTCTTTATTCTAATAAAGAGGCTGCTTTCTAGTGTGATCGAAGACTCAGGATCTCCAGTATCCTTCTTGAATGCCATCAGATAGGCAGCTGTCTCTACAGATTAGGACCCTTTAAGTCAACCTCAGACTGAAAATATTTGAATCCAGAGTTTCAGAAAGCAAACTGTGAACTTGCCATACAAGGATTGCTGTGTGAATCCTGTGGATAAAGTGACTTGTAGATGCTCTGTTATTGTAGGTAATCTCGGGGTGATTTATCTCACATGGTGGGAGAATATGAGCAGGTTACATACTCTTACCACTTTTCTGTGAGGGACGTGAGTGTTGATTTTGGTGTCTTGTGGATAGCTCTCTGGATTGACTAATGGAATGGGGGCTGCTGACATCATGAGCGCCCCTCCCTCATTGCTGTCTACCTTGCTTTCTATAAACAGAGTCTGTGAGGAAGCAGGTGAGAGTCTGTTTAGCCAGTAGCCCTGGCAGTTCTTAAGATGGTTAGGGGTGCATCTGGTTAGGTGCATAGGCCTTTAGGGTATCTTGTGAGCAATTAGGGAAGCGAGAGGTTAGGGTTAAGAAACTCAACTCGACTGGTTCTCTGGGTTCTCAGACTGCCCATGGGATGGGGGTATTCTCTAGGCTATGCAAAAAAAAAAAAAAAAAATCGATGCACATTCCATTCTAGACATACTTGAAAGTATTGTTAAAACTGTGTATCTCTCTCTGCTCAGACCAGTGGTGTCCCCTGGATAGCCTGATTTTAGGCAGACTGAAGCAGCCATCTCTGTTTAATTCAAATCCTGGACGTTACATCATAAACCGTGGGCATTCTTTTTCATTGTGTAAGTGACCACAAGAATGGGAATCTGGGGTGTGTTGCTCAGTGGGATAGGGCTTGCATAGCAAACACAAGGTTCTGGGTTCAACCCCTAGTTTCCCCCCCTTTACACAGGTACACACGAACCCTCACACATATATACACACACACATATTCTGAAATTAAAGCAAAACACTGACGTCTAGAAGAACATAGATGTGGTAATATAATTAAAGCTCTCATTTTGACCTTACCATTTCTAGGTTTTCTTTTTTTCTGTGTGTGTATGCATGTTCATATGTGTGCTGATGTGCATGCATATATGTGCACATGAGCATAGAAGTCAGAGGTCAACTTGGGTTTTACTCCTCTGATACTGTCTACCTTGATCTTGAGACGGGACCTGAAAATTGTTAACTTCACTAAGCTGGCTGGCCAAAATGCTCCAGGGATCCGTCTGCCTCTGCCTCCAGCACTGAGATTCCAAACGCTCCTCTCCCCACATTTTTTATATAGGTTCTCAGGAATCACACTCAGGGACTCATGCTTGTATAGCAAGTACTTTACTTATTGAACTTTCTCTCCAGCTCCAAGTTTCCCCAAGTTTCCAGTGTGTGTGTGTGTGTGTGTGTGTGTGTGTGTGTGTGTGTCCCCTTGTATGAGTGTGTGTGGAGTTCAGAAGTTGATACTGGGATGGTTTCCTTAATTGTTTTTTACCTTATTTTTTGAGATAGGATGTTTCACTGAAACTGGTTTTGGCTAGACTGGCTGGACGGTGAACTCCTGGGATCTGCTTATTGTTTGCCCCAAGTGTTGGGGTTACAGATGAGAGCCACCGTGTCTGGGTTTTATGTGGGTGCTGGGGATCCAAAGTCAAGTTCTCAAGCCTGTATAGCAAGCACTTTACCCACTAAGCCTTCTCTCCAGCCACCAGTTTCCAGTTTCTATGGGTATTAAAACAGAGATCATTTTGACTTTTCATAAAGTGAATAATTTTACACTCTTAGGGTTGAATTGTGGTCTCCCCTACAAAAAAGAAGGATCTGTTGAAGTCTTGACTCTTAACCTTCCTTGGAGAAAGGTTTTTATGAAGGTGATAAAATGAGATCATCAGTGTAGGTCCTATTCCTCTGTAATTGTATTCTTAAGAAAGGGAGGATTTGGAACAGACAGACTCACGGAGGGAGGTGATAGAGAAGGTGCTGAAGATGAAGACCAGGCTCAGCAGCTCAGTTTACAGCTGAAGGAACAGCCTGGAACCAGCTTTCTCTAGCACTCCACAGTGGCTAGCCCGTGAGCCTCCATCTCCACTTCCACCTTTTGCTTTGAGACCGCAAGCGCCTGCTGTGTAGGCTGCCTGGGTCTCCGCTCTTTGTTTTCACAGCAGCAGGACATCACAGTTGGAGTAATTTTTAATGAATAGGGCTGGGGGAAGGGTGTTAGCTCAGTGGAAGAGCGTGGGCTCAACATGCATTAAACCCCCATGCTCAGTGCCTGTTAGTAAATTAGTAAATATTTGGCTCATGTAGTGGAGGCTGGCAAGCCCAATAGTTTGGCACTGGTATGTGGTGAGACCTTCTTGTTGCTTCATAAGACGCTGAGGGGCTCCTGTGGAGAGACAGAGTGAGCTGAGACTGCTTCCTGTTCTTACAAAGCCACCAGTGTCATCACGGGGGCCTCCTCCTCCTAACTTGTGTCTAGATCTAACTCTTGTGTCCCCACCTCCAAATATCATTAACATAGAAATTAGGGGTTAAGTTTTCAGTATGCAAATGTCTGGGGTGTGCACTCAAACACCAGCAAAGTAAACAAACACTTGAGTGTGCACTCCAGATATTGCTGGCTGCTGGTTTTTTGCTTTTAGAGTTTATGCACAAGAATTTACTTGATAAGAAGTTTCCACTGCCTCACAAGTGTTGCTGAGCCCTCAGGCATGGGATGAGCAGACCTGCCTCCAACACTGGTCAGTGTTATGGTGAGGAGTGGGGGACACAGAACCCACACGGTGTGCATGTCAGAGACGGCACTGTTGCGTCCTGCAGCTTGGGTCACCAGGCTTCTGTGTGTCTGCCTGACTTCAGTCAGTCAGTTGTATCAGGGCGCCTCTTATCCCGATGGAAAGCTTTGTGACCACTGTACCCTGCTGGCCAGGATATGCAGGGCACCTCTATGCAAGCCATATGCATCCAGGGCCTGCTCTCCAGAGGTCACTGGTCAGCTGCCCATCTGTCTCCTCTCTGATATTTGCCTGGGGAGAGAAGGGCCTTGATTAGGTTTGGCACTTTGATGGAGGTGATGGGTGATTCCTCACAGGGGCCTCCCAGGTGTCAGAGCTGATCAAGCTAACCAGGAAGCTCCCTAGGGACAGAAAACAGCTGCCTGGATCCTCCAAAGACTCTACCCCCACCCTCCCGAAACCAGGCCCCTGACTTTAGGTTCCCTACTGCCCTCTGGCCCTTGTTTCCTGTACAGAGGTCTGGGCATAAGCAAAGACAAAAGCCAACAAAAGCAAACACCCTCACTGCTGCTGGGATGTGGCTGTCAGCCCTTGTGATTTATGGGGACCTGGGAGCCATTTGAAGCAAAAAGCAGATGGATTGGCCTCCAGGGACTGGAACCCATAGAAAGGGCTGAAGTCCTGGGGAGGGGGGACCTGTAGCTCCGAACAGGAGGGGAAGGAGTTCTAGGAAGCACCTTTGGTCCTTAATAGCGTATTTCTGCTCTATCTTCCTGAGCAGCTCTCTAGGCACCCTGGATGAAGGAGGTGATGACTTGGGCAGGGTGGGTGGTTGTTGTGCTTTGGTGTGTTTGGAGAGCAGGGTGCAGGGGTGTTAGGCCAGTGCCTCTGGGAGAGGCATTGTGACAGGCAGCCGTGGGTGCTGGAGGTGGTCACACGGGGGCTGGGGACTTGGGAGAAAATAGCTTTTAAAAGAAGGAACTTCTGACTGTTCCAGACAGAATGAGACTTGGAAAGATTTTATCTTCTGATTGTGTTCTGCCAAGAAAATAATTTCTTTCATGATTCAACTGACTTTGATATAGTCCAGTTTTCCCTCAATGTTTGCAGATTTCAGTGTCTTATCATTTAAGTTAGGAAACTTCATTTTGAACAACAACAAAAAATCCCTCATTCTTTCTTTTGGTTGAAGGAAAATCCATTGTTTCGCAAGGCAAAACCCAGTACCAATTACCTGCCTCTCATTAATGAAGGGTTGTATGTGTTTTTAGAGTTCAAGTAAGGTTCACTTTTTATTCTTAGTTTTTTTGCACGCATCTATCTTCTTTCTGAGAAAATTATAATTTTAAAAATAACCAAGGCAGTCAAATTTCTCTTACTTACCTGTGTTTCTATGGTTTGTAAAACTGAAGGCTCATTAAAACCAAGACAAAATGGAAAATAATGAAGGCCAGCATGGGGCATAAAGCAAGCTGCTCAGGATTAAGTTCTCAAAATTTGCTTTTCTTCCCAACCAGAGAAAAGAGCTTGCTGTGAACCTGGAGCTGTGTGGGGAGGGGACAGGGGCCTTGTGATACTCAACAAGGTTGGCTGGAGCCAACATATTTTCCTATTATTTTTAGTTTTTGTGTATGAGTGTTTTACCTGGATATATGTAAGTGCATCATGTGCATACAATGCCTAAAGAGGCCAGAAGAGGGCATCAGATTCCCTGGAACTGGTACAGACAGTTGTTAGCTGTCATGTGGGTTCTAAGAACCAAACTCTAGTCCTCTAGAAGAGAAACAAGTGTTCTTAGCCACCAAGTCATCTCTCCTGCACCAGGACCTTTTTATAAATATTTTTTTAAGGGTCAGTGTAGAAACCCCTCACAAAACAGTACTTGATATGGTGGCACATACTTCTTAGAGATGTTTGAGTATGATAAAAAGGACTGAAATCAGCCCTTTCTGGACTGTTTGTTACATCATGGTAATATACCTAATTAAAAATCAAGAAAACAAACTTAGAAGGGTGTAACATGAACAGCTGGTCTCATTTTTCTCCTTCCTTCTGTCCTTGCTCTGCTCCACTCAGTGCCTGTGCTTCCTTCTAGACTTTTCCTGGAATTAGCCGCTTGTCTGTCCATTTCCTTTACTGTTAATTTTTAAATGCTATTATTTTAAAAACTTAACAAGTTTATTGTGTATGAATGTTTGCCTTCATATATGGATGTGCACCATGTGTATGCAGTACCAATGGAGGCCAGAAGAGGGAGGAAGATCCCTAGGAACTGGACTTACAGACGGTTGTCAGCTATCATGTGGCTACTGGTGCTAAAGAATTTTAATTTAAAAATTAACATACCATATGATTAACCATTTCTGTTTTGTGAATGAGTGTGTCTGTGTGTGTATGCGTGTGTGTGTGTGTGTGTGTGTGTGTGTGTGTGTGTTGTGTGCAGGCAACATGTTGTGGTGTGCCTGTGGAGGTCAGAGGACAACCTCCTATGTCTCCTCACCTTCCACCTTGATTGAGACAGTGTAATTCTTTTTTTGATGCTGGTGTATACCAGATTAATTGACTTGAGGGTGTCTTCCTGTCTGTGCCTCCCATCTCACTGTAGGAGCACTGGAATTACAGATGGCTTTCCATGGGCTCTGGGGATTCAAATTCGGGTCCTCACACTTGTATGGAAAGTGTTTTTGCTCACCAGGTCATCTCCCTAGCCCAAGACTAGTCATTTCTAAAGTGAACAGTCAGTGGTGTTCAGTTCGTGCACAGTGTTTTGTACCTGTCCTAGTTTCTTTCCTGTTGCTGGGGTAAAAGACCTTGATAAAAAGCAGCTTAAGGAGAAAAGGTTTATTGACTTTAGTCCCTCATAGCTGAGAAGTTCAAGTCCCAGGACCTTGCAGCATGCTGCTGTTGGTCATATGACATTCAAAGTCAAGAGTAGAGAGCAGTGGACTAACCCTTATACGCTAGTGCTCAGCTCAAGGACCCAGCCCCTGAAATGGTGCCAGCCCACATTCAGGGTGGGTCTTCCCACCTCAGTTAACCCAATTAAGAAAATCACTCACAGGCATGCCCGCAGGCTACCCTGATACTGACTGGCCCTCACTGAGACGCCTCTTCCAGCTGAGTCTACCTTTTGTCAGGCCTGCAATCAAAACTAACCACTAAAGCACCCATCACCACTGTGCAGGTCCTGAACCTTTCCACCAGGCCGGGAGGAAACACCACACCCATTAGCAGATGGTCTCCATCCCATTCCTAGTTTTCCAGTCAACCACAAGCACTAATCTATGTTTTGTCTCTAGGGATTTGACTGTTCTGGAAATTTTATTTAAATAAAATCGTGTACTGTGGAGGCCTTTGAACCTGGCTCTTCACCTTGGCATAATGGTTTTTATACACGGTAACTTCTTACCACATAGAAGTGCTTCTGACATAGTTTTCATTGATCTTTCTACATTATGTTGAAAATGGTAGCATGTAATCTCAGTGCTTGGAGGCAGACACAGAAGGATAAGAAGTTCAAGGCCAGCCTTGACAACATAGCAAGGTCAAGGCCAGCCTGGGGTATGTGAACATTTGCTGCCACCTCAGTGTAAAAAAATATATTGCTAATACCTGTGATTTGTATAGACACAATTTATTTTTAAATTAATTTTTTCTTTTTGAGACAGGGTCTCCCTGTAGCCCCAGCTGGCTTGGAATTCCCTATGAAGACCAGGCTGGCCTTGAACTCATAGAGGTCCGCCTGCCTCTGCCTACTAAGTGCTGGGATTAAAGGCATGCACTACCATGTCTGGGGTTTTAAATTAATTTTTAAGTTAGTATATAGGATAATGGGTTTTGTCAGGGAATTTTCAGACATACTTTGTTCTTGTTCTTGTTTTTACTGTTCCCTGACCGCCCCAACTCCCTTGATTGCCCCCCTTTCCCAGTAACTCCCTTTCCGCTTTCATATTACACCGTACATATGTAATTTATTCACTGAAAAAAAAAAGATTTTATTTTTATTTTATGTATATGAATGTTTAGCTTGCATGTAAGTGTCCCATGTGTGTGCAGTATCCATGGAGTCCAGAAGAGGGCATCAGATCCCCTGACTAGAGTTACAGGTCGTTGTTAGCCACCATGTTGGTGCTATGAACCAAAGTCCAGTCTTCTGCAAGAGCAGCAAGTGCTCTTAACCACTGGTCCATCTTTCCAGCCCATCCTTTTGATTCTTTCTTATTTCTTTATTTATTTTTATGTGTATGAATGTTTTGCTTGCATGTATGTAAATAAACGATGTGCATGCAGTGCCCATGGAGGCCAGAAGAGGGTGTAAGATCCCCCTGGAACTGGGATGGGGGGACCTTACTGGGGTTGCACTTGATTGTTAGCTGCCATGTGGGTGCTGGGAACCAAACCTCCGTCTTCTGTTAGAGTAGCCAGTGCTCTTAACCACTGAGCCATCTTTCTAGACCCCATCTTTTTGATTCTTTAGTATTACATGAAATAGCTCTGCAACCCGGGGTCTGGGGCCGGGTGTATGAATATCTATAGAGCCCCTTCCCAGAACTGAAATTCTTGTCTCATCTACTCTAGGCCAGGTCTCCTTCAGCTGAAGGATCCCTGGCCAATCAGCCTAGTCTAATTGGTGAGCTCCAGATCAATCAAAGACCCTGTCTCAAAAAATAAGGTATAGGTAGCTCCTGAAGAACAACATCGAAGGTTGTCCTGGTGTTTTGGGACGTGGTCCATGGGAGAGTTCCCTGGCATTTTATCATGTGGGTGTCATGCCTACAGGAAGGCTCTGTGGAATTTTGTGACGAAAGTATCTGGTCACAGGAAATCTCTCCTGTGTTTTGTGGCATGGGTGTCAGGCCCAAGGGAAAGATCCCTGAGGTTAGCCCACCAATGACAGACCATTTATTGGTGGGACCTTTCACAAGGATGCCAATGGAGTTAATGGACAGTGGGCTCTTTCTGAGATTCTTGGGGGTATGCTTTAACTCTCGGTGTTCACCTTGGTTCATCTCACTGTTCTTCGTGTTTCAGAGTTAAATCTCTTCGGCTTTCTTGAGATGAAGCGTAGTGGCTAGTGGAGTGGCGTGTGGCATCTCTGCCCTGCCATCTTGTATCTGGAAACCACTTGGGTGTTGAGTGCTTTGGATCACAAATTGACCTAAGAAGAATTCCCACAGAGTTTTTGTTAGTCAGTTTTTGTGTCCTTACAAGGAAATACATGACACAGGCTACTTAAGAAGCCCCAAGTTCTTAGGTTCTGACACTCAGTTCTGTAGGGTGGCATTCTTGTTTGGGTCACTAAGGGACGAAGCACAGTATGGCAGGTGTATGTGTTAGAGTGAACACACTATCTGGAGCCAGGAACAGAGAGAGACCAAAGGTTGGGGTCTGCAGTGAACAAAGATGTCGCAGTGGGCCCCACTTCTCAAATGCCCTGCCCCCTCAGTAGCACTCCCTTTGGTTTTGAGCCCTTATTTATGGACCTTTTGGGGACCTTAATTCAAATCACAGCAGGAACTGAGAGAAAATTCGGGAGCCCATTTTCTGTCTCTGAATGTACTTTGTTTTTTGACTGTTTCTTCAGTTGCTTGGCGGTAATTAAGTTGGTTTTGTAGGATGGCATTCTTTCTGTCTACTGTTCATGCCTTTGGGAAACTGTCCTCATGTCTTCTGTAACTGCAAAGTATTTGTAATCCCAAGTGAACTCAGACAGACCACGGGCTAACCTTGAAGCTGTCACGGTCTTGGGTGGGACTTGTAAAACTTCTGTGACTGAGCAGTGTTTCTTGAAGTGGCTTTTGCTGAACACCACTCCTTTGACTCCTAAGAGTTTTGTTTGAGAATTGCCGTGCATCAGTTGTACTTGGTTTGTGTTTTCCAGCGCTGTCTTTCTCAAATTGGACCCTGAAGATATTTTGTTTTGAGGACTGTTAGGGGAAGTTTGGGTGTGGAGGTTTACTGTTTCTGGATTTATAGAAGCCACAAAAGATGATGGTTCTCCACATGTTCAACAGCATGAACCCAGTAATCTGCAGAGCCTGGTGGTGTCATCCATGACTGGCATTCTTACTGTCTTAATGCTTCAATGGAGCAGAAGTAAGACTCATAGGCTGCTGATTTATGGAATTTCCATTTAATAGTTTGAGCCATAGTTGGAATCGGAATTAATTCTCAACTCATTTTATTTTTTCTTTTAGATAGGATCTCCCTGTATCCCCAGCTGGCCTGGAACCCATCATGTAGACCAGGCTGGTCTTGACCTCACAGAGAATGCTGGGATTAAAGGTGTGCACCACCAGGTCCAGACAATTCTCAGCCCTTGAATGAGTTCAAGTCTGCTGTGTGCTTTGTAGACTAAATTCCCGATGGCCTCCTGAACAGGCCTCGGGGGAGGTGCTTTGTGAGTCTCTTGTTCTGGCAAGGAAGTGCAGTACTTTCTCTGATCTGCAGTTTCATTTTCCCTGGTTAGTTGAAGTTAATCATGATCCAATATAAAATGTAAAATTCTAGAAGTAAACAGTCCTGAGGTGTGGACTGGTGTGCACAGAGAGGTGTGGTGAAGTCCTCTTGCCCTCCCTCTCTGTTCTATTCAGAGCATCTTTCCTTTTGTTATGGGGCCGTTTCCTCCCAACTGAAGCATTCATCTTGGAGGGAAGTGCCTTAGGTTCCAGAAAGCTCTAAAGTTCTTCAGCCTCATGAAGTGAACAACCCAGAAGTCTCAAGGTTACATAGCAGTGAGAACCATTGAGGAGAGGAGACTTGGAGCTGCCTCCAAGTGTGTGTAGAACACCCGACTTCCAGCTTCCTCACCCTGTGAGTAACCTCTCACTAGTACTCCCGTTTGCAGCTCCATAAGCTCATTGGTTCCCCAGGTTGGACTCCAGCAGTTTCAATACTTGTCTGTCAGTTCCCTGTCTGGGGTGAGTAGACATTTGTCCATGTCGCCTCATGAGCACTGTCACACAGCACCTTTGTCCAGTGTGTCCACAGTATGTGTGCTGCCCTCCCTGTTACTGTATTCATAGCCCTTTCGTTTATCTGAGCATCTCTTTCAATATTGCAGTATTGGTTAAATAACCTTCATTTGACTTGATAATGACCCCAAAGCACAAGGAGAGTAATTCTGGCCGTTTTTTTACAGTGTTAACTGTTCTATTTTATTGTTATTTTTTTCCTAAAAATTTACTACTGTTTATATATGCTGTCTGTGTTTCTGGACATGTGTGTGCCATAGCATGCATGTGGAAGTCAAAGGACAACTTTGTGGACTCCTGTCCTCCCACTTACATGGGTTCTCGGGATCCACCTCAGTTACCAGGTTTGCGTGGCAAGTGCTTTTACCCTCTGAGCCACCCCTCCAACTGTTAGTTATTATTTTTAGTCTTACTGTGCCTAATAAATTAAGCTTTATCACAGGTAGATATGTATTTATAGGATCCTCTCCTATCCATAGTTTCAGGTATCTGTGTGTGTGTGTGTGTGTGTGTGTGTGTGTGTGTGTGCCGAACCAGGGGTACTGCAGTAGTGTGGCTTAATCTAAGTTCTGCCTCTCAGTGATGAATACAGATCTGAGTGTATTGGCTTTCTAATACTGGATCCTTCTACCCACCAGAGCCCCCAGATCCTCTGAGGTGCCATGTTAAGTCGGAGTTTTCACACGAATGTGAGGTCTTTCTCTGCATGGCCCCTCATCTCAGTCTCACACTGCGGTGATTGGTGTATCACGGGATTGTCATGCCCCTGGGATTTTTTTTTTTTTAAGGTTTATTTATTTTTATTTTAATGTGTTATAGGTGTTTGCCTGCATGTATGTGTGAGCAACACATGCATACCTGGTGCCTGAGGAGACCGTAAGAGTGTATTGGAGCCCCTAGAACTAGAGTTATAGGTGATTGTGAACTGCTATGTAGGTGCTGGGCACCAAACTCTGGTCTTTTTCAAGAGCAGCCAAATGCTCTTAACCTCTGAGCCATCTCTCCAGCCCTGCCTATATGATCTTACATGGAAAGATTTTATTTGCATTGTTCATGAGAAGGGAATACACACTGCTCAGGGCTGCAAAGGAAGCTCCGGTCTTGCTGAGTGAACAGTCTTGCTGGGAAAGCCTTATTTGAGGGTTCTTCAGGAAGGACAGGCAGTATAGGGTAGAGTTGGGACTGGATGGCTGGGTAATTCTGGTAGACATAGGGACATTGGATGCCCCCTGCTATCTGATACTGGTGATTGGCCTCAGGGTGCTGCGATGGTCTGGAGAGAGGGCTCTGGTATACTTTGAAAGGTGATGTCCATAAGTCTTTGACCTCCCCTAAAATTTGCCAGCTCTAAGAGGGATGGTTTCCATCATTAATGGAGTCACACTTGCCACGTATCAAGAATATGTAAAGACGAGTCTGGGAGATAGTCCAGTCAGTAATTTGCTTGCCTTGCACCATGAGGACCTCAGTTAATCCCCAGAACCCACATTAAAAAAAGACAGACACAGTGACTCATTCTTGTAATCCCAGTGCTGGAGAGGCAAAGATAGGCAGATCCCGGGGACTAGTTGCTGCCCTAGCCTAGCTTAATTGGCAAGCTCCAGGCTAACCAGAGACCCTGTCATTAAGGAGGCCAATGGCGCTCCTGAGGGTGGCAGCTGTGGTTGTCCTTTGGCTTTCGCACACACGAATACCCATAAACACATGAACATGTGCATGCATTAAAAAGAATAAAAGCAAATTGGGCAGATGACATGGAAGCCATGCTACTTGTTCCTCACTGAGAGGAAAACCCCGTCTCCAGGAACCTGTTGCTGACCTCTCTGCACAATTGTCTGTCACTATTGATTTCCAGAGTTCCTCACAACAGTCCCAAACAGTACAGTGAACTGGATCAAATGAGAGGTTTCTTGTCTGACAAGCTCTCCTACCACATTATTGTTAACTGAGAGATACTGACCATTGAGAAAGAAGATAGTGTTTGGAGTCCTTTGATGCTTTTTGTGTTATTGTGAGAGAGAAAAGCATTCATTCGGATTTTTGGACATTTTTTTCAGCTTTTGGCCATAGCTTTGTTTTGTTTGCTGACTGAAAATTCACTTAACCAACTACAAATTATCTTGTCTACTGTTCTATAATGCAGTATCAAGAAGCCCAGGGTTTGCTTACTTTCTTACACATTATTTTATGTGTATGAGTGTTTTGCCTGCATGTTTGTAGGTGCACCACATAAATGCAGTTCCTTCAGTGGCCAGAAGAGGGTGGTGGGTCTCCTGGAACTGTCTTATACATGGTTGTTAGCTGTCACATGAGTGTTAGGAACTGAACCCAGGTCCTCTACAAGACAGCAAGCGCTCTTAACTGCTGAGCCATCTCTCCAGCCCCATGTGTTTGTTTACTTCTATTGTTTAGTGTGTAATTGATAGCCACTCACCACATTTGATCATTTCATTAAAATTAATTGGAATAGAGTTAAATTACAAATAGAATACCTCAGTGGTACCAGCCAGGTTAAGGAGCTCAACACAGCAAAGCTCTGCTGTTGTCTGTCATTTCAGTCACTTGTAGGTACCGTGCACCTGCTTACTCCATAAAACACACTGACACCTTTGGTACTGAGGGAGAGTCAGTTATTCAATCAACTAGTTATTCAATACAGCAACTTGTTCTTTGCTTCCTTGTTGTGTGTTGCTAATCGTGTTTTCTTTATAGTTGGAAAAGTCTTTGTCATGAGATGAAGATGGAGCAGTGCTCATAGGCGGTTTCTCAGTGGGATCAGAAAGAGGATGACTAGCAGATCCCTGAGGAGTTGGACAGGTGCACTGACCAAGTGTATACCCAAGGAGGAGGGCTGTTGACCCAGCCATCCGACTGTGTGTGGTGGCTTTCTGGAGCTTGACAAGAGAGGACATGCTGACCCCTGGATAGCAGTGAAGAGGTTCAGAGATTCCTATCTAATGATTTTATGTTACTATTATTTTTTGGTCTTTTTGAGACAGAACCTCCCAGTAGCCCCAGCTGGTCTGGAACTCAGTATGTAGACTGGGCTGAACTTGATCTCACAGAGCTCACAGAGATCCATTTGCCTCTGACTCCTGAATGCTGGGATCAAAGGCAAGCACCACCATGCTCAGCTTAATAACCATTCTTAAAGAAGGACATCTAGTATAGACCTCAAAATGGCAGTGTTTAGCTATCATTTAACGGCAAGGAGATGTGAATGGGTCACTTAACTCTTCAAGCATGGACAGGGTCCTCAGTTCTCCTGGGTGTGTTATCTAGGAGCAGAACTGCAGACCATGTCGTCACTTTCCTTTTGAAGAAGTGCCAACCTGTTCTCCATGCCAGCTGCACCGTTTTGCATTCTGGCCCGTAGTGTTGGAGGGTAGTTTCCCCAGTCCCCACATTGTTTTGAGCATAGGCCCTCCAGTCCACCACCTCCAGGAGGTGGTGTCACTGTTGTTTTGATTTGCATTTTTCCAGTGATTCTTGCTCTTGAGCATCTTTTTAAGTATTGTTTGTGTATGTTTTTGTTGCTTGTTGCAATACTGGGGATTAAGCCTTGGGGCTAAGGCATGCTAGGCAAGCACTCTACCGACCGACCGACCGGGCTGTAGCCTAGGCCTCCCGCACCCCCTCCTTTTTTATTCTGAGGAATGTCTATCTTAGTTTTTTCACTTGTGTTATTTCTTTTTGTTGTTGAAAGAGTTTACTTTTGAAGACTGAGCATCACTGTCCCTTTGGTTGGCTTGGGATTGGACTGGGCCAGCCTTAGAGTGTTCCTCCTCCGTATCGGTACTAGGTCATTGATGTAATGTATGACATACCTGAGGTTAATAAGTGGAAACTGAGTCAGGGGCAGGTGTGAGAGGGGAACATGGGAACACAACTTTGTTGTTTTTCTGTGTGCCTAAACTGCTTCCAAAACTGAATCTATTATTGAAGATCATGTTTGTGTTAAATGTATGATTCAACTTTTCCACCACCAGGCTATTATTTTAATAACAGCTTTCTGTGATTCACTTGCCAGAAAACACCACTTTAAAGAGTACAACTTGGTGTTTTTTAGTGTATTCACTGTCCTGAAACTGACACCATAATCAGTTTTAGAATGCTGTCATTGCCCCTACAGAGACCTTGTGCCCATTACAGTCACTGCGTTCCCAGGGCCTGGCAGCGGGTCAGTTTCTGTTCTAAGAGTTCATTTTCTCTGATATTTCATATAAGTAGAAGTATTTCCATATGTGGTTTCTGTGGTTGACTTCTTTCAGGCAGCACAATGTTTCCAAGGCTCATTCATGTCCTGTAAATGTCCACATTTTATTTCTTTCAAAAGTAACACAAATTCTTTATTTTGGAACAGTTGTAGGTTCACAGAAGCATTAAGACAGGCCTGGAGAGATGACTCAGTTGAATGCACAAAGACTTGAGTTTGATCCCCAGGACCCATGTGAAATTATGGGTCATGGTGGTAAGCACTTGTAATCCTGGTTGTGGAGACTGGAAAGAGGCTGGTTGGGGCCCACTAACTAGTAAGCATACTTAAATTGACACTGGTTGGTCTTGCAGAGGACCTAGGGTTAGTTCCCAGCACTCGTATGGTGGCTAACAACAACCTGAAACTCCAGTTCAAGGGATTCACTGCCCTCTCCTGGCCTCTATGGGCATTGCAGGTACTTGATACATGCAGGCAAAACACTCATACACATAAAATAAATAATAAATAATAACTATTTAAAAATGAATGGACTGGTGATGTACTGTGGGAACTTCATGCCAGACTTTCCTCTAAGAGTTGTATGGTGATGTTCCCACTCACAGTATAGGAAGGTTCTAGTTTCCTCACAACGACACACCCATCGACAGCATGTGAAGGCTCCAGTTTCTCTACAGTCACAGTAACAATAGTTGTGTTGTCTCGCTGATAGATTCTGTTGTTAAAGTAACCAACGTCTATTCTGAAACTACCTCATGGCACTTCCTGTGTGTTCCACAAGTCCTGGGGCTACTTCCGTTATGCTGTGGAAGTTTAGCTGGATCTAATCTATCTTTCTCCACCCCCCGCCCTCACTCATACATAAGCAATAATGAGACTGTGTGGCAGGGGCGGCAGACCCCCGTTACCTGGGTCCCAGGTTAACCTTGTCAGGGTTTCTAGTTGGACGATGAAGTCAGCTTTCTGTTCCTGTGACAAAATACCCAAGAAGATGAGCTTATAAGAAGGAAACTGCAGTGGTCTGGGTCATGGTGGGTTAGCTCCATTGCTTCAGGGTCTGTAGTGAGGCAGGATAGTGAGGATGGGTCTGCATCGAGGATTAAGGAACATGTGGTAGAGAAAGCTGCTTCGATTCTGGCGGCCAGGAAGGGATAGGGTTCCAGCGTCCCTTCAAGGGAACATCCCCAATGACTTAACTTTTTTCCGCCAGACCCACTTTTGGTAGGTTTCACCATTTTCTTACAGCACCAAACTGGTAACCAAACCTTTAGTGTATGAGGCTTTGAGGATGTTCAGTGTCCACTCTGTAACATCTTTTTCCTCCAGCAGAGTCCTTTTTTTCAGCGTGTAAGGTTGTGTAAATCCTCACCCTGGAGCCATACCCCGTGAGGACACCTGGCCCTTTGCATAATCCATGTTTCCTAGCCTCTGGCTGTGACATTCATGGTATTTCCTCTATAGACTCCAGCCTCTTTTGGAGGAGGGCATTGTTTCTCTGCAAATGCTTCTTCCTTCACCTGTCTGTGTTATGATTTTCCCCAGGTTGACTTGTAGATGACCTTGGCCAAGCAGTTTAGAACGAAGACATACATGTTAGGTAGAAATAGTATAAAGGGGAAATGACAGCAGAAGAGACAGAGCAGAGATTCCCCTGGAAGAGGGAGTCTGAAATCTGTGCCAGACCCCAAATGGCTGCTGCTGTGTTGCTGTCCAGCTGTTGAAGGAGCGGGAAGAAAGAAGGGGGGCTGGGAGCGGGGACAGGAAGAAATAAATGACCTCGTAGGAATGGGAGGTGATGGGAAACAGATAAGCAGCTCACGAGTAAACACGGTGGATTAATTTTGGAGCCACTGTTAGGGGAAAAGCGGAGAACTGGGAGGAAGAAACTGCGTTCATGGGCTCATTGGTTGCTCTGGCTTAGGAGCACTTCCTTGCGGATGGGAAACCTTGAATATTTAGGGTGCCTGTTCTTTTTTAAAACCTTTGCAAAGCATTCTGTTTTTCTTCCCCTCGTGCTTCTTGGGAGACAGCTGTAGTTGAGTGTCACTCATGAGGCTGCACATCTTCAAAGAGTTACTGCCAAATTTTGCTTCTTAGTTACAAAATACAAGAACCGTTAGGAAATCCTAGGGTTGGGACATGGAAAAGGGCTCTGAACACAATCACTGTCATTGTTTGGAAGCTTTCCTTGATATCTGGATGACTATAAGGGAGAAAAAAATGGCCATTGTGGAGACAGATGGGATTGGTTGGCTGATGCTTAGAAATTCTCCCATTTGGAACTTTTTGATCTTGAATGATGTTTGTGCTTAGTGGATGTTGGCAGTTGGGGTAGAGGAGGAGACCTAAGGTAGGTGGGTGGGTGGAGCCCAGGTTTTCCTCAGGGCTCCCCTGCCATTAAAAACGTGATTCTGCGGGGCCTTGGAGTGAGCACGGAGGGTCTCATTTCATCGCACATAGTATGTTTTTATCAGCGCGTGTTTATTGTACAAAATGACAGGCTTCATTATTACACTTCCATACATGTGTGGACCATACACTTTGACCATGTTCCCTGCGTGGTCCTCGCTGTAAGGTTTGGTTCGGAGTAAGAACCGGCAGAAACAAATTAGAGACTCTGGCATGGGTGTAGGGGTGGAACCAGTTTATTAAGGGGCACGGGGCTTGCCTCCAAACTCGGATGGAGTCAGGGTGGGGTTTTTAAAGGGAGAGCAAAGACGTGCAGGACAGTTTAATGGTGTGGACCTGAGATTGGTGCCAGCAGTTAAAATACCAGGTAGTTGTTAGTGTCAGGAAGAGGCAGAAGGTTATCAGTGTCAGAAGGCAGCAGTAAAAAAATGGCTATCAGTCCCCTCCTGCAGATGACAATTACAAGTCCTGGAATGTTTAACTGCTGGGGGTTTTCTCTTTAGTGACATCTTATACCTGCCTCCTTCTAAAATATTCCTTATATTCATGTATATCACATGAGCGGTACATATGTAGATATAATAAATAATCAAGATTCCACATATGGGGGAAAGCATGAGATATTTGTCTTTCTCGTTGTAGGTTTTGTTTCTCTGTTTTGCAGTGCTGGGGAGCCAGTCTAGGGAAGCGCTCTTACCACTGTCACATCCAAACTCCACATGGAGGGGTTTGAAATCCTGGCATGAATGTGGAAGAATTCCTGGTGCCAAAATGATCAGTGGCTGAGGAAACAGCTCTCCATGATGAGGTCACGTTAGCCTTGACTGCTAGCTGTAGCTTCCTCCTTCTGCTCTTCTGAGTTCAGCCAGCAGGCCACCCCAGAAGTGGTTAGGCATGTTGACATTTGTTTTGAAGATACTTTGAGTTCCTGGAGGCACCAGGTGCTGAGGAAGAATGGAGAAAGGGCAGCTGAGAAGGGCCCAATGCTCATTTCTGGATCCAGCAGGAAGTTAGGCAGCAGTCAGCTCCATCCACATCTCTTTCTTCTCCAGGGAAGTGAAGATGAACTGAACAGGCCTAAAGCCTGCCAGGGAAGGAGCTAGACTCCAACCAGAAAGGGTGAACCCTGGGGGGCAGGTGTACAGCTGCTTGTCGGGGCTGCATGCAGTAGTCACAACCCTCAGCTCCCTTTTAGGATCCTGTGTGAGAGGTGGAGGCCACTGTCCCTTTGGGTTCCATCTTCTCTGTCACTTGGATGAAGTTTCATGTCAAATGTCCCCCAGAGGCTCATGTGTTTGAATACTTGCTTCTTGGCTGTTTGGGGAGGTTGTGGGAACTTTAGTAGGTACAGCCTTACTGGAGGAGGCGTGGGTCTCGAGGCTTATAGTCCAGCCTAATGTTGTGTTCATGCTCTGCTTCCTGGCGATGGTTCCAAGTTGGCTAGCTGCTTTCTCCTGCTACTGTGCCTCCCCATCATGATAGACTGTGTCTCCTTGAACTGGGCACTAGTTAGTTTTTATTGTCAATTTGACACAAGCTATAGAGTTACTTGGGAAGAGGGAACCTTAACTGAAGAGCTGTGGAATTTCTAGTCATATTGTCCTATAGGCATGTTGTGTGGCATTATCAAGACTATTGGTCAATGTAGGAGGCCTAGCCCACTGTGGGCAGTGCTATCTTTAGGCAGGTTGGCCTGGGCTGCATAAAAAATCTAGCTGAGCATGAACTGGTGAGCAAGATAGTAAGCAGGGTTCCTTCACAGTCTCTCCTCCAGTTCCTGCCTTGAGCTCCTGCTCTGACTTCCCTCAGAGATGAACTGTGTTGACCTGGAGATAAACCCATTCCTCTCAGAGTTGTTTTTGGTCATGGTGTTTGTCATAGCAATGGAAACCAAACTAGAACAAACTAAACCATAATGTTCTTCTTCCTCCCTTGAGGCTCATCTTATCAGGTATTTTGTTGCAATAACAAGAACAGTTAACTAACACAGGTAAAGATATTGCTTTTGTGTTTTTTCCTGTGTTGGGGATAGAGCCCAGGTGTGTTCCACAGGTCCTATAGCTCAGCCCAGATAATACATTCTGGCTGCTGAGTTTGTGTTGAGACTTCAGGGACCCAAATTCTAGGCAGCAGGTAAGGTTCTTTATGAACTTTATGAACTCTTACCATGGTGGTAATTTTGGGTGAGTGGTAGTCATGATGCCTGACTCTGCACTCAGAGATGGACATGTTCTGATGTGGGTGATGGAGCCAACTGTGAATGTCAGAGGGGGCAGACTTCTGGTTTCTAGCGATGTGTGCTTCCCTTGTCCTGCCTGCCTCTATCAGTGCCTGTGATCAGGTGCTCAGGAGCAGAGCGGATCAGGGAGGACTCATCATGATTGTTCTACTCTCAGCATGGCAATCAGAGTTTTTTGCTAGTGATTGGGCCAAGTACATATTTTAACTGACCAGTGAGATGTGAGAGAAGAAAGAACTTAGGGAAGGCTTCATCGCCTCTCCTGCTTGGGCTGATAGCTGGTTTGATGTCTGTGGTGACCTGAGTGGGAATGGAAAGCTCCTTGCTAAACATGATGGGATAACGAGATAGATCCTTGCAAGACCCTGGGTGGTGTCATGGATCAACTTCCTATAGACTTAGCTGTGGTTTGAAAATGTCCCCTCAAATTAATGTGGTGATTACAGATGTAACTGTCAAGAGGGGACTTTTTAAAGGTAATCAAACAGACTAAGTGCAGTAAGTTAGACTGAGAAAGTTGAATACCACATTTTCTCATACATGATGAGTCTAGATTCACATACACACACACCCCAAAGTAGAAGGGGGACTTGTTTGGACGAAGAAGGAAACGGGAGAGAGTGAAGAGGGGACAAGAGGGCGATGACGAGTTCAATCCCTGGACCCACGTGGTGGATGGAGAGAACTGACTCCTGTAAGCTTTCCCTGACCTCCACGCGTTTACTGTGACATACGTTCTCCCCCTGTCCCCCAAGACACATACACACACACACACACACACACACAAAATAAATAAATAAATAAAAACTTTAAAAAAGAGAATTCTATAATGTAATCTAGTATCTTTTAAATTAATACATGCTAAAGAAACCAAACACAAAACCCAGGGAGACCCTGTCTCAAAAACAGCAAAAAGGAAAGGGGAAAAAAGAGAAAAGAAAACCCTTTCAGTTTGGCTTTTTGAAAAGAGAAGTGGTTAAGTAAAACAAATAGGTTACTACCATTATCTTCAGAGTGGAGTACTCCTTTTGAAATTTGTTTTTATTCTATGTGCTTGAGTGTTTTGCCTGCTTCCAGTGCACCATGCACATGCAGCGCTTGGAAGGGAGGGCATCAGATCTGGAACTGGAGTTTACAGGTAGTTGTAAGCTGCCATGTGGGTCCTGGGAAGCAAACCCGAGTCTTCTGCAATAGCAGCCAGTGCTCTTAACCCCTGAGCCATCTCTCTAGTCCGACCTCTATCCTTTTTAAAACAATATTCCATGTAACCCAGGCTGGCTTTGGAATTGCTGTGTAGAGGAGGATGACTCCTGATACTTCTGCCTGAATTCAGGGATTACCGAGGTGTGCCACAGAACAGGCTGGGAGCAGAGCTCGCTTAAAAAGGCTGTGTTGGGCCATTTCTTGCCCTGTGGTTCTATAGCCAGATGTGACCACAGCATGTTTCTAGTGTTGTCAGTGGAACACATTTCTTTCTTCTTCCTCTTACCTTCATATGTTACCTATGTGTCACAGCATCACAGAACAGGTAAGAGTGGTTAGGAGTTTCCTTCTGTAGCTGATCCAACCCCCACACACTATAACTGCTGGAAGTGAATTCTGTTTGAAATTTTGTCTCTCTGAAACATAGTCTTATCTTAGTGCTTGATTGACTGAGCAGAACTGAAGCTTACTGGAGGCTCCAACTGTCAACAGACACTTTCAGATAATGTCATGTTCCTTGGCTAGAAAAATACCATTCCTCGAGACTGGGAAGGTATGAGCTCTGAGTTGCAGAGGGACTAGTTTGTACCTGAGTTCTCAGTTTGTGATCATGGAGTTGGCATAAATCTGTGGAGCAGAGTTCTTTCCCAGGACCTGGCTACAGACTTAGCTGTGGTTTGAATATGTCCCCTCAGATTAATGTGGTGATTACAAATGCAATCACCTAGCTCGGTGGTGAGGACATAGCAGGGCCTAGCAAGCAGACAGGCAGTCTGGTCGTAGCAGTGGCCAGACTGCTAGCCTACTTTGGTCACAGTTTTTGTTTGGTGTGGAACTTACTAGAGACTTTGTAAAGTGGTTAAGTATGTGTACAGTTGACATCTGAAGTGTTTGTAAGTGTGTGGTTGGTTCAGTGGCACTGAGGTGTTTGCTGTGGGGCATCTCTAGGGCCCTTAACCACTGAGCCATCCCTCCAAGCCCTCAGCTTGCTTTCTTATACAACACAGGACCACTTGACCAGGTGTGGTTCCAGCCACAATAGGCTGGACCTTCCCTCATCACTCAAGAATCAAGACAATACCTCCAAGACGTGGCCACGGGCCAGTGAATTAAGACAATTCCTCAATTGAGGTTCCTTCTGCCTAGGTGTGTCAAGTTGAAAACTAAAGCCATCCAGCACAGATTGCTTCAACCTTTTGGCTATTGTAAATAATGTACACTGACCATGGAATGTGTACTAGTTGTTTATTGCTGGTCTTAGGATGGTACTGTTTGAGGAACCTCTGTACTGTCCTTTAGCAATCACTCCATTGCATTCCTGCCAGGTCTGGCACTGGGTTCCAATTTCTCCACAGCCTCCACAGAACTTACTTCTGCTCCGTGTGGTGTGTGTCATCCTCATTGTGAGCTAGTATCTCATTGTGTTTTGTTCACCTTGTTGACCAGTGACTTAGTGGCCTTGGATGTTGTACTTCTTGTTTCGAAAGGTCACGTGTAAAAGTCCTTTGCAGGAGTGTCTATTGAGTCCATTTTTTGAATTTCCCCGTTTTTAATTGACTTAGCTTTTAGTTACTGAGTTGTCAAGAGTTCTTTAAGTTAACTCCTTTTCAGACGTGCTTTGCAAACATTTTCTCCCACTGTGTGGCCCTCTTCCCTTCTGAGGATTGCTCACTTTGCTGGGTACAAGTTTTTTTTTTTGCCTGTGATTTTAAATGTCCGGTATCAGGTGTATTACTGTAGTCTAGGGTCCCATGTGCAAAATCGATACATTATCCAGATTTGGGGGTGCAGCTATTACTATATATCAGATATTTTGGCATTGACAAATCTGACCAGATGGCCACTACACGTCATTTTTTCTACTGAGAGGTCTAGGATTGGCTTTCTCACCCCATGGCTGCCAGCACCAGACATTGCCATTTTAAGTTTCTATTCTGCTAAATCCACAGACCAAAAATAAAAAGCATGACAACACCTAAAATAAGACCAGATGATTTGGAGAAAAAGCAGAGTATTTCCTTTCTTTTGAAGGAAATAAGCTTTCCCAATGGATTAAAATCTATAGATGGAATGGAGGCCAAGCCAGATCTTTCCTGCCTGGGAGCCTGGGAGGGAAGGCAGGATGATGTTCATTCCTGGCTTTGCAGGCACCAGAGACAGGCCTCTTCCCACCCTTTTGTGTGTGTGTGTGTGTGTGTGTGTGTGTGTGTGTGTGTGTGTGAGTGTGAGTGTGTCCGTGCCTGCCCATCCACATGTGAAGGCCAGAAGTCAACCTTGGGTGGTTGGGTTCCACAGGAGCTGTCCACCTTGTTTTTTGAGACAGGGACCTGTAGTTTGCTGAACAGGCTACCTGGCTGGCCAGCCCGCCCTGAGGCATCTGCCTCCCCAGCACTGGGATTACAAGTGCATGCTACCACACCTCGCCCTCTGTGTACTTTCTGGGATCTAACTTGAGTTTCTCATGCTTGTGTGGTAAGCACTTTACTGACTGATCTATCTTGCTAGCCCTTGTTAGGCTTTTTAAAGGGGAAACTGGATGATTTACAGGCCATGTGCTCTTCATAACCACCATGAGCTTGCACCATCCAGTCACATACATTTGGCCCCCATCTCCCTTGAAGCGTTCCCTGAGGCTTACACAGCAAAGCACCCTTGCTCAGGGCACACCCATCTGACTCTTGTTACCCTGACCTCCGGAAGCATACCCAGACTACTCCATTCCAAGACAGATCACCTCCTCCACAGAGGAGGAAAGCAATTAGCAAGCAATTTTAATTTTCTCATCAGAAAGAAATTCTATAGGTTGTTTTTGGCAAAGCAGCGGGGTTCGTTAGGCTCTCTGGACTCCGGAGCTCTGTAAATTGAAGAGGTTTGGGGTCACTGTGGTTTTTTCTTAAATTCCTCTTGCTGGTGTGATGCTGACAACAGCGGATGTTCCGTGATGTGCTAATTTGGGGTGATTCGGAAGGGAAACTTATGCAGGCTTTTTAACTGTTCAACATGTAGGTTTTATGGGTTTTCATAATGAAGTTATAAGGTGTTTACATTTCAAGGACTTTGAGTCACTTTCTTAATTGGCCCCCTCTTTTTGAAATCTCAGTGCTGTTTCTTTTGGCTCTATCGAACGTTTAAAATCTCAGCGGAGTTCATTTTGGATAATCTCTTAAATAGGCCATTAATTTTATTTGTTATTAATATCAGTTTTGAAGTTAGAGGTAAGATGCTGAGTTTATTTTAAACATTTTTCTTTGGAGCCAATATTACTTATCTCCATGGTGATGTATTCTTGGAAAACATCCCATTTAAACATCCTCTCTCATAGGGTGAGTACTGCAGTCCACCGGCCTCGTGGGGGGTGGTCAGTGGGGCATTGAGTTAATTGTGTTGAAACTCGTAGGGTCAGAACTTGGCTTACAGAAACTGTAAGGTAGGTTTTTGTTAAGATAACTTCTGTTAAGCCTGCTTGTATTCCTGTTCAAAAGTCATTAAAACACTATGTTTTTCTTATTACATTTTAAAAGGCCATCCGAATTTACATAGTTAGAGTTTTTTTTTTCCCAGTGCTGGAGAGACCCAGCACTTTGTACAGGCAAACGCTCTACTACTGAGCCCTTTGAGATGTTTTGAATGATGGTTTTTGTGTTTCATTTGCCACTAAAACGTCACAAGATATGCCACTTCTCCTCTTGACACCCCCTCTGTCAGTCATGGGTGGTATCTTAGTGGTTTGAATGTCCCCCATCAAGGATTAGATTGAAATTTATTATTATTTAAAAATTCATGTTATTTTAAATTTATGTATGTATATGTGCTTGTGGGTGTCCACAGAGGCCAGAAGAGTGTCCCCTGGATCTGGGGTAATAGACAGTTGTGAGCTACCTAGCATAGGTTCTGGGAAATAAACTAGTCCTTTGGAAGAGCAGCAAACACTTAACTGCTGAGCCATCTCTTTAGCCTGAATATTAAAATTTAATCCCCATTCTGAGGATTTAAGAGGACAGAAACCTAATTTGTGGTATTTAGAGCCTTTGGGAGATAATAAGGTTAACTGAGGCCTTACGGGTGGGGCCCTAATCCAGTGGGGTTGTGGCTCCCTAAGAAGAGAGATCTGAGCTGGGATATTCAATGATTTCTTCTGATGTCCTGTTCTACTCTGCAGAATCCCAACCAGCAAGAAAGCCCTCACCAGATACGCTTAATTTTGGATAACCTTATTTCCTTATTAATTACTGAATCTGTATTTTCAGTTATAACCATAGAAAATAGATGATGCAAACTCACCTTGTGACCCAAGACTCAGACTAGGGCTCTGTTCCATGCCCCTCCCCCTATGACTCAGGGTGTCACGCACACCTCTGTGCTAATTTTGGATCTACTCTTTCTTATCTAATTTTGCCCTGGGGTTTTTACATTGTGACTTTGGCAAGGAAGTTTCCTATTACAACTGCTTCCTTCACAAGACCAGGTCCCCCTTGGCTGGGGACTAGTGGCACACCAGGCTGCACAGAGCTTCTTCCTTCACTCAGATGCACAGACTTGCTCCAAAGGCTGCTCTGCAGAGTGCCTGGTCATCATGGTGCTTTACCTGTGAGCTGGCCCTGTGGGCACCCCAGTGCCACACTTGGGAAAGGAAGAGCTAAGGAAATGACCAGCATGGTGGGCACATGTGAGCTTCCACAGTAACTCAGAGTGGCGTCAGTGTCCTGAGGTGCAGGCTGTCTTCCCCCACTACCTCCTGCAGGGAGGGAGCTGAGTCACTGTCTGAGCCTCACCAGCTGACCTGTCCTGGTGTTTGGTGTGGTTCAAGAGCTCTCTGGGTTTAGCTTTATGTCTGCTCAGCAGTTACTACTATTTCTCCTCCTCTCTTCGTACAGGCAGTGTACTCTTTCTTCATTAATAATAGTTTTTAAAGCCAACAGTTCCAAGCTGCACATACTGTAGCCTGTAATTTTCTCAATTTCCTTTAATATGGAATCTTCTCGGGGGGGGTCTGGGATATTCCAGGAAAGGCATTACTCAGTTAAAATACAAAAAACAAAAAACAGAAAAAGGGAAGAATAAAAGCATGCTTGTCTGTTCCTGGACATTTACCTCAGTTTCCTGAAGTTCTCATTCTCTTTTCTCGTTTTCTCTTCTCAAATCTGTGATGACCCTCCACCCCATTCCTCCCACACATGCACCATGTGGAGAGAGAACCTGTGGTCTCTAAGGAAAGAGAGGCCTTTGGAGTCATGTGTTGTGTGTATGTGTTGTATGGTGTGCATGGAGAACACATTGATATGTGTTGTGTGATATACATTGGTATGTGCATTGTTTGTGGTGTGATGTGTTGGTGTGTGTTGTGTGATAAGTATGGAATGTGTGTATTGCTTGTATGTGTGTGCTGTGGTGTTTGTGGTGCAGGGGTGTGGGTATGATGTATGTGGTATTTTTTACGTATTGTGATATACATGGGTTTTGCATTGTGTGTGTATGGTGTGTGTGTGTGTGTGCTGTGGTGTTTGTGTGGTGTAGCATGTGTGTGTATGTGTACATGTGTCCTGTATCAGGGAGCTTCTGTTCAGGCCCAGGCTGACTGCCGCAAGGAAAGCCTCTGGTGACCTGAAGTTTGCTTTCTGCATTTGGAGGCTCTACTTCATTGATTTATACCCAGAGGTTTCACTGCCCAGGTGATACCAGACTTGAAGAGCTGTAGGGGCCAGAGTCACTGTGTTAAGGATCTGGGCCGTGTGGCTCTGGACACCAGAGGTGGTTGATGCTGAAAGTGCCTCCTTTGCCTGACTGCCTTCAACCTTAGGCCTTCCTGTGACGGGCAGTGCTCTGTTGGTCTGTGCATCCTCTGTGAAATGTCCCTTGGCTCAGGGACATTTTCATTTCTAGGGGGAGGCCAAGAGGGATCTGCCACCCTCCTATACCTGGAACACCTAAGCCACTGCCTCTGATACTGATGTACTGTCCTGAGCACCCATCCTTGAGTCAGGTGGTCTACAGTATTGGGTTAATAGTGCTGTGGGGTCTTGATGTGAGGAATCTCCTTACCTAACTTAGCTTGTTATTCCTGGTGCCAGATCTGACTCTGGGTTTAAAGAAGGATACCTCAGAGCATGTCAGGGTATTGATTTTCACCTCTGTTGGATTTTAAAAAATATTTTGTTTATTATTTTTATATTATGTGTATGAGTATATTGCCTGCATGTACGTAGGTACACTTGAGTGTGGTGCAATGCTTGTGGAAGTCAGAAGAGGGTATCGGATTCCCTTGGAACTGGAGTTATGAATGGTTGTTAGCTGCCATGTGGGTGCTGGGAATTGAACCTGCAAGAGCAGCCAGTACTCTTAACCAATGAGCCAACTCTCCAGCAACCTCCCCCCCACTGGATTTTTGGTGGTATTCCTTGGGTATTTGAAATCTTTCTTTTAAAAATGTTTTATCTGGAGCTGGAGAGATGGGTGTCAGTAAAGGAGTTCAGTCCCCAGAACCCATGTAAAAAATGCCAGGCATGACGGCCTGCACATTTAGTCCCTGGACTGGTGACAAGTGGGACTCACTGGGCGGCCAGCCCAGCCTGCTGGAGTGAGTTCCCAGCCAGCCAGAGACCCTACCTCAAAGGAAAAAAAAAAAAAAAAAAAAAAGGTGGGTGGTACTTGAGGAATAACAGTCAGAGGTTGGCCTCTGGCCTACATACATGCACACATGTGCATCCACATACACACAAAATGCATTTCATCTGTTCACTGACTCTGCTTAGAAACCAGATGGGTGTTGTCTGTGAGAACCATTAGTGTCACTTTAACAACACACGGGAAGCAAACACAGGTGCTTTATTGCTGTGTGCTTCGTGGAGACCCCAGGCTAAGGTATTTTTATGAGCTCCTGGCAAGTTTATTCTAGAAGCTCACTGTGCCTGCTTTCAAAATTTCCCTTTGTGTGTGAGTTGCTTGACTGTTTTCCGGAAGTGCTGGGTGCTGGGATGTCGAGAAAGCTGGCAGAACTATGGAATGAGCTGTGTGCTGGGTTTAGGGGAAAGTTTTTAGTTGTTACCTTTACAGAAATTATTTAGGTTGCAATAGTTTAACAAGTGTCTGCCCTTTAAGCGCTCAGGGAAAAGAATTTGAGGCTCAGGATCTGAGTTTTATTTGAGAAGAAACTATTGTATAGATTGACTCTGTGAATTGGTACAGGCCATCCAGGGAGCACCTGTAGATCTTGGGTTGGGGGTTGGGTAGCAGAAGTGAATGGGTGAGCACATGCTTTGGGGAGACCTGGAACCCGCTGTGGTCCTGGGCTTGCTGGGACAGGAAGGCCAGTGGGTTGGCCAGGGCAGCGGGTGTTTAAGGCATTGAGTCAGTCTTTCTCTCCTCCCCTCCCCTCTCCTTCTTCCATCTTCTCTCCCCCTCTCCTCTCCTTCCTCTTTCTTCAGCCTCCTGAATGCTGGGATTATAGGCTTGTGCTACCATCCTCTTGTTCTCTTGTAAAGCGGCAGTTTTAATTCTCTGTGTATTCAAGGATTATGGATTTTTTCTTTTGGTTATTTTGGAGTATATAGGGTTTCCCATCTCTTTATAGATTTATTTCTAAAAATTACATGTGTGAGTGTTTTGCCTGCGTGCATGTATGTGTACTTGTACATCTGGTACCTGGGGAAGCCAGTAGGGAGCATGGGACCTCCTAGAACGGAGTTACAGATCGTTGTGAGCCACCATGTGGGTGCTGGGAACCGAACCCTGGCCTCTGCAAGAGCAGCAAGTGCTCTTAGCCACTGAGTCATCTCTCTAGCCCCCTACATCTCTATCTTTTTGTTGTAAAATGCACATCACCTAAAATTTACCATTTTTGCCTGCTTTTCATATGTGTTTAGTGGTGTTCAGTTCCTTTTCATCACTGGGCATCACTGCCCATCTCCAGAACACTTCATGGTCAAAGCAGAAACCCTGTCCCCATTAGGCACCTGCTTCCTATTCCCTGGCCCCAGCTCTGGGCACCCAGTAATCCCTTCCTTCTCTGTGAACTTGACTTTGTCAGGGACCTCATGAAAGTGGAAGACTCATGGTCTTTGTTCTCTCCTGGCTATGCCACTTAGCATAATGCCCCGTTTGTTCATCCATGCTGTAACATGTCTCAGAATTCCATTCCTGACTTTCTGGTTTTAGTTTATTTAGTGCTGAGGATGGTACCCAGAGTTAGTGTGCTAGGTAAGCACTCCACCACTGGTTTTAGATGATCATTTGTCTTGCTGGTGCAGATAAGATCTTTATGTATTAACTCAGTCTGATCAAATTCATATTCAAATGACTTCAATAGTGTTCTTTCATTGCCTTTTAAATTATCTTTATCACTGTGCTGTTTAGTTTTTGTTAACTTGACACAATCTAGAGTCACTGGGAAGAGGGAATCTTAATTACTTTTCTCATGGCCTATAGGCATGTCTGTGGGGCAACTTCTTGTTTGATAATTGATGGAGGAGGCTCATCCCACTGTGTATGGTACCATCTCTGAGCAGGTGGATCTGGTCTGTATAAGGAAGGTAGTTGAGCAAGCCAGGGCAATAAGCCAGTAAGCACCGTTCCTCCATGGTCTCTAGTTTAGTTCCTGCCTCCAGGTTCCTGCCTTTATTTCCCTCAATGATAGACTGTAACCTGTATTTGAAATAAACCCTTTTCTCCCCAAGTTGATTTTGGTCAGTGTCTTATCATAGCAACAAGAAATTTAACTAATAGGATTACTTATTTTATCTGAAATTTTGATTCTTTTAGATCACATTTATTTAGTGTGTGTGGAGGCAGTTGGCGCATGTGAGGTCAGAGAACTTTTGGGACTCAGTTCTCTCCTTCCACCATGTTGAGTCCTGGGAATTGAACTTGGATCATCAGGCTTGATGGCATTAATACCTCTACCCACTGAGCCACTTTACAGACCTTATTTATTTTAACTGATTTTGAGTATTTGTTGTTTATGGCCCTTTGGGAGGATGACATTACTCCTGCCTGTGTGCGGTCACATGTTCATGTATCAGCATGCATGTGCATGGTGCATATGGGGAGGGAGGTCCTTCCACCTTTTGTGAGACAGTCTCTCATTGTTTTGCTGTTGTATGTGCCAGGTTAACTGACCCATGAGCATCCGGGGATTCTCCGATCTTCACCTCCTATTTCCCTGTAAGAGTGCTGGGATTACAGTCACATGCTACCACATCCAGCTTCATGTTGGGCATCCAAACTCAGATCTTTAGGCTTTTTTGCCACAGCTATTGAGCTCTCTCCCCAGCACCCTTCCTTTTTTGTTTTCGGTGCTATAGACTGAACTCGGGGTCTAATGCATGCCAAGCATGCACTCTACTGTTGAGCTAGATCCTCAGCTTCATTTTGGTTATTTCAATTTATCTTTTTGGTCATATTAGGGGTTGAATCCAGTGCTCCATGTATGCTAGGCAAGTACTCTCCCACTGAGCTGTACCCCCAAGGTTTACTTTAGCTTACAGGTTCATCATCAACAGAAGTCAGGGGGCAGGAACTTACAGCAGGAACTGAAGCCGAAACTGTGGAGGGATGCTTCTTATTGGCCCTCTGACTTGCTTGGCTAGCTTTCTTCTTCTTATTTTTTATGTGTATGAATGTATTTTAAGTGCACCTGTGTCATGCCGTGCTGGCAGAGGTCAGAAGAGGGCGTCGGATCCCCTGGAACTAGAGTTACAGATGGTTATTAGCTACCATATGGGTGCTGGGAACCAAACCCAGGTCCTCTGCAAGAACAGCCAGTGCTTTTAACCATTGAGTTTGTCTCCAGCCCTGTTTTCTTGCATGAGTGCAGCTGTGCACCTTTCTTCAGAGGTAAAACTTTTTGCTATGCCAAGATACTTGAGATTATGTGGTCGTGTTCTTGAGACCCTAGTCCCATCTCTAACAGTGGTTTGCGTCCCAGTGAGGGCCAGGGAGCCTAGTAGCAGGTAAGGTGGCCCTGGGGGAGCTTATGGCCTGACTCACATGGCTCAGGGATTCAGGGCTCAGTATCTGCAGGCGTACCCAGCTCCAGGTACCACTGCTAATGGGGGTCTGATCCTATAAGTGCCTGTGTCTAGGATTTGGGAATTGACTTTTCCTGGAGGGAAAGAAAGGGAAGGACCTTCTCTGGGAGGGGCAGTTTGCCTCATCTGGGGAGGCTTACAGAAGAAAAATGGAGCATTTAGTTTGGAAGAGAGATATATTCTCCCACATAGGAAAGAGTTAGGTAAGAAAACAGGAGGCAAACTTTCTAAATGTTGCCCTTTCTTTCTCTCCTGCAAGGTGAAGCACTATATGTCTTAATTATTTGTGGGATATTTGGAAGCTCAGGCAGCCTCCCTGAGCCTGTATTCTGCCACCCCAGAGAGACTGAATCATTCTCTGGAAAGAATCTTAACCGGGCTGCTTGTGGTTTGTGAGTCTGGCAAAGGAGAGCGCACCCAAGTCTTCTGGCACCCTGGGTGGGCGCCTTCTGGGTCACTTTGCCTTCCCTGCCTTGCTTTCTGTATTTGAAAAATGGGTATTAAAGTGTAGGAATTTTTTGAGTGAATTAAAGAAATTAAATTCTCTTGGCCTATTCTAGAAGAATTTAGGGACTAGGTACTTCACTACAAGGACCTTATTAATAAGCACAGGAGCCCTGGAAAAAGAAAGCTTTTTTCCCAGTCCTCAGGTTTAGAAACATAGAGCAGTTCTATTTTTAGTCTCTGTAGATGGGAGGTCAGGCACTAAGCTAATACTTGAAACTACACTGGACTTCCTAATTGGAGAACAAGGAGGTTAGTGCTAAATAGGGGTGGAGGTTGGGGAAATAAGCTAAAGTGGGCACAGTAGGTTTGGTTCCATATAGGTGTCTCTTAGTATTGGTGCTCTGTGAGTCCTCAACTCTTCAAGAGTAACTGAAACAGAGCACAGACTATGATAGGTGTGGCTTGATATACTCTAATTTGTACTATGTGTTTAGTGGTAGATCAAGCAAAAGCAGAGAGAAAGTAGAACAAGTTGAATCTGCACTAAACACACTACACAGTTCAGCATAACAGCGATTCCCATGGTGTCTACACTGTAGGAGGTATCAGAAGCCACCCAGGATGACTTTAAAGTATGCAGGAGGATCCCATAGGTTCAGTGTAAAACTGCACCATTTAAAAAAGTTTTTAATTTAATTATTTTTACTTTATGTATATATTTGTATTGCCTGCATGAATGTAAGTGCACCTGTGTCCTGCAATGCCTGAGCAGGACAAAAGGCATTCCTGGAACTGGAATTGGTACGGTTGTTAGCCATTATGTGGGTGCTGGGATTCGAACTTGGGTCTTCTGCAAGAGCAGTCAGTCCTCATAACTGCTGAGCCACCTCTCAGCACCACACTGTACCATTTTATTTTATATGAGGAGTTTGAGCAGCTTTGGGTTTTGGTGGCATCAGAGGATGCCTATACTGTATAATACATGTATGTTTTGTATTTGTTACTTTTCTTGTTGCTGTGACAAAATGCCTGGGCAGAGCACTGTAGGAAAGAGGAGGGGCTGCACAGATCAAGGTGCTTAGTGATTGCCACCAAGCCTGATAACCCGAGTTCCGTCACTTCAGGGCTCATGTGTTAGCAGGACAGAACCGACTCCTGCAAGTTGCCTTCTAACCGCCATATGTATGCTGTTACACACAGACAATATCTAAATAAATGTATTTTTTTTTTAAAGGAAGGAAGAGTTTACTTTGATTCAGACTTTGAGGATCCAGTCCATCTGGTGGAAGACATGGCAGCAGGAGGAGGAAAGGCAGACAGTCACATTGCATCCTGAGTCAGGAAGCAGAGAGAGAAGAGTGCTAACGCCCGGCTCAGGTCCCTCTTTCTGTGCCATCCGGCACCCCAACCCACGGAATGGTGCTGCCCACATTTAGGGTGGGTTTTCCCACCTTAGTTAACTTAATCTACAAATCCTTTCACACACAAACCCAGAGGTTTGTTTCCATGGTGATTCTGAATCCCATTAAGTCAGCAATCAAGATTAACCATCCCAGTGTAATTTATACTATACCTATCAGAGTTCAGTTTACATTGCACATCAGCTTCATTGGGCGGCCAAGTAAGAAGGTCACCAGACAGGTCCTTCTTCAGCTGAGATGACACCAGGAATCAGAGCAGCTTTAAGGAAGCCCAGGAGGTAGAGAGTAGAGACAGTTCACTCCTCTGTCAGTGTGGTTAGCACGTTCCTCATGCCGCTCCCTGGTGTGCATATTAAAAACCCTCCAACGTTTTGTTGTTGTTTTGAGACAAAGTCTTTCTGTAGCCCCGACTTACCTGCAACTCACTTTGTAGATGAGATTGGACCTCATCTCACAGAGATCTGCCCGCCTCTGCCTCTCCAGTGCTGGGATTAAATGTGAATCACAATGCCTGGGCTCTCTAGCATTTTTTGATTTAAATTTTTTTTAACTTTTAAATATGTGTATACGTGTATGTCTTTGTGCCTGTGCAGTGCCCATGGAGATCAGAAGAGAGTGTCAGATCCCCTGGAGCTGGAGTTACAGGAGGTTGTGAACCATCTATATAGATACTGGGAACCAAATTTGGGTTCTCTGGGAGAGCAATATGTGCTCTTAACCTCTGAGCCATTTCTGCTGCTCCTGCCATTTAAAAAATCTGACTAGAAGAAGGATTTGTAATCAGTTAGCTAATTAAGTAGTGTATGTTTGGAAATTCCCAAGATTTATTTATTTAATAATGGATTTCCTTTAAAAAAAAAATAAATGTTGGCTCTGGGCTTGGTTTTCCACTAGTGCCCTCTGTTTCAGGTGAGGACTTAAGTTCCATTTTTGTAGATCAAAGGTTCAGAGTGGTTGGAATGGTTGTGACAGTTTTGGGACTTTCAAGGCTCTGACAGGCCCTGACTTTGAGTCTGAGCACAGGGAGGCACAGGAAAGACCTTTGTGTTTGCTTTGCATCCTGTCACTCTGTCTTCAGTGGACTTTCACCCCATCCCTTCCACCACCCCTGGGATACTCTCAGCATAACTTTCCAGCAGGTCCTCAACAGGTTCAAGCCTTTTCCCATACTGACCTGGAACTGTAGTCCAGGCTGGCCTCAGTTTCTTTACAGTTTTCCCGCCTCAGCCTCCCATGCACTCTACCCCACTGAGCCATCTCTCCCGAATCCCAACCTTCATTTGCTTTTCACAGCCTTTGCTTTCCTTGCTTGCTGTTTAAAAGCTTCCTTTGGCCACTGAACTGGTTTTAGTGCTGCAGTTAGACAGCGTGCTTGCTCTCTGCTGTCTGCTGTCTGGAGCATAGCCTTGTTTCTTCTCATTTGCAGCCTCCAGATATACGATGGCACTCCTTAGTCCGTGCCAGGCACCTCACATCGTCTCCTACAAGTCCTTAGGAGGGAAAAATCTAGATTGCCAGGCATGGTCATGTCCTTCCTGCCCTACAGTCTTGGCTGGACAGGCCTGGCTCCCTCCTCACCTGTGAGGGTAGCTTGCACACAGTGATAACTCATTAACTCCACAAGATCTGTCCTTGAGTGATGAACCTGGGTGCGCTTCATCGTCTTCTAGGAGACACTTGTCTGTGTTGGCTCCAGGCCTTGCTGCACAAAGCAAGCTTGGGGCAGGCCTCTGTGTGGGACTCCGTGCAGCAAGCTGCACCTTATCTCAGGGTCCACCCAACTCTGGAAAGGCAGTGGGATCTTTTGGTCTCTAGGTACTTAGGGATTAATGTTTTACAAAATTATCAAGGCTGTACTCATAGGTAGGTAAATTTTATACTTCTGTAACTTCAATTCTTCTATTTGTGTTTTTTTGGTATGTGTGGATGCACACGGGCTGTGTGTTAGGAGTATGCAGTTGCACACCTGTTTGTACATTTAGATGTGTTTAGTTTGCTGGTGTGTGCATGTATGTGTATATGTATATGTGTGCATCTGAGTGGTGCTGAATGTTTTCTGTGTGTAGACATGTGCATGGGCATGTGCATATAGGTGCATATGTATGATTTCTTGGCACGTGTATTTCTGATGTGCATGTTGTGTACCATATGTAATATATATTTGTGTGCCCGTGTTTGTGTAGTGAGTGTTTATGTGCATGTGTTTGTGAGTGGTTTTGAGTGTGTGTATTTATGACTGTGTGCATGTGGTGTGTAGTATATGTTGTATGTGTACATGTTAGGGGAGCTTAATGTGTGCGTGCATTTGTGCATGGTTTCCTGGTGTGTGTGGGTCTCATTGTCCATGTGTTGTGGGGAAGGCAGCTTGGAGGACTCTGAGGAGCTAGGTGTCAGGAGAGGCCTCGCTTGCCCCGCTCCTTGCCTCTTTGTCCTTACACAGAGATGGTTCAGCTGCGTCCTGTAGCTATGGGAGTTTTTCTGGCTGCTTTGCTCAGAAATGATCTGCTTTCCTTGGCCATCCGACATAACCTTTACTCTGTGCGCACTCCAGTGATCAGTGAGAACAGGTAAGGTGATATCCACACACTGCTGGCACATGGAAGTCACAGCTTTCCTGACCCCTTTGACAGAAGAGGAAGAGGGCCACTCTCCTGGGCCACTCCTCCGAGGAGTCCTGTACGGGTCTGTCTGTCTGCAAGTTGCATGCAGAAGCTGGGCAGCCATTTTCTCTGCCCTCTTGTGTGGAAGCTGCCTCAGCAGAGGTTGCTTGGTGAACATAGGGTGATGGAGGGGAAAGTGGGAAGATGTGCTCAGGCTGCGTGGCAGCAGACGGCAAAAGCATCTTCAGCTGCTGAGAGTCTGGACACCCCCACCCCCAGACTCTACCTTTGGGTCCTCATTTTCATGGAAGACACAGTGAGCCCTTGGGTCTTCCATGAAACGGGGAAACTGTCCATCAGTGCTGTGTGAGTTTGGGCATGGGCTGGGCCACACGGAGCTGCTGCGTGGATTGCCCAGATGACCACCACTGGCATTCGGCCCTCAGCTGGCTGCAGGTGGCTTTTCTTCTGTGTGAGGTCTGTTTCCAAGGCTCAGGACTCCATTTATAGAGAAGGATCTGGATACAGGACGTTTCACTGAATGGACAGGGCCATTCTGGACTTCCTTTCCAGAATGAAGTGATCATCCAAGGTTCAGTGACCTTGGACAAATTTATGGAAGTCTCAGAGGCCTGATGGTGTGGCCCAAGAGGATCTCAGGGTATGTGGCCCTCATGGGGCTAGGGCTGGACTGTGCTTTCTGTGTGGCCTTGTCTCTGTCTTTGGCATCTTCAGTTTGTCCTTACAGCTCCAGACACAGGGCAGCCCTCTGGACACATGTCCACTTCCCCAACACTAGTGCCCACAGGGATTCCCTCACAGGCAGACCTCACCGGGGGAAGTTGGGGTGTCCTCCCTGGCTCAGCAGTTGGCTTTTGCCCTGACCTTCCTCCCAGAGCTGTGGTGTGTATCTCCCAAAGCCTCGGGTATTTTCACTGAGAACAGTGCATTTCTGACAAGGCTGGGCCTTCAGACTCCCTTTCAGGCCCCAAAGACTTCCCAGAAACATTTCCCTGGAAGCCTGGCGCTGGTGGCCTGGAGGCGGAGCTGCGCCCACACCCGGCGGCGGGGCGGGGCGGGGGGAGGGGGGATGTCACTCCTCTTGGAACACCCTCCCCCACCTCTTCCCAGGTGTTCAGGGCTCCAGGGGATGCCACTGTGACTCTAACCGGATGCAGTCTTCCTCCAGGGTTAGAACTTGGTGCTAAATTATCACCCTCTCCCGGGATTGCTTACACTTTTTATTAACCTTATGACCACTGGTGGCACCTTAGAAAGGAGAACATTCCAGAAGACCTCTTTCACCGTTGCACATGAGGCTGAAATGGTCTGCCCTGAGTACGAGGTAATTTTGACCCCAAACAAAACTATCTTTGCACACAGAGATTAGTATAGTTTAAAATATCTTTTATTAAGTAGCTTGAATGTCAAATCTAAGGCAACCTGAAGATTCTTGGCCTTTTGCACACTCGGGGGTGCTTATTCTGACCGAAGTACCTGTTGAGTGAGGTGCAAGGGCTTCGCATTCCACCTGCACCTCCAGGGTAGCGGTTGCCTGCGTGTGCCCTGGTTCCCAGTGCTTCCCTACATGGAAGAGCAGCTTTCATGAGGCTCGGAGGGCCTTCCTCTCATCCTTGTTGCGTTTTCTTTCAGTTAGCTGTGTTATCCAAAGGAGACTGTGTGGAGGCAGCTGAGGGAACTAGAACCCAACCGTGTTTGCTGGGTGCTGGCCAAGCGGAAAGCTGAGGCCTGTCAGGGATGATTAAAGAGTGCAGTGTTGGAAAAGAACAGGCCTTTATGCTAGTGGTAAAATGATTAGAAAGTAATAAGAAAAATGCAGGTTTGGACAGAACATCGTTTTGTTTAATCAGTCCTAAGCCCAAAAGGAAAAAAAAAAAAAAAGAAGTGCCCTTAGAAGTATCTTTTATAGGGATTACGATATACATCTGAACATTTCTCTCGTCCAGTTTACGAGCTTAACGTTTAACAGGAAGGGGGCAGGTAAGTCTGTTCCTTATGTCTGATGAGGCAATCCCTCTAATGGAAACCAGAGGCAGAAAAAGGAGTGGGAAACATGCTGGTGTGGGCAGGCCCCCACAGAAGGGAGGAAAGCAACAAATCATGCTGGGCCTTTATTTTGGCAGCACAAAAGCTGGGCTGGGTCTTTCTAGAGGAAATGAAGATACCTGGAATTGGATCACTTTACAAGGAGATATGGGATCCAAGGAAGTGAATTCCGTTGTTTTTAAAGTAGTGTTTCTGAAGAGAAGGTGGATGGGGAAGGTATTGTGGAGAAGCAGAGTCAAGGGTCTGCCCAAAAGATGCTGGAGAGACAGAGTCAGGGCTGTGAAGATGCTTGGTGTGGTGGCATTGGTAAGGTCCAAGTGAGTCGGGTGTGTGCTTCATTTACACAGCAGGAAGTGATTGGTGGGAAGCTCTTCCAGGGCAGGACAACAGTTTGGAAGACTTTTCCAATAATAGGTCCTAGCCTCTCTGGGGTTCTATGGATTTTTTTCCTTCCTTCTTCTTGAAATAGTAAACAGTGCTGTTTTCAAAAGTGAAGGCTGGCTGAGTATTCTTGAGTGATTTGAAGATTTTTTGACATGGATGAGTGTTTTAATGATGTTTAAGTAATTGTAGTTTTCCCATGTATTTGTTGGGAGTTATTGGTGTGGGGTGAAAGGAGAGGACATGGGATCCCTCTGTTGCCAAATACCTGAACCACAGACTAAGGGAGAGGACGTCTTTCTTTTATATATGTTTATGTGTGTAATATATCCATACATGCATACTTTTAAACACAGTCTCATGGATCCCAAGCTTCTCCTTGACCTCCGGTCCTCCTGCTTCCACCCTCTGAGATCAGGAAGAGTATAGGGTTACAGATGTGTGCCTCCATGCCTGGTTCCTGTGGTGCTAGGGTAGATGCAACCCAGGGCGTGATGAGGACTGGAGCCAGTGGTTGTGGAAGGCCTTAGAAACACCGCAGGGACTTTGATTTTATTCTGTGTGTGCTGGCACCCTTTGAGGACTTGGACAGGCACTGCTTTGATTTTTTTAAAAAAAGTACATGCACATGTGTGGGAGTGGGGGTGGACAGGGCCTCTCACTTTTACCTGGAACTTGATAATTCAGCTTGCCTGGCTGGTCAGCAAGCATCCAAAGATCTGTCTCTACCTCCCCTGTGCAAGGATGCACACACTGTGCCTAGCTTAAAAAATGTTTTTGTTTATTCATTTATTTTAATTTTATGTGCATGTTTTGCCTGCATGTATGTAAGTGCACCTGTGTCATGCAGTGCAGGAACAGGCCAGAAGGGGGCATCAGATCCCCTAGAACTGGCGTTACATATGATTGTTAGCCATCATTTGAGTGCTGGGAACCAAACCCAGGTTCTCTGCAAGGGAAGCCACTGCTTTTTAACCACTGAGCCATCTTTCTAGCCCCACGCCACCTTTTTAATGTGAGTTTTGAGTGTTTACCTCAGGTCCTCATTTTTATTTGTCAAGCACTTTTCTGAAGCTGTCTTCCAATCCTTGATCTGTTTAAATGCTGTTGTGGAGCTATTTCCTCAGAATTGAAACCTTCTATCCTGGTGGAAAACCCAGGAAGGGCTCAGGGCTGGAGAGATGATTTAGCAGTTAAGAGCACTGGCTGCGTTTGCAGAGTACCAGGTTCGAAATCTACCACCCACATGGTGGCTAAAAAACATCCATCATTTCAGTTCCAAGGAAATCCAATGCTTCTTCTGATCTCCTTGGGCACTGCATGACACCGGAGCACTTGCATACAAGCAATACACTCATACACAGAAAATAAAGTAATAAATCAGACATTTAAAAAAATGCAAGAAAGTCTAGGAGGCTCTTTAAAATTCAGGAAGTAAACAATTCAGGAGTCTCAGAAAGACCCTGAAACTTAACAGATCCACATGGCTCCTTCCTCTGGAGGGTTATAGAAGGAGTAAGGACAGCTGGAGAGAGAGACCCTGACTGTGGAGCTGAAGCAGGTCGTGCAGAGAGCTTGAAGGCTCTAGCTTTTGTGAACTGGAGCCATGACGAGGTGGGCTTTCAGTGATGCAGTGTGCTATTTGAGTCTTCCATGCGCCTGTAAGTAACCCCAGTACACTCACTGGCTCACTAAGTTAGACTTTGGTGGTATCATTACTCTGGTCTGTTGTTTGTTCATATCTGGGGTGAGTAGGTGTTTGTTCACCTCTCCTTGGAAGTATTACACAACAAAAGCTTTTGAAAGAAAAAAAGAAAGAGAGAGAGAGAGAGAGAAGGAAGGAAGGAAAGAAGGAAAGAAAGAAAGCAAAAGAAAGAGAGAAAGAAAGAAAGAAAGAAAGAAAGAAAGAAAGAAAGAAAGAAAGAAAGAAAGAAAGAAAGAAAGATGAGAAAAATGCCATCTGGCTGGATGTGGTGGTGCATACCTTCATTAATCTCTGAGGAACAGACAACCAGATCTTTGTGAGTTCCAGGCTAGTTTGATCAACATAGTGAGTTGTAGGCCAGCCAGGGCTACATAAGTGAGATCTTGTCTTTAGAAAAAAATCCCAAAGTTTTGATGAGCGAGGACTTTCAGTTCTGTAGGAAGCAAGAAGTTCTGGGGATGGATGATGGGGTTTCCACTGTTGCCCAGCATTGGAAATGTGCTTCGTCTTTCATGTCAGGGAAGGCATGGTGCAGGTGGTCAAAGTGTGTGGCAGAGACTGTTCATGTCCTAGTGGGAAGAAGAGAACCTGATTGGAACCAGGTGTGGGTATATCTTTCAAAAGTTCAGGCCCTGTGACTGTTTCCAGGCTCCACAATCTTTAAAATTGAACCACAGACTGAGCAATGAATGTTAAAAACATGAGCCTGTGGAGGGCAGATCAGATGCAAGCCACAGTAGAAGTTAAAGCCCAGAACTGTGTACTTAGAAGTGATGTATTTTGTCTAATGTGCATTTTACCACAATTTCAGATAGAGGAGACCCTCTACAAACTTGAATGTGGTAGAGAAAAGCTTGGTGGCTTGAGTTTGAGGGCTGGGTGGGGGCTGTTGGCTCTTGGGGGATGTGTTTTGAAGTCAGAGTGAGCAGCACTGAGGGGTCCCAGGTGTAGATGTCTTATATTGTCACTTGTGAGGTATTAGCTCTAATCCTTCTAGAAGTGACGTCTAAAAGGAGATTAGATGTGTATGACATTTGTTAGTTTATCCCCTGCAGTGCCAGACCTGAGTGATGCAGGTAGACTCTTTTAGTGTTTTGTATCGTATGTCAGGTAGAAGTTTTACGGTGCTTTTTGGCATATTTGTCAGTCTTCTCTGCACAGATATCTGCACAGATATCAGAAGACTGTCTAACTTACTTAAAAGGACACAGTGTCCCAGCATGCAGGTACAACTTCCCAGGGGTCAGGTGGCATTCTGAGCAGTTTATACATAGTAATGCATTTGATTTCTTGACAGCTTTTGTTGACAGAATTAGCCCACTTAACACATGAGGAAACTGAGGTACAGGCAGGGAAGGGCCTGCTCAAGGCCAGAACCAGCTGTGACAGATGTCCTGCATCCCTGGGCGGGTGCCTCTGCAAATGTGGGCAAAGTTTTGTTGTCTTGTGCCCTGATATCCAATCCTACTCTCTCCAGGAATGTGACAAGGATACGTTTCTTTCTTTCACTGGGCTCTATTAGGTAACTAACCAGCCTGGACTCATCACCCTGTACATAACACAATATCTTGTGTTAGAGATAGGAAATCAGATTAAATCTATGAGAGATTGGAGGAGCCTAAGTCTCACGAGGTAAAGGATGCAGGTAGCCTTTATGAGGGTTTTGGGCCGACTGTCAGCTAGGAACACTAGTCCTACAACCCAGAAGACCTGAATTTAGACCTGGAATTTCTTATATTTAGAAGCTTCCACTTCAGTAGTTGGTGTTTGAAGTCACTAGGGTGTTTGAAGATACTTGCTATGTAGCAATTGAAAACTAAAGCCTGAACATAGATATCTTCTGAAACTGGAAAATGAAGATGTAAACTATCTCATATAGAATCCAGCAAGCAAGACTTGGTGATATGTTAAATGGACAATAATCAAAAGGTTTACCTAGAAAATCTAAGATGGCTCACCGTTGTGCATTAATTAGGCTTCTCTAGAGGAACAGAATTAATAGGCTGAACACACACCACACACACACATACACACACACACACAAGAAGAGAGAGAGAGAGAGAGAGAGAAAGAGAAAGAGAGAATGGGAATGATGTAGCTTACACTGTTAAATTGTGTGGTGTTTTTTTTGCTTTGTTTTGAGTTATTGAGACAGGGTCTCCCTGTATCCCCAGCTGGCCTAGAACTGACTATGTGGACCAGGCTGACTTGAATTTCACAAGATCTGCTTGCCTCTGCCTCTTGAGTAGAGGGATCAAAGGCATGTCCCACTACACCCAGCCTGTGTAATTGATTGAGACGTACCCTTCCCATAGACTGAAGTATTTGAACACTTGGTCAGTTGGTGGTGCTGTCTGGGGACGGTCATGGAACCTTTAAGAGACGTGGCTTTGCTGGAGGAAGCACACCACTGGGGGCGGCCTTGAGAATCCATAGCCTTGCCCCACTTCTCTGTGCTACTGTTAAAGATAAGAGTTCTCAACTTCCTTTTCCAGTTGCCTCCTTTAGCCATGCCTCCTCACCATTTTGGACTCTCCCTGTGGAATGTAAGCTCAAATAAACGCCTCCTTCTTTCTATAAGTTACCCTGGTCATGGTGTTTTAATAACTACTACACATTGAAATGGTAGCAGTTGTCTCATACCCTAGAGACTAAGAACTCTGCAGTTGTTCTGTCCTTGAGGCTGGGTGGTGCCTCAGCAGCCAGAGGAGTCCTATAGTGGCTGTTTCACATTGGAGAGGCCCAGAACCTGCCATTTCCTCAGTCCATGTGGCTAGGTACCTTAGAAGTCCCAGTCTGGCACTGAAAACTTGGAAAGTTCCCAGAGAGCCTCTGGTTCTCAGTCAATAATGGAAGCCTGGAAATGCTGATTCTGAGGTCAGGGAAGGAATCACCATCATCATCATCATCAGCAGCAGCAGCAGCAGCAGCATAAATCAACTTGGCATCAAGAGGGAAGGCCAAACAAACTGGGTTGCTGCCAGAAGGTGCTATCCGCATTTGAGCTGGGTCTTCTTGCATCATTAAGATAATTTCTCATTTCAGGCTCCCTACTTAAGTGAGTCTAATGTGGCTAGTTGACATTAAGACCAACAATCGCAGTGTGTGAGAATGTCAGAGCATGCATGCCATAGTGCATGTGTGTAGGTGACATGTTCCTCACCATACATCTTGTTTGAGATACAGGGACTTTTGTTCACTGCTGCATAGGCTAGGCTGGTTGTCCCTTGAGCTTTCAGGGAGTTTCCAGTTTCCACCTATCATCTCCCCATGGATGTGCTGGAATCACAGGTACATGGCCCACCACACCTGGCTTCTATGTAGGTTCTAAAGTTCTGAACATAGGCCATCAGACTCGTACAGCAACTGTTTTACCCACAGAGCCATCTTCCCCAGCCCTGCTTAGCATCTTAAAATTCTACATCCAAAGGAATAGATTGCAAGGAAAAATAAACTCAATGGCTGCTATAAATGCTTGTGCTAAATTTCAGAGTTCTTTGCTGCTAAAAAATAGCAAAATAGTTAACTCTATAAAGAGACTCTTCTGGTCACCAATGGTGAAATGCTTGTTCTTGTTATTGTATAGTGTTGTTCTAGAAGTCCCAAGCAACATGACAATTATAAATGATTTGAGGAATTTGTCATTAGTTGTGCATAGAATAAATGTTGCTCTGAAAATTCAGAGGAGCTAATTGAGAACAATTGAGAGTTGAGATTTTAAGAGACAAGGTGGCTGGGTATGGACCCATGTATGCCAACAGAGAGATGATGGGAAAGCTAAAACTAAAATCCTGGAGTGAGCCTGGGAAGACATGGGTGACCTCTGTTAGAAAAATCAGCAGGTTTACTGAAGAACCCCAAGCCAAGGCAGAAGCTGTGGTGATGTTTGGGGAGATTCGGGTTGGTTAAAATGCCCTTCTGGCAACTAGTCTATAGAATAGACTATAAAGTACTTCATCTGGAAGTACAAAGCCTTCCAAATGTAAAAGCCAGTCGGGGTGATGGCTTAACTTAAAGGTGCTTGCTACTAAGCCTGGTGATCGGAGTTTGATCCTCGGAACATACATGTAGAAGGAGAGAACTGACTTTTTCAAGCTATCTTCTAACTTCCACAAATGCACTGTAGCTTGTACTGTGCCTCCTACTCTGGAAAGAAATAGAAAGAGAGAAAGAGAGAAAGAGAAATAAAAGAAAGAAAGGAGAGAGGAAGGGAGGAAGAGAGGGAAAAAATCTTTTTTAGAGAAGACGAGGCCATATTGAAAATTAACAGTGGTAACAGAGGAAAGTTGTCTTACAGGATTTCAAAACATATTTGCTTTAGTACATTTTCTGTTGCTACAACTAGACACTATGGACTAGATAACTTATGAAGAATAAAGATTTGTGGGGCTCCCGGCTTTGAAGGCTGAGAAGTTCATGATCTGGCAGCCATGATTGGTAAGGTTCTTCCTAGTAGGTGGCACTCTGCAGATTCCAGGGGAAAAACAGGGTATTTTGTGGCTCGAGACAGGGAACATCTATTCTAGCTCTCCATCTCTTCTTAAAAAGCCACAGTTCCAATGGATTAGAGCCTCACCTTTATGACCTCAGTAAACCTTAATTATTTCCCGCAGGCCACAACTCCAAATACCATAGTTGGATTAAGTTTTTACATCTTAAGACCTCATGATGGGATGTGGGTTTTACATGAGTTTTGATGGGACATTCAAGACATAGCAATAGTCTAAGGCTCTAGAAACTGGAGTCATGTAGTGTTTATAGGAATAGAATAGACAACTGTGATAGGTTGGACTGTGTCCCAATCTCAAATTCATGTGTCCTACTCCAAAATTCCTATGCTGAAATCCCAAACTTCAGAACATTGGACTGTAACCTTATTTGGAGAGTGAACCTTTAAAGAGGTAAGGTAGAAAGAAGTTCTTAGGCTGGTCCCCCATCTGACTGGTATTCTTACACAAGAGATCAGGGCACACACAAGCACAAAAGATGAACACTGACTTACAAACCAAGTAGAGAGGCCCTAGGAGAAAGGAACCCTGCCGATATCTAGATCTCAGAGTTTCAACTAAGGGCTGGTTGAGAATAAAACAGAGCAGTGCTGGGAGTCCAAGATATGCCAAGTCCAGTTCTGGCATGAACCCAGGGATTCTTCCGTGGTAAGTCAGCACTCTGCCAACTGAGCTACATCCCCATCCCAAGATGCCGAGCTTGGCATCTTGATATATGTGATGGTTAGTGTTAGTTATCAACTTAACAGAGTCTAGAATTATCTGGGAGACAGGCCTCAGAGCATGCTTGTGGGGTATTATCTTGATTGCGTTAATTGAAATGACCTGTCCTCTGTGGATGGCACCATTCCCTTGTCAGCATCTTGGACTATAAAGGTAGAAAGGGAACTGAGCAGCAGCAAGCATTTGCCCCTCTGTGTTTCCTGGTTGTGGATGTCATTGAGCAGCTGCTTCGAGCTCCTGCTGCCATGCTAGACTGTAACTGGAGCTGTGAGCTGGAATCTCCTTTAGACTGCTTCTGTCAGAGTATTTTATCACAGCAGCAGGAAAAGAAACTAAGGCAGCATGGGGACTCTTTTTTTTTTTTAATGAATATTAAAGAAATAAAACACAAAAGGGGAGCCACGTGGGGGAAGATGGCTGCATTTTTTTCTTGGACCATTCTTCCTACTCCACAATGAAGAAAACTTAAAGTGAGAGGAGTTTTTCTTTTTTCCTTTCATTTTCTGGAGAAAATTTCTCACTTAGGTGTTCAGTTCAACAGTCTCTTTTTCAGCTCCAGTGGGACCCCAGCAGCTCACGAAGACTCTGTAAGCAGGGAGGGGCGAGCGTTTTGTTTCCCACCAGCTACAGTCCAGCCACATCTATAGGGCAGCCATGGCCAGTGTTTCTTCCCCAAATGTCCTCAAATCATGTGTGTCAGGCATGGAATTGGTATGCTCACTCCCCAAAAGGCAAGGAGAATGGAATTTTAGATAAAAGGGGATCCTTTTTCATTTGGAAGAGCCCTAGAATTGCCCTAATGGGGTCAGCGTGTGAACCTTAGCCTTTAGATGGCATTCGTTTGTGCGCAGTGCCCTTATCCCTTTGAAGTCCAGCCCAGTGACCCCTGAGTTGTAATCACTGTCAGCCCGTGAGACTTACATTGGCACCCCTTGAGATCTGAGGTGAGCAGAATCATCTGTGTGTGTGTTCCGCAGAGGTTTCAAGAGAAGCGTGGCCTGTGAGTGGAAGTAGGACAGTCTGAGGGCAGCAATGCCACCGTGGATCCTCAAATCGGGCTGCTGGGTTTCTCGCTTGGCCCAATGATAGCAGTTGCTTCTCAGAGTGAGGATGACAGTGGCTCCTTGGGAACTGGACGGTGTGAGGGTCCTGTATCACAGTGGTTCCTTGTGTCCTGTGTGGCACCCCCACAGGTGGTCTTTGAGATATGTTCTAATTCCTGATTTCTCTTTGGACTTTTCCAGACACTGAGGAAAAGAGGTTTCCATTTTCTAAGAAAAAAATAGGTCTTTAAGAAGAGGTCTTCTGGCTTGCCGCTGGGCACATCTGGGAACAAATGTTGGGGACTGAGGGGCTGAATGGAGGACCGTACTGCCTGTTTCAGGTCTGCTCAGAGGGAGCACGGCTGTGAGAAAAGTGACCCTGTCATCCCCTTGTGCTCTGCTTCGAGTCTGGGGCCAGGCCAGACTGTTGTACAGCCTTTGTGTGGGAGGTGTTCCCATGTGGGTCAACTATACACAACCATTTAACTTCTCATGCTGGAGTCCCCTTAAAGAGGTAGGGTACACAAAGGTAGACTGCAAAATCTCAAGGCTAATTTTCACCAGATCTCAAAAAATTCCCAAGTCAGCCTTTACAAAGCCCAGTTTTTGGCAATCAGAGTGTATATTCTGAGCTGTAAGGTCTGATGCTGGCTTTGGTGTTTTGTGTTTTTTTTTTTGTTTGTTTGTTTTTGAGAGATAAGAGTCTTAGCCCAGGCTGACCTGCAACTCAATATTTAGAAGAGGTTGACCTTGAACCTCTGATCTACCTCCTTTGTCCTTCTCAGTTACTGAGATTCTAGCTGTGCAGCCCTAAGCCTGGTTTATGAGGTGCTGGAAATCAAGCCCATGGCCTTGCTTATGTCCGATAAATACTCTACCAATGGAATTATGTCCCCAGCTAGCGTTTTTGATGTGTTGGTGGGATAATTTGACTGAAGGATCTACTGACAGCTCTGGCCCACTGTGGTAGTTGGAGATAGCTTTACCCCAGGGGTCATGGAGATGTGATGGTGGTTATCTGTCCATGTCTTCAGAGAGAGGACCAGAAGACTCTAGGCTTAGGCCTTCTCATGACAGGTTCCAAGGCATGTCCTCCTCCTTAACTGTCTATCCTACCATGTGACCGCATGTGAGGGGGGACTTTCCTTCCAGTACCCATAAGGAACCTCAACTGTAGAGGTCTAGCCAGGACCATCATAGTGTGTCCTCCTGCACATCTGACCTGATTCATGTGGCAGCCCAGCAGCTAAGTGCCTGGAATCCCAGAGACTGCCACTCACCACCTCTTCCTTTCTGTCCCTCTCACAGAACTGGACGTGGGGTCCACACTTGGTGGTTTACTTAAGACTGGGCATTGTTCCTCTCTAAGTATTTTGGAATTACTGAACCATCTGCCATTTTCTCTTTTTCTGGGTGGTGTGGAGAACCAGATCCCACATCTCTGTTTCATTACAGTCTTTCTTCCAACCAAGGCTGTCCTGGGATCATGTTTTCCCAAGGAGCTATTCGGAGCTAGTTAGCAAAGAAAAATGGGCAGAGCAGTCAAGTGTGCAAGCCCGGACGGCAACTTGTCCCCCTCTCTTTGCCAGAATATTTTCTTCAATGAAGAAAGGAGGTGACTTACTATATATAGAACATAGCTAGACTGAAATCCTTGGGGCAGCCATCTCCTCCCAGACCCTCTGGCTTCTTCTAGGTCATTTCCTTGAGCTCCCTTGTCTCCTGCTCATGCAGGGACATAAGGGTTGTCAGGTCAGTTCTAAGCAGGTGAGGAAATTTCTTCCTGCCTCCCTCCTATCCCTGCCAACCTTGCTTGCCTGCACAGTACGGGGACTTAAGTCAAGGAGCCTTGGGGCGTCTCCATGAGTAGCTAGAACTAAGATGCAACTTACGAGCTGCCCACAGTCAGATTTGTACCTTTAAGCCTGTCCCTTTAAACCCACAACCACCTATATATGCACTGAACAAGTGGGTCTTAAAAGTATAAGCAAGCAGCCTTCCAGAAGGAGACCTTGAAGAAGTTCCTGAGCTGAGAACTTCATCTTAGGAAGTGTCATTTTGTCTCTACCAGAATCCCCAATATGTGGAGCTCTGACAGTAATACCATGTGTTGCCAATATGTGGAGAGAGAATCTGCTGGAGGGAGTTCGGGATGTGCCCTGGTCACACAGGGCCTCTGGGCAAATGACCAACGTCTGGAACCATGAAATTTTCACCCACTTATCCAGGGAACAAGCTTCAAGTGAGCCTGGAGGGGAGGGCATGGAGGAGGCTGAGCTCCGGAGGGGGTTTGTAGATGGAGCCAGAGGATGAGTGTGGACGCACAGTTCTATCAACCCTCCCCGCCACAGTGTGAGGGCGCTGCTATGGCAATGTTCATAGCTTTGCAGGGATTTGAGAAAACTGCCAATAACACGAATGTCTCCAGTCAGACCAATGGGAAAAATGCAGTTTCCTCATGAGTGCAGGCTTTGTCTAGCTCAAACAGGTGCACTGCACTGGACGGAGTGTATTCACAGCCTGCAGGACACTGGGCACTTCAATTTACTAATACAGAGGCCAAATCCCGGTGAAACGCTGTGGCTTGCTATTAACCCAAGGTTAGAATGAGGGGGCACCTTCGGAGAGAGGAGAGTGTTTTCACTGATTCTAGCATTCATTCCCTCTAAAATATTCATACTAAATTAAAACCATTCAAAGAAATGAGAGAGATCCAAAACTTAGGTAAAGCAACAAATTAAGAATGGACCATCAAAAAATTTTCTCTCCTCAGTTCACACTACCCTAGCTCTGGAGGAGAGCAAGGCTTGCAGCCTCTGCCCTAAGGGGTATGTGTATGTGGGGTATCCTGCAGGCCTTGCCTTTGTGGGTCTGCTGTGGGAGCCAGGCACATAAAAGTTGCCTTCCTGAGGGTTGTTGAGGGCTTGAATTTCCTGAGCATCCTGGTTAGAAGGAAGGCAGGCTGTCTCTCTTCCCCAGGAGCTGCTCCGGGTCAGTGTTTATGTATTCCCAGGGCTCCTCCCTGGGCTTTTAAATGGTAAGTAAGGGGTTCATGACCCTAGGTGAGAAGAAAGATGCCGGCAAGGTAATGTTATCTCTCCCTTTCATCTGCTAATCTCCCTGCTGCCGGCAACACCCGAGCCCACAATTACACCCTTCCCACCCGCAGCTGGAAAACCTGATTTTCTTATGGAGAGAAGAGAAACTTCATCCCAGAATGGAGAGAGATTTGTATTTCCAGAGAAGCTGCTGGCTCAGAAATGCTTCCAACCCAACTCCAGCACAGATCAGATAGATCAAGGACACCACAGCATGGTACCCACATGACTGTTTCCTGGCATAGGGGAGGCCGAGAGGGTCCTTGGAGACGACAGTATAGACAGAGCAGGAGGTGTAGACAGTTTTCAGTGCTGGGGAGAACAAGAGTAGCAGCAGAGACACAGTAGTGTAGACAGATCATGGTATAGACAGAACTTGCCGCATGGAGAGTCACAGTGTAGACAGAAACTGTAGTCTGGTATCCAGTCCAAGGTGTTGACAGAACCCAAGGTGTAAAATCAGCAGTGTAGACAGACATAGATGACCCTGTGCCCAGGCTGTCCAGGGTCCAATTTGAGTCTTTCCGACTCACTGCAGGGGGTGAGGAGGAGATACTTTCCTTAGGAGTAAATGGTTCACACCCCCCAGAAGTGGTGGGAGGAGGTGGACCCTCCCCACATTTTGGTGAGGACTCCAATCCTTTGAGGTCCTCTCTCACCCAGATGTTTGGCTCTCTCCTTTGTCTACTTTGCATAGTGTCCCAGGCAGCTGGAGACTGTCCGGTCAGTGTGGGGGAAGATCTCCAGTCCCCCTCCCTCCTTTGTCTCTGCCACCTTGCCCATGGGAACTGTGAAGACTTGTTGAGATGCCACGTTTTCTTCAAGGCAGGGTGCTGGAAGATGGCTGTGGAGAGTGACAGGCCTTGTGTCCCCGTCCCCCCCACCCCTTCAGCCCCGCTGAGGCGCCTCTGTAAACCTTTTCGACTCCTTTGCCCTTTGTTCTCACCTCCCCTGTGTGCTTGGGGGCCAGCCGCCTGCCAGGCTGCCTGCTTGCACCCGCTGACAAACGGGGTGAAAGGAGGCCCCGGGCTGCCCCAGGGAGCCTTCTGAGGAAGGTGGAAGCAGAGCCCGCCTCATTATTCCCACCGCTGAGAGCCACCAGGTCCAGAGCTTGAGTTCCAGGGCTTGTTAGCTTTTCAGGTAGAAGGCTTAGTGAACTTTGCCTGGCAACACAAAAACTGCCAGTGAAGGAAATAAAACAGGCTCCCAACCAGCTAATCACCTCTCTGCAAGGGAAGCTGCGGCTTAATTCAGAAAACATGATTTTTAAAAAGGTGTCCAAAGTCTTTCAAAACGTAACTCAGTGCATGCAGATTTCCACCAGATTAAATCCTGACATTCGCTTAAGTAAAAAGACCCAACCATGTTTTGCCAGACTGGAAGTAGATGTGTGTTCTTTTTCTTGGTGGGAGTGGTCTTGGCAGGGGCCAGCAGCCCAAGGGCCTGGCAGCTCTGGCTGCAGCAGAAAGCCAGGAAGAGGAATCAGCTCCTCAGATCTGCCAGGTGCTGATAGCCACTGTCAGATGGGGTGTGATTTAGGGAGGCCCTCCAGCAGTGTTATTCACAGTATAAAAACCATCTCCAAGGCTGGGTTATAGCTCAGTGGTAGAACATTTGCTTAGTATATTGGAGGCCTGGGTTCCATCCCAAGTGCCGCATAAATCCTAAACCCCCAAAATTGTCGTAGAAAAAGACACAAGGGATGGAGAGATGGCTCAACAGTTTAGGAACATTTACTGATCAGAGGACTGGTATTTGGATCCCAGCATCCACCTTGGCAGATCACACACACCTGGAACTTTACCTCCAAGGGATGTGGTGTGTGTGTGTGTATGTGTGTGTGCACTCCTGAATTCTATGGGCACCTGTACACACACAAGACCCATAGAAAATGGAGGCTGTGAAACTGAATTTCTGAGTCTAAAGGGCATGCTTTTCCTTTTTTAAAAAAAGTAATCAAGGATGAATAGACGGTTAGTAACGCTTTGGGGGGCCATCTAGGCAAATCCCCCTGCTCTTGTGTCTTCCTGTAACCATTCCTGGAGGAACCTGCTGGGTCACAGCATCTGCTAGCACCCACCCTTTGAGGTACAATCCCACACGCTGGTTAAAGGGGCTTGACTGGCCAGTCCTGTGATGCTGTCTCTATGTGTCCTCCTCTGATGCTGTCATGAGAGTCGATGGTGTTGGGCAGAAGAACTGACAACGTGGTGAAACCAAAGAGCAAGGAGAAGGATTGTGCCTCAATTGTGTGACTCCCAAATCCCTCCCGTGGCCCTCAGCATCCTCTCCACTGAGCGATAGTGAGGAGCGTGCTTTCTCTCTGTGTTACATTCTTCTATTTTGTGTATTTGTGCCTGTGTTCACATGATTTCTGGAGGCCAGAAATCAACCTCTAGATCTTGTTTCTCAGGAGTCAACCACCTTCTTTTTTAGACACAGTCTCTCATGGCCTGAAACTCACCAAGTAGGCTAGGCTGACTGGCCACTGAGCCCCAGGGCTCCACCTGTCTCCAGCTCCTCGGCACTGAGGTTACAAACACCATGCCCAGCTTGTTTTATGTGTATGCTGGGGATCAGACATTGGTCCTCATGCTTGCAAGGCACAGACTTTACCGACTGAGCTTTCCTCCTAACTTGAGTTCTTCCTTCTGTGTGACTTTCTCATTGACCTTCCCAAGACAGTTGTATGTACCTGGCAAGAACCACACTGGCTCAACGTCCCCTGATGTGCTAGGTAGAGGTGAAGAACAGGGCTGTGATGGGGCTTCAGGGCTTTAAAGAAGGGATTTGGGGGTGGTTTAAATGCCAGCAAGGGTCTTGTTGGGAAGGAATCAGTCACTTCAGCTATAAGGACACTCAAGAGGAGGTTCAGGTGGGTATGTGATACAAGAGTGGGAGGGATGTTTGTCCTCTTTGGAGCCAGAGAACCAATCAGAAAAATTAACAATAAAAATGAGGCAGAGAAGCTTTGAGTTTAGGAGGGGCAGAGCTAACTCTCAAGTTCATGTCCATGGTGCTACATGGTGAACCTTCCACTGAGCACCCTGAACTCTGACTTCCATAAGACCCAGGACTTCTGGGGTTTGCTTTGCAGAGGGTGTGATGGTGCCTGACTTTATCAGGGGAGGGATAAAGTGGTTCTCCCTGGGCACAGCTGTTTAAGTACATATTGAAAGTACTCAGAATTTGTGGATTAAAGAAAAGCTGATGTTTTTACCTCTACTGGGAAGGTGGAATAGGAGTGACTGGGGACAAGGTGGACGAGGGCCTCACCTCTAATCTTCTGTGACTTCTGAATCCCCCTGGGTATATCTTCATAGTAAGTGTGTATGTGTGTGTGTACGTGTGTGTGTGGGGGCCAGAGGTAAAAGTTAGATGTGTCCCTCCACCTTACTTTTTCAGACAATCTCTCACTGAACCTCGAGCTCACCCATAGGCTACACTGCCTGGCCAGTGAGATCCTGTGAACCACTTGTCTCTGTAATACATCTCCCCAGCAGCAATTGTATTACAAGTGTACACTGCCATGCTTGTTCTTTCATGGAGGTGCTGGGGATTTAAACCCAGGTCCTCATGCCTACTTGTAAGCATGCTATTGGCTGAGCCAGTCTCAGGCCTGAAAAGTAAAGTTTTTTTGTGAAGAGTTTCTGGAAGGATTCTGTCACTGTGGTTGGTATGTAAGGCCCTTTCTACTGCATATGCCTCCTAAGACAACGATGCTACTGTGAGAACAGTTTGGCCTGGGCTCTGAATGGCTTGTTGGAGGCCAGCAGAGTAGTAGGGTGTGTGATGAGGAGGACCTAGCACCTTAGACAGTGAACAAACCCAGATGCAGTCCTCAGGAGACTCACATTAGATAGCATCCAGCCCATTAGGGAGATGTGATAAGGTTGGTTGCTGTGGAGTTCTGTTGTGGAGCTGGTGAGAAACACCTACATCCGACTGGTGAGGCCAGAGGGCTGTGCAGAATAGCCACTCACCAAGTGGGGGAAGATGAGAGCCACAGAAGTGGGAGGGGTCATGAGACCCCAGAGCACTCAGTGGCATGACTATTGTGGTCTGTAGAGGCAAGATTCATTCACTGTTCCTCCTCTTCTGTTTCCGCTGCCCACTCAGTGTGTGTGAATTTAGTGAATACCGCCATTAAAATGCTACATTTTTTTCTTTTCCTAGCCATTAAAAGACTTATCAGGCACTGTTGGAGAAAGGCAGAGTTGGTATTGGGACCCTGTAGCAATCTAAATACTGTGGAAGTCCTGTTAAAGCTCCAGGCTTAAGTAAATTACAGGTTCTCCACCCTTAGAGCCTCTTTGTTGGCCTCCTTTTGATGAGAAAATAATTGATTATCTTTAGGGTTCATAATCCCTGGAGGTATTTATAGCCTTTTCTCTGTGGACACTGGAGCAAGTTTGTAAGGTACAGTCTAATTACAACCCTGTCAACGCCACCCCTAGGCAGGGGCAGGTAATACATTCTACAGCCCTTCCTCCAGGCTCAGCATAAATCTAGACCTGAGAGTCACAGTGGCTTGTCTAAGTCTGTCAGCAGATGAAACAGGAATGACGTACAGGCATGCTTTGGAGACATTGCGGGTTGGGCTCCAGACCGCTGCAGTAAAGTGAACATCCCAATAAAGTGTATCACACAAAAGATTTTGATTTCCCAGTGCAATATAAAAGGTATGTTCATGTTACACTTGAGTATATTAAGTACAAAATAGCCTTATGTCTAAAAAATGAACATACTGTAATTAAGTTCTTTATCGCCCCCGCCCTCCAAAGTTAAGATTGTCTGAGCCAAGAAGAGCGAGTCATGATCTTTCTGCTGGCGGGGCAGTCTTGCCTTAGTGCCGGTGGCTGCTGACTAAGCAGGGTGGTGGTTGCTGAAAGCTGGGGAGGCGGCAGCAACTTCTTAAAATAGACAACATGCTTCAAATAAGACAGTAGGCCACATCAGTTAGCTCCTTATTTTATGAAAGCCTTCTCTGTAGCGTGTGATGCTTTTTGAGAGCATTTTACCCACAGTCGAGTGGCGTTCTAAACAGGACCTAGTCCTCAAATCCTGTTATTACTTGTCAGCTAAATTCATTCAATGTTTGTGTGCGTGTGTGTGTGTGTGTGCGTGTGTGTCTACATGTGTTGGTGCTCATGTGTGCACAGGTAGAGGCTGTTGTTCTTTAGGCACTGCCCACTTTATTTTTTTGTTTCATTTTGTTTGTTTTTTTATTGACAAGATCTTTCCATTGGACCTGAGCTCACCTACTAGACTGCATGAGCCCCAGGAGTCCATCTGCCTCCCCTGCTCCGGTGCTGCCATTAACAGTCATGCCACCATGTCCAGCTGTTTTACACAGGTTCTAGAGACTGAACTCATCTTCAGGCTGCATTCCAAACACTTTACTGAGTCATTTCCCCAGCCTTAAGTTCATGCACTATTCTAAATTTTTTGTTGTCTTTTCAACAACATCGCAGCATCTTCCCCAGAATAGACTTCATCTCGGTGAGACCACTTCCTTTGCTCATTCATAACCAACAGCTCTTCACATGCCAGTTTCCTCATGCAACTCGGTAGTTCAGCCACATCTCCAGGCTGCACCTTTCCTTCTTCCTTGCTTTTTCTCCATGTCTGAAATTACTTCCTCCACTGAAGTCTTGAGCCTTTCAAAGTCACCCATGAGGACTGGAGCAAACTTCTAAAGGCCTGTCAGTGTGGCTCTTATGCATCATAGGTGTTCTTAGTGTCTAGAATGGGCAGTCTTTTGTAAGGTTTTCAGTCTCCTCCTCTTCCCAGGTCCCCCAGAAGAACAACTTTCCATGGGAGTTATAGCCTGCCAGAATGTTTCTTAATTGATAAAAAAGTTCAAAGTCAGGATGACTCTGTATTCATTACTTCTTGATGCAGCAAATACCTGACAAAGGCAACGTAAGGAAAGAGTGGTTTATTTTGCCTCACAGTTGAAGCAGTGACTTTAAGTTAGTCATCACTGCATTGGTCCATTACAGTCAACCTGAGCTTTGAAACTTTGAAGCGAAGCACCTAAAGTCTTAGATGGTTCTTCTCTATAAGTCTGTTTCATCTACACTTCCATTTGACCCTTGTGGGTTAGTGTAGCTGGCTTTATCATGATCCTATCCTGACTAGATGACTTGCTGCAGCTTCTGCATCAGCACCTGCTGTTTCACCTTGCACCTGTTACATTAGACTGCCTTCCTTGAGCATTGTGGATCAGCCTCTGTAAGCACAAAACTGGTTTCCTACAGTTTCCTCCCTTCTCTAAGTCATCTAGGCATCGAAGAGAGTTAGGGCCTTGCTCTGGATTCTTTTTTGCTTAGGGTAATGTGCTGGCTGGTTTGGTCTTCTAAGATCATTAAAACTCATTCTGTATCAGCAGTAAGGTTGTTTAGCTCTCTGCTTGATCTTGTGTTCACTGGAGTAGCGCCTCTAATTTCTTCAGGGGCTTTCTTCTGCAGTTATAGTCAGGCTCAGGTTTGCCACAAGAGACTTCACTTTCAGCCCAACTTGGCTTTTCTTATGTCTTCCTCACTAAGCTTCATCATTCCTGGCTTCCAATCAAAAGTGACAGATGTGGGGACTGGAGAGATGACTCGGTGGATGAGAGCACTCAAGAAGACCAGGGTTTGGTTCCCAGCACTCACACAGCTGCTAACAACTGTCACTCTAGTTCTGAGGGATCTGATGCCCTCTGCTGGCCGTCACAGGCATTACACATATTAGCGCACTTACATAATGGCACAACACACACACACACACACACACACACACACACACACACACACACACACACAAAACAAAAATAAAGTGACAGATGTGGATTCTTCCTTTCACTGGGTCACTTTGAGGTACTGGAAGGTTGTTAATTGGTTTAATTTCCAATTTATATGCCTTAAGAAGTAGTGGAACAGTTAGAACACCCATAGCATCAGCCAGATAAGATCACAGAAGTTGTGGTGTTCCCTGAGCAATTAGAATAGTGACCTCAGAGATCACTGGTCCCAGGTCGCCATGACAGATAAAACAATAACAAGAGTCATCAAAGTGAGATGCAGAGACACAAAGGGAGCTCAGGCATTTGGAAAATGTTAGACCTGCACCTTGTGAAAAAACACAACTTCTGCTAAGCACAGTAGAGTGAGGCTCAGTAAATCGAGGCCTGCTGTTGTGGTTCATCTCAACTGGAAAATGATTTGATAATGGCTTTAAAATTTTTTCCGTAAGTGGTGCTAGAGATCCAACTCAGGCTTTTTCTGACCTGGACCTTTCTGGTTATCTTTCAAGAAGTGTGGGTGGAAGAAGCTTTGGGAAGATGAGATAGAAGCCCTCTAACATGTGGTGCTTGACGGGTACCAGCTCTGAGTTCTTTTAACGTCTCCATGCACTGACTTGATAGTTTGGCTGGGTATCATTCTCAGCTGGATGCCACGTTCTTTAGAATGCCACAGTCCTTAGTCTCCTAGCATGCTGGGCTGCCTTATGAAAGCTCTGCTGCTGATTGGAGCCTCATTCCTTTTTTGGTGAATTATTTTTGTTTGGAGGGGTTTAGGGGGAACTTTCTGCTTGTTTCTTGGTATCCTGAAACTTGATTGTGTACTAATCATGTAAGTGGCTTTGTGTGTGGCAGGGTCTGTTGGGGGTGTGTTTACTTTCCTATGCATACACAAGTGGAGACCAGAGGTCAGCATTAGGTTTCTTCCAGTATTGCTATCTACCTTATTTGTTGAGACAGGATCTTTTGTTCAACTGAGAATTCACTGTGTGGCTAGGCTGGCTGAGCAGTGTGCCCCCTAGGATTTCCTCTCTCTGTCCTCACGCACTCAGTGCTGGGGTTCCAGGCCCTTTGCCACTGCCTGGTGTTTTACATGGGTGCTGAGATCTGAACTCGGGTCTTCATGCTTGTACAGGAAGCCCTGTTGACCGAGCAGCTCCCCAGGACTGCATTTGTTTTCATCCGTCGTCCTGAGAGCTGATGTGACTCTTTGAATGTGGGTTCGCGTTTGTCAGCTTGAGGATGTCGGCGTCTCTGGTAGCAGTCCCCCTTCTTGTATATTTCTTTCTCTCCTGAGATTCCGCTTTACTTCCTTGTCCTTTTCGCTATGGGATTTCAGCTTTCTCTTTTAATCTTATGCTTGAGTTTACTTTTTGATATTGGTGTCATGTTTCGATTTTAGTAGTTTATTCACTAATTGCTCCTTTTCTTCTTGTATTTGGGTCAGTTTCTTTCTTGTGGCTTCTGAACTATACTCACTTCCTTTGGAGAAATTTGTTTTCTTGCTGGGGGGCAGATTTCTCATGGTTGTTGGTTGGTACTTGGTTGAAAGGATAGCGCTTGACTGAAGAGGGCTGTGCAGTGCTGTGGATGGTGGATTTCATCTCAGCTCCGGTTTTTCTGAGGGCTGGCCTTGTCACTGGGGACCACAGGTACTGAGATACACAGGTTTCCTCTAGGAGTGGTGGCTTCAATTTTAGTTTTTGAATGACAAATGCACTCTTTTTGTTGTTTTTCCTTGCATGGGCTAGAAGAAAGATTAAATCCATCCAATGCCTGCTCTGAGTTTAGTTGGGAGAAGAATTGTATGTTTATCTTTCTGCACATCTGTAGATTGTGGTTAGTTTTACTAACCTTTTCTTTATCTTTCTTCCCTCTCCTTCCTCCCCCCCTGCTCTTCCCTTCTTTCTCCCCATTCTCTCCTTCCTTCCCTCTCTCTCCTCTTCCCCTTTCCCCATCTCCCCTCCTCCCTCCTCCCTCCTCCCTCCTCGCCCTTTCTTTCTTTCCTTCTTTTCCTTCCCCTTGACTCCGCACTCTGATGAGCACTCTGATGAGCGTGGCCTTTCTGGGCTTGTCCTCTGCAGGCTTGCCCGTCACAGGGCCTCCGTCCTATTTGTTGTCCTTGGGTCTGCTGCTAATTTGCTTTCTTTTGGACATTTTCACTCCTTTCGCCTTCTGTGGTCTCTTTCTTATTACATGGTTTTGAGTTAATAGCTTATTTACTTATCATTTTGTTGGTCCTTTGGAAATGACAAAAGAGGAAACACTTGTGTGTGTGCTCAAGCCAACAGCTTTTCAGGGTGGAAATAATAGTTTGAGAAATACTGTGATAAATCCTTCACTATTTTTTCTTGGCTTATTTAAAAAATAAGGCTAAATAACGAGTTCCTTAGCGCACTTGGAGATTGCTTTGAAAAGCACATATCTTTCTCCAACTTTGTCTTGCCCAGTCAAAACTTTGTCAATAAAATATGAAAGCATTTGAAAAATGCTTTTTAAGCATTTCGTTCTCACATTGCATGCTGAACTTAAGAGTATGATATTTCTCATTCTTTGCTTTAGGACCAGAATTAACTGGGGTAATTAGAAATGTCTTCTGAGAGACCAGCAAGATGACTCAGTGGGTAAAGGTGCTTGCTGCCAACCAAGCTGATGCTTAATTCAGTCTCTGGATAGAGACTGGGGGAATGATGGAACCTACTCTCACAAGTGGTCCTCTGATTCCCACATGTGCATCATATCACCCGACCTGCACAGACACACAAAGTAAATGTAAAAATTTTTAGAAATGAAAAATGTCTTTTTAAGTTGGAGAAAGGTCATAAAGCATGTATCTATGTATTTAACACACTGTTCTACTTAAATTGCATGATTTTATTATTTTATTTTAAATTATGAATTATGTGAATATATGTGTGTCTGTGTATGGTATGTGCATGTGAGTGCTTGTGCGTGGAGGCTAGAAGAGGGTGCTGGATCTCCTGGAGCTGAAGGTACAGGCAGGTGTGAGCCAGCCAGCGTGAATGCTGGGAACTGAATCCAGTCGTCTGCAAGAGCAACAAGCGTTCTTCATGCTGGGCCACCTTTTCAGCCTTGTCAGCTTACATGTGTTCTCTCATCTTGTAATGTAGCCAAGGTCTGTGGGAGACAACCAGCTAATAGAAGCTCCCAGTTTTCTCATTTGCATAATCTACATCAAGGGTCTTCCATTAAAAGTTCAACAGAAACTGGAGAAGACGTGTGCAGTAGGCTGAGGTCAGATGCAGATGTTGATACTACAGGGCCACAGTTTCATCATGTCTACAGCTCATTCTCATTTCTTGATTTGTGTTGAATCTTTCAAAGTCAACTTCATTTAGTGTTACCAGATACAGTTTACTCATGCACGTAGTTCCCTGTGAAACAGTGAAGTGTTTGCATATAAGCTGCCTGCATTCTCCTGTACATGAAGCTTGTGCCTCAATGCCTTATTTCAATACAAGATAAATATTGTAAATAGTAGTTTTCAAATGTTGTCTAAGGGAATAATGAATAAAAAAACGAGGTATATTTAGTACAAATTATGTTTTTTGCTTGAGTATTTTTGATCTATGATTGATTTAATTCCTGGGTATGGAGGCCAACTGCATTTCAACAATACTTAATTACATAAATCAGTTCTACAGTAAGTGCAACTGGTGTAAGCAAGTTTGGGAACAGATGTGGTTCAGTTCTGGGCGCTTTGGATCGCAGTTTTTGTTGTTGTGGTTGTTAGTGGTGATGGTTGATTTTATTTTTTTTCTTTGGAGACAGGGTCTCCCTTTAACCCCAGGTGGCCTGGCCTGAAACTAACTATAATAGACAAGGCTAGCCTTGAACGTACAGAGATCCACCTGCTTCTGCCTCCTGAGTGCTGGTATTAAAGGTGTGTGCCACCATGCCTGGTGTGGGTCTCAGTTTTACGGGTGCTCAGTGCATCTTTCTGAGGCTATGAGGATCCTCCTGTGATCACAGCAGTTCTTGCATGGAGCTACGTCTTAAGCTTTGAGTCTGGAACATTCCCCAGAGGCTTATGTGCTTGAAAGCTTGGTTACCCATCTCTGACCATATAGGGAGGAGGTAGAGCCTAGGCAAAGGAAGTTAGGTCATTGAGGCTGTGCCCTGGAATGGTCCCCCAGCTCCTCCTCTCTGTCTTTCTTTGAGCCTTGTATGTCATAAGGTAAGTAGCTTTGCTCTGTCATCTGCTTCACCATAATGTAAAACCTCAGCACCAACTTGAAGCAACAGGACCAACTGCCTGTGCCTTGAAGCCAGAAAATGTGATCCCGAGTAAACCTTACTTCCTTTGAAGCTGATGGTTCTCAGGTATTTTGTCATAACAGTGGAAAGCTCACCAGCACACTGCTAAATCATATCGCTGGAATAGTCCACCCCGAAGCAAGTTGCATTTCCTGATCTCAGCTTGGAAATGAAGGACCATCTCTTTTCCTTGTTGGGAGTCCAGCTGTAATTTGTGCTTGGGGCCTTCCCTGGACAGGAGGCTTTGTCAACGCCTTCCAGGGGCTGCTATCGCTTTCCCATGCCACAACTTGATTTTTTAACAGGCAGAGACAGAGTCACCACTATAATTCTTTGTCAAATCAAACTCGCTCGGCCCTTCCACCTGCCTTGACAAGACCACCAGACGTGCCCTGTAGAATCCCTCTTTTCCAACTTTCTTGAGAGAAATGAGAGTTAATTTGTCAAAGGCAATTTGCAACCTGAGTTTTCAAGGGAAGGACATGGGCTCCCCTGAAGGCATCTCCTGTTGAAAGAATCTGGTTGTGGAGGTCTGTGGACCCTGAGATTCAGCTGCTTAGCTCTGGGTAAATTACAGGCTGTCAGCACAGCCCTAGGTGTTGCCGGGCTGAGCACAGAGTGCTCCTGTGAAGGTGGTGTGTTCATCTGTCCCAGGTCACAGGCCTCGCCTGTGCCTGGGATCCCAACAGAACAGGCCCTGTTATATCCTGTATTTCCTTTGTGACTGACTGCTCTTGCCAGAGAGCGTGCTGTGGTTCACAGAGGAATGCGTGTCAGGTATAGGGAGTGGTGTGCAGTTTTCCCTTTGTGTAAAATAAGGGAAAGAAGGAAAAACCCAGCTATCATTCTGTATCCAGAGGAGAGAGCTAGACCCATAGTACCAGGAAGACTTGAGGAGGCACTGGGCATATGGCACTGAAGAAGAAGAAGCGTTTGCAGATGGATACAGCTGGGTCTGTGAATACCATCTGGTGCCTCCCTAAGGCTTCTCCATAAAAGGGAAGAGTGGGGTGTGTTGGAAATCTTAGTGTTCAGTGGCATCTGTCATAAAGAACAGCAGCCTGCCTTGGATGTTATAGTCACCCTTCCCTAAAACGGCAAGCGGTCTTTCATGATGGACAATGCTGACTGGACACAGTAACTTCACCTGTGTGTGTGTGTGTGTGTGTGTGTGTGTGTGTGTGTGTGTGTATGAGAGATAGAGAGAGAGAGAGAGAGAGAGAGAGAGAGAGAGTTCATAACCAGAGAACTTTTTGTACACTACTAACTCTACTTAAGTGAGAGAATCTCTTTTCTAGACTTTTTCAGAACAAGAGACAAAACCAAAATACTTAAATAAAACAAATGAGTGAATGCTGAATGGACAAGTTTCTATTTAGAATGTTATGGAGATATACAATTCCCTTACAGTTAGAATTTTGTTATCTATTGCTGTATAAAGTAACACTACCCCATAATCTAATGCTTTAAACATGATAGTGTGTGTTTGTGTGTATGGGCCTATGTGTACACCCTCTTGTGTACACCTGTGGATGCAGAGGTCAGTGTCAGATGCTTTCTTCCATTACTCTCACCTCTCCCCACTTATTTTTGGTGTTTTTGAGACAGGGTCTCCCTGTAGTCCCAGCTGGCCTGGAACTTGCTATATAGACCAGGCTGACCTCAATCTCACAGAGCTCTGCCTTCCTCTGTCTTCTGAGTGCTCGGATTAAAGGCATATGCCCTCTTTTTTAAGACTCGCACTGAACCCAGAGCTCACTGAGACGTTACATTGGCTGGCTACTGGACTCCAGGGATCCCCTGTCGATCCCGCTTCCAGTCCTGGGTTAATGACCTGTATCGCTTTGCCTGGCTTTCTTTACATAAATGTTGGGGATCTGAACTCAGGTCCACATGCTTGTACAGAAAACACTTTATTCTCCAAGTCGTCTCCCGCATCCTAAAAATGATAATGTTTTGAGCCACACAGTTTTGGTTGGTGGTTTCTTATTTGGACTCTTCTGGCTTTGATAAAGTTCCACTGTGCAAAAGGCATCTGAAGACGTGACTGGGCTGGGCTGGCAAGTCTCTACTTGATGCTCCTATCTTAGAACTGGGGAGAAAGTGCTCCTTTCACCAAAGAACCCCACTGTGGATGGACTCTTTACAGGTCTTGGCTTCCTCTTTGCATGCCAGTCAAGTCCTAAGAAGGACAGTCTCAAGAGTGTTTTTGAGACAGACAGCTGAGTCTGGGCAGTTAAATTCCATTATAACCTATCAGAGGGCCTCTTCCTTTCCACAAGGTGGCTCACAGCAATCCCAGGGCCTGCTGTGATCTGGAGTTGGGAAAATAGACAGCTCTTGACAAGGGAGTGCCAGAGTCACATTGAAGAACTGCATGCAAGTGGAAATATTTGAGCCCCCTTCATTGGAAAGCACAGCGTAAGAGATGTTAAAGTCAAAATGGAATTTTAAAGCTCTTTGAAATCGGTGTGTACACATGTGTATCGTTAGAGCAGGTGAGCATAGGCTTCCAGTTTGCCGGTAGTTTTATTCATCATTCAGAAAACTTTTTTAAGCATTTTATTTATTGATTTATTTTACATGTATGAATGTATTGCCTGCCTGTATGTAAGCACATCTGTGTTGTGCAATGCCCACCGAGGTCAGAAGAAGGTGTCAAATCCCTTGGAACTTGAGTTACAGACAGTTGTTAGCTGCCACGTGGCTGCTGAGAATCAAGTCCTCTGCAAGAGCGTCTTAACCACTGAGCCTTCTCCCCATCCCTCAGAAAACTTAACGCCGGCATGTTACAAGCAATAAATGGTAAGATGAGGTAGATGGATAGAAAGAGAGAGAACAAGATGGATAGTAGTTTAGATGGAAAAAGACACAGAATAATATATGTGTGTGTGTGTGTGTGTGTCTTTAAAAATATTTTATTTATTTATTTTTAGTTTATGTGCATGAATGTATTGCCTGCATGTATGTAAACACACCCATGTCATGCATTGTCCTCGGAGGTCACAAGAGGGCATTGGATCTCCTAGAACTAGAGTTGTGGATGGTTATTAGCTGCCATGTGAGCACTGGGAACCAAATCCAGGTCCTCTGCAAGAGAAGCCAGTGCTCTTAACTGCTGAGCCATCTCTCCAGCTCCACAATATGTATTTATACATATCTGGTTTCATCTGTATGCATGCATATATGTGATATATTGTATAAGTAATATTATATGTGTATTTTTTTAAGACAGCATCTTACTATGTAGATCAGACTGGCCTGGAATTCACAAGAGATATGCCTGGCTATTCCGCTGGAGTGCCTCTGGAATAAAAGGCATATGCATCGTATTTATCTTGATATGTGTCTATGTTTGTGTATATATGTACTCTGTTTATCTGATTTAATCTATATGTGTTTGTGTGTGTGTGTGTGTATATTATCTTACCTTCTCTGCATATGATGGGGACCAGTGTATATGCCCAAGGAAGTGATCCTGTCCCAAGGTGAGAGATCAAGGCAGAACTGTCTGAGAACTGTTCAGACCAGCACAGGACAGCTAACAGCAAGCCATTCTTTGTGAGCCTCAGAGAAGAGGACAGTTAAAATAGCTGAGGCAAACTTTGGCCAGGAGAGTCCTTCCACCTGAATGCTGGCACCTCCCTGGAAGGTGCTACTTTAAAGAGGCGTTTGGTTGATCTGTAGAGCAAGACTGTGTTCAGTGTTAGTGTCAGTGGTTCTTAGCAGTTGTATTTTGACTGACGGTCTTGCCAGGCCCTTGCTGCCTCTATGTACAAGGAATGCGTCACTCATGAAAGTGGTATGGGGTGTGTGTCGGGGGAACTGGAAGGCTGGCGGTGTTCATACAGCATGGAAATGAGTGGGAGATAAAGGCAACTCCAGGACCCAGTTGCTATGGAGACCAGCTCTGTGATCGTGGTCCTTAGTTGACTGGTACCTGACATTGGTGGCCTGAATACCAGGTCCCTTTTGCTCTGTTCCAAACAAATTTTCTCAGATTTAAAATGGGCTTTGGGGCCAATTACAGTTGGACAGTTGGAATCAATCAAGCAAAATACAGCGTTTCTAACTCTCATGACTAAATTATTTATGTACTGACAGTAGTGGTTGACAGACATTTTCCATAAAGGACAAGGTTGTACATTGTTGGGGCTTTGCTGGGCATGTGATCTTGCATGCCATCCAGCTCTGCTGTGTGCTGTGAAAGCCCCTAAAGATGCTAGGAAGGTGACATCCCACAGTCCCTGGTGGAATGTTGTCATGGACACGTAATTTTTCCAGGCCACAAGATCTTTTGATGTGATGTTGAAGTATAATAACCATTCTTGGAGTTCTCAGCTGGGCCACATCTTCCCCTGAGGCCATCAATAGCTTGCTGCTCCCTGCATTCCTGTAGACCCAAATGAACAGGATCGGTGACTTAAGTAGCTTTTAGTGATATTCAGTTACTTTTCTTCCTAAAAAAAATCCTGAGAAAGACAAAATTCAATTTCAGATGAACACAGTTTGGCCTCTTTTTTGCATACAGATCTAAGAATTTTCACACAAATGTAGATAAGTTGTCCAAGCACTACTGAAGGTAGGAGGCAGAAGGTGCCGTGGCCCACAGAACTGCTGTGTGGCCTGCTTTACCCCATCTATGGGCTTTGGCAACCTCTGAGCTGTCTCCTGATTGGTTTGCCTTCTCTATAATGTCAGACTTGAGTTGCAGAGTTTCAATCCTCAGAGCCAACTTTTTCTTTCACTCAGCATGATTCTTGGCCTTTTTTGTACCATCCACTACAAGCGGCCTTTTTTGGGTGCTTATCGACCACTGCATGGCTGCCGCATGGCTTGATTGTCTCTTCACTTATTACAGTGGTTAATATTAACTGACAATTTTTGAGAGGACTTTGGATCACTTTGACACACTTCTGAGTGTGTCTATAAGGATGTTTCCAAAAAGGCTTAACTGAGCAAGGAAGACCCATCCTGAATGTGGATGACAGGATCCCATGGCCTTGGATCCCAGACTGAATTAAGAGAAAAAGGAGAAATCCAGCGGGCAGCAGCATTCCACCTCTGTCTGTGCTTCCCGACTGCAGATGCAGTCGGACCGCTGCCTCGCACTCCTGCACCATGTCTTCCCCTCCACCATAGACTGCATCTAACTATGAACCAAAATAAACCCCTTCTTCCTTAAGTGCTTTTGTCAGGCCTTCTGTCACAGCAGCGAGAGTAACTACCGCTCCCGTTGAGAGCAGTTGAACTGTTCTTAGTTTGGGGCAGTTACAGATAGGACCCCTTTAACGTACACATGCAGGTTATGAGAACATGGGTTCTCATTTTGGGATGCTAAATGCCTGGTGGTGAATTGCTGGCCATGTGAGAACCTGCATTTCCTAACAGCAGAGCTTGTAATTTGGAAGTCTCAATAGGAGACCAAAATTTTCTATTTCACATCCTTCTGGCCTACATTGTTTTCAGTGAGAAATCTGCCGTTGTGGACACCAGTTGATTAGAACTGAGCGAGTTTGGGGTGACATGGCCGTAGTGGCTTGTCTTCTCTCTGTAATTAGTTCTTCTAGGATGGCTCTTTTTATCCATTTGTCTCATTTTCTGAGGTTGATTTATGTGCTTAGGTATAGATTCTTGAGTTAACTGTTTTGTTTTTGAGCTCACTGAGTTTATTTTCTGAGTCTAATTTTTGCCTCATTTAGAAAATTAGGAGCCATTAGTCCTCTGTTGTTCCATTCTCTCCTTCCCCTTTCCCCTCTGGTTTTTTTTGAGACAGGATCTCCCTATAGCTTCACCTGGCCTGGAACTCACTGTGTAGACCAGGCTGGCCTTGATCTCACAGAGATCGACCTGCCTCTGTCTCTCCTTTATAAACAAGCTCAGTGCTTGGACTAAAGGCAGACACCACCATGCTCAGCTCATCCTCTCTTTAAACAATTTTTATTTTATATGTTTTTGTGTTTTGCTTGCACGTGTGTAAATGTGCCGTTGTGTATGAAATGCCCTTGGAAGCCAGAAGAGGGAATCAGATCTCCTAGTTATAGACAGTTGTTAGCCATCATGCGCATAGGAACTTGGGTCTGAACTTGGGTCCTCTGCAAGAGGAGTCAGTTCTCTTAACCAGTGAGCCATCACTCCAGCCCGAATTCTGTAATTTTTATTGATAGTCCCTATCAGGTCTTTGTTTCGGTTCATGCAGATTTTTTTCTTCTTATCAGAAGTTTTCATTCCCAAATTCTTGTTTTTTTTTTTTTTACCGTATTTATTATTCATATTTTATGTATATGAGTGTATTGCCCAAATATATGAGAGTGTACCTGTGTCATGCAGTGCCCTCAGAGGTCAGAAGGGGGCATGGATCCCCTGGAACTTGAGTTATGGAAGGATGCTAGCTGCCACGTGGGGGCTGCGAGGGTTCTGTGTAACGGCAGCCAGCACTCATCCACTGACTTATCTCTCCAACTCCCTCTAATTCTCACTTTTAAAAGATAATTTTCAAGTCTGTGTAGAGACTACCTTTTGTTTCTTGTTGAAGTTGCCCTTACTTGTTGGTGGATTTTAATCATGTATTCTTGAATCTAATTCCAATGTCTGCAACATCTTGTTAATGCATATTGGTTATTTCCTGTAATGGAAGATTTAAATACGGTAGCTTGTTTCTGAGGTGTGCTGGTGCTGTTTTGTCCTGTGGGGCTTCTCACACTCTTCTGAGTTGGGATCTGTTTGGGTCGGGCTGCAGGCTAGAGGGGTCTGTGTGCCTGCAGTGCTTCCCCTGTTTTGGAACCTTTGCAAAACAGCTCAGATCCACCCCAGGTGTCCATCACTCTCTGACCTGTCCTGCATGAGGTGGTGCTCTGTTTTGCAGTTCTCTTTGAAACCTCTCTTTGGGGACAGAACCACACATGGGTAGCTCGTGTGTGGTCTCCAGAGTTTATAAACAAGCTAAGGGATTGGGTTTGGGAAGTGCTTTATTTTTTATCATGCCCCTGGAGGTCTTCTTTCCGTCCTTCAGCACTGAGTTTGGGTTTTAATTACCTTGTTCACCTTGATCATGCCTAGGTCTGGGACCAAGTAGTTGGAGAACAGAGAAAAAGAGAAAGAAAAAAAGACCAAGTTCTTGTTCAGGTACATCTTGAACCCCAACCCGTGGCTTCCCAGCTGGGTTCTCTGATTGTTAAGGGTGCCAACCACTGTTACTTCTCCCACTGCCACCTCTGTAGCACTGTGTGGAGGCCAGAGCTTGTGTGTGCGTGTGTATATAGACCAGAGGGATATGTTGAATGTCTTCCTTGATCTTTATACTATTTTTTTAAAGCCAGGATCTCTCACTGAATATGAAGTATCCATTCTGGCTAGACTGGCTGGCCAGTGATCTTGAGGGACCTACCTATCTTCCTCTCACCACTGTTACTGGGAAATTATAGGCATGAGGCACTGTGTCTGTTTTTCTTTATTTGTGTTCTGGGGTTCAGAACTCAGGTTTGCATGGTAGACACTTTACTGATTAGGCCATCTCTCCAGCTCCCTAAAGCTTACTGATACTATTATTGGCATATGTATATGTATGGTGTGCGTGTATTTTTGCATGTGTGTGCAGATGGACATCTGTCCATGTATTTGTGAGCCCGGAGGTTGATGTCAGATGTCTTTCTGGATTGCTCTCTGCCTTATACATTGAGACAGAATCTCTTGCTGAACCTGGAGCTTGACTGCTGTTTTGGCTAGTCTCCTTGACAGCTTACTCCAGGGATTCACTGTCTCTGCCTCTCAAGTGCTAGGATTACAGGCTGCGTCCCTCATGGTCACCCAGCTTTTACATGGGTGCTGAGGATCTGAACTGTGGTCTTGATGCTATGTGTTAAGCACTTTACCTGCTGAGCTGTCTCTCCAGACCACTAACACTTATTTTTAAACAAAGTTAAATTAAGACTCCTATACTGTTGTTAATTAACACCTGAGTAGCCCCCGTGCTTCCAGGGAGGGTTGGATTTGGGTCTGTGTGAAGAGAACGGCTCTATTTATTTTCTTGCCGGTTCACTGTAAAGTGTTTCTTTCCACTGTGGCTCCACTGCTGTAACCCAAGGCTGAGTGTCATGACTTACGTGATATAGGAAGTACTTGTGACTTCCAGGCATGTGGCTCAGTTTGGATGGCACCCTGTCTGGGAAGAACTCTCTGTGTAGCAGTTGTAAGGAAATATCTCTTGTGTCATAGTGTTGGAATGTGGGCCTTATTAAACATCACTGGCAATTTGGGTTTAGCTGAGTCCCTCCTTTCAGAGGTCAACTGGCTGACAGGGCCCCTGGGGAACTAATGCCAGGTGCCCATATTTTGAAAATAAAATGTTACCATACTCTTGTTTATCTTTATTTTATCTATCATCTATCTATCTATCTATCTATCTATCTATCTATCTATCTATCATCTATCTATCTATCTATTTTTTGAGATCAGGTCTCAGTAGCACAGGCTGGCCTAAAACTAACTATATAACCCAGGCTGGTCTCCAACTTATGGTGACCCTACTGACTCACCTTCCTAAGTGTGAGATTGCAGTGTGAGCTGCTATGCAAAACTTTAGAAGGGTTTAAGGAGCCATAAGGATTCATTTGCAGAGAGTTCATTTGTTTCTGGCTTAGATGATAATATTAACCTGAATATATTAGGTTACATGCTGTGCTTTTAAAAATGATGTGACGAACCAGGTGGGGTGGGTCGTACCTGAAATCCCAGCTTGCAGGAGGTTGAGGCAGGAGAAACTGAGGGGATTCTTAGTCTCATTAATAAAAGAATTTAGAAATGGACTCAGAAGGAAGCTTGAGGGCAGTTTTATTAAGCATTTAGTCAAAAAAACATGGTGCAGGTTAGGTGAAAATCTCAGCAACCACCACGGAGAAAAGTCGTGCCTTTTAAGTTAGGCAGGAAAGGAAGGCAAAAGCACTCCCAAGAGGGGAAGTGGTCTGAGCCGAGCCAGGGAGAGAGCCACAGAGCATTGACCCCAGTGGGCTGAGGTCTTTTACAGTTCCTTTACCTGCCCAGTTGTATTTTTTAAGAGTTTTTTTTTTTTTTTAATGAAAAAAAAAATGTGTGTGAATGCTTTGACTGCATGTATGTAAGTGCATCAGAATGGTGCAGTGCTCTCAGAGGCCAGAAGAGGGCTTCAGATCCCTTGGATCTGAATTTCTATGCGGGTGCTGGGAGCAGAATCTGGGTCCTCAGCCATTGTTCTTAGCTGCTAGGCTGTCTCTCCAGCTCCTAAAAGGTATTTCCTGGGCTTTGAGCAAAAATAAAGAAATGAGGTATACAGTTGAGTTATTTGATTCCTTGCATCTCTAATTTGGGGACTCTTGGAGTGTCTCTTGCTGGTACCAAGCTTGTAAACTGCCAGTTCACGGATTAAATAAGGGGGTGTGCCTTCATGTGGTTTCCCCTTTTTGTCCGGGAAAGAACTTACTGAGAGCTCTTAGGCTCTTTATTGCTATGTGGAGTCATTTTATTTGAAAACCATATTGAAAATGTCTTAGCCTTAGTTTGTACTTTGGCAGTTTTGTAGACTACAGTCTTTCTTGGCTGTTGGGGAGAGCATTTTGCAAGGCGCCATACGTTTCCCCTGGAGGGGAACTCTGGTGGCCTTGAACTTACCATTTACAAAGCTTGTGGATTAAATCATTGTTAAGGAATTTTATCTTCATGATCCTCTTCCTTCCCCTTAGGAGCAGACAGAAGGGGGTGTGTAACATCAGCATAAATGAAACATACAGCCATTAGGATTCACCAGATGTGATTTATCTGTTCCCTTTGTCTTTTAAGTAAGTTGTCTGAAATCATCCTGGCCTGAAAACATTTCATTCTCTCAGCGCTTTGGCAAGCCGGCAGGGACACAGGGAACAGGGAATTCTCAGGACTTCTGCTTAGAAGGAGAATCAGGGCCTGAGAGTATCCTGGCAAGGTGATCAGCTTGCTGCAGACATGTGATTCATGTGACTTCCACAGCCTCGGCCAAGTCCCTTTGCACACTTTAATCTATGACAGCCTTTTCCTACAAACTTTGGTGGACGAATTTATAAAGTATAAGTCATAATCACTGGTGCAACTTTAAAGACAGGACTAGACTTCCTTGTCCCCCTCTCCGTGGTCATGGACAGTGCTTCTCTTACTCCTCCATCTCTAGGGGTCTCATGTCCCCATGGCCGTGTTCCCAGCCTCCTGGGGATCTGGGAGGTGGGGGTCTAAAGTAGGCTTGATGGCTGGGAGATGAACCAAGAGTTTTCTCCATTGTAAGAACTAGAAATGCTCTGGCTAAAAGCCAGACAGCTCCTCAAGGATTCTGTTTCTTAGGCATCTGAGAATATAGCTGTGATAGAAAAGGACATTAATCTCTTATGACAAGGATGGGAGTCTTGAATGCTATAGTTTGGGTCAGGAATGTCCTCAGAAGCCCATGTGTTAAAAGGTTCCTAGCCTGTGGTGCTATTGGGAAGGGGTGGGGTCTGGTTAGAGGAAGTTATGTCATTAAAGGGGTGCCTTTGAGGGATACTGGAACCCCAGCTTCCTGTCTCTTTCTACTGTTGGCCATCATGAAGTTAAGAATCTTCCTCCCACCGTGCTGTACTGCGCCTACAGGCCCCGGCACTGCCTCGGAGTGGATTGGCCTTCTGAGGCTGAGCTGAGGACGACCTTTCCTCTATCAGTGCCACAGAGAGGAGGCTCCCGCCGGCTCATCCACCAGCTCCTCATTCACCCGTTTGCCCCGTGGAGTCTGCTGCCGCCTCCCTGCCTTTTCTCTTCTTGTTCTGTAGTTACTTGAATTTGTTCTCCTTCCTTCCCATTTCCAGCATCTTAAAATTAGTCTTAAAAATTTTGTTTTTATTATATATTAATTATGCACAATAATAGATTTTATGACAACATTTTCACACATGTATACATTCTGGTTTAATTATATTCACTCCCTATTACCATCTCTTGTTCCCCATCCATTCCTGTGGATCCCCTTCCTCTTCCCAGTTAGCTGTGCCCCCCACCATGACTTTCATTAGAGTTGCCTCTAAGGAAGTGTTTGCTAGGGATTTCCCAAGGAGCAGGAGCACCTTGCTAGTGGATACACCACTGAAGAAGATATCACTTTCTTTCCCAGCAGCTGAAAGCTGCCTGTATATCTTTAGGGACAAGTGGGACCTCTAAGAGCTCCTTCCCTCTTTTTGACAAGGGTCTTGCCATGTAGTCCTGGGTGGCTGTGAACTCATGATCCTCCTTCCTCTACCTTAACTCTGTTGGGATTACAGTTGTTGCATCGTCATACCATACCTGTCTTTGATCTTTTTTTAAAAAAATTTTATGTATTATTTTTATGTGTATGCATGTTTTGCCTGCATGTATGTAAGTGCACTCGTGTTGTGCAATGCCCTTGGAGGTCAGATGAGGGCACTGGATCCCCCTGGAACTAGAGTTAGGTTGTTAGCCACCATGTGGGGTGCTGGGAGTCAAACCCCAGGTCTTCTGCAAGAGAAACCAATGCTCTTAACCACTGAGCCATCTTTCCAGCTCCAGTCCTTGTTCATTTCACGTTCATTCTTAAGAGAACTGAACCCTCCCCACCACTGTGGTGCTGGGATTGAACCTAGGACGTCATGCATTCTGGGCAAGCACCTTGCCGCTGACCTTCTAGTTCTTTCTGCACTTGAATGTTTCACATGCCATGAAATTTGCTGCTGAAAACATCCAACTCAGTGCTAGTTAGTGTTTTTAGAGAATTGTGCTTTCACCAGTCAAATTTTTACATCATTTTCATCACACCCCAAAGATACCCCATACCCGTTAGCTATCATATCACCCTCTGTCCTCCAGATCCCTCAGCCCTAGCCCTGACTATCTGCTAATGTCCCCTCTGTCTTGAATGTGTCTCTTCTGCACGTTTCATTTAAATGATCTCTTTGTTTCTGGTTCCTAGTAAGATGTTGAGGGTTCGTTCATGCTGGAGCGTATGTCCATGTTTATTTCCCTTCATGGTTGAATTGTATTCCATTGTTCTGAAATGGCAATTCTACTTGTTGGTGTATGGAGTTTTGGGTTGTTTGCATATTGTGGTCTTTAGAGGAATCTGTCCCTGAGCATTAGTGTGCAGGTTTTTATGTATACATTACATGATTTCATTTCAATTCCTAGGGATTGCTGGACCCTATGGTAACTCTTTGCTTTCCAGTTGGAAGGACTGCCAGGCTGTTTCATAGCACTTGCCATCCAAATTCCAATCAGCTGCGTGTGAGTTTTAATTTATCTGCATCCTCTTAACCCTCCACTGTCCTTCCCTTTCTCCCTCCCTCCCTCCATCCCTCCCTCCCTCCCTCCCTCCCTCCCTTCCTCCCTCCCTCGTGTGTGAGCACGTGAGCTTGGGTACATGTGCATTTATGTGCGTGTGGAGGCCATCAGTCAGACTCTGTTAACCACTTCTTACTATGTCTTTTTGATTAGAACCATCTGTTTTAGTTTTGTTTCCTCTTGCTGTGATAAAATACCCTTACAAAAGCAACTCAGGAGAGGAAAGGGTTTGTTTTGGCTCACAGTTCAGGGTTACAGCCCAATATAGCCAGGAAGTCCCAGCAGCAGGAGCTTGAGAGAACTGGTCACATCACATCCACAGCCAGGAACAGAGAACAGTGGATTAATGCATGTGTGCTACTGCTCGACTTACTTTCTGTATTCTTATATATAGTTCAGAACCCAGGGCCTAGACCCAGGGCATGGTGCCACCCATTTTCAGGCTGGATCTTACCCCATTGTCATAATCAATACAATCTCCACACAGAGGTGCCCACAGGCCAACCGAATGCATACAGTTTCTCATTGAGACTCCTTTCCCAGGTCATTCTACATTGTATCAAGTTGACAGTTAAGACTAGCAGTGCCGTCATAGTTCAGATATGTGTACTTGGATGGCTAACAGTGTTGAACATCTTTTCTTGGGTCTGTTTGCCATTTGTGCCTTGTGGACTGCATACATCCTTGTGTCTCACAGAGTGGGTTTGAGGATAGACCGGGTCTTTTATGGTTATCCTAGTGATGATCTCTCTAGGTGGAGGTGTGCACCCCTGTGTGACTCCAACATCTGTCTATCCAAGGGAAAGACTGTTCTCAGGATCTTCAATCTAGGATAAAAAACTCCAGAAAATACTCCGACCTTCTGTGTGTGCAAGAGAACGACTTCCAAATGCTCTTGGGCAAGGCAGAATCACCTTTCCCAGAGCTTTTGCATGTTTTTTCGTCCTCTCTGTAGGGGTCTCCTTAGTTCCTGTGGGTGACCAACCAGACTTGTACTCCTGGACCAGGCTACCTGGCTCCCTCCTCAGAGGTCAGTCTTTGGAAGGGAGTACCTCCGTACCCCGAGTATCGTGTGTTGCAGGTATTATCGTGTGATACAGGTGTTATGTGTGTTGCTCAGGGGGTAGAGGCTCAGGAAGCAGATGCTCACCTCTGATCCCTGGTTCTGTGTCCTGCCTCATGAAGGAGACAGGAAGCAGACTAGTTCTGATTCCTGCTTCTGTCTCCTGCTGGACTCAGGCTTTCTTTGCAATCTTTCCTCATCTGGAAGCCATAGGCAGGCGTTGGACTGCATCTGTAATTAAGATTCCCTATGGCATATAGAAACTCTGAAAGCTAAATGCTCTTTCTATGAATGTACAACGTGATTCTATGAATGGATGTTATTGTAAATCAGGACTTGCCTCCATGTGTGAAAGGCATTAAAGATCTGCAGTTCTTCTGTTAACTGGGATCATGTCTTCAGTGTAGAACCTCAGCCTGGCCCTGCCTTCTCCCCTCCACACAGTCTTTGCTTCTGTAGTGCTCTTGTAGGTACCTCCTGGTGACTTGAGCTGCTGTGACTACTGGCCAAGAGAGTTTGTGAACACACCTATCTGTTGATGCAAATGTGTTCCTGTGAATCCGTGCGTGCACGCTTGCTTGTAGGTCTGTGGGTGAATCCTCAGACTTTTTTCATTGCCCGTGTGAATTATCAAGGGTCACTCCCTCTCTCCTGATAGTCCTCAATGTGTGACCAGGAGCTCAAGTTGGTGATTTTAGGAACTTGGGTTCTGTCCCTGGGGCCTACCTATTGAACCATATGTGTATGGTCTTTGCTCTGAGGTGCCTCAGTCCAGTGAGCAGGTCACGCCTGGCCTTTGTTCCTTCTTTCCTGGGCAGGATAGGGGTTGGATTCTGGGTGGGAACCAGGCTTCATGTTTTGTATTTGCTGGGCTAGGGGGCCAGCATGCACTCTCCTAAATCCAGACAAGGACCTGTGGGTGAAGTCTTCCCCCTCCTTCTCCATGTTAACCCTCTTATTTTCTCCCGTTCATTTCAACAGGATTTATGCTTGATTAAGTTACTCTCTTTTATCATAATTAAAGAAAAATGTGGTGGGAGAGCGTTTAGGACTGTGTTCAATGAAAACCAGATTGTTGAACCTGCAGCGAAACAAGGGCGGCCCTGTTGCTCCCAGCCCCGCCCGGGAGCCTCTGCTGGGCACAGGAGGAAGGAGGCAACCTGAGCTCTCCGGGAGGAAGTCCCTGCTCTGCCTGTCTACCCAGATGATGGGGAGAGGCAGTGGCACAGCCAGAGTATGTCACCTCTTGGTCTGCATCCTCCTGGGAGCCATTGTACCACTCTCTGCACCATAGACACCTGGGGAGTTACTGCAGACCTCCATATACAAAGACCTCTGTTGAAGCCTGTGAGTGCCTTAGGAACAGGATCTGTTACGAGGTTTTCTGCAAGTGTGTTTGTAGTGGATTTGGTCACCAGCCCCATAAAAAGCCAAGGCAGTGTGAAAGCCCTGTGGTTGTCCTGGTGGTCAGAAAGCCTTGGTTAAGATTGGCCGTGGGGTGGTCTCTGTGGAGAAAGGAAGATAATCTTGTTCTTCTGACAGCCGAGATCACAGTTTGGGTTCTCTGTCTCATTATTAAAAGAATTTTAAAATGGAAGGAAGCTCGAAGACAATCTCATTAAAATTTAAAAGAGAAACAGCAAGACAGACAAGCTGACAGTCTTGGCAGCTGCCAGGAGGAGGGGAAATGGAGAGAGGAAAAGCCATGCCTTTTAAGTGAAGCACAGAGGCAGAGAAACAGAAAGCCCGGAGTGTCTGGGAAAACGTGCTTTAGGCTTCTGGCCAGTATCCAAAATGGAGATAAAGAAAAAAGCAAAACGAAACATGCTTAGTGCTAAGCCAAGGTCCTAAGTTCAGAAGGTTCCAGGCTCTCATATCCAGGGACACATGGTTAGAAATAGAAATAGACAATGTATTAGTTATTTTGCTGTTGCTGTGATAAAACACCATGACCAAGGCACCTTCTAGAGGTAAGAGTTTATTTGGGCTTTTACTTCCAGGGGGAAAGAGTTCATCGCGGCAGGGAGGTGTGGCAGGACGCAGCGGGAGCAGAAAACTGAGCACTCACATCTTCAAGCATGGGCAGGAATCAGAAAGAGCACGTTCCAATTAAGACAGGGCTGTGAACTCTCAAAGCTTGTCCCCTTGCTGGCTTCCTCCAGCAAGGCCACACCTCCAGCAAGGCCACACCTCCAGCAAGGCCACACCTCCAGCAAGGCCACACTTCCTAGGGATTCCATGTTCACCCCAGATAGCATCACCAACTGGGGACCATATAACAAGTGTTCAAATACTTGAGCTTATGGGGGGCACTTCTCCTTCAAACCACCGTAGTCAGTTTCAAAAATAGAAGTGGGCTAAGGGGCTAAGGAAAGAACCCCAAAGCATTGGGCCACGAGGTATTAGCTTTGTAGGATCTTCTTCGCCGCACTCACTGTTTTCAGGGTTGTATGGCTTGGATTTTTCTTAAGCATGCTTTTTGTTAGATGAAGCCCAGGCTGGGAAGGGTTTCCAGTTTCCCCTGCCTGCTGGCTTTCCATATGCTAATCTTGATCTTTCAGGTTCCAGTCACGGTTCTCCTTCACAGTTTCTGTGACACTTGTGCACCTGCAGAGTTAGGTGCAAGGAGAGGATATGACATCAAGGGAGAGGGCCTCCAGGGAAATCCAACAATGGGCTCGGGGTCACAGTCTGCTTCTCTTTGGGCCATAATACACAGAGTATGCACTGAATCCTTCTGAGGGTAGGACTGTTTCTAGGGTGGGAGCCCAGAATTCTGCCTCATCCTGCAGCCTCAAGGGGCACCTAAGGAAGCAAGGTATGGTAGAATTAGTTTCTCTGTCTCTTGTGGTATAAGGATATACCCAGTGCATAGAGTCTCATGTGACTCACGCTAACCTGAAATTTGCTTTGTGACCTTGGAGTCTGATCTTCCTGCCTCCTCCCAAGTGCTGGGGTTACAGGCATGTGCCACTATGCCAAGGGTCGAACTCAGGACCTTGCCAGGCAAGTACTCTGCCAACTGAACTACAACCCCAGCCCAGTGCATAAGATTCTGTTGATGACTGTAGGGTTTGCACGTGCAAAGCACTTAGAGTAGGGAAGTGCTCATCAAGTGCAGGAATGGTCATTATTGTCATGGGCTGTCTGTCTATTTAGAAGGTGGAACCTCGGATCAGGATCTTGTAGCAGTGTTCTGTGGCTGCCATAGCAAAACACCCCATAAGCTCAGCTTAACAACAGAAGTTTCACTGCTGTGGAGGCTGGAAGTCCAGGTGTGTGTAGGGCTGCTTTCTGTAGAGGCCTCTCTCCTGATAGATTGTGTCTTGACTTCCTCTCTTTTTCCCTCCATTTCTAGTTGTGATAAAATACCCTGACAAAAGCATCTTAGGAGAGGAGAGGGTTTGTTTTGGCTGACAGTTCAGGGTTACAGCCCATTATAGTGGGGAAGTACAAACGGAGTTTGAGAGAACTGGTTGCCTCACATCAATAGTCAAGAGCAGAGAGCAGTGGATTAATGCACGCATGCTGGTGTTTGGCTTGTTTTCTTTATTATTTCATTTTGCTATCTGGATGTTAGTATACAAATGTTCCCAGCGGGGACAGCACGGTGTAATGGGACCAATGCCCTTTATTCAGATGTTATTAAAACAACAACAACCACCACCACCACCACAACAACCACATGCCAGGTGTGATGGCATACACCTTTAATCTCAGCACTTAGGGCCAGAGGCACGTGGATCTCTGTCAGATTAAGGCCAGTTTGATCTACATAGGGAGTTCCAGGCTAGCCAGGGTTTCAGGGAGACTCTGTCTCAAACAAAGCAAAGTAAAACAAAACAAAACAAAACAAAGGAAAACCCAAAGCTTTGCTGGAGTGCTTGAAAGTGAATGGCATGGTTCAGAGTCTGCTCTAGCCACATCTGGGGTCTCATTCCTCTTCTGGAAAATAATCAGTTTACATACAGCTTTAATCTGTTTGTATACTTTAGTCTTGGTTTTGACCTTCAGGAGGTTCTCAGGAAAAGAGTCCTTTACTGACTTCATTGAGTGGTATCTCTCCTTGACGGATTGGAATTGGCATATGGGTTATTAGAAATAGTAATCAAGAAATAAGGTCAAACCAACACGTTTCCTCCTCTTCATTCTCACAGAACACATCCCTCCTTCAGTGTGAGAAAACTCTACTGTCATTAGTCTCCTGCCCCAGGTGATAACCTCTGCTAGTCTCTGCTTGCTCTGAAGTATTTCATAATATAAATAACTTTTTCTCCAACAGACTCATCTGTTTTTCATTTCGAGGTGGTTTTGACCATGTGGGATGGGGGATACTGACTGGCTGGCTAGGGGCTGCTGGCTCCTGCACTCTTCCGTCCTGGACTGTGAGTCCAGTGGGTGTTGCTTTCAAGATCAAAGATAGACTCAAGCCCAGCCTAGTAGAGGAATTTGAGCTCCAGGGAGCGTCATGTTGGGTGGTAGTGGAGATATAAAGAAAATCTTTCTGTCTGCCAAGTTCCCTGGCTAGGAAGAGCTGGGTCCTGAACTGTGCTGGGTGGGCATTCTCATCCCTGACCGCCCACCTTAGTCTTGACATGTTCCATCTGGAAATCAGAAAAACAGCCCCAAGGAGACCTGCTGTGGATTGGGTGGCTGAGGGCCTGTCTGTTCAGCTGACCCAGCACTGCTTCCTCTTTCATCCTCCTGTCTCCTGTGAAATTGGGGGTGGGAACTTGGTGTGGAGGGCTTGTGATCTGTGTGGCTTGAAGACGGAAACTACCTCTTTTTCTGGGATCTACTTTCCATTTAGGGACTTGGGATTTATTTTCTATAAACACATCTTGTGTTTAAAGGACCTCCTCCACAGGTTAGGATTCTGTAGTCAGGCCTGTGGTCCTTAGTACCCACTGGCCCTAACAAAAAGTCAGGCATTCTTCTAAAATTTTTTAAAAATTGCACTGTGTGGGTATGTGTGCATGTGCAATCGCATACACATCCATATAGGATGGCTTGCATGTACACATCCATATACGATAGCTTGCATGTGGATATCAGAGGACAACTTTCAGGAACTGATTCTTTCTTTCCAATATGTGGGTCCTAGGAATCTAACTCAGTTATCAGACTTGGTGGCAAAGCATCTTTACATGATGAGCGATCTTGCCCTGAGGTGTCAGGTATTCTGCTGGTGCACATCAACTAGCTCTTTAGTAGTTACTTCTCCCTGGCTCCCAGCAGTTTGAAGAGTCAGCCTATGCCAACACCTGCAATTGGTCGTCTCCGTTGAGGTGTATATTGTAAAGCGGGGGCGGGAGGGGGGGAGACCTCAAGTCCTTGATCAACTTTCCACTTTCCCTGTTTGCCACTTCTAGTGATGTCATGTGTGTGTCTCTGGACCTTTGCATATGATGTTCCCTCATGTTTTGATGTCCTTTGCTCTGCTCAGTGGGACCTTCATGCGGTGTGCTGTGGTTATCCTGGTATCTAAAGCAGATATTGTCTCTAGCATGTTTTCTGCGCTTGCACAGCTAATTTCTGGAGGCACACTTACAACTGAAGTCATGAGTGTTTGGATGCCATGCCCCATAGGAGGCATTGGGGAAGTACATGAAAAGATATCTTTTAGCTCACTGGTTTTCCAAGTCTCTTTTTCTAAAGCTGCAGAGTTTAGAGGAGGAGCGGAACTACAGCACGGGGGCCTTGTGGGAAGGACCATGGAGACAGGCAAGACTGGACACTCCTAGCCCCTAGCCCACTTGAATAACTGGCTCCATGATATTTTGAGGGTGCACCTTTAGCTGAGATTTTCTGTGCAGCCTTTGGTTCTCTGTTGAGCCTGCCTTCAATAACTGGGGCAGCCGTACCAAAGAGCCACAGACTGCGCAGCTGACGTATACATGTGTTTGTCACTCACCATTCCGGAGGCTGCCAGCCTAAGGTCCAGATACTGGTTGTCTCAGTTTTCTTTATGGGTGCTTGTCCTGGCTTGTAGACGACAACTCTTGGTGTATCCTCATTGGCAGCATGGAGAGGTGGCTCCATGTCTCTTTCCCTCTTTATAAGGTAACAGCTGTAGGACTAGACCCTTTCCCCTGTGCTCTCTTGTCATCAAATACAGAACATGTTGGAGTTTGTGTATCAATATAGTCTGAGGGGCACAACTGGAGGCATTAGCAAACTCTTCAGAACTACTATACAACATGTGTAGCTCATGTATGTGTGTATGTGCGTGTGTGTGGATATCACAGGTCAGCCTTGACTGTCATTCCTCAGATGCTGTCCACATTTTTGAGAGAGGGTCTCTAATTGGCCTGGAGTTCAGCAAATAAGCGAGCCTCAAGGATTGGCCTGTGCCCACTTTTCTAGTGCTAGAATTACAGGTGTGTGTCACTATGCTCAGCTTTAAGAAAACCTTGTTATGAGGTTCTAGAGGACTGAAGTCAGGTCCTCGTGCTTACAAGGCAGGCAGTGTACCAGCTGAGCTTTCAGCCCTGCTGACATTCTCAGTATATTAATAACTTCTCTGTTGCTGTGGTAAATCACCATGATCAAGGCAACTTACAGAAGAAAGAATTTATTTGGCTTACAGTTCCAGAGGGATAAGAGTCCATCAAGGTGGGTAAGTATGGCAGGAGGCAGCCACACTTACCAATATGCTTGTTCCCTCCTCCCCTGACCTAGAAAGCCCCCTGCAGTGGTTTCTTCTGCCTCTTGCTCCTCTGAGGATTGTGATCTTGGTTGCATTGGTGCATATGCTTTTCAGAATTCATTATAATGTACCCCTAAGGGACAAATGACACCCAAGCAAAGTTGATTTAAAATCTTTCCATGGTGAGAGATGGATGTTATAGTGGGAGGGAGTTGGGGACTTAGTGCTGGAAAGGCATAGATTGGGAACCTTTGGGGCTGTCTGGCTTCATTCCTATGTACTAGTGGAGCAAGTGGGTTTTGCATAAGACTTGCTTGCTGATGCCTTGTGGCCTGGGGTTTACCCAGTGAGATGACTTGGGAGTCTGGGATTTGGGATAAAGAGTGGCTTTGCATTCTTGAGCTGGGCAGCTCTAGAAGATAAGTCCTGAATGAGTCAAGGCCTGGCTTCCCAAGGACAGCTCTGGCCTCAGGCTTGACAGTGGGGGTGGGGATGCTTTAGAGGCTCCATAGGCTCCTTCTGCATTCTCCTATCTTGGGATAGAGTATCTGCTGAGAGGCCTTCTTACCTTGCCCTTAGCACTTCAGGGTGCGGAGGGCAGTGACTGGCCTGGAGGGAAGGCCAGGTGTCTGGAAGGATAGCCAGAACCCCAGCGTACCCCTGTAAACTGTTCCTTTTTTAGTAGAGTCAATTTTGAACTGTGTCTCCAGCGTATTTTGCTTTATTTAGCGACATTTTGCAAACCATGAAATGCTTGCTTTAAATTAGGACAGATGTGTGGAAAATGCAGGAAGACCTTCTTCCCCTTCTCTCAAAAACATGCAGCAGACCGCAGCAATCTCCCTCTTCTGCATACAGCACAAAATACCTTTGGCCCAGTCATTTCACTGGGGTTCTTTCTCCTTTTCTTTTTAATCTGAGCAACTGTGAAAGTTCCGGAAACAGACTACAGCATCTCAAGGAGTAATGGGTAGAGTGGCCCAGCCAGAGCCTGCAGGACTCTATGTGGACAGCTAAACAAGTTAAGCTCACCTCCTTATTTTAGACTGAGAAGGCCAGCAGATACCATGCTGCAAAGGACTGAGTTTTGCCACCCACCTCCCTCAGTTACAGAAACAGAGAGGTCCTGATGTTCTGAAGACAGCCCAGAGACCACTAGTGAAACAGCTTGCTTGATGGAGGTTGGCAGAAAGCACACAGTGTTTTGGGGACTGGCAGCCTCTCTGGCAAAGAACAAACTCCCCTGTTTGGGGATGTGAGTACCCAAAGCCCACCTCTCATGGCCTGGAGTAGGCCCCGCGGGAACTAGCAAATAAGGTTTCTTTGTATTCTGAGCTCCCAGGACAAACGAACTGGAGCGGGTAGCTAGCAGACTTGCCACCAGGCAGCGGTTTAAATCAAAATAATCACTTTAAGAAACAGTAGGGAACCTAGCTGGAGAACCATTTCCTCTGGCCTGAAATACTAAAACACATTCTGATTTATGCTGTTTGGCCAGGGCAGCCTGTTGAAATGCAGAACTCAGAGTTATGAGGGCCCCTCCCCTCTGCCTGTCCACCGGCTGCTGGGATGAAAAAGGCTTAAGAAGGAGAGCTTGTGGAAGGCCTCCAGTGCCAGAGAGTGGCTGTTGAAAGGCCCCAGTCTGCAGGGAAGTGGAGATTGGGGCGAAATGTGCAGACAGCCCTGCCTGCAGCCCTGCTCTGAAACAGCTGGAACCGTTTGTGGGTTGTTTAGGGCTGAGTTGAGACTGTGTGTGTGTGTGTGTGTGTGTGTCTCCATACCAGCCCATGAACATGTGTGCTAGTGTTTGTGGAGGCCAGAGATCAACCTCCAGTGTCTTCCTCAGTCTCTCACCACCTTATGTTTTCATATAGGGTTTCTCACTTACATCTGGAATGTATTGATCCAGGTAGGCTGGCTGGGTAGTGAGCTCCAGGGACTCAGGTCCCTAGCACTGGATTACAAGTGAACACCACTATGCCCAACATTTTTTTTTACAGGGATTCTAGGAATTGGACTCAGGTCCTAATGCTTGTGCAGCAAAGCGCTTTACCTCCTGAGTCATCTCAGCTTCTTGATTGAGACTTGATTGCCAGAAAAACTGTGCTATATGCCTTTGATATCAAATTCAACTTCAGTACAGTTTGGAGGATTGCCCTTCCTCAACAAGACACAAATGTAGGCTGTATATGGCATGGTAGCATGCACAGGCCACAGAACCTGGGGCCTTGCATCTGCTTTTTTCTGGCAGCTTTCCACTCGGGACTGAATGCCTTTCTGCGAACCTGGTGGGTTTGGGATGGAATCCCACCTGTGCTGTAGCTGGGAAAGGCACACAGGGAATCTCATGGTGAAGGGAATGAGGCCTGACCCTTTATGTTGTGCCCCATTCTTGGTCCAGGGCGGCCCTTCCCCTTCCTCTCACCAAGATCCATTCTTGGTGACTTTTCCTCCATTGTTAGGCTACCAGAATGGCAGTCTTGGTCATTCCTCCCAGACAGTTTGGTCTTAGTGATTGGGGAGACAGAAATCAGAACCTGTCTTGTAGCTGGGGGAGGCTACAATGGAGGCAGGCAGATGGCAACCAATGCCCCACACTTCTGCAGACTCCCAGAGCCCCTACAGTGACTGGTTTCTCATAGACCTTGATGAGTGTATAGAGGAGATGTGGCTGCTTGGGTAAGCATGCAGCACCATGATGGATTTTGTGTGGTGCTAGGCATGGAAGCCAGGGATTTGTGCATGCTAGTTAAGCACTCTGCTAACAGAACCACATCCCCAGCCACCATTCCTAATCTTCACAGCTATCAAGTGGCATCATGACACTGCCAATAAGCCCCAGACATTGAGAGATTCACATTTCCAGGCTTATTCTCACTTCAGCAGCACATACACTAAAATTGGAATGACACATCTCCAGGCCTCACCTGTAGACCACCCATTTACAAGTCACCTGATGGTTATATTTTAAATATTGTCATCTTAGATAAACCAATGAAATTTAGAATTGATTTAATAATTAATACTTTCCTAAAAATAACTTAGTATTTTTCAAAGTTAGTATCCTTTTTTAAAAAAAAAGTTATTTTTATTTTATGTTTATGAATGTTTTGCCTGCATGTATATAAATGCATCATGTGTGTGCAATGCCTGTGGAGGCCAGAAGAGGGTATTGGAATTCGTGGAACTAGAGTTACAGATGATTATTAGTCACCGTGATAGTGCTGGGAACTGAAACTAGGTCCTTTGGAAGATCAGTAAGTGCTCTTGACTGCTGAGACGTCTGCCTCCTCAGGCCCTAGAGCTAGTGTCTTGATGAGCCTCAGTCCTGTGCCAGTCTGTAGCAGGAACTGCAGTTGGGTCTTTGAATGTAGTGACCGTCTTGTGGACCTTCAGGCTGTGCTGTGTTTTATGACATCAGGAATCTAAACACCTGTTTGGTGGAAGGGTATTTAGAATGTTGATGTAGCAAAAATATGAGTATGTAGCTTTTAAAAGATAAAGGACTGCTGTAAGTCAAAAGTTCTTGGTCAAGTTCCAGAAAACGTTTTCTGTGTACCCAGAAGGGAGGGACTAAATGTAGCAACAAACTGTTGGGCTGGCTGGTAGTAAGAAGCCCATGCATAGTTCTCCAGGTCACTTTGCTGATCCATGTGCTTTGTGGACAAAGGAAATTGTGTGTGAGCTTCAAGTCTTCCAATGAATAACAGACTGTTCAGAGAGGCAGGTAGGGCTGGGCCAGAGGGCTTCTGCCTTGGCCCTTGTCTGCCTGTGGCCACACATTACTTGCGGTATTATATGTATACCTTTTATATTTACAACTTGCTTTTAATTCTTGGACATAAGGTCTTTCTTTCCAGTTCCCACAGGCTTCTGTTACCAGAGAATACATGCAGCCTATGACTTGTGAATCTGGCAGAGGAAGAGGATTGAGCCACTCTTAGGCCATGCCTCTTAGATCTGGGCTTAGTAACTAAACCCACATCTGGACAGATGTGTGGCCCTCTGGAAGAAGGTGAAGAGACTCATGATGCCATTGTGACCTCCTCAGCAGCTTGGTTGCCTACTTGTTTGCCTTTCTCCCTGTGTCACTGTGTCAGTGGCCAATATTGACTGCCAAGAGTGGAGGGCATGTGCCTCTGGAGGGTCAGGGAGCAGGCTGACTTCTGTCCACAGACAGCCTCCCTCCCATCTAGGGCTTTCTGGGAGGCTCCCTGCCCAAAAGAGGAGAGCAGATCATCCTGAAGGCTGGAAGGGAAACTCCAGAGCTTGCTTTTATGTAGGGCACTAGTGGGCTTCAGTGAACAAGGGCCTTCTGGAAGCAATCCGGTGTGGCAGTAAGTTCAGCAAGTGCTGTTTTTGTCCTGGCTTTCCTCATTCATAAAACTTGAGGACTAGGGAAAGGAGGAGGATGTGATAATGTAACCTTGGGTCCTTGCGGCATTTTAATGAGGTCACACACGACAGCCCTGTACGGCTGGTGGCTTTTACTCTTATTATTCACATCCTCTAACGTGTTTAAGCCACCCATGCAAGCACCATTATTTATTACCCTCAACCTGTCTCCGCGCCTGCCTCCAAGCTCGCTGGACCCACTTGATGATGTTGGGGAGACCCTCAGAGCCCCGGGGACTAGCATCTTCAGTGGGGGACTGCTCCATGAAGAAAGTGCTACTGCTGAGTGGCAGGAAGTCGAGGCTGGCAGGTCCACTGGTGAGCGCCATGACCGCTTTGTGAGTCACCATGAGGGGGTTGTCAGAACGCCAGGCATTTCAGTGAGCAACAGAAAGAAACGTGTTTGTGAACAAGAGAGTGATGTGTCAGTGTTTTGAATGCTAAACTAAAAGCAGATGAGAAAGGAATGCCCCCGTAAGCATGCTGATCTCCAGGTAGCCTTTGTGCCTTGGTGAGAAAATTGGCTCTGATTTCTGATGCCCCTTAGCACGTACAGGGTCCCACCAGACAGACAGCACCAAGCTCATACCCACAGACACATCGTATATTCCACATTCATTGACACACACTACCACACTCACACCGGATACACCACACTCATGCAGTGATGGGCTACCCATACTGCACACTGTGTGCTAGGACTCACAGACACTCTTACACCACATTCACAGACAGATATGCCTTAGTTACCTCACTCAGACACTATAGACACATACATCTGCACTATACACCACATGTGACATCCACGTATACCAGTGTTTGTGGGTATGTGGTATATCTAGAGTGTATGTATAATATGTATGGTGTAGTGTGTATGTATAGTGTGTGAGGTGTGCTGCCTTGTGATATATGTGTATATAATGTGTGTGGTATATGTTGCATGAATATTGTATACTTCTGTATAGTTGCCCTGTGGCAAGAGGCAGCCTAGGGCTGTCTGTGCACTTTTGTGGGGAGTGCCTGGTGAAGATTCACATTAGTGTTGTTCCTGATTATCTGTCCAGGATTCAGGCATTAGGGTTCCCTCTCGAACAAACTGAAATTTGTTCAGAAACCTCTTTGTGTTTTACCGAAGTGAACTGAGAATGTGTACTGAAAACATTTTTTTTGTTTGTTTGATTTCTGTGGTACTTATTTAAAATGTGTTGGTGAGTGCTTGATTGTACGAATGCCAGGCCTCACAGATACTCCAACACCTGAAAGATTAGAGGTGTCTGTTTTGCTCCTTTTAAAACCCCTCAGGAGAGATGGCAGGTTTTTTTTGTTGTTTGTTTGTTTGTTGCAGTGGGGTCTTTTGCTTGTGTTGCCTGCTGTGTGCTATGGGGTCTAACTCCTTGAGACAGGACAGATCCTGCTTTGCCCAGAGTAGACCCATGGGGAATGAAGGATTGGAGATGTAGCTTAGGGAAAGGGACTTGCTTAATATGCCTGAAGCCCTGGTTCATTTTTAGCACCGTAAAATAAAAATAAAAGCATAATAAAGCATAAAGATTTAAAATATTAAACAAGACCCTCTGGGTTTTATTTCAGTGTCCCCTCATGTCCTGAGTCTGTCTTACACCTAGGAGGAGCTTTTCCAGGATCCAGTGGCTTCTCAGCTATGCTTTGCATGGGCTGGGCTACAGGTGGGCAGGGTAGGTGTGAAGGACTGTGACCTGAGGGTGTTCAGCCCCTCAGTTCACCCATAGCTCAGAACCGGTGGTTAGTTGGTGGCTTGCTGTGTCCTAGAAAGGCCTTGCTTTGCCTGGTTCAACTCACCTTACAAACCATCAGGCAAAGTGGAGCCTCTCAAAGGGGTCCTGTTTTCCACTCTGTAAGTTGCAATGGATTCCAGGATCCGAAGGGGGAATTGTGCACACAGGTATGCCCAGGTTAAGGCATACAGCAATGATTTAACTGCTTAATTAACTATAAATTCCAAAATAAACCCTTGGACAAGTCAGTAAAACCTAGATGTCAACATGCAAAAATGAACCTGTTTTGTGAGGAGGGAGAGTATGGGTCATTTTTGGTTTTTCCTCTAAAATATGTATTTAAAGCGGCAGTTTGACAATGAAAACTATAATTTGAGAAGTTTTCTTTCATGGGTTTCAGTTAGAATGTGTGAGCACGTGCCACTTTCATTGACAGCTCTTTCTTTTACTTCTGTCTTGTTGTTGAATCACCAGGTATGGGGAAAATAAATGGAGCTTACAACAGTGATTGAAACATTTTTTTCCACCCACTATATGTGCGTAAAAATTGATCTAAGAATCACAGGACTTAAGACATTTTTTCCCTCTGCACTATTGGAATTTTTCTTCTTTTTTAAAACAGTAAACATCTTGAAAATGAGACAACTGGGAAATGAAGAATTTATGAGATGGTTTTGAGAGCAGCAGCTGACCCCTTAATTGACTGGTCCCTTTCCCCAAGCCCCTTAAGATCTCGTACTCTGGGCTGTGTTATAGAAGGTGGGGCTGTGGACTGCTGCGCCAAGGAGGGCTTCCCTTCCCTCTGCCTCTGCGGCAGTAAACTTCACGCCTGTTAAATTTGGCGATTTTCATGTATTCTTACAATTTCGGTTTCCTTATAGTAGCTGTGACGTGCTCTTGTTATGTGGACTTTTGTTTTAAAACCAGGAAACAGAACAGAGTGGAAATTCTTGGGGAAAGGCTTATAACATGTATAATTTTTTTAAAACTTAGAGGTTGATTTTAAAAAGGCGGGGGGAGAGCTGTCATTAATTCTCTTCTAATGATTCACAAATCTATAGTCTTAAAATTATTGCGACTTATTTTTAAAATATTTGTGTTAGTTTTGTTTTATGTGTATGAGTGAATTGTCTGCATGTATGTAAGGGCACCCAGTGCTCTTAACCGCTGAGTCGGATTCTCCAGCCCCTATTGTATGTAGCTTATTTTTTTCTGGAAAGAAAATTCTGGTTATTCTTGACCAGAGTTACAGACAGAATCCCCTAATAACAAAAGCACTACAGACTGGCCTGCACAGCGCGGAACAGCAGGTGGGTAATGACTGAACTTGAAGGGTCTTGGCCCCCACCTTGGCCACAGGGTGGGGCCCTCAGTTGGCAGAAGGTACCCTCAAGTTCTCACATGTTGGGGCAGTTAGTCCTTTTGCCTGGCTAACCAAGCCAAGGAAAGGGGAGTGTTCCAAGACAGGAAGTGGAGGCTGCTGGCCTGTGACACCAAGCCTCGGAACTGGCAGTCATTCCTTGTGCCTCACATTTTCAGTCAGGAAGGCTGTGTGGACTGAAGGTGAAGCAGAGAGACCTGGAATTTCAGGTCTTCAGGGCCTATGTTGCTGCCCCCAGTGATTGTAATGATCAGTCCAGGCACTTCACAGGCTCAAGTCTGAGCCCACATGCTCAGAGACTCTTGAGTTCATTGGTCTAGAGCATGGCCTAGGAATCTGTAGTGAGAGGGTGTCGGGGGGAGTGTACGTATATGTGGTGTGTGTGTGTGTAAGCCATAGAATAACCTTGGGTATCACTCCTCAGGTATTGTCTCCTTTTTTTTTTTTTTAAATGAAGAAATAGTGTCTTTCACTGCCCTAGAGTTTGCCAAATAGGTGAGGCTAGCCAGTCAGTGAGCCTGGGGAATTGCCTGCCAGTGCTGGGATTAAAAGCCCACACACCACTTTGACTGCTTTTTTACATGGATTCTGAGGATCAAGTTGAGGCCCTCAAGCTTACAAAGCAAGCACTTTACTGAGTGAGCTATCCCCAAGACTGACTTTTCTTTTATCTCCTATATTTTCTCCCTAAACAATGGTATTTAGTTTCACCTATTTAAACAAAACTATCCATGGAATTCCAGCCTAGGCTACTTGGTGAGTTATAGACTAGTAAGAGACCCTGTCTCAAAAGAAGGTGGATGTCATCTGAGGAAGGATACTCGAGGATGTCCTCTGACCTCCACACACGGACACCTGGGTGTATACACACACACACACACGCACACACACACACGGAAGAGAGGATCAGAAACACAATCATGACGTCGACAAGTTAAGAAATGATAATTTGAGAGAAGAAAAGAAACATGCAGATGAGGCACCCATGAAAGTTTTGTGTGCCCCTCCCAGGCTAGTGGGACTCATGCTCTGTCTGCTGGTCCTACAAAGGCATCCCATGGCTTGTCATCTGCAGGCTTTCTCTCCACCTCTGCTTCTCTACTAGAGGTAGTGTTCTGGTTTTCAAGTCTTGCTGAATGCTGATGCTGAGGGCTCCTGCATGCCCTAGTCCTCACTGAGAACATCATGTCTGTAGGAGGAGAAGTGATAGAGAAACTGGAGCAGGTGCAGCACATTATGGCTCCAGCAGCTGACTTTGAACATGGGGTGCGGACTGGAGCAGGGCGTGGAGGAGGGAGCAGCGGAGCTCTTCTCCCAGCTACTGCAGTCTTGGTAAGATCACGTGTCTTCCCAAAGAAGCCGCTGACATTGGAGTGTTGTAAGCTGCGTGCTGTCAGGCTGCTCTGGGGGTGGCATAGTATGTTTGGTGAGCTAACGCAACTTTGACTGCAAGTCTGGACCCACTGAGATGATGGAGAACTCATGGAGGAAGGAGGGAGCTGCTTGGTTGAATGGTTGGTTGGATGGTGCAGAACAAGTCTTCTATTTCTGCTGCTTTCCAGAATGAGGGTACACCTGAAGACCCCGGGGACTACGTGTCTCTAGGGCCCTCTTTGGGCACCCTCATTTCCATCACCATATCGTGTTGTGTGTCAGACCCTACTAGCTTTAGCGCACCCTCCCCCTCAGCCCACCCACTTGCTGTGACGTTTGTTCCCAGAGACATAAGGCAGGACACATTCCTGGGCTAGACTAGAAAAGCAGTCATTTCCTGGCAGAGAGCGTGGTCAAGTTATAAAGTGGTCTCCCTTGAACAGAGCCTGCGCTATCGAGTTTTATTGGGGCTGTGTTTATCTTTAGCCGCCTGGGAATTCAGAGGCAGAGCAAATGGAACTTTTCAGTGAACCTGTGTGTGTGCAGGCAGACCACACCTCCTCAGGTTTAGAGCCTGTGGAAGTTTTGTTCAGCTTAAAAATCGCAAAGGATTTCATTGATGCCTACACCCTTTGAGAAGATCTAAGTTTTTCTTGTTGGACTGTTTAGTGTGGTGACAGAAGAATCCGTTACTCAGGCCACACTGTCGCTTGAGTACAACATGGATCTGGACACCATTTGCTTCCTGACTTTTCAAGCACAGCTCTGCTGCCCACCACTGGAGTATTTTATTCTTGCTGTGCCAATCTTTGAGAGTGTACATTCTGCCTTGGTCAGGGAGAGGGTAGCATTAGATGTAAGGAGCATTTAGGTGAACTCATGCCAGGGTGGACTGATGATTGATATTCATCTGTACCTGGACTGAAAACATAAACCACAGAAAGCCCACTGTCCTTGAGATTGGACTGACTTTAAAAACCCAACGTGTGAGTCATGTGTAGCTGGGCTAGGGGTTGGTCCATAGAGCCAGGAAATACAGAGCTGAAGCACAAGGCTGGGGCTCCAAGCAGATTCAGACTAAAGAGGATGCTTGGGAGATGTGCCCCAGAGCTGGCCCCGGGGAACTACCTATGGCTCCTGATCTTGGCTCTGGAAGCTTCTCTGTGCTATTTGGTCACAAGATTTACTTGACATTTTCGTGGTAACCAGTATGTTTTGGAATGAGACCTGTTCTTATTCTCTATTCATCAGCTGGACCAACTGGCCCATCTCTGCAATGGGCACATCTGATCTCAGGAGGTGGATACCTCACCCTGCTCACCTATGCAGTACATTTTCTTAAAAGTTGGGCCGAGGGGAAGCTGTTTTTTTTCTAAACGTGTGTGTATGTGCATCTGTCTGTCTGTCACAGGGCTACCTTGGGTTCTACCTCTGGAGCTGTGCACCTTGCTTTTGAAACAAGTTCTCTTTGACCTGGAATTTGCCAAGTAGGCTGGCCAGTGAGTCCCAGAATCTCCTGTCTCTCTGCCTCCCCAGCACTGGGATTACAAGCATGTACCACCAGGCCCAGCACTTTTATGTGGACTCTGGGGATTGAACAAGGCAAGCACTTTACCATCTGAGTAATCTCCTTATCCCTGAGAAATTGTAGTTAAATACACAATGAGGAACTGTTTCATTTAAGTTGAATCACACTGACTCTGCCAAGGCTCAAGGGTCTGACTCTGGAATTTGGCCTCAGGCTAGGGAGATATAAGAATGAGATGCTGATCCCCTTTTGTGCTTTGGTCTTCAAAGTGCCCCATGAAGTCAAGTAGAGCCGATCAGGGGAGGACTGGCAGGAGGACTGGCCAGAGGTTGGTTGACTCATGGTCTGTAGACTGTCTTGGGCCTTGGGATGCTTTTCCTAGGAAGGGGAATCACTGTACCAGGTGTATTTGTGAGCCTTGTGCATATGAAGGAGCTCTGGAAATTTACTCAGCCTGAAGTTATTTGTGAGTGAAGAGGAGATTTGGCCTTGAAGGATTGACTGCTGTTTTCTGGGTGGGACTGGTGGTGGTTTCAGTCAGAGATCCAGGCAATATTGTGAACAACATGTACCCAAGGTGCCACATAAGATGCCAGCTGGGAGAGAAGGAGCTTGCAGACTGGATCATCGTATCTCCTGTGGCTGTGGTCAGTAGCACAGCCTGCTCAGGCATGTACTTCTGAGGGTTGGCTTTGCGGCGGCCCGCATTCCATTCCATGCGTCCACTCTGCAGAGAGAAAGGGCAGGAGTCTTGTTCTCAGTCAACTTTTCCTCTTCCTCTTGGAGGCTAATGGCAGGGTCAAGGAGGAGTCTCTGCGGACCTATGCACGTAGTTTTGTTCAATTTGGGGTAATTGGTGAGTTCCTAGTGGGGAGAGCTGTGGCAAGTTAGTCTTTGGGGACAGAACTGTGGTGATATCTTTTGGCATCCCTGTTTTCCTAGCTTGGAGCCCTGTCTTCTCCACTGAGGTCTGGGGGTTCAAGAGGCTCTTGATCTCCCCTAAGATAGAAGCTGTGTCTTTGGGGGCTAGAGAAATAGCCCAGTGGTCAAGTGTATACTGTTCTTCCAGAGGGCCTGAGTTTGGTTCCTAGTACCTACAATGGACTGCTTACACAACACATGCAGCCACAGCTCCAGCAGGTCCAACATCTTCTTGTGGCCTCCATGGGCACTGCACTCCCATGCATGCGACACGTACACGATTTAGAAAGAATAAAAACAGATCTTTTAAAGGAAGTTGCATTTTTGTTTTTCACTATTATATTGGGGTGCCTTGAGGATACAGTTGGGGTTCAACCACAGAAACAGAAGCAACAGGAGATAAAGACAAAGATTTATCACCAGAAAATGACATACGTGATGACAAGTTGCTATAGACCTTGTAACTTATAAAGAGAAGAGGTTTGTTTACGATTCTGGAGATCAGGAAATTCCAGATGAGGTGGTGGAACCAGAACTCAAGCAGGAAGACATCAATCCATTCCTGAGGGTTCCACTTTCATGACCTTTAACTCTTCTGAACAGACCCTGCTTCCCAACACTGTCCCATTGGGGACCATACCTCAGTGTGAGCTGTTGGTGGGGGCACGCCATATCCTGACAGAAGCACTAGGCAAGTGCCTTGGGCAGGTGATAGGGAAGGCAGCCAGAGCTCTGGTGTGTAGACCTAGTCTTCTGCTCCTGGGTGGGATTGCTTTTTTCCTTAGAGAAGTCTCCATCATACCTTTAAGGCCTTTCTAGGGCTCATTGGGTTAAACTTCCTGTCTAGGCTTCCTCAGGCATGCTACCTATTTAGAGCTAGTGAGGGGCCAGTGTGATGGTTAATGGTAAAGGTGCTCACATCAAGCCTGACAGCTTGAGTTTCCCTGCAGCCGACAACAGTGGAAGGAGAGATCCAACTCCTCCAAGTTATTTTCTGACTTCCACATGTGTGCCATGGCACATGTCTGCACATGCAATAATAAATACATAAATAAACAAAAATTAAGTTTCAAGTCAATGAGAAAGAACTTCAGTCACATCACAGCATGCCTTGAGAGGCACTCACATTCATGCTTGATTGATGTCCAGACCCTGCTCACCAAGTGGACCCTGCCCATCACAGAAGAAATGCAGTTGGTCTTTCTGTGTCTTGGAGATTCTGGAAGTGGACACACACTCACCTGGCCTCTTCACCTAACTTTTCAAGATTACTAAATAATAACAATCCTTGTTTTCATTTACAGTTAACGATGGTTTGCACACACCCCTATTTTGTTTTGTTTCTTTGTTTTGTTGATGCTGGAGATAGAATCTAGGCCTCATATATGCTAGGCAAAGTGCTGTTAATGAGGTGCACCCTGGGCCCATGCATTTGAAACTAGTGAAATGTAGCAGTGTTGATGTATTTGAGGTTGGCATTCTTTCCATATTTTGAAAAGTCAGTGACCATTGCTGCTGTTCCTGCAGTGACTACTGTCTCAGGCTTTGTGGGAGATCCACTTGGGGAACCTCTCTTCTTTGTCCCAGTTCTATAATGTTAGTGATTCTGTACAGTCAAGGTCACCAGAGGTCAGCATGCCAGTCCAAATAGGGTGGGAATCCTGTGGCCCAGTCTTCCTGAGACAGCTTAAATCTGGGATTTCTGGCTTGAGATTTTCCCTTCTTGGGCCAGGACCATTATATTTCATGTTTGCTCTTATAGAGAGAGCATCTTTATCGGATTGGGAGGTGGTACCATCTCCTGATGTCTACAGGCCCTTACCTCTTCTTTAAAAAGAGCATGAGGTTTGTTAGGGTTGAAATGGTTTATGTTGACTTAGGTAGAAGTCCTAAAGGAAATGGATCAAGATTTTTATATTCATATTTATAAGTATATTTCAAAATTGAACACAGAGGTGCATACCTGTGATTTCAACACTTGGAAGGCAGAGACAGAAGAATCAGGACTTTCAGGCCAGCTTCTGCTACATAGCAAGTTTGAGACAAGCCTAGGCTACATGAAAGTCTGTTTCAAAAAAATAAAAGCAAAAATAATCATAGATGTATTTAAGAAAAGGTGGCACAAAATCCTTGCTTCCCTCATGACAACTTCACCAGTCTCTTCTCGGGATCTCTTAATTTTATCCTTTCCCAAGGCAGGACTTCCTGCTTGCCTTCTTTTTCTTAGAAATGACACTGCACTTATGTTGTATGAATAATAATACAGGATATTTTTAAGCAACTCAAGTCGTAGAAATCGTGTATTGCTGAGTCTTGCTTATCCAGAGTTAAATATAAAGATTGATAACAGTTTGATATCTGTTTTCCCAACCTTTATTTTTCCACACATAAACCTGTTTTTCATAAAAATTTTAAACTAGATTTTGCAAACTTTTGTCAGAATGCCTGTATAGTAAAAATTATCATTAAGTTTTCACTGTTGGGATGGAACCCAGTACCTTATACTAGGTGAGTGCTTTACTCCTGAACTAGGCCTCTTGTCATTTTTATGGGTACACACTGAACAAAAACCTCTGTTGCCTCTGTGAATAAACCAACAGTCGCCCACTGCCCCTAGCTGTTGGAGGATGGTGGGCTCCCTCCAGTATGTCCACAGAGCAGCTGGGCTGTTAGCACTGTTTTCCCAAACTTGCTTCTGTGAACTGTGCTTGTATTGTAAGACACAACTTAATCACATAATCTGTAAGTCCAGTGGACCAGGAAAAAGGAAAAGGCTCAAAGTGAAACGCTTTGAAAATTCGAGATGAGGAAAAGTTGTTTAAACAATTTTTGTTGACTTACGTGTGAGTTCAAATGTGAATTGATCAGGGTTTGTATTCAGACTCAGGTGTGTTTAAACACTTCACTGTTAAGAAAACCAAGCCAGGAAACAGATGAAAAAATGTAGGTGATTTATGGTGAAAGTAATGCAAACAGCAATCAGTGGTTTTTTTTTTTTTTTTTTTCTTTTTTCCCCTTTACTCAAAAGAAAGGGCCTGAGCTCTACTCTACATTAGTACATTATTTATGGTCTACTGGTGTGTTCTAGAGAATGTAAAATATTTGCCATAGGTGTGCATCACGTTTTGTGGTTCTCAGCTCCTGGTTTGTCTGCATTTAGTGGCCCATCTGTGAATCCTGGTGCCTTGGTAGGAAGGCGCTGACCACTCCAGACTGTGGTACTGTGCTCATTTTCTCATTCCTGTTAGCAGATTACCTTCTTTCACTGGGTTCAGGTAATGTGGCAAGAGTCATTCATCACAACTGAGGCTGCTGCCTCCTATGTGGAGTGTCTGTGCTGCCCAGAGATCTCTAACAATAGGAAAGCGTCCATCTCTGTCTCACTTGAGCTACAGTTAGATTTGTTCAGAGGTGGGACAATGTATGCTCTCTTGTTAATGTTCCACTGACGTCACTTGGAAATGCAATTCTTCCTGTTCTTCTGTCAGTAACCATTCAGATGCTTAAAACAGGGAGATGGCAATATACTCCAAAGCTTTTTAAGGATCTTTTTTTTGTTTTCATTTATGTGTCTCTGTGTGTGTATACCACATATATTTGTATGTGTGTGTATATGCCCGTGGAGGTTAAAAGAGAGCATGAGATCATTTGGAGGTGGAGTTCTAGGTAGTGTGAGCTACCTAGTATGGGTGCTGGGAACAGAATTCTGGTCTTCTGGAAGAGCAGCAAGTACTCTTAACCACTGAGTCATCTCTCCAGCCGGACCCCATGGCTTCTGATATGTTTACCACCCATTTCTGATTCCAGACAACCTTAAGGAACTATAAATGAATAATTTGTATTGTTATTTAATATGTATTCCAAATTCAAACATTAGTCATGTAAACAACATATTCCTATTAATATCAAAGCCAGTTAAAGAAGCTTAGTGTGAGGCCGTTCTGCAAGTCTTGCCAGTGGCTTGAGACACAAAACAGAAACACTGGAGAGAACCAATGGGTAGCTCAGGGTGCAATCGTCGTCATCATCATCATCATCATCATCATCATCATCATCATATTTTTTGAGACAGTCTCCCTGTAGTTCCAACTGACCTGGAAGTCCCTGTGTAGACCAACCTGGCTTCAAACTCACAGAGATTTGCCTACCTCTGCCTCCCAAGTGCTGGATTAAAGGTGTATACCACCATGCCTGACTGCACTTAGTATTTTTGTGAGACTGAATCTGACAATGGACTAAAAACTTTTCAAATTAATTTGTGAATTCATAAATAAATTTAGATAAAATATATTAAAACCTTTTTGATGCTAATAATAAGACATAAAGGGAGGAAAATTCTATTCCACAGGGCAGAGACAGCATAAACCATGTCACCATAATATTAAAACACATACAGGCACTGTTGAAATTACCCCAGAATTTTACCAGTCAGTATGAAGGTATATTAGGCTAATAAAGACTTTAGAGTTTAATAATTGTGCTTCAGAAGGCTAAATACCAATTCTTCCAATGTAGTTAAGTTCCAAAATACCTTCAGTGTATTTCCTGATGGATGGACCAAATGAGCCTACAGACAACTGGGAAAATATGAAAAAATAAGTGACAGTTTGATTATGATTCACAGCCAAAGAAAATCTGAATTATGTATTAAAATGTATTAAAAAGCTATACACACTGAACTGTGGTACTGCCCCAAATCATAAATGCTAATGGAAGAGTAAGGAGTCAAGTCACTTTCCAGAGGAGAAGTGCCTGTGTATGGTATGAGAATTTAAAGGTCTCACAGCAGTCTACATTCCAAAAATGGGAATTAAGCTCAGGCTGTTTTTATTGGCTTGTTGTTATTTTTGTTGTTGTTATTGTTGAGACGTGGTCTTGTGCAGTCTAGGTTGACCCAGAACTCATGCTCCTCTTTCCTCAGCCTCCCAGTGCCGTGATAACAGCCATGTCCCAGCATGCCTGGCTAGAGGGTACATCATCCCTAGATGCTCACCTGTTGGAGGTCTGGTCCCCATGCTGTTGCTATGGGGAGGTGAGGCCTAGTCTGAGGAAGTCAAGTCATTTAGGACACGCCCTTGAAAGAGACATGGGATCTCTTCCTGGCTTTCACTTCCTGGCAGCTACACGGTGAGCAGCCTCTCCTTGCACCCACTTTCATCGTACGTGCTGCGCTGGCATGGGCTCAGAGCCCTGGGCCCAAGGAACCGTGGGCTGAACCTCTGACACTACAGCTCAAATAAGCCTTTCCTCCTTGTAAGATGTTTATCACAGATACTTTGTCACACTTGTGAAAACAGAAAAGATTTTATGTTTTTATGCATTGAAAATAGATGTGTAAGTTGGACCCATTTCAAGCAGTGCATACAAAACCCAGTTCCCCATCTTGATCTAGGAATCCCACTTTTAGGAACCTGTCCTGAGAAAAGAGAGAAATATTTACAGATCGGGGTACTACCTCTGGCTTTATTGAGTGCAGCAGACAATTTGAAATGATCCAAGTGCTCAGTAGCAGGGGACACTAAAATACATTTGGTAAGTGATACATTTAAAAAAAACACTGCTACAGTGAAAGCCTTGTTAGCATAATATCAATTTGTAGTGATACAGGGATGTTTGTGCAATATAATATTCATCTCTCCAACTAATACGCAAGGAGTGCTTCTTATGCACCAGGCGATTTGCCAAATGCAGGGGGCATATTGAGCGTGTGCCAGAATTGCCCTTGAGGTGTAGTTCTGGGCTGTGTGTGTTTGTGATATGTTATTAATAGAATAATGTTATTATTGTCAATAATGAAGAGCTAACCTTGCAAAATGACTCTAAATCTTGTAATAAAAGATGTTTCTGTCAATATATAGAGTATATGTAATTTGGGATGTCAGAAAGAAATATATCAAAATTTCTTATGTGTACTGTTTGGGGTTTGATTAAAAGTACTACAAGCAACTTTTGTTTCCTCATTATGCTACATTCTACCTTCCACATTTTTGTTTTTATGAAAGCTGACTTTATAGCCTGTGAATTGGGAAGACATCATCCCCCTATTTGACAAATGAGAACTCTGTGCCCTGGGGCTTTGTTTCGCTTGGAAATGTCACTCAGAGCAATGAGTGAGCTGGGATTTAAACCCAGGGAGTCTGGGCTGTTTACTACAACACACTGAGATACACACAACAGTAAGATAGCAGGATAGTGACATTTCTTCATCTCCCAAGTAGCTGTGTGACCAGGAGCCAGAGATCAGAGCCCTGTGTGCTCTCCCAAGAATTGACTCAGTTAACTTCAGAGAGCCACTAGGGAGTGAACCTGATGGTCCTTCTGGACCAGGGTTCTTTAATCATCTGTAAAAGAATATGCAGGTTTATTTGCCACCAACAGGACTGTCTATCTTGTCCATGTAGCAGACAGAGCAATCTGAGGAGATGAAGAGTCAGAGGCTTCTCTGTGCGGCTGAATTGAGGCCTCCTTCCCTCCCATTTCCCTGCAGAGTGGACAGTGGCTCTCAGCACTTTCTCTTAATGTGCATCCTCCTTAGTGGGGACTCCCATAATAAGCTGATTCAGACAGAATTCTTGTGACATGGGGACTGTGGCCCTGACTTCAAGCTCCATTCCCTGGTGGGCTCTCTGTTCTCTCACGATGTCCCAAAGTACTGGAGTTGAGGGCCTGGTACGCGGCTCAGTTGGTAGAGTGCTTGCCTAGGCATAGCCCTGTATTTGATGCCCAGAACCATATGAAATTGGATATGGTGGTGCCTACTGCCCTTGGGAGGTGGAGGCAGTAGGATCAAAAGTTCAAGATCATCCTAGGTTATATAGTGGTTGGGGGTTATCTTGGGATTTATGAGATCCTGTCTCAAACAAACCACAAAAAAGAGAACAAAGAACTCAACAACAAAAATAGTAAGGAATCAAAATATTGGAGTTGAATGTTTCCTCCCTCCTGACTCCTGTTCCTCCCAGGTCTCAGGCTGAGTGGTTTGCAAAAATCTCTATGAATTTCTGTAAATTTGGTCTAGTAGAGGCAGGCAGATCTCTCTGAGTTGAAAGCTGTACTGGTCTACATAGCCAGGCCAATCAGGGCTACTTAGTGAGACCCCGTCAAAACAAACAAACTCCCAAATTGTAAACCCTGTGGGCCTGACATCCACCCATGTCTGCCCAGTGCAGGTTCTCAAGATGAGCTCTGAAATTGTTGCTTGCTGTTGTTTTCACCCTGGGGAGTTGGAAGTGTCACCGGGAAAGTCCATCCAAGGATCTTCAGGATCTGTGTGAGAGAACAGCCTCACGCCTGCCTTTGCTTCCAGAAACACGCTATTCTCAAGTGGGGAAGTTTTACTTTATTACTGCTCAGGGCTAACCTTCCCTAATTCCCAAAGACTCTTTTTGCAACTGTGGACGAGAGCCTGGTTTTAAAGGGCTTCTGTATATTTTGTTGCTGGTGGAAATATATGTGTTTTTCCTCTTGTCTCAGGCCACAAAGAAACACTGTGGATCTCAGTTGTGTGGCCTGACGTGGTGACATGACTGAAGCCCAGAGCTCTCTCTTCTCCCATTTCTGTGAGTCCAGAGCGCCCTGCCACCCTGTGGGCTCCTGGTCCTGGGGTAAACGGGGCCTTGTTTTGCAGGAAAGAAACACTGCTTGGCAAGGGGCCTCAGCTCCTCCCTGCTGCCTGCAACCTCCTAATTGCAAACACATGGGCCAGTCCCCACGTGAAGATGCCTGGTGAGGGCTGTGTGCATCCCACCCCTGGTGCCCTGTTTCTTGTCAAGGAAACTAGGGTGTCCTATAGTGGGGTGAGAAGACAGCTGCCTCAGGTGGGGAACACCAGGGTTTGCTCACTTTGTCTTTCTTCTCAGTTTCCTGCTACGCTTGGGGAGAGGACTTTGAAATCTTTTTCCCTTCCCTTCTCTTCCTGTGAATGTGTTTGTGATTATAGACTTCTCAATGTGCAGTGTCTTGCCCTCTCACTGCGCATGTGCGTCTCTTCCCACTCATAGAAGCTCATTCATTTTTTTCCCCCGAGGAACTGGCCAGGTCTCTGCAAATCTCTGACCATGAATCTCCAGGAGAAGCCCAGGCAATTAACCTACCCCCAGCCATGACCAGTACTGTGTGTATCAGGAACTTCACAGGCTTGCTGTCCAAAAAACCTGGACTACAATGACTTCCTCCTCCTCCTCCTCCTCCTCCTCCTCCCCCTCCTCCTCCTCCTCCTCCTCCTCCTCCTCCTCCTCCTCCTCCTCCTCCTCCTCCTCCTCCTCCCCTCGTCCTCCTCTCCTCCTCCTCCTCCTCCTTTCTTCTTCTTCTTCTTCCTTGAGACAGGCTTTGATGTTTCCCAGACTGGCTTTGAATTTACTATGTATTAGTAGTCAAGGATAGGGCTGAAGAGATGGCTCAGTGGTTAAAGCGCTTGTCAAGCGCAAAGACTGGGAGGGAGTTTGGATCCTCAGAATCCACAGAGATGCCAAGTGAGTGTGGCGGCAGCCCTGTAATTCCAGTCTGGGAAGGTACCCAGAGCAAGCTGGCTAATGAGATGAGCCATATTAGTGAGCTCTAAGTTTGATCTAGAGACTCTGCCTTAATGAGTAAGGTGGATGACTGAAGGATGATTATGGGCATCAACCTCAGGCCTGTACATGCATGCACACACACGTGTGCCTGCCCACAAACATGTAAACACACATACACATATCCCACCGCACATATAGGAAAAGAAAAAAGAAAAAAAATTGTCGAGGATGAAATTAACTCCTCATCCTCCTGCCCCACACCCAGACGGCTGGGATTGGGCACGCTGCTACACCCGGCACCCTTGGTCTTTTGAAAGTTTCTTTTTTAATGAAAGATTTAAAGTGTGTAGAAACTTTAGAAATAGTATGGTAATCACACTCTCTACCTTCGTTCAAGATCATTAATTTCTGTGTTCCTGGTTCTCAGATTTTTTTTTTTTTTTGCCTCCTTATAAAAAAGGTTTGGCTGAACCATTTACATTTCGACCACTTGGCACGCAGTCACTCCTCCTAAGTGTGCATCTATCTCCTAAGAAGGAAAACCCACTTCTCCATGACTGCACAACCATTATTACACAGAGAGAAATTGACAACTGTTCCATGATAGCCCCCGACAGCAACTGATACTTCCCTTCCCTCCTGAATGTGTTCTGGGGCGTCCTCTTCCCCTAGGACCTGCCTGAGCACCCACCCATGGTTCTGGCTCTTAGGACTCTGAAGGAGCCCCTCCCTTGTGTTCTTGTCCTCCTGACATTGATGATTTGGATGTTTGTGTTGTGTTCCAGTGAGAGCATGTGTGTTTCTGTGCATACGGAGATCAGGAACAGCTTGAGTGTCCTTCCTTAGGTGCTGCCCACCTTGCTTTTTGAGGGAGCATGTCCTAATTACTTTCTATTGCTGTGTTAAAACACTGACCAAAAGCATGAGACTGTTTTCCTGTAAGAATTCTGTATTCTGAATTTGCCTGACTGCTTCCTGCAGGAATCCTGTACTACTTCCTCCGTTCTTGTGTTTGCTCAGATTGGATGGTTCAAAGCCTGTGACTTGCACCCTTCTTAGTTGCAGCCGGACACTTCCTGCTATCATCCTCCCCTTGGCAACTCTCCCACACTGCCCTCCTGCTGCTACATGACCCAGAAGGCTTTGCTTCATTTTAAGAAAGAGGTACAGAGGTAGGGAATGAATTATAAACACCAAGACAAACATGGATAGGTAATGAAGAACACAGAACTTAAGGAAAACTCTAAAGGTTGCTGCAGATGTTTAATCTGCATTCCCTCACCATCCCCTGGCCTTGCCTCACAGGCACAGATCTGCACATGTGTTACTGCACACACTGAGACACACTGAGACACAGGTATGCAGACAGACTTGCAGACCCACAGAGTCATAGTAGATATAGACACACGCTGACCCAGGGGTCCTGTGAGAGAGCCCTGAGAACCATGCCCTCACTGCAGGGATTGTTCTGGAATGGCAGTCAGTGGCTCAGAAGAAATGCAGGATCGGCCTCTGTTGGAGAGTTCTGTGGTGAAAGTTTTCTTCCTCTGGTGTCAGGCATTGTACCTCTCTGAGTTTTCCCCCAGACCTGCTCATGATTCTTAGCTTTCTCATAGGGCCACAGTTGGTGGCCCCAGCCACAGCTTCCTCAAAGCCAGACCCAGCACGATCCAGGCAAGGATTGATGTGAGACAGTGATCATTATTTGTAATTTTATTGTTTTCCTAGGCTAGAAACCAATTCTAGGTGCTCCATCCCCATTTGGGATGGGGGACAGTCTTCAGTATCAGAGACAGCGATGTTCCCTCAGTAGAGAACAGAGCGGAGGAGGCCAAATTTTGAAGCCCAGGAGTACTCTGTGGCTTTGTGGAGCTGCTCAGAGATAGGGTGATCAGGGCTCTGTTTCCAGGTGAGAGGTGACCTAGGCAAGAGATCTAGGTGACTGTGGCTTCATGACTAGCAGGCCAGCTGGGCAAGTTACTATATGAGTGACTTGTCTCATTGCTGTGACAAAATATCTAATGAGATATTTTAAAGAAGGAATGTATTTTGACTCACAGTTCAAGAGTACAGTCCATCCTGTCAGGGAGAGCATGGTGGCAGGAGCGTGAGGCAGCTGGTCACACTGTAGTCGGTACAGAGAGATGAATGGTGGTGCTCAGCTCAGTTTCTCCCTTTTATTCAGTCTAAGACCGCAGCCCATGGAATGGTATCAGCCACAGTGTTTCTGGCCACAGTAACCTATTTTAGATAATCTCTCACAAGGCATGCACAGAGGCTTGTAGCCCAGGTCCCATCAAGTTGACAGTATTAGCTACCACAAGTCAAGGAGATCTTGCTTTTGGCATTCATGTTTCCAACCCATTGGCTCAGTGGCTGAACCCCCGAACCCCAGGTTCTGTTTCCTCTTAGGTGTATCATTAAATCACAGTGCCAGCTCTCAAGGTAAGACTCATTCCATCTACAGAGAATCATGGCGTTTCTCTGTCTCCCTCTGTTAGGAATGATTCCGCTGGGATCCAGGTGGTGACAAAGGCTCTGTACACGAGGCTTGGCTATGTCACAAGGCAGGTTGTGGTGGTGAGTGGCTTCGGGGTACATATGGCGTTTTCTAGTTCAAAGATATGTCAAGAGATACTCATACACAGGTTGTGTAGTTGCAAGAAAAAATGCTTCCGCCCTACTTGAGTGAAAGGAAGAACTTTAGCTATGCGTATCAGATCATGGAAATCTGTCATCTTGCAAGTTGCTAATGTGCAGTTCTGTGACACAGATTTGAGTAATTAGAGGATTTGATCACCAAGCATGTGAAATCGATACAAACATTGTTCTTTGTTCTTGGAAAGAAGTCAAAGACAGGCTGTTGGAGTGAGTCGCAATTTTTTTTGAATGTGGCCACAAGCCGGATTGATTTAACTTGGCAGAAACTACAAAAACAAACACAAGTTTAGAAAAGCAAAAAGCTCATGTGATCAGCCTCTGGCCCTGGAGAAAAGGAAGTGCTTTATCAATTACTCGCAGGGGCAGGAGTACTGGGAGGCTCCCTCACCCCCACCTGACCATTTTCAGATTGGAACAACTGTAAACAGAACCTGCAGATACTCAGGTGCATAGCCCCTTCCCTTCCTTCTCCGTCCTGTTAACAACTAACTGAGCCATTGTTTTCTTTTGGCTTTTACTAAGTAAGTAAATCTTAATCATGATCTTTAAACCCAGCCTTGATGGTCTTTCTGTTGCCATGGATACCAGATGGGCTTCTGATCTCTGTGAGATGGCCTTGGGACTGCTCATTCAGGGGCATTTGTGGCTGGTGCATGAAGTATTAGTTCTTTTGAGCTGGTAACCATGGCAGATTGGTTCTGAGCATCCCTTGGCTGGACCAGTGTTGTCCACAGGAGGTTGATTTTCCTTGAGTGAACTCAGGAAGTGGTAAGATGGGATGTGGGGGATATGAGCTCTCCAGAGCTTGGTCTGCTGAATAGAGGCCCTTCTCTGGCTCCTTGCCATAGTGACAGTCATTTCTCAGACATATTAACTCATCCGGTAAAGCTTGTTCTGACCTGGGCTCATCTGTGTCAGCTGATAGTGATTACATAGCTGATTTGGGCAGTGGTGGCTACAACCTCTTCCATGCTTTTTGGTAGAGGTCTGTCAGGATAAAGAGGTGTACTTCTGTCCTTCACAGATGGGTCCCTTAGCCTTCCTCTTCCACTACTACTTTACAAATAATGTCAAACAGCTCACCAGTCCTGAATCCTGTAGTGTGACAGGTTGTATTACTTTGGAAGGCAGATGCTGACATTGCTCACTACCTGTTCCCAAGCCCCAAGGTAGGAGGAAGAAAGACTCGTTGGCCTCCCTCCTGGGAATTCTTGGTATTCAAGTTGGCTCTAACTGTCTATTTATCAGAGGATGACCTTAAACTTCTGATTCTCCTGACTCTGTCTCTCTGGTGCTGTGATTATGGGTGTGAGGCCGTAAGGAGATTAAGAGGTGCTGGTGATCAAACCCAGGGCTTCATGCATGCTAAGCGAGCACTCCAGTGAGCCACATCCTGGAAAATCTCAGAACCACTCAGTGTTTTCGAGTCCTTTGAAAGCATCAGTGGTTAGTTAAGATACACTCCTTCAAAGGTTTTGGCACATTTTTAGAAGATTTAAGATAATGAATGCAAAGTAGTCCAGTTTGCTCCTATAATGGTTGCAAATTTTCCTCCAGGCTTAATTTTTTATGAAGTTAGGCTAAAGATAAATTATATAAATGGTCTGAGACAGTCTTTGTCCCAGTTGTATGAACTTTTTCCCCCTCCCTCAGGAGATGTGAATATCTACTCACCCTAGATAGGGCACCAAGGGCAGAAGCAGAGAAATGATTCCACCCGAATGCAGTTTGGTAACCAACGAGTTTAATCAGGATAACTTACAGAAGCACGGTGAGGGGGTGCTTAGAGTAGTGTGGGCAGACTATGGATGTCTGCCCTACTGAAGGAAAAAGAATCTCTCCTCCCAGCAACTGTTAGTGGCCTGTATATCTTGGGGAAGGGCGTGGCCTTAGAAGCCACTCTTCTCTTTGTAACTGGTGTCTATAAATCATTGAGGGGCAGGGTCTCATGAGCCCTTCTGCTCTTCCAACCTAGTGGGAAAGTTAATGGGCCCAGTATTAAGCAGGTCTCTTTCAGATCCCTACCAAGCTGCTCACCTAGGGCACCAGGCAGTATAACAGTACTCTACAGCAGCCCTCCTCTCTACACCATGTTCTTTTAGTTCATTTTCACATCCCCTGCTGGATAGTGTTCTGCTCCATTTTTCAATGCTATTGTAGAACACAAGAGATTTCTGATGCACAAAGAAGATGAGGAGGCTGGGGAAGTCTAAGAGCACAGAACTACCATTTGCTTGACTTCTGTTGACAGCCTTGTGTTATTTCAACTAACCACAGAAAGTGGCCAGGTTGATATGTGTATGTCAGAGAGGAACACTTCAGGTATGGGCTAACCTTACAGGAACCAGCTCTCAAGATGGCTATTCCAGTCTCTGGAGATCCCTCTCAGTGACCTAATCATATAAAAATTATTAATTATTATTATTATTATTATTTGTGTTGGGTTGTACATGAGCCACAGCCCATGTGTAGGTGTCAGAGGCCAAGTTTCTGGAGCTGGTGCTCTTCTTCAATCTTTACGTGGATTCTGGGGTCATCAGGTCTGCCCTCAAAACCTACCCACAGAACCATCCTGCCTGTCCACTCATCACTTTTAAATGCCTTTTACCTCTCAGTACTGTTACACTGGGGACCAAGCCTTAGTTTCAGCTTGGAGGAGAAAAACCACATCACACCATAGGAGACCACCATGCCACTTTCTTTGAAATCAGGGAACCAGATGATTTGGTGTTATGGGCAATAAAAGAATAAGTAAGGAATGTCATGTACCAATGAGACAGTGCTAGGAAGAGATTGGTGGAACATGGGAGGATGCCGGAAACCTCGTGTCCGTTACACTGTAGCCCTAACTGAGGAGGTGGCTTTTTCAGGGAGGTAGACTCTGAGACGAAGATGTGATAAGGCCAGGAAATATGTGACTGCATCTTAGAGGAAGGAAATGCTTGGATTGATCATGAATAGCAGGAGGTTCATGGTGGCCACCTGGTCAGAGATGAGCCACCCAGACAGTGGAGACAGGCTCTGTGCATCACCGGAAAAGACCTGTAGTTTTTCTCGGTGTGGCTGAGAAGTGATTCTCAGAGAGTTTTAAGAAAAGAAGCAACACAACCCAATTTATCACATGAAAGGATGTATTTGTCAGGAGGTTGTTTATGGATATGTGGGCTTGGAGGGAGTCAGAGGTAACCAACAGCTAGGGTGTGGTGGCTGCTTAGGATCTGGGCAGGAAGGAGAGGACATACTAGATTCAAGAACGGTCTAGGAGAGAACTGAGGACTGATGCATGGGTTAAGAGATGCCAGGAAGGGGAACTAGAAGGTCCTGGGTCGATGCCCTGATCAGTTAGATAGAAAGTAGTGATACCACTTACACTGTAGAGTTTGCTACGATGGGATACTCAAGACTGGGAACACCATCCATGAGCAAGAGTGGTCCCGAGGGTCAGGACTCATACAGATCTCAGGGTGGCCCTGTCTGCTTGGGTGCCTCTCTCATGTGGATGCTCCCTTTGCATCGGTCCCCTTCCCTGTGGGTGCTGGTTGTTTCTGTGTAGGTCTTGGATTTTAGAAGCATTCCCATCTCCAGACATCTGCCTTTTGCTGGATGATGTGAAGCTGTGGAATGACCTATGGAGAAGCGCCGGGGCGCTGCTTTGCAGTGCACAGCTTTGTGGATTTCTTCAGGGTCTCATTTTGCTTATGGGGAATTTCCCTGCAAGACTCACTGGCTTCTCAAAGGCTGATGGGTGAAGTGCTGTCAGTTCTTCATCAAGAATACCTCTTACTAACCAGCAGGCGGTTCCTGAGGTAAGAACAGTACTTACAGTGTTTATCTGAGGATTAGTGAAAATCCTATAATTTGATATGAGCCTGTCAAAAGCAAAAGTTCAAGTTAATGCCTCTGCCTAGGTGCATCCATTTTACCTGTAAATATTTGGTGTTCTTTTTAGCATTTTTTTTTGAATCATGTATTCTGTTTATTTTTTAATTAGCATACTGAGTATGTTTAATTTTGGAACTTTCAAGCAAAATTTGTTTTCATTTTTTGCCCATCCCCTGCCTGTGTTGTGCCCTTCTGTCGCACCACCTTCCATTCTGCTTTCATCCTGCACACGTCCCTTGCTCCCTCTCCCTCCTCCTCAGTCTCTTTTTCCCTTTTTGAGGTCAGTCTCCTCTCTACCTGGATGTACACTCACACTCACTTACATAATACATGCATATAAACATTAAAATTTAGATTCTGCCTATGAGAGAGAACATGAGGTTTTTTTTTTTGGACTCGTATATTCTAATTGCCCTTTTTATTTTTTAAAATCATGTCATATCTTTATTATCAATGAAAATGCCTGTGGTTGCTACTGAGAGAGGTTGTGCAGACCTGTAGTAACTTCTCATCAGAGGAAAGTCATGTTATACATGTCATGGGTCTGTAACATGCCTCATGGGAGGCCATCGATCTGTGTAGTGCCGATCATTTGTTTCAGAAAAGGTAGTTGATGTTATTGGATTTCTTTCTTGAAACATGATCTATACAGTCATGTTTTTCTCAGGTTCCCTGTGTGGAGACCTCATAGTTCTCTAGAATTAAGTTGCTTGTGTTCGCTGAGCCTGCCTTTAGTGCTGTTACCATTTTTCTGTGCCTGCTTTCCTGAGGAGGCATGAGTGGGCATGTTTCTAAGCTGTTGCTGGTGATTTGGCTGGGTGCTTTGCAAGACTGTCACTGAAAGTGTTAGCCAGGGAGATGATGAGAAAAGGGATTCATCAGATAGTTTGGTTAAGCCAGTGAGACCAACAAATCTTGGACTTCGACTGAGTTCTCTTTGTTTTGTGTTTTAAAGAATATAGCTTCTTGTTTTACAGCCGTGCTCTGGGTGTGTACTGCCTCCTCTAAGTATCCAAATGGTTTAGTTCCTGCCTGTTAACAACCTCCCCCTTGTGGGCACCGCAGTGTGCCTTGTATAAAGACTGAAGTCCCTTATAAATGGCATAGTGCTCGCAACTAACCCACACACACGTTCCTATATTGTGTACTTTAAATCATCTTCGACTATGCATGCTAACAGTCAAAATTATAATGGATCTTCTTTAGTGGATGTTTTCCAGTGCTGGGCATTGAACCCAGTGTCTTGTGCATTCTAAGTAAGTGCTCTGCCACAGAGCTACCCACCAGCCCCACTTTGCAGGTCCTAATAGTCTTTATTTTCATTTTAGAATCTCATAGCATCCTAAACCAAAAATGTGTGAACATGTCCCACCCACCACATAGACCCCCAGACCAGGACATGAAGCTTCTCACATTTAGGGTATGTCTTCCTTCCTCAACCAGTGCAATCTAGAAATCCCTTGTAGATATGCCAGAGGTTTGTCTCCTTAAGTTGACCACCACAACTGTATTATTTAGAGAATAATAATATGAAAAGGTCTGTATATGCTTAGCAGAGATAAACAATTATTATAGGCCTAATTTCATCATACCCACAGGACCAGTTTGACCTCCACTTCCCTGCCAATTTTAGATCTGCAGTTGGTGAATCCCAGGACACCAGGCCTGATGTCTTCATTTCTGTGGAGTTCATTGTCTTCACATCATCTTTGGACCCTCAAAGTGAGAAAGTGTGAAACTTGTCTCGCGCATGAGAAATGAGCATCGTTGTGTCTTACAGTCTGAATTGTTGAAGGAGCATGTAAACCTCAGGGGAACTGGATTTTAACTTCAAAAAGTTTGTGGGTTTCTTCCAAAGTGAGTGCTTAGCAGTGGGTCAGCTTTCATGGTAGTTGGTTATAGTGAAGGCTGGTTTCTGTTTTCTGTTCATAAGCCATGGCTAGCTGGCACCGGCAGTCATTGGGTGACTGGGGCAAAGAAGCCATTGTGCTACACTGGTCCTCCTAGAGTTGCTCATGCTGAAGCTTAGGTTTATAACTGTCATCAGCAGCCTGCATACAGGGTGAGGAAAAAGGCCAGAGCCTTCTACTGGGGAGACCGTAGAGCCCCCTCTACTGGGGAGACCGCGGAGCCCCCTCTACTGGGGAGAACGCAGAGCCCCCTCTACTGGGGAGACCGCAGAGCCAGGCTGTTTTCCCCACTTCTTGTAGAAGATAACTCCCAGTATCAGGAACAAGCCAGAGTTTCATTCACTTTGATATTTATTTTTAAATTTTTTTATGTGTATGAGTATATTGTCAGTAAGTGCACCTGTGTTGTGCAATGCCCGTGGAAGTCAGAAGAGGGTGTTGGATCCCCTGGAACTGGAATTATGGACAATTGGAGCCCCTTACTTTGATATTTTTTGCCTCCAACACTTTTCTCGATAAAATATTTTGTTTTAGAGTGTGTGTTGTATGCATGTGCATGTGTGCATGTCTGTGAAGGTGAGCATGCATGTGTGTGTGCATGCACATAGAGGCCAGAGTTCAACATGGAGTGGCTTCCTCCAGGGATCTCCGCTTTAACTTTTGAGATAGGGTTTCCCATTTATCTTGTCTAGATGGCCAGGTAGCTACAGATATCCTCCTCCTGTCTATGCTGCCCCAGCACTGGATTTACAGATCTACTCAGATGTGGCTTTTTACTTGAGCACTGGGGATCCAAACTCAGGCCCTCATGCTTGCACAGTAAGCGCTTTCCTTTCTGACTCAGTTTCTTTGTCCCTTTGTAGAACATGCTATTGTTTAAGTTCTCCTTTTGGAGAAATGCCATGTAGTTCAGGGTGAGCATTTAGTACCATTCCAGTACTTGCCAGGCCCTCCACTTTCTACACTTTGAATTTCTCCCCCATGACTTTTGGAGTGCCTTCCTAGCATCCAAAGACTGCTCTTGCTTGGGGGAAGTCCTGCTTTCTTGGGCCATAAAACACCCTTTCCTGAGCTCTATGGTTCTCACAGATCATCTGGATAAGGGAAAGTCAGAAAAGCCTCAGAGAGCTGTGAGAGTTGGCCAGAAATTGCAACACCAATCGAGTCTTCGAGAAGGCTGCTCTGGGCTCAGGGATTGGTGTGTGTGTGTGTGTGTGTGTGTGTGTGTGTGTGTGTGACATCAAGTTACTACAAGGCTCCTCCTGAATCCTGAAAACAAACCCCACAGTGTGGGCCTGTTTACAGTCCACAAAGACCCTTTCTAGTGTCTTGGTCTCCCCCTAAGACTTTGCCTGGCTCTTTTCACCCTGTGGGTTCTGAGTGGTGCTCCACAGAGAGCAAACCCGCCTCAACCCAGACATAAGACCCCAAACAGTCAGCTTACTGATTAAACAACCAGTATACATAATGAGCCCTCCATGACCGAGAACATAAATAGATTTAGACAAGTAGGAGTTGTGTGGACCGAAAAGTTTAGGTTATGAGAAAGCACCAACAGCTGTAATTTGTAGGGCCTTGTACTCTGAGGGGTGTGAGTGATGTAAACTGTGGGAAGCCAGAGTTTGGGTGATGTGTATTCTGTGCTTGTGCCAGGAGGCCAAGGCCAACGTTGTTCTATTTCCTTTCCTGTGAATTCATTGCAAGGGGCCTCCACCTGCCAAAAAATGTTTCTGCTTTTATTTTTAAACTTAAATTGTGTATGCATTTGTGTCTCGGTGTGAGTTTATGCATTTGAGTGCAGGTGTCCACAGAAACCAGAAGAAGGCGTCAGATTCCCTGCAGCTGTTTGTGAACCACTTGACAGAGGTGAACTTGGAACCTCCACAAAAGCAGCAAGTGCTCTTAACCACAGAGCCATCTCTCCAGCTTTTTGCTTTTATTTTTAATGTTTCCAAAAGTAAATTTATATATAGGTGGCTCCTGTTTATGGGTGCCTAGGCAAGAGCGACTAACTGTCTGGAGAACTGAAGTTGGTGCTCTTATTCAGAAAAAAACTCAGGCTACACCACATAGAGCTGTGATTAAGGGGAACTCGGTAGGAAGAGGGCAGCTGCCACAGAAGTCTAGACAGGCAGCAGGTACTGAGCCCAGTTCTCTGCCTTCAGTAAATTGAGCCCTGGGCATCAGCAAGCTGTTTGCTGCCTTCTTGCTTGTGGGAGAGTAGCTTGGATGATGTCTATTTGTATTTTTTGATCTGAAGACATGTAAAAGAAAGTAATTTTCTTTAAAATTAGTAAGGCAAAGAGTTCCATGTATAACAGGTTGTTCAGTTTTTCTTGACCCATACACCTAGCTCCAATGCAAGCACCTTTTGAGACTCCTCAACCTTCATACATGTATGAGGGGACAGGCCACCCACATGTGTGTGCATGACCACCAGAGATACTAATCCTGACTTGTGTTTGGAAATAACATTCGATGTTGGCTTTCACACTCATTTTGATCTGCAGATTGTCTTCAGAGGTCTCCCTAAGGTCTCTGCTCCCCAGATGTGGGGCTCGGAAGCCTAGGGGTGTCATTCCCTGTGTGTACACTGTGAAATTTGAATACTACCAACCAATAATTTACTCGTTTTCTTTTACATTTTCACTTCTGCTCTGGGAGTCTCGACGGGGAGGAGGAGGTTCACACAAATACACATCAACAGAGCTGAAGGAGTTGTTTGAATTGTAGCATAAATGAAGAAATCGGGGAACTGAGCAGCAGGCCAAAACAAGTAAGAGGGGAGCTGAGCTTTTGGAGCACCAGGTGCTCCCCTGAGGAGTGGGGTCCCTGTTTTAACACGTGTCCAGGATTTGGGTTAGTGGTTATTGTTGGTTTCACTTATTTTAAAAGTTTGTGTTGTTGTTTGATGCATGCGTGTGTGTGTGTGTGTGTGTGTGTGTGTGTGTGTATGTGCCCATGACTTTTCATATGCTAAGAAAGTGTTTTACCACTTAAGCTACATTCCAGCCCCTTTTTAATCTTATTCTCAAGCTAAGTTACCCTGGCTGAACTCCTCTCCTGAATCTATTGTCTCCGCTTCCCAAATACTGAGGGATCGTGAGTATGCAGACATGTCACAGAGCAAGTGTCTGTGCTCATAGACTCAAGAGGCCGGATGCAGAAGTTTAGGAGGTGGAGAGACCTGGTTGGCACGTTGATTGTCATTTTGAGGGAAGGAGTGAGCGAGGTGGTATAAATGAGCCTCGCAGACAGGGCTGACTCAGCTGACTGACTCCAGTGGGTTCCACATGTCAGAGCTGTCCTAGATGCTCCCCACCTGGCCGTAAAGTGGCAAGGGCTGGGACCACTGACCCAGCAGGAGTTCAGTGAAGGACAAGTTGCCTTGTATTTTAAGGCACTATTGCAGGCCATCGTTTTGCTGAGCTTTGAATTGGCCAGGCTTGGGATGGACTGTCCCTCGGGGGTCAGCAAGGCTGCAGATGACAAACTTCAGAAAATACAGTCATAAGGCATCATTAATGTGCCTTCCTCAGGGAGACCCTGCTGGAGGAGGATAGGAGAAGGATCTGGGGAAGTAGCCAGCTTTCTATAGTGGCCTGAATGGACTCCTCAGCCACATTCTGGAGAGGACACCCCTGTCGACAGGCCCGGGGCTCTTCCTTGTGTATGTTCCTGCAGTGTGTGTCCAGATGTTCCTGGAGGGTTATCTGAGGGAGAGCATGCCTACCTCTTCCAGGTGACTGCCCAGCAGGGGTGAGGCAACTCCCAGGTGGCTTTCTGGAGCTGCTGTGGCTATCAGCCCTCAGCTGCTGCCTTGGCCCTGATGGGTGTGAGAATGAATGCAGACTTTAGCTTCCTGTTCCCTGCTCTTCAGATGCAGAGTCTTCAGTCCTTCCAGCCACCCAACTTGGCACCTTAGGCTAAAGGGAATGGGAAACTAGGGATGTAGCTCAGTTGGTAGTCAGATAAGCCAGGTGTGGTGATGCATAGCTGTAATCAACATGTGAGGAGGTAGAGGCTGAAGGATCAGTAGTTCAAGGATAACCTCAGCTACTTACTACATGAGACCATGTCCCCAACAGAGAAATGCTGAATTAGTTGGCACAGGTCACTGTACCAAGCATCCCAGGCTGGAGCCTCAAGAGCAGAAATTCAGTGTCTCCCAGTATTGAGGCTGCAATTGAGAGCCAGGTGCCGACGGGTTGGCTCCCCAGTACTTCCTCCCATGACTTTCAGTCCCATATGGGATTAGCATCTGCCCGTATGACTCAATTTACCTTAATTACCTTTTCAAAGCCCTGTCAGAAATTCAGCCCTATCTGAGGTCTTGGAGGTTGGGCTTCAACATGTCAGTGTGGTGACAGCCCATTACAGATGTCAACTGAGGACACAGCTAGAGACATGGAAATTACTGCATCCAACAGTCCTTCTGGCGGCTGTTAGTTTTGAGCACACAGCTCTGCCTAGAGTCCCGGGACAGGCGCCCCGCGTATCTCCATTGTTTGAGTTGAATTTAGATGCTGTCCGAATGACCACATTCCACTCTGGGCCTAGTGCAACGTAGCTTGGGAGGGCCACACAGGCTTCTGCTTGTAGCTGTCGGAAGCACAGAGGGGGAGAACCCGGCTTGGTGGCGTGTTTGGGCCTCTGCATGTAAAACCAAATGATTGTGTACTACAGGAGGTAATGCCGGGAAAGCATCTGCTTGGGCAGAAGGCAAAACCGCACCTGTCAATCCTGCAGGCGCTTCAGGCTTCAAACTCGCCTTTCAGAAGACGTGTGCTGACGGTTTCTCATGTTTGCCTTCTAAATCCTCTCTCAGGATTGCTCTAGGCCAGGCTTGATTTTCACCATGAAATAGATAGCATAGCTGTGAAAACTCTTCCGAGAAATAATGCCAACAGCCTCTTGAACTTCAGGAAGCTGAACTCCAATCTGAATTCTGTTACCTCTAAAGCCAGGGGCATGGTGATAGGAAGAAGCTCCATAGTTCCCAATAGAAGGTGCTGGCTGGTCCTACGCGGCAGGAGGGAGGATCCCTGTGGACTCACTTGTCCTGGGACTTGTAAAGGAAGGAGTATGATTCTGGGGCCTCGCTTTGTGGGGACTGCACAAGGCCACCAGCCTCTGTAGCTGGGCAACGTGTTTCTCTTTTTAGTGTCACAAAATCTGCTTTATCAGAACTGCCACAGATTTACTGCTTTAGGGGTTTAATGGGAGCCTAAACCCTGCCCCCTTCTTGGAGTGCTGTCAAGGGTCTGGAATGTGTTGTAGGCAGTTCCTGGGAATGCCTTTCTCATGACAGAGAAGGTTCACACAAGTCCCTCCAGGCTTGCAGGGGAAGTGGGGAGCTCTCCTGAGCTGGGACCTGGAAACCCCTAGTCCTTTCCTCATATAGCAGAAGGAACACCCACAGTCTTGGTCCTCCCCTGCTGCCGCCTATGATCCTTGGAAATCCACAGGGAGATGTTGTCACACATCCATGAGTGAAATGAGTCACAGTGGTGAGTGCCGCCTGGCCACTGACCAGCATCTACCCACTCACAGGTGTCCAGGTGGCACACAGCTGCCAGGAAGGCCAGCTCTTCCCTTTATGCCACCTCCCTCACCTTCTTTCTTTCTAGAGAAATCTGCAAGAGAAACCACCGGCTTATCAAGAAGAGTGAGGAACATCCAGAAAGCAAATCGTTTCATCAAACAAGTGACTGTGAAAATGAACATGGCCATATTTACCTTGCAGCGCCCACTGGGAATGGTTTTCAGAACTCCCCAAGGGCACGTGAATGCGCAAGTTCCTTGTGTAAAATGGTACAGTATTTGCATAGAACTTACGGAAATCCTCTCATAGACTTTAAATCATCTGTGGATTACTAATAATACTACGGTCTACATGCTGTGTAAATAGTTGTAATACTGTATTGCTTAAGGAATAATAACAAGAAAAGTCCGTATGTGTTCAGCGCTAATGCAACCACTATCAAACTTACTTCATAGTATGTACCAGCAACAATGTACTGTTTTCTTGGTTTGTTTGTGAGTCAGTGTCTCACTGTGTAGCCCCAACTATCGTAGAATTCACTATCTTTCTGCCTCTCAAGTCCTGGGATTACAGGGGTGTCTCACCAAGCCTGGCATTGACTGGGGTTGACTGACTCCAAGGCTGTAGAACCTGAAGACACGGAGAGCTGTATGTCTTTGTGAGGAAGGAGAAACAGCAAGAGAAAAAGCCCTGAACAGAAATGTTTGTTACTTGTGATAGGTCCCTCCATCATGGGTCCTAGTGATAGCAGTCTAAAAGGACCCCAAGTGTGGACTAGTTCAAGAGGAAAGTGCTGGACTTTATAAAGACCTCCCCACAGTTGGTGGGGAAAGAGAGAAGGGAGGAAGGATATTATAAGGAGCTTGGAGGAAGCAGACCAGGAGTCAACCATCCTGGAGTCTAGAGAGATGGGAGACTGAAGGAATGTGCTCTTCCTTTCAGGGCATGCACACTCTAGTGTAAGAACCCTAAAGTCATTGTGAGATCTCTAAAGACTCCATTTCCTTTGATTCTCGGATTCTAGATGATTAATGGTATAGCCCACAGTTGGTATCTTCACATGTGGTCCCAATACCAGCAATCTCAACATCCCCTGGAACTTTCTAGAAATGTTCATTTATTAGCACGTAAGCTTCCATGCAGGAGCCGTTGCAGTTGGGTCTGTGCCAGTAGGCTCCGAGGGGTTCCGCTGCTTTGTGCACAGGAGCAGTATGGCTTGAATGCAAATGTCTGCTGTAGGCGCCAAGTATTGGACATTTCGTTCCCCGTTACTGGTCTGTTTTGGAAGGTCTTAGAAGTATGGCTGTACTGGAGGAAGCATGTCACTGGCGGGTGGGGCTTAGAGTGTCCTTAAGCTTTGCAGGATCCCCAGTTGCTTTCTGCTTCCTGTACCCGCTTGAAGGAGAGTGCTTCACTTCTCCTGCTCCAGCCACCTCTGCCGCCATGTTTCCCCGCCATGTTTCCCCGCCATGATGGACTCTTGCTCCTTTGGAACTGTAAGCTAAATAAACTCTTCCCTTTTTAAGTTCCCTTGGTCATGGTGTTTTATCACAGTAACAGAAAAGTAACTAAGACAAGTAGCTTGTAGGGCTATGTAGCCCTTGAAAGACCTAGAGACACTGTCCTAGCCCTGCCCTGACTGCCTGTGGTATTTTGAATGAGAAATATTCCCCAGAGGCTCGTGTATTTGAACACTTGGCCCCAGTTGGTGAAGCTATTTGAGGAGGTTTAAGAGGTGTGGCCTTGCTGGGGGAAGTGTGTCACTGGGAGTGGGCTTTGAGAGTTCATAGCTTTGCCCCATTTCAAGCTTGCCATTTCTCTGCTGTTGGTGCCTGCTTGAAGACGGAAGTCCTCAGCTTCAGCCTCTGTGCCATGCCTCATGGAACTCTTAGCCTTCTGGAACCATAATCCAAATAAATTCTTCCTTCTATAAGTTGCTTTGGTCATGATGTTTTATCATGGCACAGAAAAGTAGTTAATGCACTTCCTATTGTACCCCCAGAGTGCCTTCTAGTGTCAACACCAGCAGTTTCTGAGAGTTTGGTGTTATTAACACTATAGACGATCCAATCAGAGTTCAGAGAGAATACTCTGTAAATCCAAGCGGTAGCCTACTGAGAGTCAGACCACGGTTCCCCTGTGCTGTGGCCAGGGAATTTCTGTTTGTGCGGTTCTGATAACATTGTGATCATGCCCTAGCTGCTGAGCAGCTCCACTTTCTCCTTGTGATGAGAGGAAGGGAAGGGAAGACCATAGGATGTTTAAATGGCCCCTCCTCCCACCAAATAGAGCTTTAGGTATTGCAAGAGACAATTTACATCTAAAGGTACTTGTCCACTTGGGGAAGAAAATATTAGGCATCCATCTCATTTGTTATCAGAGTGGGCCCTCCATGTACACAGGTTCTTCACTTCTGGCTCAACTTCTATGGGGACGAATGGTGTGTACACACAGAGACCTTTTTTCTCATTATCATTCCCTGAATACTATGTTATGAGCACTCTGTTTCTGTAGTGTTTACATTGCACCTGGTATTATAAGTAATCTAGAGAAGATACAGCATGTGGTGTAATGTGTATGGATTCTGTGTTATTTGATAGAGGGAACTCAAATGTACTTGGACTGTGGTTTCTGGGAAAGAACCTAGAAGTAGCCCCCAGTGAATATGAACACATGACTATACACCATTGAAAACATGAAAGGAATCCGTCCAAGTGCTTTTCAGTGTACTTAACCTGTGATAGTCTGTGTTTGGGTTTATGCAGTGGGTAGTTGTTGGCTAAGTCTATGTGAGAGGGCCAGCTGCTCTCCAGGCCCTTTGTCCCTCAGACTGTAAAAGCTTCTGTCCATGTGGGACTCCGTGTCAGGGTGCAAACAGAATTTTTCATCTGCATGTAGTCTCATATAGTCCTGCAGATAGCTCAGCTTTGCTTTCTAGAGCATAGGCTCTCTCCTCATTCGTTGCTTTGTTTTGCTGCTCTGGTTAGTCAGGAGGTATCTGTGCCTTTGACTCTTTAAAGAGCTGTTTCTGGAACAAGCTGCTTGTAGTGGATAAAGGGCTCAACAAAAGATCCATGAATATTGGAGTTTCAGGGTTGTGTGTAGAGAATTTCTTTTCAAATACGACTGTACACTATTGTATATTCTCTGTATACTCCTCTGGTCACGGTTTACACCACCTGAACAGCAGCAGTGGAAATTTGTGGTAATTTTGCACAGCCCTAGGGCTTTGAGGCCTTGCCTCAGTGTGGAAGTTCCTTCACCAGCTATCTCATACAGACATGGTGAAGCCTGTGCTAGCCTCTGTGGATTTGGGATCTGAGGATGTGTGGATTTGGTTAAATTGCTTCCTTCTGCTGTGCCTCAGTTTGCTGTCTGTAGGATGGGTTTAACAAACAGTTTAAGCTCCTTGAGCTCCCTCGAGGGAATAAAGAAGATAATGAAGTTAAATTCTTATCCTATTCCCTACCTATAGGAATATTCAGCAAAGAAGTAGTTTGATAGTGTTAATGGTGTTGAAAAAGACCTTCATATGAGACTTGAAAAAAAAGTAGGTTACTTCAGAAATTGTAAACAAGTTCAGTGCTTGCTTTTGTTTTAATATTTGATGTGCATTAATTTGTGAAAGTTTGAATGGAAGAAAAGTTGACAGACTAGAGTGCCACAGCATCTTTCTAACATGAGCCACTCTCAAGGGGCATACCTACTTAGTCTAGGTTTTGAATCCTTTAAACTGCAGCAAAAATTCCAAGGTACTGGCAAAATTTTTGTTTCTCTTCCTACTGTGATGTCAGTGGTCACGTGATACAGCATTGTCACTTTGGAAGCAGCCCACTTCTATTTTTCTGCCTAAAGCACCAAGCGTAGTTTTCGCAGAAAGAACTTTCTTCTTGTCGGTCTTGGTGTGATGTCACATTTTATGATGGCCACCTACTAACATAGTGACAAGCAACAGCTGGTATCAGTGGGTCTGGAAATGTAGCCTTCCCTCTTTCTGACGAGAGAGTTGTCTCTTGTAGTTCCCGCTACAGAAGTATATGAAGTCACCTAGCTGATTCAGTCAACTGTGCTGTAGCTTGGATCTTGTACTTTCCAAAAGGTCAACATGTTGAGGACTTCATCATCAGTCTGTGGCCCCTTTGAGAAGTGGTGGACCCTTGGGAAAATGGAGCCTAGCGGGAGGAAGTTAGGTTTGTGGGGGCATGCCCTGGAAGAAGGAACTGGAAATTTATTCTAAGTCTTTCTTCATTTCTGGCCTCCGTGAGGTGGGCTCCCACCCTGATGTGTTTTACCAAACCCAAAGTCATGGGCCAAGTAACCTTGAGCTTAGATCTCTGAGACTGAGCCAGAACAGACCTTTCTTCTTTGTAGGTTGATTGTCAGAGAAATGCAGAGTGTATGGTTTTCTTACTCACTTTATAGATGCTCCATGCTGGAGATTGGTAGTCTTCATGGGTTGAAATTCTGACCCATAATGTGATAGTATTAAGAGGTGGGTCTTTGCAAAGTGGTCAGGTCATGAAGATGGAACCTGTAGAGCATCATGAATAAAGGGGACCTTGGATAGAGACTAGCCCAAGAGGCTGAACTCTTTCTGTCTGCTGAGGATGAACTCAGGGCTCACACATGCTTGGGAAAGGACCTGCTGCTGAGCCCCACTGCTCCCCACTTGCCCAGTTCTTACACATTCAGCTCCTGCTGACAGCCTCAGTGTTAGAATCCAGTATTGATGGAGCTCACCATGTGACTCAAGTGTGCTGCTTTACCAGGTAGACGATGCCATCCTTCCCATCTTCAGCTGAGTAGACTGAGCCCGAGGAGCCTTCCTCATGTCAGAGGTTCAGAAATGAATGTCTGGTGATTATAGGGTCAAGTAAGTTAAAATAAAATCTCACTCAAGTATTTTCATCAAAGAAGATATCATCCCAGAAAACAGGGGACATGCCGAGGCCAGCTTCTCTGAGACAGCAACATGTGATGGAGGCACATGCATAACGGGATTCTCGGGTGAAACAAATACTCTGCTTGCTGAGTTATCTCCTCAGCTCTAGAATTTCCTTTCTTTTTTGGAGATACTGTCTTAACACTCTTTGTATGGCTGTAACAGAACACTTCAGACTGTGTCATCTATGTCAAACAGAATTCCTTGGCTCACAGGTCTGAAGACGAGGTTTTGAACTTGTATCATTTTGTGTGAGTTCATATGTGATATGCTTTATAGGATAAATTTCCCAGAAATGGAGTTACTGAGTCTTGGGGTATATGTATCGTGAATGTGTGAAATCCTTTGCTGTCTTCTTGTCATCTGTCACATTCCAACTACCTTATCCGAGTGAATGTTTTCCTAGTAGTCCTCAGCCTGGTCACCTACCCTGTGACTCTGTCTATGTGGTGGAGGAAATCAGTCAGTTTTATTATTATTTATTTAATTGTGTGTGTGTGTGTGTGTGTATACATTGAGACTAGAGTTGAACTTCCGGTGTCTTCTTTAACTGCTTTCCGCCTTTTAATTTACATTTATTTATTTGTGTGTCTAGGTGTGTAAGTGTGAGTATGCCTCGCTGTGCTCGTGGCCGGTGAGAGGACAATTTGCAGGAATTGGTTCTCTCCTTCTACTATGTGGGTCCTAGGAATTGAACTCAGGTTATTAGCCTTGGCAATAAGTGCAATTACCTACTGAGCCACCTCACCAGGTCACCACCTTATTTTTTGAGATAAGGTCTCACACTAAACTGGAGCTTGCCACTTTGGCTGGTGAATGAGTTCCCAGGATGCTCCTGTCTCTGTCCTTGCACTCCTAGCCCCAGCTCTGGGATTACAGACACTCACTGCTGTACTAAGCTTTCATGTGAGTTCTGGGGTTTTCAAACTCATGCTTGCATAGCAGACATCCGTGCACTGAGGCACCCTCCCAGCCCCCAAAGACAGTTCAAATGTCAGGAAACCTTTAGAGGTGGCTCACAGCTGGAGGCACACAGGGACCTTCACCTGTTACCACAGACTCCCATAGCAAAGCTCTGCAGTTACCAAGAGACAGCTTCCCTGAAGGGGCCTTACTGGATAATCAAGACCACTGTCACTCAGAGCCTGCCTGGAGAGCAGCTCTCTCCTTCCTCATACCCTCTCCAGGTCTTTCAGTGGGTGAATTTGTTCTGGGAAGTTTGGACAGACCTCACCTCAGCAGGCTGACACTCCTGTTTCTTTCTCCAATCCACCCTCCCTGTATCACTCTATATACCTCTGCCTTGGGCCTTCACAAGGTCTTGGGCAGGCCTCTCAGGTATGCTCTGCGTCCCGAGTGGACACCACTTCTCACCTGCAAGACACACCATTGCATTGTCAGAGAGCCCATCTCTGTCTCCAGAGAGCACAGCTTACCTCCTCAGGTTGCCCCCTTGTCATTTTCCCCTCATGATAGACCACCCTGGAGACACTGTCCTCCACTCCTCTCTGCTCCCTTTGAACCAAAGGTCTTAGGGCTCCTTGGGATCAAGAGCACCTTTGGGAAGAAGAAAACTGTTACTTAGTACAATGTCTTCAAGGTTTACTCATATTTTAGCACACGTCATAAATCCCCTCCTTTTGTGTATGTATTTTTGCGTGTGTGCATGTGCATGTATGTGTAGGCCAGAGATCAACCTCAACTGTCATTCCTTAGGTGCCATCCATCTTGTTTTTTAAGACAGGGCTATCATTGACCTGGGACTTACTGCCTGACCAGTGAGTGCCAGAGTTGTCTGTCTCTGCCTCCTTAGTGCTGAGATTACAAGCATGGGCCACCACATCCAGCTTTTCTGTGAGTGATGGAGATCAAACTTGAGTCTTCATGACCCAGATCATACAAATAACATGAGTTCATATCCCAGGCTGCGGAATTGTGAGCCAGTGAATCTTTTTGGTACAGATCATCGAGCCTGTGGTGGTCTAGCTAGCCAGGTGGTTTACCTGCCTTGCAAACCCCACGTGTAGGTGGTTCTTGCTGGAAGCAGCCAGTCAAGGGACCTGTTCCAGCTGCACCATCCCAGGACTGCTTTGTTCCTTCTTATGATACACACTTATGTTTGAAGAACTGTCCTAGATGGCAGCACCTCTGAGTGCACCTTTCATTCTCTGCTCCCTGAAGTGTCTGGTGGGTCTCAGGGTTACAGGGGGAGCAGGCAGCAGCACCTCGCCACCTTGGTTTAACAGGGGCACAGGAACTTCCACCAGAAAATGGTGACTCAAAGTAGTTGGAGCCAAACCCTTGTATACCAAGGTGAACAAAGTGTGAAAAGACAAAGACATAGGGGCCTGGGCCTGGGCAGGTAGTTATGGAGGACTGGCCATTTAAACACTTCCAGGCCAGCTGGGGATATAGTGTAGCAGAAGAGTACTTGCCTAAGGTGCTGGGTTTGACCCTCAGCACCAGCACCACACAAAACCAAAACAACAGCAACAACAAAAAGTTAACTCTTCCAGGCTTGAAGCTCTTCATATGCAAAAATAATTGGTAGCAAAATGTGGGTGGGGCAGGGGCGGGGCAGGGGCAGGGGCGGGGCAGGAAGGGGCTTCGGGAGATGGCCTTTCTCTGCAAGAGTTGTCCTGGCCATGAAAAGGTGCACGGAGAGTGGCAAGATGCCCGCTGTCAGCTGTCCCCACAACACCCTCTGGTCTGCGTGATTCTACCCTACAGACCTCTTCACTCATCCACTTTACATGGTGCTAGACTTGGCATCCGTTAGGAAGTAGTTTAAATAGGGCTGTAGCCTGTTAAGGGCCCCTTGCTGTCTTGCAGCTAGTGCATATGGAGGAGTGGGTGTTTGCATAAATAATGAGTGAGTCTCTTTGGAAACACAGCTGTGAACGCTGCTGTGGTGGGCTAGCTAACTGCTGAAGCAGCTGGGGAAGGGCTGCGAGCCTCGGGTCTCTCTTCTGGCTCTATCTCTCATTCCTTCCTGGTTCCATTGGTCCTCTGTTCTGTGTTTCCTGGTCTTTGTCCCTCTCCCCCTCCTCCCTTCTCTCTTTGGTCTTTCTGAGACAGTCTCTCTGGAACCCCAGCTGGCCTGGAACTCACAGTGTAGACCAGGCTGCTCTTTAACTCACAGAGATTCACCTGCCTCCCGAGTGCACCCCCACGCCCAACCCTTTACCTCTTTTCGAGATAGGGTCTCACTGTGCAGCCCGGGCTGGTCTGGAGCACCCTATGTAGAACGGGCTGGCTTTGAACTCACAGAGATCCATCTGTCTCTTCTCCTGAGTGCTGGAATAACATTATGTCATGTGCTGCCAGGCCTTGGATCTATGTTTGCATTTTTATTACTTTTGAGTTCAGCTACTCTTGTGTGATTTTTTTTCCACCCCCCGGAGAGCTAAAGAAATGCCTGTTTGCCCCAGATAGGACATCCATGACAGAGCAGTGAAACGATTCTCCAAGTCTAGCTCAGCAAACCGAGGACTTCACTGGGGTTACCTACGGGAGCACATGTGACTTGAAGACAGCAGCATTACTGAAAAGCCCGCCCCAGCAAGTATCCCCAGATCTCCCCGCACAACTTGCAGTGTGGGAGAGTCTTCTTTCCCTGGCAGTCATTATTGCTTTTATAACTCAGGGTAAGAGCCTTGCTGGTCTTGTGAATTTCAGGAGCTTCCTGAGATTTATGTGCCTTAATGTGCCTCATTCTAGGAGAGGACGGACTGAGGAAATAGCTACATAAATTTCAAAGGGAAGGCTGCAGAGAAGTCACTCCACTCCATGTTTCAGGCCAAGCGTTAAAACTTGAATAGGATTTCTGGGTGTCCTGAGCCTCTCTCCAGACAGCAAGTGTGTTCTCTCACCTCTGATGGACACAGATTGGCTGTAGATGTAGGCACATTACAAATACAGATGCTCTGTGACCTATGAAGGGGTTAGGGCCTGATAAACCTATTGTAAGTTGAAAATCGCATCAAGTGTAGATAAACTATACAAGTGTGGCAGAGCGGGGCTTCACTGTGATATCAACCATTTTTCCTTAGGCTGATAGTATGCTATGGCTTGCTGCTCTCCTAAGTATGACAGAGAATCAGACTGTGTATCGCCACTCAGGGTATGGTCCCAATTAAACTTTGAAATATGGGGCTGGAGAAATGGCTTAGTGGTTAAGAACGCTGCTCTTCCAGATGGCTTGGGATCTGTTCCCAGCACCCACATGGTGACAAACACCCGTCCTTAATTTCTATTCCAAAGAATCTGACTCCTTTTTCTGGCCTCTGTGGATTGCACAACAAAAGTGCACTTGCATACAAGCAGGCAAACCATTCATACACATAAAATAAAAATAAAAAACAGTCTGCTTCGCTACCATCATAGAGCTAAGGCATTAATCTAAGCTGAATCAGCCTTAGTCAGGAACCCTCTGGACACTGGGGGTGAGGATGCATGCCCAGGGCACTGAAGGAAGTCAAAGTGACCACGGGCATGGCTGCCTGTTCCTGTAATTCTAGCACTCAGGAGGCCGAAGCAGGAGGATTGCTGCACATTGAAGGCCGTCATAGTTTACATATCAAGTTCCAGACCAGCCAGGGCTACATAGTGACACAGACTTCAAACAACAGCAGTAAAACAAAACAGCCAAACAAAACACCAAGGGCCTGTTGAGATGGCTCAGTGAGTCAAGAAGCCTAATGAGTTTCATCTCTAGAAGGAGGGAGAGAATTGAGTCTTTGAAAGTTGTCTTCTGACTACATGCCACTCCCCTCCCCCCAAATAACAAAATAAAAAAAATGTTAAAAAGTTTCAGGACATAAAGGAACAAAAATACAAGCAAGCTTGGTAGCAGAGCACTGGCCCCACATACACTAGCTTTGTGGTCCCCCTCCTGAGGGAAGAAGGGAGGACTGGAGGGAACTAAGAAGGCAGGGAAAGAAAGACAAGAACACCAGTCTCCAAGAAGGCACGGCCTTATTTATCCATCTTGCCCTCTTGTACCCCTCCATCCTTGGCAGCAGTCGTGTGTGTGTGTGTGTGTGTGTGTGTGTGTGTTTGTGAGTGTGTGCGTTGGTGAGTCAGGTACCCCTGGGCTGGGCTGGTTTCTAGGTGTTGTGCAGGTGGTCCCGGAGGATATGCATAGCCCTATAGGAAGAGACTCACCATGGCCCCAGGGCATCTCTGGCATCTGGCCTGTCTTGCAAATGAGTTGTGAGAGGAATAAATCAGAGAAGCAGGGACAAGTAGAGAAAGAGTCTGTGTGGGCGCCCAAGGAATGCGAGAGGCGCAGATAAGTTAGGTTTGCACTGAGCCACCCTGAGACTGAGTTGCTGAGTGTGGAAGGTGCCCCCGCCCCCATTTTACCTTGGTTTAAAGCTCATGGGGGCCAGAGGCGGGATTTGTACAGGTGTCCATTTGACAGTAAAGTCTGGGCTTTTGTGACACCTCAGGATGTCTTGGGGCTCAGTCTCAGCCTTGGTGGATGAACTAGATTATATCTAGCTGTCATCTCCTGTCTGTGGCTCAAGCAAGCTGTCGTAGACAGCATCCCAGCCTTTGTCCTCTGTGGTGGAGTATCTTCTGTGTGGAGGGAGTTTGATAACATGTGAACTCCCTTCTGCTCCACAGACCAAAATGGCTGCAGACATTGCCACATGTTCCTGGGGACAGGTAGAGCCCCTTGGAGAGCTGCTGAATAGAGGAAAAGCCCTTCCATGTGAAGGAGAGAATTGGAGAAAGAAGCTGAGAAGGACTCTGTTATAACTTCCTCTATCCCACATGTGGGCCTGGAGCAGGAACAGGAAGCCAGGCTTTCTCCTGCACCAGGACACCCATGATTCACCAGGCAGACTGCTAGACAAGCCCTGCTGTGACAGACACAGTAACACTTCCTCTGGGTTCCTGCTGGCTGAACTGTTTGAGGGGAGCAGAACTGAGTGCCTGGGAACTGAGAGATAGCAGGTAGGCCTTCAGGGCTGAGGGTGAGGAAACTGAGCCCCTTCTCCCTTCTCACATACCTCTGTGTCAGCTCCTTTCCACATGCCCAACTAGCTTCTAGTCACTCCAGAGATTTGAGTTGCAAATCTGTAGCTTGTTACGGGCACAGGCACCTCTGAAAGGAAGCCTGGAAGGATATGAACATGGAGAAAGCGTGCAATGCACTCTAACAATTCCAAAGGGAGCTGGGAGAGAGACAAAGATCCACTTTAGAGAAGGCAAAGACAGCCTGGGGGAAATGTGTGCTGTCACAGCTCTCTGGCTCCCCTGCTGGTGAGCCCAGGCCCAGCAAGGTGCTGAAGGCTTTAATAAGCATTTCTTCAGAATCCTCCAGAGCCGCTCCAGAGAGTACTTATGCACTCTGGCCTGCCCCCTTCTGCGCAGACATGTTTTTGAGATAATAATGGAGACTCCTGGCTGCCATTTGGTTGTAAAGGCAAAAGTGCTTCACACACTGAGCAGGAAGCCCACCTGCAGAGTCCAGAACAGACAGGCGTGGCCACACCCACCCCTGGCTCCCATGCTAAGCGGTGATTGATTAGTTTAGTGCTTCTGGCTGTGAAAACAAAGACGCCTCAAACCAAAGCTTGGAAGCTACCATGATTTATGAGTTTATGAGTCCCCGTTAGGTGAAACAATGCATTGAAAAATGTCTTTAAAAAAAAATTAGGGCATTAGAAATAAATAGTGTCTGGTGATAGGATTGCTAACTCAATTCTTTGGGTGAATTCTTTTTCTTTAAAAGGAGAAGGTTTAGAAGCAACACAGGCATTCGTTCAGAGAAAAACACACATACTTGGCAGTTACATGCATTTTTATGATAACCACTAACTAGCAGAGGCTTAGGTTGCTGTCAGATCTTCAACTTGAATACTAGAGTACTGTCACTATAAAATACAAGTGCTTATGTTGTCACTGAGCAATCCTTGCTATTCATGTTGCAGATCAGACATAGTCTGATGATTCCCAGAGCATAAAGATTCTGGATAGAGGTGATTCAGGAGCTGGGACCCAAGACAGCCCTCCAATTGTCCTGGTGCATGGGGTACGGCAGCAAATCTAAATATAGCTATAGCTACATCTCCTTTTGTGCAATCTGTATTTTAAGTTATATACTTTGTGTTTTAGTACTCTCGGAAAGTGAGATGATCTTATTAGACAACGTCCAAGGTGAAGTTCTCTGTGCTACTTCTTAAATTTTCAAGGTAGATGCTTTACTTTTTAAAAGTTATTTTAAAAATAATTTTAAAATATTTTAAAAATAATAAATATGTGTGTATTGCCTGCATGTATATAAGTGCAACCATGTTGTGCAATGCCTGCAGAGGTCAGAAGAGGACATTGGAGTCCCCTGGAACTGCAGTTATGGACAGTTGTTAGCTGCCATGTCGGTGCTGGGAATTGAACCCAGGTCCTCTATAAGAACAACCTGTGTGGAGTGATGCCTCAGCAGTTAAGAGCTTGTTGCTTAGCTCTTGCAGAGGACCTGAGTTCAACTCCCAGAACCCACATTGAGTGGCTCACAACAACCTGTAATTCGAGTTCCAGGGGATTTGACGTCCTCTTTCTGTCTCTGCAGGCACCTGCACGTGTGTGGTGTACAAAAACTCAAGTAGCTCATACACATAATAAGCAAATATATTTTAAAAAAGAAAAGGAGATTCCTACGGATGATGATATTATTCTGACAGCTGGCTTTGTTCTCTCCCTAGAGCTTCTGCACTGAACTGAACAGTTTTCATGGAACTGTCTGTCCGTCAGGAAACACTGAAGCTGTGTGTGTCTGCCAGTGGGGTCCCTTGCTTTGCTTGCTCATGACCTGTCTTTGCCCCGTTCAGCACCTCATACACCAGTAGCTTCATGCTATGCACCAAGAGGAGCTGTGGTTTCCTCGTATGACTGGTGGCAGTGTCAAGGTCGTTCATGAAGATGGGTTGATTTAGCCAGCCCCAGCATGGGTTGAATGCTCAAATGAGATGACCTGTTTCTCTATCATGTCCATTCTTTTCTATCATATACAACTGTGTTTTCTGCACTAAAATGGATAATTTGAGTCTCTTTTTTGTTCTGTGTTAATGTACTTACAGATTTGTCAATTTTATTGATCATGTCAAAGAACGAGTTTCTGGTTTCTTCTATCCTCCAGCTTATTTATCTCTGCTCTGCTCTTTCTTATTGTCTTTATTCAGCACTTGGTTCTAATTCCTTTGGTTGTGAAGTCTGTTATCAGTTTGAAATCCTCTTAAATGTAGACAAAAACTTGTATATGTGTAGCTATCAGTTGCCCCCAGGCTCTGATTTGGCTGTTCCCCTCAAGTGTGTTACGTCTGTGCTTCATTCACTTTCATTCCCCCCAAGCAGTCTCTAGTTCTTTTGTGGGACACCCCCCCCCCCCGTTACTTGGTGATGTTTTATTTTGCTTCTGTAATGTTGCTAAGTTTCTCAGAATTTCCTTTTTTGTTCATTTTTCATTTTATATCACTCATCTGTTAATATTACAGTTCATTTTCTAGCCCGACAAGTGTGTTCCGTATGGACTCCAGAACAGTGCGCCTCTGCGATGGAGTGGAGCATCCCCTCAGTGCCAGCTGCTGTCACTTGTGCTGATGTTCAAGTGTGTTGATTCCCTTGCTGACCCACTGCTTCCTCCTGTTCTTGCAACTGATGTTGATGCTCTCAATTGCTGTCGTGGAACTGCCTGTTTCTTCTTTAGCTTTGGAAAGTTTGTTTTTTTTTTTTTCTTCCCAAGTATGAAGGGGCTGTGCTGTTAAGGTCATAGACTTTCATAAATAGATAAATGCTTTGGCTCTCTTGATGTAAAATACCTTTCTTTTATTCTGGTAGATATTTTTGCCTTGTAGTTTATCTTTGTCTGGTACTTGTGTGGCCACTTTAAGTTTCTCATGGTGGTTGTTTTTATATTGGAACTTTTCAGTTTATTTGTGTTTTGAATCTGCAGTGGATCTCTATAGCAAGCCCGGCTTGCTTCTTATATGTTTTATGTCATTTTAATTCCTGTATTCTTGCCTTTTGGTATATGTTTTACACAGCTGGTAGTTACCATTTAAAATTCTTTTATTGTCTGTGTGTATGTAGGCTTTTTACTGTTTATATCTTAATTTCAAATTTGGGTTTTTTAGTGTCTGTTGAAGGGTTGTTAGTGTCTTTTCTCTCCTTTTTTTTTCTGGTGATATTTTTCTTGTTCTTTTTGATTTGTTTTGCAGCTCTTCTTTCCTGGCAAAGTTTAAAGTGGTAAAAGTTTCTTATATTCGTTTGGAGTTGTACATAGTTGGAGGTGTGGTTCGTATTGTAAGGGAGGGTGTTTTGAGAGGTCATGGGACCTTGGCAGGCAGGACTACTGGTGAGTGGGGGGGAATCTCAGACCAGAGGGCAGTGAGTCACTGAGTGCCCATGCCTGAGATGGATCTGAGGGTTGCGTGGCTGGGACACGATTGCCTTTGGGAAGAGGTGACGTAGTGCGCAGGTATACATGTGAGTGCTGGCTCCAACTATGATCGGAGCTTCAGGAGCTGCTTTTGTTGCTGTTGGCTTGCTTAAAAAGCTTTTATTTTATTTATTTATCTATGTATTAGGGTATGGGTGAGTGCCATGGTCCTTGCATCTAGGTTATTGGACAACTTGTGGGAATTGACTGTCCTTCCACCAGGCATTTCCAAGAGGAGGGGACAAACTCAGGTGGTCAAGCTTGGTAGCAAGAACCTTTACCTTATGAGCCATCTCACTGGCCCCTGTTGCTTTGTTTTAAAAAAATAAAACTATTTGTTTAGTGTGGTGGGGAGGCAGCCTGTGTCCCAGAGCACATATGGAGGCCATGGGATGACTTTGGGAGTTGGTTCTCACTTTCCACCATGTTGAACCAGAGTCTCGACATTGTTCTGCTGCTATGCTGTGTCCCCTATTCCAGGTTAGTTGTCCTGTGAGCTTCCTGGTGACTCTGTCTCTGCCTCCTGTCTTGCAATAGGAGTGCTGGAGACCACCACTTCATTAGTGCACCACACCTGGGTTTTTATGGGTGCTGGGGATCAAATTCAGGTCTCCAGGCTTGCACAGCCAGTGCTTTTTACCTGTTGATCCATCTCTCTGGCCTCACCTCAGAGACTTCTAAAAGTTGGCTGTGGTGGTTTCCCTCATCACCAAAGTGAGCTTGTCCACCAGCTAGCTGCTTCTCCAGCAACTATGATCATCTGAATATAGCTCCAGGTATGTAGGCTACACAGTGACTAGATGCTGCACACTGAGAGTTCAGGTTCTTCTGATGGAAGACAGAGAGCAAACAGGTCCATGTGCTGTGTACATGTTAGTCAAAGTGACTGCTTTGTGAGCTAAGACTGGAGCAGAGGACTGAAGACAGGAGGAGGAACCTGTGGATGCCTGGGTGCCCTAGGTTTCTGAAGGGTCTCTCCTAGGGCAGAAGGAGGAAGGACTACAGAGGCCAGAGGGGAAGGGACAGGCTGGAGCTGAGAGACTGATGAATGTGACCCAGGAGCAGGGGCACAGACTGTGTGGGGCTCTGGCTTCAACGGTTATTTAGCTCTGCAGATACTATGTTGCAAAGCATTGAGTCCACCGGTGTTCTTTTACTCCGGCATACAATCATCCAAGAAGAACCTATATATTTTGGGGACCAGGCAACAAACACAAAGCCCCTGCTGGGTGCTAAGATACATAGTCTCTTACAAAGTGTCAAAGAGAAGAGGGGCTAGGCATGTAGCTCAATTGGCATCTACATGCTAGGATTGTGACTCAACATGAAGCCCTGGGTTGGATCCCCAGTACCACATAAATCCCGTCACTGGTGAGGTAAAGGCAAGAAGATCAGAAGTTAAAGCTTATCTTTGAGTACATTGTAAGTTTGAGGCTACCCTGACATGAGATCCTATCTCAACAAAAAGATAAAAAAAGTCTCTAGGTGTGAAACAGGGAGGCTGCGAACAGTTTTCAAGATGGTATGTGGACATGGGAAGGGAAGTGTTGGATATTTTGAACAGGGTCATGGAGGCTTTGCTCAGGGAAGTAGCATTGTGAGTGAGCCTTTAGAGCATTTTGAACACTTTGTGTGTAAGTGTTCCTTATATGTTCAAAGGTACCTAAATTCCATTGTACAGTTGGTATCCAGCATAGGGTGCCCTCTGAATCACCAGCCACCCCAGCATCCAGAAAAGGAAGGGAACTCATGTTTCCACCCAGGCACTACTCCTGAGGGGATACCTCTTGTGAGTGACTTCTCCCCGCCCTGGACGTTGGTGAAAGTGACCCACGGTGAACACGTGACTGCTCTCTCTGTGTGACTGCCTCCCACTCACCCCTGGACTTTGCAGCTTGGTGTTTGATGCTGTGGCTGTTTCAGGGAGAACAGGCAGGAATAAAGGGTGGGCTCTGGAAGCATCTGGAATATGGAATGAACATTGCTTGGTATATTTGAGGGGAAAGGAGTCAAAGAAAACTGCAGATCTGTGACCTTGCCTGGGAGCAGAGCAGAGCTCAGGACTGGAGGCCAAAAAAGCTACTGGGAAGCAGGTTTTTGGGGGCCAGATTCATGTGTGAACATGCTGAGTGTGACATATCTCTGAGATGTGCAAGCAGAGTTGGGAGTGGCTGTGGTAGTCATCGGTTTGTCTTCTAGGGACAGTCCCATCTGGACAGTTACTTCGGGAGTTGTGGGTATCTTGATGTCATTTAAAGTGGGTCTTTCAAGGGTCAGGGCTAAGGAAAGAAAGCTTTTCTATATAGAGGACTGGATAAGAGCAGAAGCCAGGTAGGGAGACTCAGGTAGAGCAGTGAAGAAAGTTGTGACGACTTTGTGCATAAATGGAGAGGTGTCGACTGTGTGAGTGTCCAGCAGGCCATTACCAAACATGGCCAGGCAGGCCATGCCAGACCTGGCCCCACACTGTGCCCGTGGCAGTCATGTAAATATTATGAGAAAAAGGAATGTCAACCAGTGAAAGAAGAGGGAGGAATTCATCTGGGCACAAAACTGCCAAGTGAGGCAGCTCTCCTGGAAACCCTAAGGGAGGGAGCTTGGAGGCAGTTCTGTCCCAGCTGCTGGCTGCTGGAGAATTAGCCTTCAGGTGTGGAATCCTTCCTAAGGAAGAAGATGGGTCAGGGTGCCGCTGTCACCAGCAGGTCCTGCCCACTCCCCAGAGAGGGACAGTCATTTGCAAGGACTCCTGTGCTTCCCAGGACCTGTTATTTCTTTCTCATGGAGGCATTCTCTGTATGTCTGAGCCTGGCTATTGTATAAGTCACTTTGAAGCCAACATTAATTTTATGAAGACGTTTTTGAGACAGTTGAGACCACCCCAGTTTTGGAATAAAATGATTCGGTGTTGAAAGGGGTTCTCACAGTGGCAAATCCAAGCAAGGACCTAAGTAGGAACTCACATACAGCCAGGAGAAATTCCAGCCGTCCTCTCATGGATGAGACTGAGTCAGCTCCAGAGAATCTGCCAGACCTTGAGAGTCTAGGCCAAGCAGGAGCCCAGGCACTAGTGGCTTGCAGACCTCTGCAAGTTAGACTGCCTAATTTGCATGAGATAACCAACCTGCAGAAGTTTTTCCTATTAAAGGTACCCCTGACCTTTCTTCAGGGATTTGGCCTGCCTGACAGGCTCCTCTTGGTCAGAGGTACTTGGAGATGGAGTTTGGTGGGTGACCTCGTAAAACCTTAACTATATAATTTTGATTCTAAGAACTCAACTCTGGGGCTGGCAAGATGGCTCAGTGGGCAAAGGGGCTTGCCTCTGAGAACTCAGTTCCAATAACATTCTGGACATAAACAACTTCTTGTTACAGTTTGAGTTGCGTCCACACAAAATAAATGTGTTGGTGTATCCTAACTTTCAAATAAAAAACACAAGAGTCATGCGTGCTTGATGCTTATTATGGTTTCTTAGAAAGGTAACACAGAAGCCACTTAATAAAAAAAGATTTTATTAAAAAATGATTTTAGGGCCTGAGAGATGGTTCAGCAGTTAAGAGCACTGATTGCTCTTGCAGAGGACCGGGGTTCAAATTCCAGCACCCACATGACAGCTAACAACCACCAATACATAACTCCAGTTCCAGGGAATCTGACCCCTTCTTTGGTCCACCTCAGCACTGTGTGACATGGGTGCACTTACATACATGCAGGCATAACACTCGTACACATAAAATACAATTTTAAAAAATGATTTTAGTTATTTGCGTCTGTACACACCTATGAGCCACTGACACAAGTGCTGGGAACTGAACTCAGGTCCTCTGGAAGAGCAACATGTGCGCTTAAGCAGTCAGCAATCTCTCCAGCCCCTACAGAAGCTGCTTGTTAAAAAGTCATGGCTGCTACGTTTGATGGTGTCAGGTGTTTATCCTGTGACTATTTCTAGGCTCCAAGTTCATGGCTACCAAAAAATTTTGAACCTGCCAATAGGCTGAAGCCACTGAGGGGGAGGGTTACTGAGAGGCACCATCTGCCTTAAAGGCCGAGCACCTTCAGCTGACCCTTGTGGAGGGAGTCCATCTGTTACCCAAGCCTAAAGACTCCATTAACCAAACGAGGGAAACTTCCATAGGATGGTGCAATTTAGTTATTCGCTTTTTAGGTTTGTTTTGTTTTGATTCGATTAACATCTTTCTCCACCTTTAATTAAAACCTTCTAGAGATTGCAAGTTGATGAGAATTTTTTTTTTTTAATCTGTGAGACCAAGTGAGAAGGCACAGTAAGCTTGGCATATTCTACTAGTATCTGTCTTTGCTCTGCTGCTGGTTCCAGTGGAGAAACATGCAGCCACATTAGAGAAAGCAGGTCCCAGAGCCTACTTGTCCCCGAGAAGGGTGGTGTTCACATTCCCAGGGTATCTGGTGGGGTGTACCTGGCCAGACCCCCTGTCACTAGCTGCCAGGAGCTGTAGAAGTGAAAAAGAGAGAAAGTTCATGAAAGGCCCCAATTCAATGGCCGTTGGGGCCTCTTCTCCCTCAACCAAATATTCACTGGGCCCCCGACACTAGGCTTTTGTTGGAGGCTCTGGAGCTGTCAGAGGCAGAAGGTAGGAAAAACTTTATGAAAGCAATATTCCAGGGACTTGAGCTAGTGCACGGAGTTGGTCACGGTTTAGTATATTTGTTGTAGAAGGGAAATCAAAGCCAAGGTCAAGCTGGCAAGAGACACCAGTTATTCTGTCTTCAGGCTGCTGAATTTTATATTTCCAAAGCAAGAGTTAAACAGCCCTTTAAAAAATACAGAACCAGAGGCTAATATTTACTCAACTTAAAATAATGAAAATAAAATGTTACAGACTGTTAAGACCACTACCAATTAGATACTAATAGCCCCCCCTGCACACCCTCCTCCCAGTGATGTGTGGATTTCAGGCTGGCAGTGAAAGTTCATGGTGTCACCCTTTCATAAGCACTACTAGAAACAGTGTCCCCAGACTCACCCACCTACTTGGGATTTTTTTTTACCTCACCCATTCCAGATATCAATTTTTCCCTCTTAACTGTTGCATTTCCAGCATTATTCATATTGTTGGATTGTTAATTTTCCTTGTTGTGGAGATGTATCATTTTGGAACGCATGATTGTTGTTTCTGTCGTGGTTGTCCTGTCTGAATTTGCATCAACTTAGCAAATCCTGGCTCTACTCTGACCTTTCTCTGCACCTATTTTCTCCCATACTGGAAATTACCTTTTCATGAGGACCAGATCCAGGAACATCAAGCTTCGGAGAATAAAATCCCTCGCTAATTAAAAGGAGCCAACTTTGAAGTGTGTCTGCTCCTCTGAAGGCTGCATCTAATTACACCATAGCCACACAAATGGGAATCACCAGGTGAAGAGATTCTTGGGTAAAAAGTCTGAACACAAAACACGCTGAAAAGAAGCACCAATCAAAACCAGAATAGCACCATGGACTCAAAGTCCAAGCGCATAGTTTGAACTTCATTAGCAAATTCTTGCTCAGTGGTGTCTGTGCCCTTAATGAGAAACAAGACACCGTGAAAGAAAGTGCCTGGGAATTGGGACATACTGTGCTGGTGTGCAGATACAAATGTCTCTTCTCATTGATGCTGTCAATCAAAATGCCACGTGAGAGGCCACACTGAAGGAAGGTTTGCAGAAAAGCCCCCACTGAACTGGTAGACAGTGTTCATTATTCAAAATTCACACACATGTGAGCTGGGCGTCCTGAAACTGTGTGCCCCCGTGTGAAACCACCTGCTGCAAGTATTTTCGGTGGCGATGGGATGCCTTCTCCCTTTGGTCATTCTGTGGATATCCATTTGTCCAGTACTGAACACACAGGACATTCCTAATGTGTTTCCCAGAATAAGCCACAAGTTTTTGCCTGAAAACTCTGCCATCAGGCCAATGGCAATTAGTATAAGATTCAGCTAAAACCTCAGTGGTCCCCCGGTGTATTTTGTTTCTAAGTTTTTGTTGGAGTGTTCTGTGAGTCAGCAAGTGACATATGAAACCCATGAATCTGGGTCATGTTCCGCTTACTCCATTCATGCTTGGGCCCATTTCCAGTGATTCTGTCATAGACAATGAAGATGTTGGGAGCCAGGATGCTTTAGACAGTGCTTGGTGACCTGTGGCCTTGGACGAGGATGGAACAATTTCAGGGGGAGGTGGGTGTATAAATAACTTAGGAGAAAAGCACACCGATTTCCCAGGCATCAGCTCCTCCCAGTTCCCTATTTGCTGCCATTTACAAAGCATGTTACATTTGTCAGACAATATAGATGTGTTATTCTTTGTTTGTTTGGTTTTGGATTTTGAAACAGAGTCTCACCATGCAACCCAGGATGGCCTGAAACTCCTAGCAGTCCTGCTCCAGCCTCCAAAATGCTGGGGTGACAGGCATGAGACACAGTACCTGGCTGATATATTACTTAAAAAGGATTTTATTTTATTTGAAATTATGTGTATATGTGTTTGCCTGTGTGGTTATGTAGACATGGGTGCCAGCGCCCTCAGAAGAGGGTGTTGAACCCCCTGGAGCCGCAGTTAGTTACAGGTGGTTATGAGCTGCCTGATACAGGTGCTGGAACCTCAGTCCCTCTGCCGGAGCAATATGTACTTTTAACCACTGAGCCGTCTCTCCAACCCCTGTCCCATTGCTCTTCACCAAATCCCATGCAGCTCATATTTCCATTACTTTTACCTAATATTTTTTTTTCCTGTTCTGGTTCTCATCCGCTTTTCCAAGTATATTTTGTCTTGGCTTCTGGGTTGTAATGTGTACTTTTGATATAGATAATACCCCACATTCAGTGTATCCCTTCCTTCTAACCAGACAGTTAATTGTTTTTCATATTAAATGTTTTCCTCTATTTAGACATCAAAGATCTAGTAAGGAGTTTTTGTGAATCTCACTTCTGCTGAGGCTCCTAAAGAGTATTATTTCCCAGTGGCCTGACGCTGACACCCTGTGAGCCCAGCCTTCAGTACGTCCAGTGTAGAGAAGGTCTGATAACTGATGTCCTTGGTTGTTCTGTGTGACAAACCTGCTGGTTATCTTTGTTCTCCCATGACCAGAAACAAGTTGGGGGTTGGAAGTTTCATTCTGGGTCATGGTTTGAGAGGGATTTTGGTTGTCTGTGATGAGTATGACCTGGCATTCTTCAAGGCAGTGGGAATGTATGACAGTGGCTGTTCACATTGTTGTAAACCAAGGAGCAGAGAGAATGGGACCAGAACTAGGACCAGGCAATAAAAGCCCCCTTTGGCCTATGTCTCCCATATGATCCCCACCTCCAAAGCTTACAATGTAGTCTCTTCAGGAAATGCTATTGGCCGGGAAACAGGAGCTCAAAACATGAGCCTCTGGGGACATTTTAGATTCAAACCACAAAAGTACTCCTTAGCATCCACTAAAGTGAAGGCATGCACTTGCCTAGATTAATGCCCTCTTCAGAGTAGTAAGTCCTGAACTGGCAGAGCCTATGCTCGTATTTTCTCCTGTCTGTGTTCAGTGCCTCCGTGGCCTTACCACATGTGATGGTGAATATTGACTGTCAACTGGACCGAACCTAGAGTCCCCTAGGAGACAAACCTCTGGGCCTGTCTGTGAGGGAGTGTCTAGACTGGGTTAACTGAACTGTGAGGACACACTGTACATGTGGGTGGACCATCCCTGGGCTGGGTTCCTGCACTAAATAAAACGAAGCTGAGCACCAGTGATCATCTTTCGCCATCCTGAATGTTAGCCCTTCCTCTCTGCAGTTGCTTTTGCCTGGTACTGTGTCACAGCAGTGAGAGACGTGATTCTCTCCAGCTTTCCCTGCTCAGACCTCAGTCCCTCCTCCACATACAACTCAGGTCACTGGTTGGTTGGAAGACGTGACTGATTCTCTCTACCCTTCCCTTTTGTGGAGCGCCAACAGTCAAGTTCATTTTTGATGATCAAAGCAGGTGGATGAAACTGAACTTGGGAAGAAGGAATCTGTCCAGTATAGCTTGCCAGTCCAGCTTGCCAGGATGAGGACAAGTCCATGGAACACAGGCCATGATGCTTCATAACCTTGTCAGCTGGCTAGAAGGAGAGAGTCCTTGTACCACAGAAGTCCAAATGACTTTTGATGTAAAGAACTACAGTCACGTTCCCTCTATCCCATCTGAGGAGGAATGTGTTCCAAGATCCCAGGGGATGCATAAAACCACAGATGGCAGCAGGCCCTCTATAGAGTGTGTTCTCACAAATACACACCTAGGATAAAATTCACTGTGTAAGTTAAGAGGTAATTCCAAAAACTGATGATAAACTGAACACCTATAACAATAGCTATACTTCCCAGGACATGGGAAGGGTCTCCTCTTTCTCATGTTATCTTACTGTAACACACTCCCCCTTCTGGTGCTGACATGAGATAGCCTAGTCTACATGTGAGATGCAATGAGGGAACGAGGAAGGCATTGTGATGGAGCACTGGACTGCTTCTTAACAGTCACATCTTCCACAGGAAGTAGAACACAAAGACAGACAGTCTGGAAACTACTTAATTCACTGTATAACTGATCAGGAGGGCACACGTGTGCACACAGTGACAAAGGGATGAGTCTCATGGGCTACCTCAAGGTCTCCTCACACTAGGCACAACTGCCCACAATGAAAAACTTGTGAATTATTCATTTGTGGAATGATCCTATAATATTTTTTACCCAGTCGACTGGGTAACCCAAACTGCAGAAACCACAACAGAAAATAAGGTAGACTGTTGTTCTGAGGATGGGCAGATGGGTACTGGGCACAAGGACCATGACTGTCCCCCAGCAAAACTGGCCCAGTAATCATGACCAAAATAGTGCATGACCAAAATAGTGCTGAGTCGATAGGAAACTCTTGGGCCAGGAGAAGAGACTGCCTCTTATGTGGTGACTGGGCTGGGAGAGGTGCAGATGATACATATCCTTGAAACTGAAACTGCTAGAGAGCCCCTGCTGCTGAGACAACATCCTTTCATCCTACCTGGCCCAGTGGTTCCCTCTCTTCTACAGCAGGAATGTAGCTGGCCTGGTCCTCTCCACCACAGAGGCCTGTCTACCAGTACTCTTGGTCTCTCCGGAAATGCTACATGTGACTGCAGAGGAAGCTCTCAGCTGCTGGCCCCTCTCCTCTCACATCTGAGCCCCAAAGTCCTGGAGTCCATATCAGCACCCTGGGTCCTTTACTCATCTTCCACAGGCGGAGATGATATTTTCATTTCCTCAGATGCTCCCCTTTCGTTTTACTTAACTGAGCACCTGAGGCCAAAACCCACAAAAGTCAAAACCAGTGTTCATACAAAGGCAAAATTCACCTGAAGAGATACAAGTATATAGTGTCAGCACATATGTGGAGAAATGAAAGCAAGAAGGTCACCGGTGCCTCCTCTGCAGTGGGATCCATTCGGGGACATGTCTCTGCTCCTTCATCCAAAGGTGACCAAGAGGAACCAGGGATTTCCCCCAAGTGGTACTGAGAACCAGAGCTTATTGTATTTCAGCTGTATATTTATTTGACTCTTTCAGACCATCTGTCAATTTCTAAACAATTAATAACTTTTAGGCCTCTTTCGCTTATATTGTGAAAAGGATAAGTGTGTTTAATTTCATGTGACATTTACATTTGAACTGATTTGTGGCAGCTTGCAGATCATGCCAATTTTTAACTTGAAACTAAAGTATAGTTTTGGTAGAAATTTGTTGAGTGCCTTATTTTGCCTTTCTTTTTGGTTTTATTCTTAAAATTGATGTGTGTGTATGTGTGTGAGGGCATGTTTGTTTGTGTATAAAGTACACATGTGTATGCATGTATATGGAGGCCAGAGAACAAACGTAGACTGTTATTTTCTCAGGTGCCATCCATCTTGCTTTTTAAAATATATATATTTTATTTATTTTATTATATGTTTCAGTGTTTGGCTGCATGTCTGTAAGTGCACCTGTGCTGGACGGTTTTCGCCAAGGCCAGAAGAGGGTGTAGGACCCCCTGGAAGTGTAGTTACGCACAGTTGTCTGCCACCATGTGGGTGCAGAAAATTGAACTCATCATCTGCAAGAGAGGCCCATGCTCTTAACTGATGAAACATTTCCCCAGTCCCCGACACCTTGCTTTTTATGACAGGGCCTCTCCGTGTCCTGGAACTCCCTAAGCACCCCAGGCTAGCTGTCCAGCAAGGCCTAGGGATCCTTCTGTCTCTACCTCCTCCCCGACACTGGGGTTAAAAATACTCCACTGTGACTTTTTTTTAATGTAGATTCTGGAAACTGAATTCTGCTTAGTCACTAAAGTCCTTGCACAAGGACTTGTCTCTCCACCTTTCCATCTTAGTTGTAATAGCAGCACTGCCAACCCTCTAACTTTTGTGTCTCTGACTGTTGACTGACCTGGAGAGAATGATTGATTGCCCTAGGTCAAATGTGAAGATGTTAGTTCCCAACAGTGGGAGAGGGATGTTTAATGAAAGATGGCATGGGCGAGTCTAAGCCAGGAGTGATAAGACAGACTTGAAAATTGAAGGTGGGCAGACACTGGGCGGACACCTGCCATCCAGGTATGGAGAGCTGGAGATCGAGGGCACTACAGTTTGATGTGGACCTTGAGAGAGCCCTGTCATGTGGGGGCCAGCATGCAAATGGAGCGATGAGAGGACCAGTTCAGACACTTGCTGTGAGTGTAAGGGGGCCAGCTTTTACTTAGCCAGGGAAGCTGAGGAGCCTTGTCCACCTGGCTTTGCTTCAGAATTGCAGCTAGATCTTTGCTTTTCCAGACAAGTCTTCTTAAGAGGTGTCGGAAGTGTCAGCTGCTTTGATATTTTTTGACTCTCATATATTAACCAAGAGAAGTCACTCAGTATTCTACTATAGACTTTGGTGGTCTGTTTTAAATTGTGCTCAGTATACATTAAGGTAGTTTTACCATTTGAACAATTCTTTAATGTACAGTGCAATAGTACTAACTATATCACAGTGTTTTGTGAACATCACCATCCTCCATCCCCAGAGAATTGTCCTCTTCCTAAACTGAAACTGTTTCCCCTACTAAACACAAACTCCTTGTTTCTGTTTCCTAGCTGCTGACACACACCACTCTTCCCTGTCTCCATGACACTGCTGGCTCTAGGGACCTTCAATAGATGTAATCACACTGCATTTGTCCTTTTGTGCCTGTCTCACTTACCACAGCGTCCCTGAGGGTCACCATGCTGCAGATTCTCTGTTTAGTCTTGTATATCGGCCACTCTGTGGTAGCTTTTGATGTTTTAGTCACCCCAAACATCATCCTTTCTCACCCCTAGCTAGTGGGATCCTGGGTCCCTAGCAAAGGTTAGAAGAAAATGTGATGGATTAGGGGGCAGTTGGGAAGCAAGGGGCTACATGAGAACTTCTGTGGCTTCCTGCATCAGTGGAGCACGTCCTCTAGACTAGGACAGTGGACCCCTTATTGTATATTCGGAGATAAATTCTCAGTCCAGACAAACTGCACCCACACTTGCTCTTAGTGTTCAGGTATGGTAAGTGGTTGATCCCGCAGCCCAATTTCCCATTCTCTCTGGGATGGGCGGTTGTGCATTTCAAAGGTGGGATTCAACTGTTCTTGTGGGGAGGAGCACATTGTTTATAGATGTGGGCTCGAGCTTAGTGGGTCTGTGGGTATAAAGAGAATGAGTTGCTTAATAAAGTCTCCAGTTCTTGGAACCTGGTGTGGTGATATACTTCTGTCATCCCAGCACTTGGGAGCTGGAGGCAGGAGGCTCAGGAGGTCACAGCCATCCTTGGCTGTGTAATTCAAGGCCAGTATAAGCTACATGGGGTTGGGGTGGGGTAAAAGTAGGAAAATCTCCAACTCTGAATCTGTCTCCTAATTATCAGAAACCTCCATCCAAGTTTGGCCTCAGAATCCTTCATTTTGACAGCCAGTCTTTCTTTCTTCATCTTTCACTTTCTCTTCCTCCTTCTGTTCTTTTCATCCCTGTTGCCCCAGAGGGCTTTATTCACAAGTTCCATTTGGTCTTTGGCTGCTCTTGGGTTAAACTAAAATCACTTTTATAATGAATGATGTCTAGTCTGATCCTAAAAAGCTGGATGGCAGCTGCCATGTGTGCTTTCTAGACACTAGGCAGATATGCTCACATGTTCCTGTGTCCTCTCGTTCCTCTTGTTTTTGAGTTGCTGGGAAGTTTTGCTGGCACAGCTGTTTTTGTTCCAGTGAAAACCATGTCACCTGTGTGTGTTCTCTTCTTCCCAGGTGAAGTGGAAGATCCTGATCTAAGTGACCATTTGGGACAACTTGATGGACCGGACAGTCCACTTCCCACTCTGAAAGGTAAGGTGTTAGGGCAGCTGCCCTTGAGGTGTTTCTAGAATATCATGGCATGTTCGCTTTGCCTTTATCACTGGAGATTGGACCTGCCTGGTTAGCAGATGGTGGGGTGCTTTGCCCCATTTCTGGGCAGCTGAGATGCTTACCTGGAGTCTTGCATTTCTTCCTCATGGAGGCTTTGGGAGCTGATGGGGCTGGTTGGAATCTGGCAGATGGGAAGAAACCGCAGGAAATAAAGCTGTTTGGGGAGGCCTGAGCCCTGAGCTACTCAGGGGTCCTGAGCAGAGCTGTAGGAGGCCTCTTATCTTGGCTTTTAAGTGCTTGCTGACAGTGCTCTTTCCCATTTATTTTTCTCTATGAAATAACCCAGTGGTGGGTAGTTTCAGAGAGAGACCCTCCTTCATCTGCCACCTGGGGAGTGTTTTTTCTCACTTGTGGCTTCAGTCCCTTCTAGAAGTTTGCTATAGCCTTCATGTTTAGCTGGCACACCTCATAGGCATTGTAGATTTATAGTATTGATAGAATAAGAGACACAGCGAAGTGCTAACTTTCCTTCCTTTTTATTTAATAACCCATGGGCTCCAGTTTGTGCTGTGCATAAACTGGGTGTGGGGTCATCCACTAGAGCGAGGACCTATACCCTTAATGAAAATTGACTCTGTGCCAGAAGTCATCAACTGTTCATAGCTCCTCAGTTACTGGTGGGGGCTCATGAACCCCCTTCTCTGTGCTGGAATGTTGACTGCTGTGATCTTGTGCAGGCTCTGTGCAGGTAACCACAGCTGATGTGAGGTCAAGAATGTGGTGGGTCATGTCAGGTCCAGAAGACACTGTTTTGCTCTGGTCTTTCCTGCCTTCTGGCTGTTAATATTATTCTATCCTCTCATCTGTGATAGTCCCTGAGCCTTGTGTGTGTGTGTGTGTGTGAGAGAGAGAGAGAGAGAGAGAGAGAGAGAGAGAGAGAGAAAGAGAGAGAGAGAGAGAGAGAGAGAGAGAGAGAGAGAGAGAGAGAGAGAGAGAATTCCATTTATGGCTGAGCACACTGCTGACACTTAATCACCGCACTTTGACCAGTTGTGAGTGCAAGTGCATGTTAACCACCATCTACTGTACAAAGAAACTTCTCTAGTGAGATCCGAGAGCTGTATTAATCTACGGATAGAAAGACACAAATTTAGAGGAAACTTTGGTACTCTGTCCATTTAACAAAATAATAGTAGTAGGTTCACCCCGGACCTTGTGAGCTTCCCACCCATGAGTTCTAAGCCAGATTTGCAATACCTGCTTTGTGTTTCCGTCTGTGGAGTAGACCTTAAATCCCATCAGAAAGCTATTGGTTACCACCATAGCCTTAATGCTACTTTTACACCCATGGGCATATCTTGTTCAAAGGATTCACAGGCAGATGTGACTGTTGATGACTCTCCTTCCCAGGCAACCTGCAAAGCACCTTCTGGTACTATGAAAGCTAGCTAGGATGAAGCTTCCTGGCCAGCACAGAGCTGATTTATCTTTATCCTGTGACCAGTGTGTATGGCTTCTTCAGCAATAGGATTCTACCATTAAGTTCCAGTGTGCAACCAAGAACAATGGCAATAAGCAATAGCTTATATTGTTTTTGGAATCTCTGGAACACCTCTACCCAACAACTCAAGAGGAGTATCTCACACTTGGTACTGGGCTTTATTGGGGAGGGTGCAATTTATGACTTCCGAGATTAACACAATCCTGTGTAGAGTAACTCCAAGTAAGCTTTTTATATGAATTATATATAGTATATATTATATAATAAAATAGGTTTTCATATGGGTTTTTCAGACATCCTTAGAGTTAGGTATCCCATTAGAGGATTGGAGGAGTGATACCTTTACTAATTCAGACACTCTCCCCATGTATTATAGGTAGCTTGAGTCATCTTGGCTGTCACGCCAGAATCCCACAGACAGGGCAGGTGCAACACCAAGTGTTTTCTCATAGTGAGGCCAAGGTCCAGGTGCTGCCATGCTTGATTCCTGGTGAAGATTTTTCCCACCTCACAGAGGGCATCTTCTGATTGTGTTCTCTAGGGCTGTCCTCCCCTGGGATCACGCTCATGACTTCACATAAATCTGAGCACCTAGCAGAGTACTTCCTGCAAGGATCATCACTCTGGTGTTTGGGCCATATGTAGTGTTGAAGGGATGGGGCCTGGGCCTTTAGTACAGAGCTTGAGTGACAGGGGCTGGGGCTGCTGTAAACTGTGTAGTCATTCAGTCTCCAGTACCTGTTGTCAGAACAGCTACTTTATATCTGTTTTCTCTGAGTTCAGTACTGAATCCACAGTACTGTTGTAGTCCCTGCACCCTGAGGAGTCCTAATTTGCTCTGGGAACCTATTGACCAATGAATGCCTAAGCCGTGGTTTCTTGGGGTTTATAATAATGAGGATTCTCATCACAGGTCTAAGCCAAGGCACTTAGGTTCCCTTTTTGTCTGACAGGGCTTCTTGGCATCCTACTTCTTAATCTGTTGTCTCTTCCTACCACAGACTGAGTAATTTATAAAGAATAGAGGTGTGGAGGCTGGAGAGATAGCTCAGTTCAGAAAGTGCTGGATATGTAAACCTGAACTGGAGCCCATGCAAAAATCCCTGGAGTTGTGCCATGCACTTCCCAGCAACTGGGAGGCAGTGACAGGGTTGATGGTCATCCAGCATATCCTATTCTGTGAGTTTCAGGCCAGTAAGAGACTCTGTCTCAAAAAAAATGTTGGATGGCAGCCTTGAGGACCCATAGGTGAAATTCTCTTCTGGTCTCTGCACACAGGTACACAAGTACACATGCACCCACGTGCAGAAAGAAACATATACACGCACAATAGATTTTTAAAGAACGCTGGTCTGTTTGGCTCATCCTCCGGAGGATAGATGATAAGAGCATGGCATTGGTATCCGATGAGCCTAACCTGTTGCAGAGACCATCACACCATGAGACAGAGCATGTGTGAGCAGGTCAAGTCCCCGTTTCTCTTATTAAACCACCACTGCCATCATGGGACTCACCTCATGACTTTGTCTAATTTCCGTTATCTTCCAAAGCCCCACCTCCTGAAATCATCCTTATGTGAACATATGAGTTCTTTTGTTTCCAGAACATCAATATTGGGGGACACATTTCAACCAAAGTACCTCATGGCCAGTCCTGGTGCATATCTAAAACCCTATACTGCCTGGTGTCTCATACACAGGGCTGTTGAATGAATCAGTTCCTCGCATTTGCAATGTAGGAAGTCACAAGGAAGGTCAGTGTTGCGCTCTGGCCAGAGCTGTAGCCATTCTTTAGGAGGATGTGGGAAGAGCACGAAGAAACAGGGCACTGTGGCATGTGTAACTGAGAGCAAGCGTCACGGACTGTGAGAGCAGCAGCTTTTAGAGAGGGGGCACTGTCTGTGCCTTACAGAGAGGGTGGACACGTCTAAGGAAGACCTGGAGGCTCCACATTGCCACTTCAGTATCTTAATCTTTAGGACAAACAGTGGTTTTTGCCCTGGGAGCATATTATAGGTCTCTGTCTAAAGAAGCTTAGAGGGTAAGTTATGGTCTTCATTTGCAAGGATCCCGTTGTGTAGTATTTCTAATGATACTCTTATCATTTGGTTCATGAATATCCAACAGGCAAGTGGAGAACTCAAGGCTGCTAGAGTGTCCATGAACCCAGTGTGTCCTCCCCTCAACTGAAAGGAGCCGTGATAATCAGTCCACAGTACAGTGCCATGTAGACACCATGTGCCATCTAGACACCTCTACAAGCACAGAGGATCCATGAATAAGAACAGAATCTCAGCATGAGAATAATTGGCAGATGAGGGTTCCATCGTGAGCCTTGTGGCCTTGTGACTAGGAAACATCGCTTGACACCAGGCTCTCCTCTTGCAGGATGAGGACATTCAGTGCCATATTCATGTTCCTGCAGAACCTGTTCAGAGGACTAAGGAGACCAGTGGTGAATGCCAGCAGGGACAGAACTATGACAGTTACATTGATTTTCTGTCAATACTTCCTAGCATGTCTTGACTGCATTTTGCTCCTAGTTTCAGTGAGTGATGTGGACAGAGCTCACCAATGACTTCTGTATGTGAAGTTCAGTAGAAATGGCTGCTCACGCCTCAAACACCCCATGTGGGCCTTGTGCTTCTGAGGCAGCAACATCATCCCCAGCACCCACTGTGACACTTTCAGTGAGGAAGTGAGGCAGGTGTCTTCTGGGGCGGTCTCCTTTATCAATACACCTTTAACGTGTTTCTTTCACTATTTTCAGCTCCAGTATGACAGTGCCAGCTGAGCATCCCCACAGATGTTTCTGGCCATAACTTAGTTTTTTTGAGACAGGGTCTCAACACATAGCCTTATCTATCCTGGACCTTCCTGTGTACATCAGGCTGGCCTCCTACTCAGTGATCACTTGCCTCTTGCAGGGACAAAAGGCATGCACTACCACGCCTAGTCATAAGTTAAATATTTTAAATATGAGACCCACAACCTTAAACTGAGCATGCTTAGGAGTGTCATATCCTTTACCGAGCTTGTTCAGGAATGCACCCACCCATCTTGGAATATATATGAGCTCCCAGAAGAAAACCCCCATGCTCTTTGAGGGGGAAATTTGCTTTTGAAATGTGGCCCCTGCTCTTCTTGCCTCCTGTAGGTAGTAAATCTCTAATCTCTGTCTCATCTCTACATATTTGGGTTTTGCACTCACATAGGAGACCTTATTGTTCAATGACAGTATCTTCTAAATGTTTGTTCTATAACTGATCTTTGTTCCAAGCCCTAACTTTGCTTTTGCTTCTTTAGGGCAAAGCAATGAATGATGGGCCACCTTAGGATCCTAAGGTCCCATCTTGATGATAGTGGTGTCCTGGGACCAGGTGCATGGACACTGCCCTTCCTCAGGTGACCCTGTCCAGAGGACAGACACAGATGTACCTTCACTGCTTCAGGCTCTGGGACATGTTCCTAACCTGCTCAGGCAGGTTTTTTTGAGCACCTATGAGGGGAGATTGGCATGATGACTTTTGTGAAATACAAAAGGGGCAAAGGAGGGTGTGTTCAACAGCCAGCCTCCCCCCCCCCCCCCCGCCCCGCCAGTGTGGCTTTCCTCAAGGAGAATCTTCTGTAAGCCCTCAGATCTTGTTGGGGAAAGGAGGAGTCTCTGGTCCTCAGTTGGACCCTGGAGAAGAAACCATTCATTCAGTCACCACTCACAGCATGCCCTTGTGGTGGAGGCCCCTGAGGAGGCCCCTGTGCCAGGTATCAGAGCCACGGGAAATCACATCAGTCTCTGAAGCATCACTGGCACCAGGGCTGGGCAGTGCAGGCCACCAGGTTAAGCAGCCCCTGGCTACATGGTTCAGGATGTGGATAAGCAGCTACAACTGAGGAAAAGCATCCCAGACAAGTGGCTGGGGTATGTGCGACCTTGTGCTGATACCTCTCTGCTTACAGCATTCAGGACTGCGTGGGCAGCTCCTGCTCATTCTAGGGAGCTGGTGGGCACCTGTAAAGGGCCTGGGACCACACTGTAGACACCTCACCTAGCAGGGTCACCACACAGACTGGCTTGACAGCTGCAGTCCATAGCAGTAAAGGTTCCCTTCTGGGCCTCCCCTGAAAGGTGGGCTCTGGGCTCAAAGTAGTTCCAAGGCTATTAGCCATGAGGAGGCCCCTGTACAGGAGACCTGGCAGGACTTACTTTTCCAAAATGGAGCATCACCTTACCAACACACTGACCAGAAAAAGAAGTCAGGAATCCCCTCTGTGGGAAATGAATCATTACACAAGATCTGAGTGGTGGAGATAGGAAGACACATTACTACATGGGCCCGAAAGAAGGAGGTTGTGAAGACCAAGCCACGGATGGTGGCAGAGCTGCCTAAGCTGGGTCAGGCAGGAGGTGAAGGCTGCTCCACGGGTGGGTGGGGTTTCCCGTGTCCTATCAAACCCTGCTTCTCAGGACCAACACAGGAGCAGATGTCCAAGGCTGGACCACACCTGTGCACCTTGGCATAGCCTGGGCATCTGCAAGGAGCACGCTTCATCTAGCGCACTCAGCCCTTTCTCCTCACCTCAGCGACTAGAATTTCTTCAGGAAAGCCCTCCCGGCCCCTCACCTCGTCCCTCTCTCTCCTGTCTCGCTCCTCCCACCTTCTCCATCTTCCTGTCCTCTTTCCCTCCGCTTTCCCCCGTCCCCTCCTGCCATCTCTGCTCCTCCTAGGCTTACAAGATTTGTATACATGGGTCCAAAGCGGGTTTATGAGAAGGTTGGAGGGGCTGAATGGTACCTGAGTACTATAGGGACAGTCAGTGCCTTTTCCAGAGTTGGCCTACCCAGACGACCTTGAGTGTGCTGGTCCCAAAGGCACTTCAGGAGCTGGTGGGCTAGAGCAGCATCTGATGGATGCAAGTCTGACCACCCCACTCCTCCCCGGCCACCCCCGGCTTCAGTGACCTGAAGAGGGGTGGGCAAAGCTGGCAGCTAACACCCAGCAGCTGGGAGAGGGCTAAAGGGCATGTGCCCTGATTCGCATTGTTGTCCATTGGGTGTGTGGGCACACAGCCTCTGACCTGGCTCCCTCCTGTGGCTGTCAATCCATGCCAGGCAGATCCCAGCCTGGTGGTTAACACCACAGATTTGGGCCTGGACTTCCTTATCTCTGAAAAGGAGAAAGACACATGAAAGGGACTCTGTTAGTGAATTTGAAATGCACAGGACTTAACATTGGCTAGCCCTGATGTGTCCTAGGTCTCCACCTGAGTCCTCCCCACCCCCTCCCTCCCTCCTTCCGTCCCTCCCTCCCTCCCTCCCTCCTTCCCTCCCTCCCCAGCCTCTGGTAACCATCCTCTTCTGCCATCTACATCTGGCTCAACTTTAGCAGGTTCCACAGAAAGCAGATGCTGCAGGATTTGTCCTGTAAGGTGATATAGACACCTTAAGCTTCACAGCCCATAAATGGGTACAGTTTGCCAGTGGAAAAGGACAGTCAAAAGGCAAAGATAAAACAGAGGGCTGAAGTGCATTGTGGTGGCTGCACCTGATGGCTTTCCCGTGGAACTCCGCTGACCTCTACTTTCCTTGTGGCCTCTTACCTCAGGATTCCTGCCTCTTCCTTCCAGCTGCAGCGCAGCATTCAGGTGGTCTTAACCAGTCTCCTCTTCACCCCTCCTCAGCCTCTGTGCCTGCTGGACTTGGAGGCTGTGGGTTCAACCTGGTTATTAGTCAAGAATGGCCCAAATGATAGTTCCTGCTCAGATGAGCCCCTAATGTTTTGATCTGGGCCTGTGATTATCATATCCTTGGGTAGATCACCAGTCAAGACTGGCCCAGGTAATGGTTTCCAGGTAGATGAGCCCCTGATGTTCTGGTGTAGGCCTGTGGTCATCACATCTTGGGGCAGGTTACCCGTCATGGTAGGCCTCGCTGATAGTTCCTGGATATAAAGCCCTGTGAAGTTTTGGTCTGGTTCCCTGGTTGTCATATACAGGGGAGGATCACCAATTATATTTGAGCCAGGTATCGGTTCCTGGGCAGGTGAGCCCCAATGTTCTGGTCTGGCCTCTGGGACTGGACACCAGTCATGACTAGGCCATGTGATGGTTCTGAGGCAGATGAGCCTGTGATGTTTTGGTCTGACCCTGTGATTATCATTTCTTTAGGTGCCTTCTGGAAGAATGAATTATTGGGTAGAGAATCACATGCAGGCACCTTCCTTGACATCAGCATCTTCCAAACTGCTGTTGCTGATGTCAGCACCTAGAATATTACTGTGGGTGAGCTGGGTTGTCGAAAGGTTATGTTCAACATGCAGGACGGCATGGAGGGTGTGCTGCTGCTTCTCCCACCCTTAAGATTCTCTTTGTGCTCATCAGTTGGGAGATGCCACTCCCCAGGCCGGGTGGGAGGGGCAGGTTCACTTCTGTCCCCCTCAGGAGGAGAGTACCTGCAGGGCTGTTGTGGAAACGCAGCTGGCTTTCCAGTCAGGGGATAACTGACCGCACAGCTTGATCAGGGTTTCAGAATATTGTAAGTGGCCATAACTTCATTGCATGTTTTGTTTCCCACAGACTGAATAATTTCATGAAAGGTATACCCCGTCATAAACATGGCATCAGTGATTTTTGGGATGGAATGTCTGGGATCTGTTGCTGTAGAGTAAGATGGTGAAACTCCTTCAATCACACAGCCAGAGATGCTCCCTAAGCTGGCCTATTGTCATCCTCTGTGTGGGGTTGATGCTGAGCAAATGCCAAAGTACATCTTCAGTGGCTTTGGAAACACTGGTTCTCTTTTCAATTTTTTTATTCTTCAGAATTTCATTCATGCATACAATGAAATATACCCCCTTTCCCCTTCCAGCTTGCCTTATATCCCCCCAACATGTCTCTCTCCCAACGTTGTCATATTTTTTTATAGCCCTCAAAGTCCAATTGGTGCTGTTCATATGTGCGTGGGTAGGGGGCTATCCACTGGAGCATGCGGATCCATCAATGGCTACATCTTCAAAAAAGAATGATTTTCTCTCTCCTAGATGACATCTACTGCCTAGAGAATAGTTAAGTGGTTGGGCCTAGAGATCCTCCACATCCTCCAGCTCTTACACTCTTTGCCTCTCTTCAGGGATCTTCTCAGAGCCCGTGTCAGAGGAATTGGTGGGGGGCGGGGAGTTGCAAGGCCGGGTAGTGGTATGTGTCATATTTGGGGAACACCTCTCGGTCTCATATTCTCAGCAATTTAACAAGTTATGCATATCTTTTGGTGTTCTTTTTTTATTTCTTAAAATTATTCTTGTTTTTATAATTTTAAAAATTATATTTGTGTGTGTGTGTGTGATGGGGAATTAAGTACTATTTAAATATTATTTTTAAATACTATTAAAATACTATTTAAAAAATAAAACATAAAATATAATTAAAAGAGGAGGAAGAGACAAGGACAAAAATAAAAAAGTGGTTGCTCTTTAGAAGTAGAAGCAGGAGGGTCAGGAGTTCAAGGTCATCCCTGGAAACACTGCCAGACAAACAGCTAGTTTAAGGATAGGCTGCGCTACCTGAAGCTGAGTCTAAACACAAATAAGATAATGTGATACGGAATAGTATAATAAAAGCAAGTGCTGTTTTACTTTTCTGTATGGTTTACGTCACTGATGTGTCGAAGCATTGGTGTTGGACCACAATGTACACACATGTAAGCATGACATCAGCAACTGAGGAGAGTGGGGTAGAGAAGGTGGGAAAGGTAGCAGGGCCTGTTGAGACCCATCAAGGAAGGCGTTGCCTGCTCTGAATGGCAGTTTAGCTTACTGCATTTCTCTCATTCTTTTTAGTCTGCTGTGGTACACAATTCTGGTTTAAAAGGGTAAGGGACCTGACTTGCATCTCTACGCTATTTGGAGACAAGGCTTTTTGACCTTCCTGGAAGATCATTAGAGAACTATCTAGGATGGAGCCTTCTGCTAAGTCCCCAGACAGGCCACTGTTTCCCTTCCTAAAGAATCATTGCAACCGAATCTCTCAGTCCCTGGAATAGGAAAACTCTGCTGGGAAAGCTGTCTGTTCTGAACTCTGTGCTCAAATCTGCTGAAGCCCTTGATACCTCATTTAGGTAACGCCCCACTGTGGGGCTCAGCACAGCCACCAAAGCACATTCTAATGCTGGGGTATGAAACAAGCCTCTTGTGTTACTTTTTTCCTTATTCAAGCAGTTGAGAGTCTGGGTATTCTCGGACTATCGTAGTTTCTTGTAGTGGACTGTTATTAAAGACCTCTTTATTAGTTACTTTTCTGTTACTATGATGAAAAGATCATGGAGACTTTTAAGGTTGGACTAAGCGCATTTTGCATTTTATATGGTCATGAACCTAGGGGGGCAGAGAGTAGAATGTGGTGGTTTGAATGAGAATGTCCTACACAGGCTCTGAGTATTTGGACATTTTGTCCCCAGTTGGTGGCGCTGTTTCAGGAGGTCTTAGAGGTGTGGCTGTGCTGGAGGAAGCACGTCACTGGGGATGGGCTTAGAGAGTTCTTAAGCCTTGTCGGATCTCCTGTCATCTCCTGTCACTCTCTGCTTCTTGTGCCTGTTTGAGGATATGAATGCTTAGCTTCTGTGTCTACTCCAGCCACTTTTGCCACCATGCCTCCTCGCCATGATGGACTCTTGCTCCATTGGAACCATAAGCTGAATAAACTCTTCCTTTTATAAGTTCCGTTGGTCACTGTTTGTATCACAGCAGCAGAAAAGTGACTAACACAGCTCCTATCTGTACATCTATTAAGGTTGGACCTGCAGGGTATCCTATACCACCAATTTTACTGGGTCCACTTTCTCCTCACTGCCTAGTTCTTCCCGTGGATGCTAGGTCTTTGGATTTCAGGAAACGCTCTTTAACACAGATCTAATTGGTAGTCTTTTTGTTCTCCAAAGAAATGACAAGCAAGTACCTCCAACTCATCCTTTATTTTATCCAACTTACCTGCCAAATCAGATTCTAGCATGGGGGATGTTGCTTCCTGTTCCTCTCCCATTGCAGTCCTCCTTTAAGCAAGTTCCCTCTGAACGACCATCTCAGCCTCAGTGTTTTCTGTTATGCATAGCTGCTGCCATGCATCTGCTGCAAGGACTTTCTAGCACCCACCCCATGCATCTGACTGTCAGCAACTACAAATGCATTCTCTCATCCTTAAAGAATTTTCAGGATGTCCCCATGCCCATGTGGCGGACTTTACTCATCAAAGAGACATGCCTGTGTAGACCATATAGACGAAGATGGCCAACCTAAGATTGCCCAGGGATTGTCCATTCTCAGACAGCTCAGCCTTGGTTGTACATCTATTACTCATGTCAGGGAACATGCAAACCCCTTGGTAGCAAGGAGGCACACCATCCAATGTCACATGGAGAAAGGTAGCCATATTAGAATTGCCTCTGAGAACACTCCACTCTCACAGGGCATTTCACCACCATGTGACCACTCCTCCCCAGCTGATGTTTGATTCTATCCAACCCTGTTTAAGTGTTAATTGTGTCATGTGACTTTTCTTGGGAAGATGTGAGCAAATGTCTCTTACCCCAGGTAAGGTCCTGAGCACAGACTAAAGAAGGAATTCTAACAATCCTAACTTTGGTAAAACAGTGAGTTTATTGGGACCCTGGGTGACTCAAAAATCAGCTGCATTACTGAAAAGCTCACCCAAGTGTGGGTAGTAATTCTCGAAAGCTGCAACCTGAGCTCCGTGCACAACTTAAAGACACCTGGGCTGGGAGAAGAGTTTCCTTTCCCCGGTGATTATCACTGCTCATATAACCTTTGGAATATATATAGCACTGTGAATTTTTTTGTTTTAGGAACTTTTTTTGATTCATGAGTTTTGCTTACTTCCCGGAGCAGGAAAGATTGATTTATTTCCTGAATCTTGAGAGCCTTCCTCTAGGACAGAATGATTCTAGTTAGAGGAAGAAGCTACACAGATCAGTTACCATTTTAATGCGCACACACCTCTGCATACCACAGATGGATGAAACTGGACCAGTCTCTATCCTGATGTGATGGCAATCAGCTTGGCCTAAGCAAATAGACTGAGAATTATGAAGTAGTTTTGTTCAAATCCACTGTGCCATTGTTTAGCTTATGGCCTTTAGAGCTTGTGTTGTTTCATATCTGAGGACCCTTTTCTTTTTTGTAAAGTATTCCAGACTTTCTTTGTAGTCAAGGATGATTTGAACTCATCCTTCTCCCTCTATCTCCCAAGATCTGGGGTTAAAGTTGTGAACTTCCACACTCTGTTTATGTATGGTTGGGGATGGAGTCAAGGACTTTCTGCATTATAGGCAAGAATTCTACCAACTGAGCTGTGTCTTCAACCTTTAACATTACTTCTAAACACATCTTTAAACTTTTATTTATGTGTATGTGCAGGTGCCCAGGGTAACCAGAAGGGACTGTCAGATGTCCTGGAACTGGAGTTCCAGGTGGCTGTGAGCTATCTGATATGGATGCTAGGAACCAAATTCAAATGCTCTACATTAGCAGCAACTGTTTTCAACCATGGAGCCATCTCTCCAGTCCCCTTAAGTCCACCTTCACTGAGCATGTGCAGACTTGCTTTGTCAGTCCCTACGCAGTGTGATCGTTACTAACTCAGGGTCCACATTGCATTAGATCTTAGACATTTCTGGATATGAAATATAGTGAAGGTTGAAGTTAGTTTGGATACAACTACAGTGTCTTTTAAATGAGTGATCTGAGGGAGACAAGGGATGTGGCTTAGTGGGTAAAGCACTTGCTGTGCAAGCATAAGAACTGAAATGAGAGTCCCTAGAACCCACGTAAAATGTGGGTGGCCATGTGGTGGTGCCTGACCTGTAATCTCTGTCCATGGAAGACCGAGACAGGGAATCTCCGCAACAAGCTGGCTAACCAGACTAGCTGAAAAAGTGAGCTCCAGGTTCAGTTGGGAGATGCTGCCTCAATATATTCAAAGTGGAGAACAATCCAAGAAGACACCCAACATCAACCTTGGGCATCCCTACCTACACATGAACACACACGCGCGTTCCCATGTACACACATGCAAATACATACACACACACATATGCAAAAAAAGTAAGTAAGAGACTTGAACATTCGGGGCGTATGCTTGAGAGAGAGAGTCCTGAACCCATGCCCTGTAGGTTCTGAGAGAAAGGTGTAGTTAGTGTAGGGTGAGGAGCGGAAAATGACGGGAAAGACAGGAGTGGAGCAGAGCACAAAGCCTGTGCAGAGCCACCAAGGCCCTTGAGGGTGCTATGATTTACAGATGAGAAGCTTGCTGTAAGGTTCCAGGTGGCAAATGCTGCTGCTCTCAGGACTGAGCCAGCTTGAAGATGCTAGTAATGGCCCTCGGTTGACTTAAGAGTGCATGTTTAGTCCAAATGGTGTATTCCTATTTTTTGAGACATGCAGTATGCATGCGTAGATAGGTCCCATTTGTTGTGATATTACTTACAGAAGTCTGTGTTTAGACCAGGATCCATCTGGGCTTCTGCACCCAGGCTGTACTTTAAACACATGTGTCATACAGCCTGTGCTCTGTATGCTCAGTACTTTGGAATGTTTGTGGGAACACAGGGCTGAGGTGGAGCTTGCGTTGCCCATCTGTTGGCCGCCTGTGTTGTAGCTCAGCTGGAATGGCCACAGAACACTGTGTCACCTGTCAGCAGAGTTGTTTCCATCCACGCTGAGACTATGGGAATTCTTCTCTTAGTTTCTCCACGTGAAGCTTTCAGCTTTAAGGTGATCTCAGGTAGATTCTAAAGAACAGGGAGGGCCTCCCGTTCCTCACCTGCTCCATGCTTGCCAGGCTGGCTGCTGCTTGGACAGGCTATGCTGAGCTCTGAACCAACATTTCCTTGGAAAAAGAACATGAATACTGAATTGCCACAGAGATGATTCATGTTGCTGTCTGCTTACTGTGACTTTCCTGATTCTTGTAGGTCACGTGGACTGAAGAGTAAATACATTGGGTCTGTTTCTCTGGTGGAGTGAGTGAGTGTGTGTGCGCGTGTATGTGTGTGTACACATGTTTATGTTTAAGACAGTTTGCTAGGGGCCAGAGAGATGACTCAGCAGTTAAGAGCACTGGCTCCTCTTGCAGAGGACCCTGGTTCGATTCCCAGCCTCCACATGGAGGCTAACAACTGTCAGAACTCCAGTTCCAAGGGATCTCATGTCCTTTTCTGACCCTCCATGGGAATTGCACAACATGGGTTTTGCAATACTCATACACATAAAAAAGGACAGTTTATTAGATTTTTACATAGATCTCAAGTTCCTAATTCTATTAAGGTGAAAAAGAATATAGTTCTTGACCCTAAGCAGATGCAGTCTATGTGTGTTCACTCTGAGAATGTGTACTTCATGTACAAGCAGGTGATATGGTCTTGGCCCCTGTACCCTCAGAACCACCCTGGCAAATTGCTGAGACTTTCCAACCTTGAGTTTCTTTGCGTGCACGTGTGTTTATATACTTTTGTGTACAGTTGTGAGGAGGCCAGAGATCAACTTCTAGTATCACTCCTTAGTGGTTCTCTACCTTGTGTTTTTTTTTGATTGATTGATTTTTATTTTATGTGTGTGAATGTATTGCCTGCATGTGTGTAAGAGCACCTGTGTTGTATAGTGTCTGTGGAGGTCAGAAGAGGATGTCAGATCCCCTGGAACTGGAGTTACAGCCAGTTGTTAACTGCCATGTGGATGCTGGGATTCGAACTGGGTCTTCTGCAAGAGAAACCAGTGCTCTCAACTGCTGAACCATCTCTAACCCCTCCACCTTGTATTTTGAGTTTGAGAAAAAAAAACCCTCTCACTCAACCCGGAGCTTGCCAACTAAGCTAGACTGACTGGACGGTGAACCCCAGATTGTTCTTTCTTTGCCTGCAAAGAACTGAGATTACAGCTGTATGCTGCTGCAGTCAGCTTTTTGTGTGATTGCTTGGGATTGAAATTAGATCTTCATGCTTGCTCAACAAGTACTTTACCAGCTGAGTCTCGCAGAAGCCACACCTCCAAGTTCTTAATCTATAGAACGTGCACAATGACTGTTAGTCCCCAGTGCTGACTGTCTCCTTAGAATGCGGCACTCCAGAATGACATGTTCATATGTGCCCTGTCCATCTCATCTCACCTTTGTGAGTGTGACATGGGCCTTGGTGCTGATCACTAGCAAGTGACCCAATGGGAAGAATAGGGCGGAGAGTTCTAGTCTCAGTGTGGATGGGAACAACTCTACTGATGCGAGACGTGGTGCCCTGTGTCCATTCCAGCTGAGCTAGAACACAGAAGGCCATCAATGGGCAAGGCAAGCTCTACCCAGAAGGAACGTTCACTATAGCTCCTGACTTTCTTATTCTCTCCTCAGGAGACACAGCAGACATTCCTCCTCCCTTCACTGGGCTCCACGCCGTGCTGTAACGGACTGTTCCTGTGTGTTCCTTGTGTATGGTCCTATCCCTTTGTAAGGGCCTAGATGTCAGCTGTCTGTAAGACTCTGCCCTCCACATTCCTCCTTTTTCACATTCAGTCTCTGCACCAAGGCCCCAAAGATGAGGGGAGATGGGCAAGAGGATATCATCTTCATCTTTCCCAGAGTCTCAAAACAAAGCTCCACACACTAGTGCTCTAAACCAACATAGCTGCATTCTCTTATGATTGTTCTGAATCCAGATATCAGCAGGAGTAGTCCTTTCTGAGGCTCTGAGGAGACTCCGTGTTCCTTGTCTCTGAGCTTTGGGAGTTACAGGTGACCTTGGTGTTCTGCCGCATCTCTCATCTTGTGGTAGCATCGCTCCAGTTTCTGGCTCTTTCCCTCTGTGTCTGTATCCCAAATTGACCTCTGCCTAAAAGGACAGAAGGACTCTGGTGAGTGGTTTGGGGCCTGGTCTACTCATCAAGTTAATAGTGTTCACAGTGACCCCATGTCCAGATAAGACCCCTCCACATTAACTGAGGTCAGAGCTTAGCATAAAATTTGGGGAACAAGTTCAAGATGTAGTTCAGTTGTAGAGTGCTTGCCTAGAATACAGGAAGTCTTGAGTTATAATAGCCTCAGTACTGTATAAACCAGACAGGGTGTGTGCCTGTGATCCCAGAATTTGGGCGGTGGAAGCAGGAGAATGAGAAGTTCAAGGTCATCCTTGGCTACACCATCCAAGGATGGAGACGATGGCTAAAAAAAATACAAGGGACACGGGTCATTCCACAAAGGTCCAAGCAGTCTCGGGTCTGTGTGTGTGTGTGTGTGTGTGCGTGTGTGTGAGCCTGAACATGCGTACAGATATACTTGTGGGGGGTACATGCATGTGTGTGTGCATTCATGTAGAGACCAGAGGAAAACCTCAGTGACTGCACCTCAGAAGTCATTCACCTTGATTTTTAAGACAGAGTCTCTCACTTTTATCTATGTCTCATGGTTCAGCTGGGCTGGCTGACTGGGCAGTAAGTCCCAGGAATCAGCCAGTTTCCGTCTCCCTAGAGCTGGGATTATAAGCACATGTCACTACAGCAGTTTTTGTTTAGCATAGGTTCCTCGGGTGGAACTTGGGTCCTCATGTTTGCACAGCGAGCACTTTGTGACTGAGCTCTGCTCTCTCCGGGCCCCCTTTCCTTTTGGTTCTCTTTTCCTCAGTGTCTCTGATCCCTTCCTGTGTCCCCATGTTTTCTGCAGTGGTTTCTGTGCCGATTGCTGGACAGCTCAAGTGAGGGAGCCTGATCCCAGGCCCCTGCTCTGGCCTCAGACTGGTTTATTGACCTGTAAATATTTCTCCTGGGGATGGCAGCTTTATATCCTTCAGGCCCCAGGGTCCCCTTTTCACTTGCCCTTCCAGGAAATTAGTCTGTTTTGTTTCCCACCAATCAAAGCCCCATGACCTTGCGACCCCAAGCACATAAGGCTTTCTTTATCTCCTTCCTACACCCTCAGCTTGGCCTGGTCAATAAGCCAGTCCTCAGGCTCCTAAGTAATTTGACCACATGGGCAGTTGGTTGGGTTATAAAAATCATTAATCATTGATCTGCTTGTGATTGGGCAGAAAGGTGCTGTTGCCTGGTGATGGAGTTCTGCTACGTTAGCCTCTGGAGTCTTTTAATGCACAGAGCTGGCCGGGACACTGGATAGATGAAGCATTTCACATCGGCTATTAAAGTTCTCTCACTGCTCAGAAGGGACTCATCTATACAAACTAAAAGGAAAATTTCTCTTCCTAACTGTGCAGTGCCGGCTGGATCCACTTTAGTGAAGTTCAGTCATCCCTGCCTGTTTCCTTGTAGCCTGATCAGTTGTCTGGAGAGGTTTGGAGTTGCTCAAATCAAATTTTTGTTAGCTGATGGAGAGCTTAGAAAACAGTTAATACAGACCCCATGTCTTGTGAGTCAGAGAATTGAAGCCAAGGGGTTGTTGACCAGCTGGCTGTAATTAAACCCCAAGGGAAAGGGGATGTTGCACACAATCCTTAGGGGAGCCTGCTGTCTATCTTGCGTCTTTGACCTCAGGAGAGTTGATGGTGGGGAGAGTGCTGGGCCAAGTTAACTTGGCAGCTCTCTCTGGTCAGTGACATACACGCGTGCTAGATAAAGTATTAGCAAAGGATATAAATGCTTTTTTGAAACTTGTAGGAGAGATGGAACAATGCCCAGGAGCCAGAAAGAGAAAGGAGAGACTTAACAGTAACAACCCTGGGCTGCCAGGGCAGAGGCCACTGTTGGTAGCGCTCTACCTTTACAGCCTTGGGGATCAACCTGACTTTCCTGGGTCCTCAGAAACAACTGATCTGTGGCAGAGGGTTGGATTCTAACACTGCTGTGGTTGGACACAGGCTCACCAGCAATGAAGAATGAGGTCACCATGTGGCCATGCTGCAGATAGAACACACTACACACTTCAGAAAGACAGCCACACGTGCCTTGGCCAAAGAGCAGCTAGAAGTGTCATAATCAAAGCTTGGTGTGGGAATAGTTCCAGAACATAGGTGCCATGGCAGAGAGTGCACAAGAATAAAGAAAACCTGACTGAGACAAATAAGTATTTTAAAGTTTCTCATTCACTTTTAATTGAATATATTAGGTTTCTTTGAAGGAGAAGTCATAGTTCAGGATAAAAATAAAGTTTAACTTTAAGAAAATAAAAAAACTGACATTCAGGGACTATGAAATCCTGTCTGTAGTATAGAAACTAGTACACTGGTCCAGATTCGGCACCAAGCCAGAACAGAACCCACAGGATCCACAGAACTGAGTCATTGTGAACAAACTTCCCACATCAAACTAAGAGCTGCTGTTCCGTGGGCCTCCCGCCCCAAGCAGTTGAAAAGAGTTTGCCTTGACCTTGGTTAAGTATTGGGGAGGACCCTGCAAAACGTCCCCATGAGGAAGCAGCTCTGGGAGCTAGACTCACTTGGCCAGGCAGTTGTCTGAACTCCAGAGCCAGAGAGTTAAATCGGTGGCACTCCCTTTTTAGGGAATTTGAAAATCCTCAAGGAATTTCCACAGAGAAGCTACCTTACAATAAAATATACAAAACACACTCCAAGGCACAAGCCAGTGAACAGTGAAGACAGAGGACTAAAGAAAAAGGAGGGACTGAAAACCACACAGAAGAAAACGTGATGGATCTGAATCTGAACCAAATAGACCTTCTAGGAACAAAAAGTGCCACCCTCAAAGTGAGAAACTGGAGAGGCGGGTTGCAGAGCAGGTTAACAACGAAAGAATGGGAATACAGAAGTTCGGGAGACAGCTTAAGGGAGTCCTATAAGGAGGATCAGCATATACCTCAGATATCTCCAAGGGGAAATGAAGGGGAAGGAGGCGGGGGCAAGGCTTTATGAGATACTGACAGATAATTCACTGCATTAATGAAAGCATGCATTTGCAGAATTCAGAAAGGGCATTAAGATCAGAAGAGGCTAAAGCAAACATAACTGTGTGACTAACAATAGATGCTTAGAATGTCAAAGACATAGGAACAATATTAATAAATTCAGATTACTGCAAAGAACAGAAACTGGCAGAATTTTCAACAGTTCCCAGGAAAGGCAGAGGGCAGCAGCAGCACCAGCCCAGAGCACCATACCCAGCCACACTGCTCTGCAAGGCGGCAGTAGCAGATATTTTTACTAAAAACGAGAGTAATTACAACCTCAGTCTATAACCCAAGATACAAATGTGATTCTAGCCAAGTTCAGCCAAACCTAGGAAGAAGAAAGGAAATCAAGACGTGTTGGTGAGGAAAGAATTTATGAAAACTTGGCAGACCTCAAGGAACTCTGTAACAGTAAATATCAACAGTAATAATCATGACTGACTGACTAAAACCAGAGTGTGACAAAGACCTGAAAAGGAGAAACTCAAATTCCCTCCATGTGAGCAAGAGCTAGGAGAGAGAGGGGGAGGGCAGGAGGAAGGGGGGAAGGGGAGAGGAAGGGGAAATAGGGAATTTATGCATGTGAACACGTAAAGGTTCTTGTACTTGAGAAGTTTTGTCGCATGAGACATGATGCCTATAAGGAGTAGTTCAGGTACCTACTGACCAACCATAATTGCCAGGGAAGAGAAATGGAGACTTTAAAAATCCATTATTAAAAAAGTAGAAGAGCATTAAGAGGGAAAAGGAAAGCGTTAAAACTAATTTAAAATTCATAGATTAAACAGACTCGTAAATTGATGTGTAAAATTATATGCCTTTTACATAATTCATGTGGAGTACAGAATCATTAAAATGGTAAACTATTAATCAGATGAAAGTAGAGTTATTTTAACTCAAAATACCCTGAGGTACCTTTGATAGTATCAGACAAATGGTCTTTTAGGCAAAACATTACCCAGCAGTCTAAGCACCGAATGATAGCAGTAAACCTGACTTTAATGTCTCCCAGCCTCATGGTTTCCAAGAGTTAAACAGAAGTCAGCAGAAATTGCTCATAGCAATTTGGCAAATGAAGAATCAATGAACTAATACGTCATTGAACTACTGATAAACATTTAAAAATTACCTCCACAAACAACACACAAGCTTGGTTTTATGGGCATATGTGACAGACAGAGAAAACAATATGCAGCCTGTGTACTGGACCTGACTCCAGATTGGGCTGCAGAATAAATCTTGGTTATCTCAAAAGAGTCACCATCATATAAAACATGGTTTCTTAACTTGTAAGTTTCACTGATTGATTGATTGATTGATTGATTGATTGAGGTGTGTGTATGTGTGTGTGTTTGTGTGTGTGTGTACACTCAAAGGACAGCTCATGGTATAGTTAGTCCTCTCTTTTCACTGTGTGCGTCCTAGGGATTGAATTCAGTTTATCAGACTTGGTGACAAACATCTTTATCTGCTGAGCCATCTTGCAATTCACGCCTTCAGAGCTGGTGAGATGACTCAGTGGGTGGAGGCCCAGTCTGCCAAGCCCAGTGACCTAAATTTGATTCCTTGAACCCATGTGATGTAAAGAGGAACAAATGGACTCCCAAAAGTTATCATCTGACCTTCACATGCATGCTGTGGCATGTGTGTGCATACACACAAATAAATTAATAAGTGTAATAAAGTACACCTGTAATAACTCATAAATAAAAGAAAAAATATCATAAGATGAATTACAAACCACTGTGTCTGATCAAACATGGAGATTAAAGGAATTTATTGGAGCGCTAAAGAACTTGAAGGAAAATTTCATGTTTGACACCTAAGATTTGTTTTATTTTTATTTATGTGTATAAATGTATGCCTGTATGTATGTATGTATGTACATGTAGTACCTCAAGAGGCCAGAAGAGGGTGTTGAATCCCCTAAACTTTGAATTATAGGTGGTTTTAAGCAGCTCACCACGAGTGCTAGGAACTGAACTCAGGTCCTCTGCAAGAGCAACAAGTACTCTTAACAACATGTTGGACCAACCTTCCAATCTCCACCTAAGTTATTACCAGGAAACTATTTAGCTGCTGGGGTTAGAAAAATAGTCACAAAAGAGAGATGAACAGGCAGTTACAGAAAAGCTCACTAGCCAGTAAACATTCTGGAAGATGCTGGAGTTCACAAGGACTTCTGGAACCACTAATAATAGTTACAGTAGTGTAACTATTTCGTATGCATCAGATTGGTAAACATTTGAAAGTCCTCAAAGTGTTGTCGAAGATTTGGGGGTTTTACTCAGACACTAGGGGGTTACACATTGGCATACTTCAATAATGGCCACCCTCAGGGCTCACCATCTCTGCACCAGTGAGTACTTTTGAGGGACTTGTGGACACAGGCAGGACCAGATGTGCACACAGATGCTCTGTAAAACCTTCTAAGCAAAAATTCGGAAATAGCTCACTGCCCCACCACTGGGAAATGTGTAACCAAACCATGGTTTGTTTATATAGTGGACTGTTACACAGTAATTAAATGAATACTATGAGCATAAAGGAGTTTGAGTGAAAGCAGACAACTAGAGAAGGTGACCTGTCAAGAGAGTTCCTGACACTATGAAACAATACAAACTGGAAGGATGTGTCGCCATTCTCTGGAGGGAGCAGAGGACCAGTGGATCTTGCTTGAATTCCAGACATTTTCAGTGTTCTGTGGCAAAATGTAACCCAAAAGTGTTCATATTGTTCCTGGGGATGTATCTAGCACATTATGCCGAAATAGTTCAGCACTTAAAACATTTAAAATCAAACAGAACAGTGAATAATGAATCAAAGGAGGTAGAAGAGGTGTGCACTGACAATTGGGGGCGCTTGTTATTTGAAGGTAGTATAGCTAGACGGAGAGTCCAGGACTACTACCGTCTAGAAGCTGCTGTGATCAGTAGGACAGACAGCCCTTAAGGGGGTGAGATAAAAGCATATACTATGGATAGAGTAATGGTTCATGGACTTTGTAGGTATGAGCAAGGGTTACAGATGGGGCAACCAACCTGGGTTTACAGGTAGCTCAACGGAATCCAGAGGCCCTTGCACAAGGGAGGCTGAAGCACCAGAATTCATCGTAGGAGATGTGCTGATGGAGACAGGTGTAAGGAAAGGACCTTGAACCAAGTCGTAAGAGTGATCACTGGCTTGAGGGAAAGGAAAAACAAGCAAGCAGGCAGGGTTGCACCCCCAGCTCCTGAAGCAGCCGGCCCTGCCTGCAGTTTGACTGTGAGGTTTCTGATCTTCCACATACGCAGTAACAAACTTGGGTTGTTCTCCACTATGAAGTGTGTGGTTATTTGTTGTAGTGATTATAGGAACGAATGCATTTAGTTTCCTTATAAACCACTGACCATTTAAATGAAACAGAATAGCAACAAAACTGATGGGCAAGAGTAAGGAAAATTACAGAGTGGCTAGTGATCTACTGAAAACTCAATATGGAGATCTGGGTGAAGAAAGCTATAAATCTCTTCTGAGTGGGTAAAATCTGAAGTAGAGACCCGGACTGTAGCATTTCCTAGTGCCATCCAGAAGGCTGCCCTTACAAGTATCCATATGTGCGTCTTTCACCATCAAAGCCCTGTTGTTTACAAGGAATCCACTAGGTGGTTTGAGAAGACAAAAAGCTGTGGCTGACAAAAATGCTCCCAAAACAACAGCTGTTACTCTCAACTCATCTTGATAGAACAAATGTGTTGTGGATGTAGTGACGGGCCAATAGAAAGACAGAGGAATGTATAGAGGAGGCAGCCAGGGGACACCTTCTAAGGAATGATAACTGTGCCTATTTAGTATTGTGGTTTTTCGGTTTTGTGGACTTTGTGTTTTTTATGCCTAAAAGTGTTTCCAGCCAGGCCTATTAGCACATGGCTGTGATCCCAGCACTCAGGGGTTTCGACAAGTTCAGGACTAGCCTGGGATATGTGAGACCCTGTCTCAAAGAAACAAACAAACAAAAGGCAAAAGGGCCCCCAGACATAGTGTGGAAGGGCTGTCCAGTGTACATAGGTGCCACAACATGTGTTCAATCAGATCCAGTGTGCATAGGTCCCAAAATGTATGTATTCAACGAGGTGTTTTAAAACAAGAACAATTGGGACATTCATGCCTTTATCCCAGCACCTGGGAGGCTGAGGCAGGAGGATTGCTGTAAATTGAAAGCTAATCTTAGCTACATAGTGAGTTCCAAGTCAGCTCAAGCTACAGAGTATGACACTGTCAGAAAAACAGACCAAAGCACAACACCCAAAACAGAAACATGCACAAAACTGTCTATACCAAACGATTGACAAAAGTATGACCAGAGGTTTCCAAATCTAGCCCTGTGTTTCACAAGCCAAGTCTGGCTCAGGGTTCCTCAGTGTTACATGTGCTACATACAAATGAAAGGTGACACCTTCCCTCATAGTGGTCTCACAGTAGTCATGCAGGAGCTGGGCCCTCACCGTGGTTATATGCAGGAGTTGGGCCCTTCCTTCTCACCTTACTAATGGTTCCTCTCTGTGACTTCTACCTTTGGCAGGTTACTTTCTGAATTTTCTGGAGCCAGTCAACAACATCACCATTGTCCAGGGTCAGACCGCAATCCTGCACTGCAGAGTGGCAGGAAATCCACCCCCCAATGTTCGATGGCTGAAGAATGATGCCCCAGTGGTACAAGAGCCCCGGAGGGTCATCATCCGGAAGACAGAATATGGCTCTCGATTGCGGATCCAAGATCTGGACACAACAGACACTGGCTACTACCAGTGTGTGGCCACCAATGGGGTGAAGACCATCACTGCCACCGGAGTCTTGTATGTGCGCCTTGGTGAGTGGGGATGGCAGAGGTGTGGTGCTAGCAGAGAGGAGGGTCCTTCACCGTGCAGAGTGAAGGATGCATTTGGTATTTGGGACAGAAAACACGCAGGTCAGCAGAAATCCAGAAACCACCCTCCTCTTATGCTCCTCTGATGGAGCATAAGAGCTCCTTGAGCAGTTTACTAGTAATAAAGGAAAAGAGACACAGATGGAGGGGTCTGTAAACCCAGACCACAGAAGAGCATCCCAGTCACACAAAGTGAACTGGGACATGGGCGGCAAGGCCACGATGCAGGAGGCCAGGTCCCTGGGAGGATGGCCACATTGAAGGGGTCAGGTCCCTGGGAGGATGGCCACACTGAAGGGGGCCAGGTACCCCCAGAGGATGGCCGTGCTGCAGACAGTGAATGCAGTAAGGGCCTGAGCCTGCTCTGTGGCTGCTGTGCTCACTTGGACTCACTTGCTCAGCCTCTGCCATGGCTCTGTACTAAAGGCACGAAGACCCTGGGCAAAGTTGGCTCCACTGGACAGGAGCACAAGGTAGGATGACAGTGCTGAGATTCTGTACTTGTCACCGGGAGTGAAGGGACTGAGTGCCAGAAGCAAAGTGCCTCCCTGTATCTCAGATCCCAGGCAATGAAGGCCTCAGACCTGTCTCCAGAGCTCACACTGTGCCAGCTCTAATGAGTAAAGCAGGTTTTGTGCATAAAGTTTAGATGGGAAGAGAAGGGACAGGAAGCCCATCAACACATACTCATGAACAGAAAGTACATCTCTTTCTGGGGTTCCTTGAATCACTGGCATGTCCTCACAAGTGGGAGCAGAGTCTGAATCCTCAGGACAGCTGGCCACAGACAGATCAACGACTGAGCTTACCATTGGCTGGGTTTCCAGATCCTACCATATTAATAATTTGTCTTTTCGTTTCATCTTTTTAGGTCCAACCCACAGCCCAAATCACAACTTTCAGTAAGTATCCATTTGTCCCAAACCCCATATATATATATACATTTTGGCGGGAGCAGGGGTTCTTTCTGAGACAGTTCCAGGCCAGCTGGAAGTAGACCAGGCTGTCTTGGAACTCATAGAGATCCGCCTGCCTTTGCCTCCCAAGTGCTGGGATTAAAGGTGTGGACCACCACACCCAGCTTTCAAACCCCATATTCCGAGGATTTCTAATATATAAGTATCCAGACTTGTTTATTTACTTATTATTTAATTGTATGTGTGTAAGTGCCTTGCCTGCATTTAAGTGTACCCATGTCATGCAAAGCCTGCAGAGGCCAGAAGAGGGCATGGAATCCTCTGGAAACTGTCACTGGGGTGCTGGGAACTGAACTGGGTTCTCTGCCAGAGCAGCCAGATCTGCTCTGAGCCATCTCTCTAGCTCAGAATCCAGGTTTTAAATCCTACAAAGTGGTATCTTTATTGAGCTTTCTGGAAGCTGGCTGGAACCTCAGATAGGCATGCACTTAACATTTTCCATGTTTAGTATAAAAAAGTAACATCATAAAAACAAATGTTAATTGCTTTCAGCAATCCATGATCTCTCAGGTCAACTCATATGGGTTATGTAAACATGCTTGCCAGACTCCCGGGCTGCAGTAGGGGTCTGCTTCACAGGAATGTTTGTAGACTTGGAGGTCCTTCTCATTCTGCAATCCAGCACACCAGTCTGCTGTTTATATTTTTTCTGACACTAAAGATTGAACCCAGGGTCTTGCACATTCTCTGCAAGAGTCCTGGCACTGAGCTTCATCCCCAGCCTCTGAGCTTGCAGTTTATAAGTGTGCCCACTGAGTCTCAGGAAGGACACACTCTGCAGTGGGTTCTTAAACCCACCTTAAAGAGGAGCCTGAGGCTCATGGAGTCCTTAGGGAGCTGCTGATGGATTCTGGTCTTGGACTTTGACCTTTTGTTCCCCAGAACAGCACCAGTCCACTGCAGCCTGTCCATGTTGGGAGGTCCTGTGCACTGTGCACTGTCTTTGTGTATGTTTGTGATGAGCAGTGAGGGAGTTGTTTCCTGCAGGACCCTGAAAGTGAACTGCACTCTGCAGTCTCTGACTTCTTATTTTGTATATTTATATAAAGTTGTAAAATTATGTAATTATAGTTATTTGTAGGAATTATTTCACACTGCTGGTTTCTTTCGTGTTTTAAACTAATGAAATCAATAAATAGTTTGGGAAGGTGCAGTTCAATGGAAGCTCCTCGTTTTCTATCTCTCTGGATCTTGCCTGGCCATTATTTTCCCTGTCATATGGTGAACCAGACTGGGTTTCTTTGGGAGGCACTTAGCCTGGGGACACACCTACAGAAGTGCACCTTTCACCTCCTTAGCCTGGGGACACACCTACAGAAGTGTACCTCTTCACCTCCTTTTGCTCTGTTATGTACACATTATACCCGACATGTTAGCAAACAGTATCCTTAGCTATCTTTACATGTCGCTATGGCTGAATCTCACTGTTTCTGGGCTTTTACTCTGCGCACATGACTTCCTGGCGTTCTGGGAATTTCCACTATGATCACCTGCAGTGCCTCAGTGGTTTCTCTGCTATACATCCCAAAGCCCCAAAATGAACTTTTCTGGGATGGATGCTGAGATGTAAAGTAATTCACCTTTTTAAATAATAGTCCTCCTTAGCCACAGCTTCATTTTTCAAGATTACTCTTGGCTAACTTCAGTCTGAAAATAAGAAATGGAAAATTCCAGAAATCTGTAGTTTGTCATTTTAAATAGCACCTCATTCTGAGTAATATGGTAAAATCTACTGCTGCCTCATTCTTTCTCGTCTAGGGTAGAAATCATCCCTCTGTCCACTGTATCCACATTGTATATGTTAGCTTTCCTCTAGTTATCCACGGTCATCTTGGTTATCAGATCCACTGTAGCTTTGTCACAGTACTGTGTTCAAGTAACCCATATTTTACTTAATAGTGGTTCCAGAACACAAGGCACTGTTAGGGGGAGTTGGAATGTGCCAGAGAAGTTGTATAGTGCTTCTTTTAAGTGATACAGTGTAAGTGCAAATTTTTAGGAAGAGAGCCTGAATTCATACAACTTTCACTATAGTGTGTTGCTATGGTTGTTCTATTTTATTATTATTTAATTGTTGGTAATCTCTTACTGTACCTAATTTGTAAGTTAAATGTTATCACAGGACACAGGTACAGGTTAAACACTCAGCATACATAGTGCTATCTGCAGTTTCCTATATCTCCTGAATGTTGTGGGACATATTTCCAGTGGATAAGGAGGGGCGTCTGTACTCAGACCATAAAATGACTATTTTTCTATCAAAGTGTTAGATGAGAAAAAGAAAGTTCTGTCTTCCAAGAAATTTATAATACCTCCTAGGAAAACTCCCTCCCCCAGTCAGCATTTTTCTAAGGTTAGTTTGTGCTCAAGGTTGCATCCTGCTCTCAATAGCTGCATTTTGCCATCAGCTGCCCCACTTTTTAGCCAGCCACTTACCACTTAAGAGTTCGAGGCCAAGTTCTGACCACTCAGATAGAAGCACAGAACCCCTTTGTGTTAGGAATTAAAACCCAACGAGATCCCCTGCTGGGCACGGTGACCTGCTGGATTTAGAGAGGCTTTGCACCCTTCTACAGTAGTAAAACTTTTTGCTTCACCAAAGTACTTTGGACTGTGTGATCATTTTCTTGAGACCCCAGACCCACTTCTAGTAAAGCAAACATACTTGTCTTTCTCTTCGTTCATGGGTTTCCACAGTAACTCAGTTTTGCCCGGCTGAGGGATGAATGGCGGAGTCTCCGCCGGCTCTGAGGCTGACTGTGGTTGTGTGCTTCCTGGTACTAGTTTCTTCTCTTTCCTCTCTCTGACCTTTGTCCATTTTCCATTTCTATTGTATCTTAAAGATTTTAGAAACTTATCTAATTTCTTGATTAAAATTACGTTTATTTTGTGTGCATAGTGTGGGGAGAGGCCATGTGTGTGGAGGTCAGAGGACAACTTATAGGAGTCTGTTTTCTCCACCACATGGGGCCCCAGGGATGGAACTCGGATTGTCAGACTTGGCGGCAAACACCCACTGAGCCATCTTGCCTGCCTCCATGTGGAAATTAACATTTTCCGTTTAGGAAGAATTCTTGGGATTTTTCTGGTCTTGTCTTGTTAAGGAATGTACTAGTTCCTTGAACTATTCTGGTGGTATTTAGATTGGATTTACAATGACTTCATCAGTAAGTTCCGTGAGAACTGAGTTCTCAATTGAATTTTCCTCTCAAGAACCACATCCTTCATCTTCTGAAGTGTTCTCTTTTTGCCAACAGTTGTTATGAAATATTCGAATGTGAAAAATCAGGAGGAATTTTATAATGACCATGCATGTACCACCAGCCACAACCACATGTTCATTTTCCTCTGCTGGTTTATTCTTTCTTCCCATCCCTCCAGCCACCTGTTAATTCCTTATTCAGTCCACAATGTGCTGTACATATTTCACACCTATCCTGAAACACTTCAACAGGGATTTCATTAACTAAGGTTTAAAATTTTTATTTTATTTATTTTTATTTTATGTATATGAATGTTTTTCCTGCATATATGTAAGTGTGCCACATGTATACAATACTCATAGGGGAGTCAGATTCCCTGTAATTTGAGTTATGGGTGCTAGGAACTGAACATGTAAAAGCAGCTAGTGCTATTAACTGCTGAGTCATCTCTCTAGCCCCTAATTACAGTTCTTTAAAGTGCTTTTTGCATTTATCTTTTACATTTATTTATTTTGTGTTTGTATGTGTAAGTGTGCATGAATGTGTTTATTTGCCAAGGCCTGCATGTGCAGGTCAGAGGACACCTTGGTGGAGTTAGTTTTCTCCTTCCACCATATGGTTTTCAGGGATTGAACTCAGATCATCAGGCTTAGCAGCAAGCATCTTTACCAGCTAACTCATCTCACTGGTCCCTTGATCCTTTTCAAATTAAAATTTACTCCAGTGAAAGACACAAATGTTAAGAATGCCTCTGAAAAGATCTAACAAGTACATAGGATTCTGCAATCCAAACCCCTGTCCAGGTAAACTGCAAAGTTCTACCTTCAGAGCTAACCATTTGATCTCCTCATCTACCCATCAAACTGACGTTTATTTTCCTGTAATGAGCTAGCTTTCCCTCATTCGCAACTTCCTAGAAATTAAATCCACAGCATGTCAGCACATAAGCCTGGCCTTCTTCACGTGGTATGGTGTTTGTTGAGCTCCATCTCTGGTGTGTATGTGTATGCGTGTGTGTGTCTACATGTGGTTGCTATTGATTTCTGGGTAGTACCCATTGTCTAAACACACCAGTGAATTACCTCCCATCAGTAGATACCTAAGCATATTTCAAAACTGTCAGTGGGTTTATAGCCCTCCCATGGATACACCCCTAAATATGCTCCAGCTTTTGAATATGTGAGTGCAATGGCCAGGGATTTTTTTCTGGACATAGATGTTCATGCCTGTGAGTGTTACCTCAGAGTGGAATTACTGTGCTCTATCCTTAATTATATAAGAAATTTCTAGCTCTTTTTAAAAAGTCCTTCTAATGCTTTATAGTTCCATGAGAGTTACAGGAGAGCTCCGCTCACCCATCTATCTGTCACCATTCAAGGTAGTTGGTCATTTTAAATTTGGCTGTTCTGTAATATGTGTTGTGGCTCAAGTGATCATTTTATATCATTATAACTTTTTTTGCTTGATTGTAAATTGATGATCATTCCTGAGCAGGCAAATCCTGGGCAGTATGAGAAAGCTAGCCGAGCCCAAGGGTGGAGTGAGCCAGCAAGCAGTGCTCCTCCAGAGTTTCTGCTTCACGTTCTGCTTGAGTTCCCTCCCTGACTTCCATCCATGATGGGCTGCAAGACCTGGGAGTGTGAGCCTAATAAGCTGTTTTCTCCCCTAAGCTGCTTTTGGTCACTGTTTTATCACAGCAGTAGGATGAAACCCACCACAGTGACCCCAGGACAGTCCCAGCCACAGCACTCAAGTTACCACAGCTCTTGTATTCCAGCAAGTGGCAGTACAGAACTTGGACTGTTTCATGTCTTGAGTGAAATAGTAATTCAGGGTCATTTTATGTTAGAGTTCAACAGTTTAAAAGTCAACATCTGGAGTGTTCTTGCTGATATCATGGACATGCACAAAGTGGCAAAAACTCATCACCCTACCCGGAAGGTGCTTTCCCACCCAAAGCTGAACAGACCTGCAACAGCAAGGTTTCTTGTTCTGGTGTCCAGACTATGCACAAGTGTCCATTCCATAGTCAGCCAAGCCTGGCATCTTCCACAGCTCTGTACTTTGCTTGGTGACTTAGCAGATGTCATGATGGAGTGCTGTCTAGAGCCAGCTCTGAAGTCCCAAAGAAATGTGTAGACAAACTTAGATCAGGCAGAAGTATTGCTGTTGACTGTGAGCTTAATGATTACAAATCGATGGTGTGCAAGCGTGGAGTGTGTGTGTGTGTGTGTGTGTGTGTGTGTCTGTTTGTGTCTGTGTCTGTGTCTCTCAGTGTGTGTCTGTACGTGTGTGGTGTGCATGTGTATGTGGAGGCCAAAGGTTAATGTGGAATGTCTCCCTTCACCTTACCTTTGAGTCAGGGCTTCTGATTCAGTTAGACTTGCTGATCAGCAAGCTCTAGGGGGCTCCTATCTCTGCCTCCCCAACATTGGAATTACAGGTGTGTGCAGATGCACCTGGCTTTTTTGGGGGGTGCTGGGGATCCAAACTTGGTGTTCCTGCCTATGCAGCAAGCTCTTTACTGACTGACTCATCTCTTTAGGTTCCAAGCACTCTGTCTTTAAACAGAAACACAATAAAGCAAGCATGGATATGGATCTATTGAAAGAAATGTGACTGTAAACTTGCAAGGCAGTATCTCTTTCTTTGGAACAACTACTCAGTTTTCAATAATTCAGTGTTCGTAGTGACCTTGTAGCAAATAAACACCATAATAACCAAAATATACTCTATTTTGTTCATTTTTCTATTGGGATATTTGTATTTTAGTTATTGCTTTGCAAAGGATTTAGTTATTTGCTTTTTGTTACTGCCGTGGAGAGATTTTATAGTGCTTCTCAGGTATTGCCTGTAGCATAGCTTTTACTCCGTGCAAAATTGTGTTCATATGCTGATATGTGCTCGTTAAGTGGTGACATTTTTCTGCTCGTGTGGCTAATGCCTTGGCACCGTCTGAACAATGGTCTTCTCCTGTCATTAAGCACCCTGTCACTCCTGTCTTATGTGGAATTCTATACATTCTCCTCTTAGTCATGGACTGATACTACAACATTCTAATGATGCAGCTGTATAGTACCTGTTGCCCTGCATTAAATAAAAAAAGATTGACAGGGCCTGGTGGCACACAACTTTGCTCCTAGCACCCAGGAGGCAGAAGCAAGTGGATCTCTGTGAGTTCAAGGCCAGCCTGGTCTACATAGCAAGTTTCAGGCCAGTCAGGGCTACATAATGAGACCCTGTCTAAAAAAAAAAATCCTCTTACCTACAGCTGCATGTGTCCTCGCAAACTTTGTATGTTGAAGCTCTGGCCCAATGTGACTGAGCTGGAGACTGGCCTTTAAGCAGGTGATTAAGGTAAAATGAAGCCATCAGCTTTGGATCTCTTATCTGATAAAGTCAATGGGAGAGATACTCAAGATACCTACCTGCTCCTCCTCTGTCACTCAGTAGAAAGGTGTCATCTGTAGGACAGAAAGAGCCTCTCCCAGGAAGCAGATATCTTATCTCTACCTTGAACTTTGAGCATCCAGAAATATAATAAAATTATTTCTGGACAAATATCCACCATGGAATTTGTCTAGGCATCCAGAACTGATTCAAGACCTCCCCTGTCATTACCTTGTAAGTTTCTAAATTATCTTGACTGGTAACTTCTCTTTCACTCCCCCACGTGTGTTTTCTGTCTGTATTTTTATTGGACTTGCATAGAAGTTCGCTGATTATGAGAAAACTGATATTGGGTATATTTCTTTAAGTTTTTATATCCTTTTCAAAAGCTTTATAATTTTCTCCATCAAGATCCGGTGTGTCTTTTCTTATGTATGTTTTCATGCGGCTCTTTGATTCTGCTAATTATGATTCCTTCCAAATTATTTCTTGAATTTTATTTTCAAGTTGTGTGTTGATGGTGGTCCAAAAAGACTTTTAATTAGACAGTGATCTTGTGCCCAGCAACCTTGTTTAACTTTTTCATTTCAGTATGTTTTTCTTAAGCACTTTTTGATGGTTATTGTTGGTTTTCTATGAGAGAAACTAAGCTTTTCGTGAATAATGAGGCGTATGTTTATTTTTCTAAGTCTTGGATTTTCTTTCCTTTTCTTGTCTTACTGCATTGCCTGGGACTGCAACACCATGCTATAGCATACATTCTTCTGTTCTTGTGTTTATAGTTTATGCATTTTTATAATTAGTAAGAAGAAGCCTGCGTTTTATAGTCACATTTTCAGATATAAAAGTAACTGCAGTTTTTATCTTTTCACGTGTTAACAGACTGTTACAGAACAGAGTACCATTGTGAGATAATGTCACAGCTTGACCATTAGGGTGAATTACTCTTTTTACGTCCTGCTGGATGCATCTGATTGTGTGCTGGTGTGCTTTTTAAGGTAGTCAGTTCATTTTTTAGTTGGCAAGTAAAAGCTGTAAAGTCAGGCCTGTTAGTGCAGGCCTGGAATCCCAGCTATGCAGGAGGCTAAAACAGCAGGATTAAAAGTTAAAGGTTACCCTGGGCTACAGAATGAGTTCAGGGCTAGCCTGGGTAACTTAATAAAACCTTATGCTAAAAGTAGAGCCCTTGGTTGGGCATGGTATTCCACACCTTTAATCCCAGCCCTCAGGAGGCAGGCAGAACTCTTGTGAGACTGAGGGTAGCCTGGTCTACATAATGAGTTCCAGGCTAGCTGGGGCTACAGGGAGACCGAGTCTCAAAAAGCAGTAAAAAAAACTCAAGGCCTGAAATTCAATCCTTGGTACCACACACAAGAAAATAATGAATAAATAAAATAAATATCCGAATGTGCATGTATTGTCTAGGAGTATAGCTCAGTGACTGGTAGAGCTTGTCCTAGCATGTAAAAGGCCCTGGGGTTTTGCCTAACACCAGAAATGTGTGTGTGTGTGTTTATGGAGAACAGAGTGCAGAATGACTGACGCAGGCCAATGAGCTTATTCATTTTCTCACATAATTACCATTTTTTTGTTATGAGAACACTTAAAATCTACTCTCTTAGCAATAACTCCACTCACCATACTGCACAGTACATGGCTTGAGCTGATCGCTCAAGCTTAACTGATCTTTCAGGCTTTGACCCACATTCCCTCAAGCTGCGACTCCCCAGGCCCTGGTGTCCACACTGCTTTTCTCTTGCAGATGACTGTCACATAGGGGCAAACCACCCTACGGCACCCTGTGGACTGAGGGTGCCAGTCGCCTTTCTGTTGCAGTGACCTTGTTTTTTCTGTTGCTTTTGATCATGACTCATAGATTGGCTTTCCTAATGATGGCCTGGGTGATTTCTCTGGAAGTTAACCAAAAGGAAAACCAAGAGGGAAAATGGCGAATTCAGAGAAAACAATCCCTCGGTGCTCTGTGTGCTTCTGAAGCAGCCAGTCTGTCCTATTCAGTAGCCTCTACATGGGTCCATATCCTTGGCAGATACCCAGTCTTTCTGGCTGTCCTTGGTCAACTGGTACATCCTGAGCATGCAGAAGCAGAGCTGGCACAGTGACGGGTAAAGGAGACCGAATTCCTTCTTCAGCAGTGCAGCAGCACCAGATGCTGCTGCTGGTTCTCATACAGAAACGTGCCTGGCTGTCACGTGCAGCCCTGCGTGCTGCCGGGTGCTGGCTTCTGCTGGTGTGTGATGGGAGGTGGATGGGTGTCGTGGGTGGTTAAGGGATTTACTATCATCAAAACAATGGTTCTCTTTCCACCTGCATTCAGTTGGTGGTGGTGAAGAGGGTGTGTATGGAGAACAAAAGATCTAAGAAAGGGTGGTGCCTCCCTTTCTTCTAGGTTCATTCAGGTAACATTTGGGCGAATGCCCAGGGGATTGAGACTGGGCTCTGGGCCTGACATTTTGTATGTGGGTTTGGTTTTATTTCTGATGTTTCTAACTTGAAAGTGTCTCATGTTCAGTGTGACTGACCCCTACCCCCCACTGCAGCCCGGGGCCGGCGGGGCAGCATGGCAGGGTGGGTGATCCCTGAAGCCTCAGCACCATCCTTCCTCTGTTGTCCCTAACCAACTTCAGGGTACACAAGTGCGTGCCTGTGAACCTCGGTGCCTCCAGAAAGCGCCTTGTGCTTTTGAGCAATTAAGTTATGCTAATCTTACCATTTTTAAAGTCATCTTCCTTGGGGCTGACTTAATAACCACTCATGTCACCCCATTCTCCCACTGCATGTTCCTGGCCCTGGAATCTCCATTGCCAAGTCAGACTCATCTGCCCATCTGCCAGCCCAGGATCTCAACCGAGGAATGAGCATCATTTTCCCTGAGCCTCACAGGCAGGTGCACCAGCCTGTGTAAGAAAGGGCCCTTGACTTTCCTCCAGCTCTTCCGTGGTGCTTTTGGAGAAATGTCTTAAGTCTACTAAAACCTTTATCCTAATTATAGGAAAATAACAGGACAAAAATAATTGAAACTGCCACCAACAAGGCAGTAATTAAAAACGACTTGAGAAAAAGCCAGCTTTGTTATAATGGATAGTCTCAGCAAAAGACCAATTGTAGCATTTGATGTTAACGCCGAGACTGCCAGTCTTAGCAAGTTCCACTCACCTCAAAGAGAGTCTGAAAGAGGAGGAGATCAGCCTCAGGTTTTCAGTCAGCGACACCTATAACAGGAAATGTAACTCTTGGGCTGGGGAGATCGCTCAGGGGGTAGAAGCCCTTGCTGTGCAAAGCAGGAGGACTTGGTTTCAAATCCCCAGAACCTACATAAAAGCCCAGCATGGTAGTGTGTGCATCTGTAACTCTAGTACTCTTTGTGGGAGTTGGGAGTTGGGACAGGAGATTTGCCAAGATTATATCTCAAACAAGGTAGGAGGTAAACATTAACTCATATTTACACACAGAAACACACACACACACACACACACACGAAAATGTAACTCTTCTTAAATCCTATCGTGAAGAAAAGCTTTGCCTTAATGCTTCTGTGTCTGCTGCCTAAGGTTCAAGGATATTGTCTTATGTGACAATAGCCTTAACTAGGCTGAGCATCATGATGCATGCCTTTGATCCCAGTGCTTAGAAGGCGGAGGCAGGTGATTTGAGGCCAGCCTAGTCTACATAGCAAGTTCCAGGCCAGCCAGGGCTACAAGGTGAGACTCTGCCTCTAAAACACTAAAACAAAAGCAACGGTGACAGCATGCATAAGTCCCACACAAGCTCAGACTAGACAAAATCCCATCATAGACTTGGGATAAGAGACCCCAGTCCTACCTGAGGAATTGTTGGCAGCCAGTAGCTTCTGACAGGTGGAGAGTTTCTTTCAAGGCTGTGACTCTTACTTAGGGGGTTAACCAGGCTCCAGTGAATGGACCCACACTGAAGCATATTTAGGGACACAAATTAGACTATGAGTCTTATTATATATATAATAGAGTACATTAAATTGAACAGGGGGCAGTAATGGGAAGTACAGATAAAGAATCTAAATATGGTCAAAATATATTGTGTGAAAATTGTAAAAATTCACTTAAAGAAACAAAACAAAAAACAACTTAGAGAATACTACCATCCATATCTGGCTTCTATTTATTTATTATTTTTGTGTATATGAGAGTTTTGCCTACAATACCCTTGGAAGCCAGAAATGGGTGGTGGATCCCCTGGAACTGGTAATACAGATGATCATTAGTCATCAAGTGGGTGCTGGGAACTAAACCTGGGTCCTCTGCAGGAGTGCAGTCAGTGTTCTCAACCACTGAGCCATCTCTCCAGCCTTGTTTCATTAGTTGTATACTTAATGTTTACCATGCTGGTACAGTCTCTTATCTTCTTACCTGAAGTTCTAGCCTGTCTGTCTCCCTCCTTGACTGTATCTTCTCTGGGTAACTGCTTCTCCTGCAGTGGGGGCAGGATTCAGGCAGGCTGTGCACACCTCTGAGGATTCCCCATGTGGTAAGCATGTTCCTTTCATTTATACTCTTTGAGGAATTCAACAGATGCCCTTTTGGGGGCCCCCATGTGACTGGCTCTAGTTCTGTTAATTTTCAGAGTTTCCAGACTCTGCTGGATAAAGGAGATCACAGTTCTGTATAAAAGTAGAAAGTGATTCCTAGTTTTTTCTCAACATTCAAAAGGATGTTGTTTTCCAGCCACTTCTGTTTAAGGTTTTGAGCATTCTCTGTTTCAGGCTTACAGCCCACAAAGCAGAGTGTGCTGTGGCCCAGATAACAGTGTGAACCCCTTCCCTACAGCCCCTCATCCCAGCCCTGAGCTTCCAACATGCTCTCCACCATGGTTCAGTGTTCTTCTGACTCTAGCAGGGGAAACGATCCCCCCTGACCCCCACTCTTGTGATGTCATGCCAAATGACTGGGCAGGATCTCACGCTTTGAGCATAGCTGGTGTTAATCCATCATGTGTGTCCTAGTGATTTTTCTGGCATGGTGACAAATACCATAGACACAATGGCCAGTGTGGGGTGGTAACATATTTATATGGGTGTTTGTGGCCAGAGTTGGCTCAGTCATTAGCTTGCTCCTGCTGCTGTCACACGGGCCGTCCGGCCATGCTGCTTTGCCCCTCAGGGAACAGCACTGACCCTTGTGCAGTAGTTACTAGCCTTGCTTCCTTCCAGGATCCTGAGGGCCACTGAGATGGCTGTTCTTCATTGACCAAGTAACAAAATTGCTAGCTTGCCGGGTAGGTAAAATGGTATAATCTTAGCACTTGGGAGGCTGAGACAGGAGGACCTGGACCACATTGTGAGTGAAAGTTATCGTGGACTAAACAGAAAAGCCCGGTCCCAAAGATCAGTCATTCAATCAATCAAAACAGAGTAAAGCAAACATAAATTGACGGTGTATAAAATGCCAGGTTAAAAGCATTTCATGGACTATTTGCCTCCGCAGTCACATATGGAGTTTGTTTTTACAGGGATGACTACCAGGAGGACGGCTTCTGTCAGCCTTACCGGGGGATTGCCTGTGCACGCTTCATTGGAAACCGGACTATTTACGTGGACTCTCTCCAGATGCAGGGGGAGATTGAGAACCGAATCACAGGTAGGAGCACAAAGCCCTCTCAGGAGATGACACCACCCATGCAGGCGCCTGTCTGTGCAGATGGCCACCACTCTTGCCTCTGAGCACTGAGAGAAAGACCTTTTCCTATCTCCTGCATCAGGATGGCAGAGATCTTTCTTAGAAGCAGTTGCACTTGCCAACACTATTTCCCCTCAAGCTTGTATATTTAAGTTAGTGTGTCAGTCTCTTCCATTTTTGCGATGGGAGATCTGAAACTAAGTACTGTATAAAGAAAAGTTTATTTAGCTCACAGAAGCAGAGTCCAGGCAGCATGGCACCAGCCTGTAGAAGGTCCCCTGGCTGCATGACATCACAGTGGGTGCCATCATGGTGGAATCCCCTACAAGGAAAGAGTACTTAGCAGGACAGAAAGCTGGAGAGGCTGCACAGCCAGGCCTATCCTTTTATACCAGTCTTGTGAGAGCCGAGCATGCCCCATGAAAACAGCTTCAGTCTGTTCTTAGGGCAGCAGCTAACATCCTATCCTTTTGCTCTGTTCCCAAAGGTACCTCCGCCTCTCAGTACTGCCACACTGGGAAGTAAGCTTCAGCACATGAATTCTTGGGGGTAGTCCACAGGCAAAGCACACAGCAAGTGCAGGTGGTTCAGAATATGCACATACACTCAACCTGGCTAGTCCTGGGGTGTCAAGAGCACTGACCTTATGGTCCCCAACGCATCTTTAGCCCCCACTCACTGTGCTTGAATTCCCCTTGTTCTGTGTGTCCTAGACCCTTGCACCCTCTGTGTATACCCTTTGGTCCAGAGGTGTGCAAGCCTAGCATCAGCTGTTTGGGGAAGAACAGGCAGAAGAGATGCGGCAGTGAGCACTGTTTGAGTCCTCAGTTTCCAAAGAACAAAGCTAGGGTTTCGGGGACAAGGTTCAGGGTCTGAGCAGGGGAGCAGATCAATTAGGAAGCCAAGATGCCTTCCTTAGCCTCTTCAGGACATTTCTTCTCTGGCTGACTGTCATGCCTCAGCTTGGATCCATCGATGGGGTCTTTATAGGGGAAACCTTAGAAAGAAAAATGCATTAGACAGAGTCCTGCAAGCTTCCCTCTCCTTCTCCATCCCCCTCCCCACAAGCACTGTCCCACCTTCTTCTCAGACCCTGAGAGAAACCAGCCAATCTGTCAGGGAGGGTGGCAGATGCTCACCTCCTTGGCTTGGCTGGATGGTATCTGTGGAGCTCTTGACCTGGGCTTACATTAGAATGAGCCATGAGAACTGATGCCAAGGCTGCTTGGGGAGCAGGTGGGCAGACAGGGTGGCAGAGCCCTGCCTTGGCAGTGGCATGGGTAGAATGAAGATCGAAGAAGAAACACAACAGTGTTTGACATGACCCTGTAAATTTGGCTCTCCTCAGAACAGAACAGAGTTCAGGTCACTGCAGGGTCTGCCAAGCCACTTGGGTAGAAACAGGACTTGAACCAGAGGCTGGTGGGAGGCTGTTAGGAAAACACTGGGCACCTCTCATCAGAAGCATGTTTTAGAGCCATTCATAGCAACAGTAAAGACTTGTGGCCCAGTGACAAGTGTGCTTCCTATGATGACTTAGCACAGGCCGAGCCAATCTGACTTGCAATTGCAAATCCAAAATGCTCCCAAATCAGAAACTGTCGCATCCACACGACATTGTGGAGGAGGAAGTTACGTGGCGGACTTGCCGATTCAGGACACACATGCTCTTTCGTGCACAAAGTTATTGAAAATACGATGTGAAATTACCCTCAGACTAGATGTCTGAGATGTATGTGAAATATAAGTAAACCTTGTGTTGAGACCTGGATTCCCTCCCCAGAGATCTCATTATGCAGATGCAAATACTTTAGAACATGGAAGCTAACATAAATCCTTCCAGTTTGATTCTCAGAACTGAAATGGCTTATGGGGAACAGGGCTCACCCTTTATCAGTCAGCATGCTTGGATGTCTCCTCAGTTCAAATTTATTAAAGATAAGCTTATAGTTTTGACCTACCTATAGGTCAGGTCACAAGCTGTCATCCACACTTGGATATCCTTGAGTTTGCTACTGGAGTCTTTAAAATGCACCTATAGGAACTGGAGAGATGGCTCAGCACTTAGAGCACTGGATGCTGTTGCAAGGGACCCAGGTTCAGTTCCCAGCACTCACATTTTAGCTAGCAACTGTCCATAACTCCAGTTCTAAGGGATCTGACACATTCTTCTGGCTTCTGTGGGCACTGGACACATGTGGTGAGGACACATGTGGCGCACTTACATACATTCAGACAAAATTCTTGTACTCAAAATAAAAATAAATAAAAAAATTTTAATACCACCCATAGACTCCAGGATTAATCTGACGTCCCGCCAACTGGCAAACACTGATTCTAGGCACAAGACTGACCTGCAGTTATTTATTTCTTACACATTATTTAAAGGATCAGAGAACTCTGATATCCAAGCAGCTTGATGTTACAGTAGTTTTGAAAGAAAGGTATAAAGTGAGGCAGATTTGTGGCTTTTTTGGAAGAAATTCTTTTTTCTTATGCTAGTGATCTGAGGGTCTGGCATATCGGGAGCAAGCTATCACTGAGTTCTGCCCACAGCCTGAAACACTTAGCTGTGACCTTGTTCTAGACTGACTGACTTATGTGGCCACAGAGAAGTGCAGGCCGCATTGATGAGGCAGTGTCCTATGTGGAGATTCGCCCACGGGCAGCATTCCGTGTGGGCAAAGGTAAGGGGAGGGTTGTGGAAGCGTCTTCTGTGCCTAGAGCTGGTTTTTGGAAACAGCCTTCAAATGGTACATTTGGAGGAGGATTCCTACAAATACAGCTGTGACGTCATCCGCTAATGGAGGACTACCAGGCTTGCCTTTTCTTGCCTGGAGCTTTCCCACAGCCCTCCCCTTCCTTCTTACGCAGGTCTGTAATGGGGTCTTCATGCCTTAGTTAAAACTTCTTAAGCTCTCGTTGCCACAGGGTAGGGCAGGACCTGTGGCTCCCAGGCCAGGCAGTCCCTGGGCTTACGCATGTCCCACCCATCTTTTAGGTGGTGTGTGAATTTTAATTTTCCCCATGCATGGGTTCAATCAATCGCTTTAGATAGAGATTAAGAAACCCCAGAAAAGACCGTCACTTTCACTAAGTAAATGAGGAACTACCAGGAACCATACTCCCTCACCAGCTGCTGCTGGGGCCTGTACCTGTATCCTGGGACTGAATGAATGGCTGTGATGCCACCTGCTGGCTGTACTTGATACTGCACAAAACGTGGAATAGAGCTCTGGGCTAAATTTCAGTCTCTGGGTTTCTACTCTGTGTGAGAACAGTCTCTGCAGGATGTGTAGGCAAAAATGTCCTGATTTCTTCATCTCTCTGCTCCTTCCTGGATACTCAGTATCCCTCTGTGACTTTCCCAGCTTTCTATGCACATCCCTTTCACCATATGCACCTGCCTTGTGCAGTGCACCTCGCCAAGCTGAGATTGCACCTTTGTGGGCACCTTTCTTGGACTGGGTGAGCTCTCCCTGACTGGCCCTCTGAGGTTGGATGTGGTGTGTCAGGAGACAGGACTCGGGGCCCTGCCGCTTTCTGTGCTGTGTTCTAAAGTCCTAAGACTTCGGGCTCTAATGCGACCCCATGCTTCAGAAGCCCACTCATACTAGATCCTCAAGAGGTAGATTCTGGAGTTGGGTGTCAGTTGGGCTGAGACAAGGTCTCCAGGGTTGGGGTGAGGTGGAGGGACAGGGTGTCCAGGGCTCAGTGTAGCCACAAGAGTAAGAGGTGAGGAACTAGGATTGTAGAGCAGGCCATTTGGGGTACTGAGGCTGGAGCTTAGGCAGAGCATCAGGGTTAGGGGGCTAGGAGTGGGTATTTAGGCTCCTGGGAGGGCGTCTAAAATGAGGACAGAGGGTGTGGGGCAGAGTTTCTGAGTGGGGCTGAGTCTAGAATAGTGTTTAAGATGGGTGTACAAGTCAGGGGCTGGAGGCTCAGAGAAAAGGATTGGGGCTATTTTAGTTACTTTGTGACTGTGGTAAAACAATGACCATTACCATTGGTAATGGGGGAGGAAGGGCTCATTTCATCTTTTAAGAGTCTTTACCTTTTAGAGTCTATCAGGGAGGGGAAGCCAGGACAGAAGCTCAAGACATGAATCTAGAGGCAAGAACTGAAGTGGAGACCATGGAGCACTGCTTACTGGCTTGTTCCCCTGGCCTGTGCTCAGCCTGCTTTCTTATACCGCCCTGGACCATCTGCCCAGGGGTAGGCCCACCCACAGTGAGCGGGGTCTTTCCACATCACTCAGTAATCAAGAAAGTGCCTCACAGACATGGCCACAGGCCAATCTGACGGAGAAAGTTCCTCAGCTGAGATTTTTTTCTTCTCAAATGACTCTAGTTTGTATCAAGTTGACAAAAACCAACCAGTACATAGAGGCGGAGCTGAGGTGGGTGGGCTGGATATCTTGGGTAGGGGAGGGGCTGAGCAGACACCACCGCTCACTGGATCTCCCCTCTGCAGCCGCCTTCACGATGATCGGCACCTCCACGCACCTGTCCGACCAGTGCTCGCAGTTTGCCATCCCGTCCTTCTGCCACTTTGTCTTTCCTCTTTGCGATGCCCGCTCCCGTGCACCCAAGCCTCGCGAGCTGTGCAGAGATGAGTGCGAAGTGCTGGAGAGCGACCTGTGCCGCCTGGAGTACACCATCGCCCGCTCCAACCCGCTCATCCTCATGCGCCTCCAGCTGCCCAAATGTGAAGCATTGCCCATGCCTGAGAGCCCAGACGCTGCCAACTGTATGCGCATCGGCATCCCGGCTGAGAGGCTGGGCCGCTGTGAGTGTCCTGGGACCCCGCCAGGTGCAGGACTGAGCGGGGCGCCGAAACACACTGTGCTCTTTAAGGCCCTTCCATCTTGCTGGGCAGGGCCGGGCTGGCAGTCAGAGCCTATTTATAGCCCAGACATTCCCAGGGCCTGCGCTCTGTTTGGGTCTGCAGTCAGACCTCTACCTTCTTTAGTCTGAGAGTACAAACTGTTGGGAGCATCGAGGAGACCAGACCAGCTCCCAGCTTGTTCTGTGACCTCCAGGCTCCCGGAGCTCCCAGTTCTTGCCCAGACCCTCAAACTCCAAGGATTCCCAGTATTGAACAACTTTAAAACATGGGCGATGCATTTAGGAATTCAGAAATTCTCTAAGTCTGCATCCCTGAAAAAGGGAATGTAGGCAGCCCAGTCTTCCTGGGTACCTGCCTCTGGAACTTCTGACCTCAGAGATGAGGGATGCTTCCTGTTTTTGAGCTAGAGGCCTGAGAGTGGTCTGTTTGGATCTGCACAGGGCAGAAGGCTTGCTCTCTGCCCTCCCAACAATACCTCAGTCCTTGTGCTCTGGAGGTTTCAGTTAACACCATGAGCCCTGGTAGGAGGCACTGAGGCCAGTCAGATAGAAAGTCCAGCACCGTTCTTCCGGTATCAGGAGGGAAACCCTTTGCTCAGACTACTGAATACTTCAGAAGCACTGCCCTTCACAGTCAGGGAGACCAGGCCAGCACAGGTGTGGAAAGGCCTCTTTCCTGCAAGATCCTGGCCTGTCTATAGGTTTTTCTGAGAGTTCCAGGAGTGTGTAGGCTCCTTACCAGGGCCTCCTGGGCCTGGTCCTAGTGTGTACAGCACATCTTGGCTGTAGGGTCTGTGCTGTGACCCTGAGCAAGTCACTGAAACTCTTACATTCTCCTTGAGGATACTGAAGAGCTAGCCTGGTGGAGTGGCATGAAGGCCGAGTTACAAAAGGCACATCTTAGGACAACACCTAGAGAACATGGAGTAGGCACCTGGGCTCTGGCTCCTCCGTGGAGCTGGGGTGATGTGTGTTCCCACATGTGACTGAGTGGGGTGCCCACTGGGGAGTGAAAGTGGCCCCTGAGGTTGCAGGGGAGGATGCGCCCTAGCTGCTCGTGCAGTTCCATTTTGTTTCCAAAAGAGATGAGCATGAGGCTATTGTCTGCATCGTCATCCTGACCTGGGTAGTCGGGTGTGGGTGCCTGGTGGGTCCCAGACATGGTCCCAAGGGTTTCTTCATCTATTACACCCACGTGTGGGCTTGGGATTTTATTAAGCCTTCCTGCTGCTTCTCTGGGTTGTATGTAAAACTCAGGTCTTTTGGAAACGCCTGCATGGAGGCAGAGTGACTTTGTTGTTCCTTTCTGAAAGCCCCGGGGTTGGGGTGGGGGCTCTGCACAGTGGGTAGGCTGTGCCCCTGAACTCTCAGCCCCTAACTCTCTGTCTCTTATAGACCAGCAGTGCTACAACGGCTCGGGCTCAGATTACAGGGGCACGGCCAGCACCACCAAGTCGGGCCACCAGTGTCAGCCGTGGGTCCTGCAGCACCCTCATAGTCACCACCTATCCAGCGCAGACTTCCCTGAGCTGGGAGGGGGCCACGCCTACTGCCGGAACCCTGGGGGCCAGATGGAGGGCCCATGGTGCTTTACGCAGAATAAAAACGTACGCATGGAACTGTGTGACGTACCCCCGTGTAGTATGTATTCTCTCTCTTATTTTAAAAAAAAATGTTGACTGTTGCCTTTGCCTGTAATGAGAGTGTTGTGTCTCGCCCTGGTGTTCCACCTTAACCATCATGATCGTTTGTTTCAGATACAGCTTGTGTTGCTTCTAAAAGTACATCAGGTAGTCATAGGATGTCTTAAAATATAAAAAGTCTAAGGAACCCTGCAGGTCAGCCCTAATCTCGAAACCCATTAGTGACTGCTGAGTGCATTCTAGAGCCTCCCCTGCACTGATCCCTGTGTGTTTGTGGTCCTGGGGCATTCCATTTGGCCTCTTAGTTCCTGAACTAACATGACTTCATCTTGGTAGAAGTGCCTCTCCCTAGCCTGGCTTTTGAACTTTCACCGTTTCTCGGCTCACACACAGTGTCTGTTACATCATGATGAAGAAGACTGTGCAGGTGCTATTTAAGAATGTCTGTAGTCCCGTTCCCTTTCTACATTTCAGTCTTGTAGGGTTCACCTGCTCCACTTGGTTAGTTACCAGGTCTCAGAGGGAACCTTGAGATAGTGGTTTGGTGGATGACTGGAAAGCAGTAGACAAGAAGAGGTCAGTCTGTGAGCCACCTGAGACTCCCCATCCTTTTGAAGCCCTCTCCTTTGGGGCTAGTCCATACGCTCCACCCCTCCTAGGAGCTAGTTCCCCAGACTTCACTCATCACCTTCCTGGTGTGTCGCTGGGTATCGACTTGCTCAGTAGCTCACACACAACTCTTGAAAAATATGTGTTCACCACAAGAATGAGCTTTGAGAATGAAAATGTGCAAAGTTCAAGTGCAATCTAGTTCCTTAGGCCTGCTGCTGCCCTGTAAAGCCTTTCTTCTGAGAAATGGGGTCCACGGTGCCTGCGGGGAAGACAGCAAATTGTAGGAGAAGGCTGTGCTGGTCCGCTTTTGGTTGTTTTGTTCCCTCTTTTGGTAAAAGAAGAAAACTGATTATCAATATGTCTGTGAGCTCATGTAGCGATCTGATTTTCCAGGGTGGAGTTTTAGACACATACTAGGCTTTTGACAGATCTCCCCAGATCCACAAGAGTATCCAGATAGAAGGCATTCTGATGAGTAACTGTTGTTTTTGTAAATAAAAAGAAACAAAAACAGGACTGGAGAAATGGTTCATTGGTTAAGAACAATGGCTGTTCTTGCAGAGGACCCACATGGTGGCTAATAACCATCCAACTCCAGTTCCAGGGGATCCAACACCCTCTTCTGACCTCCACAGTCATTGCAGGACACGGGTGCACCTACCCCCATCCAGGCAAGACATTCATACACATAAAATAAGAACAAAGAATAAAATATTATAAAAGAAACAAAAGTATAAAGAAACACGCAAGTTTCTTGGTCCTAAAGGCTTACGATGCAGAAATGGTTGGTTTCATATACAGGGCAGAAATGCAAGGCAATTTCTTATAGAATTGCTAGTGAAGATTAAATACCAAACCACCTGGTCATGTATCACAGGATTCCCCAAGGCCACTGGGAAGTGTGATCATGCAAGGAATAGGGTGCACCCAAGCGAGCCCACAGCTCCGTCTGCTGTGACACAAAACATGCAAAATATCCTACTCTGTCCCCAAATCAGCAGCAGGAAAATACAGATGATATGATTCTGTTTAAAAGGAAACCTATTTTAAAATATTTCCAAACTTAGAAGACTGCAGTTTGTATTCCAGAAGAGTTAAACAGCTGTTACTTTATGTGTTTTACTTGAAAATATGAGTACGAGCCCTTCAGCCTTCAGTGGCGAGGATAATTGTGAATATTCATTTTTACACCCCCTCGTTTCTCTAATACTATGATATCTTTCCTTGTAAGTGTGCATTGTTCAGGTCATTTTCAAATGACGGTGATAAAGCACCCAAGCCTGTCACCGTGTGGGCAGGGCTCACATTTCTAATCTTGGAATGAGGGTTGTGGAAGTTCCACCTGCCTCAGTTTCCTTTTCTGTTGCTGTGATAAAGCTGTCTGATGAAAACAGCTTAAGTAGACTGGAAAGATGGCTCAGTGGTTAAGAGCACTTGCAGCTCTTCTGTAAGACCCAGGTTCCGCTCCCAGCCCCCATTCAGGCATCTCACAACTAACTGCCTATAATTCCAGCTCCAAGGCATCCAACACTCTCTTCTGGCTGCCACAGGCACCCATACATACATGTAGCCTATGCATAGGTACATACACATAAATAAAGTCTGTTACAGGGAGTGTTTATTTGGCTCATAATTCCTGGTCAGTCTATCCTTGTAGGGATGTAAAGGCAGCAGGAACTTGAAGCAGCTAGTCACATCCATAGCGAAGAGCAGAGAGGAGTGAGTTAACGTATGCATGCTCCTAGGTGGCGAGTTGACAGAAGTAACCATCATATTCACCCTAATAATAAAAGCTGAACTGCAGCCTGATTCCACCCTCTGCTTCTAGAACGTCGATCTGAGCTTCTTTCTGAGGAACATGTCGCACAATGACGAGAAGAGTGTTGTCTGAGATTTTATTTTGCAGTATCTTATTTCAGAGGGCCGAGTAACAGGACTTGTGTTTGGACACTGTGGTTTTCCTTCCCCAGAGTGGCACTAGAGCATTCCTTTATGGACTGAGTCTGCTCCTCAGATACCACTGGAAAGGGCCTGTTTGCTTCCAAATGAGAGCTCGTTGCCCACTGGTTAAAGATCTACCCAAGTCTAGTGTCATTCATTATTTACAAGGTCCAGGGAACAGAGAAAACTCACGGTTCCTTGGCTCTCCACAGAGCCTGCCTCTTAGACCACTCCACCTACTCTTAAAGTATGGTGTGGTCCGGGGGTAGCCAGCTCGCTGCTGTGCCTTGCCCAGTGCTCAGCTGTCCCCGCCCACCTCTTCTTGCTGTTGTCCTTCAGCCTGTCTCCTTATGTGCCCCTCTGGACCTTCCTGTGAGTCCTTTAGAGAGAGACAAAGCTTAGCCTTTCCTTGAAAGGAGTGAAGGGGGAAGCAGAAGGCCTCGCACTGTTGGTCCGAATTGTCCTTGGCCCCAGTTGTATGTGGCATGAGAACAAGTTCATAGAACAAGTAATTTTCACTTTACAAATGCATTCGTAATTGTTAGCCTCAAAGATATTGTCATCACACAGAATGGTTAAAAATATGTTAAAACGTTGAATAGGGGAAAGGCTGTCAAAGACAGGCATCCAGTGAGTCCTGTCTATCGCCTCACTTAGTTGGCAGCCTAAATGAGACAGAGCAAAGCATAGGAAGACACAATAATTCTGTGGCATCCAGCCATCTGCAAAGAAGCATAAGTGTGGTTTTGGCGGGAAGATCTGGATGGCTCATTTCTGCCCCTTGCTGCTCACTCCAGTGATTTGAATTGTGTGCTGTGCACAGCAGGTGCACATTGCTTGTTGTATAACTGTGTAATTTGCCTGATTGGAGGTGGAACGGGGGCCGGGAGGGGAGCATGCAGTGGAAAGGGGGATCTTCTGAAAAAGAGATGAAATTCTCCACTGTTGTTCCCAGGTCCCCGAGACGGCAGCAAGATGGGGATTCTGTACATTCTAGTTCCCAGCATTGCCATCCCTCTGGTCATCGCCTGCCTGTTCTTCCTGGTCTGCATGTGCCGTAACAAGCAGAAGGCCTCGGCCTCTACCCCACAGCGCCGGCAGCTGATGGCCTCGCCCAGCCAGGACATGGAGATGCCACTGATGGGCCAGCACAAACAGGTGCTCCTGCCTGCTTCCTGGAAGTCAGCTCTGCTACGGCCAGCTTGGGGATGGGTTCTTAGCTGACACAAACAGGTCTCCTGGGGCTCCTAGAAGGGAACTCTGCTAGGGCCCAGCTCAGTGACAGTGTCAGCCAGCACACAGGGGCCCTCCTGCCTCTCCTAGGAGGCAGCTCTGCAAGGTAGAGCTCAGGGATAGGAGACTTGTGACGTCAGGGTCTGGATCTCCTCCACACTGTCCTTGATTCTCTAAAATAGATTAGGTGTACATGACCCTCCACCTGCCCTAAGGCTTCTTTGTGGCCTGTCTTCACTTCCTCTAAGTCCCTGTTTGCCCTTAGAATGACACAAAAAAAGGGGAATTCAGACTGCCCTATCACTTGAGTCTTGACATGGCATTTTCCAGAGAATGGAACCTTTTTTTCTGTTGCTTTGTTGATTAGGAAAAAGATATAAATGTCAGCCCTTTAATCAGGAGGGACAGCACTTCTGAAAATCTGTCCTCTTTCTGAGTGTTCTTAGATGGCAGGATGTGAGAGTGGACCCTGAAATATGGCAGATGGCAAAGCACATGACAACCTCACCAGGCCCTCGCCCTAAGTTTATCACTGGCTTTGAGAGCATGTTCTCGGGTGGCTTTGAAGGGGCTTTGGAGTGTCAGGACAGAATTGGCTCGCTGAGGTGTCCTGGATGCTTGTCATTGACTGGGGTGTGGGGCAGGCCGGCTTTTGAAGAAGACACAGGCCCCCAAGACTGGAGTGCAGGTCCAGGAGGCTCTGAGTATGCAACTTCTCAGGATTTGGCAGGGTAAGGGGGACAGATAGGAAGGGTCCATGTCAATGGGTGTTATTTCTACCCAAACTGCATCGAGCTGAAAGTCTCCTGCCTAGACCCATGGAGGGAAGCTCCACAGATCTGTGCCAGGTTGTAGAAATGAACAAACTAGACCAGTGAGATGGCTCAGTGGGTAAAGGCACTTATCTGCCAAGCCTGAAGATCTGAGTTCAAGTCCTGGACCCACTTGGTTGGAAGGAGAGCACCAATTCCTGAAAGTTGTAGTTTGACATCCACAAACCTACCATGGCACATGAATGCCCCTTCTACTAGATAACTAAACAAATAAAATATCTCTTAAAAAAAGAAAAAAAAAAAAAAAAGAAAGAAAGAAGTGAACAAACTCCACCAGGCAAAACGTCATGAGAAAGGCACCACGGGCCCATGGGAAAAAATGAGCATCTTGCTGTGGTGTGGGGCGTGCTGGGAGAGGTAGAGGGAGCTGTCCAGGGACGGCTCTGGGGAACCGAGACCCCGAGCTCAGCTGTGAATGTGACGCGCACGTGGGTGCGGAGTACAGGTGGAGGGCGCAGAGGTACAGTCACATTGGAGAGACCTGGAGTGTGGGTGGGTTGAGACTCTGGAAGGTTTCAGATGGAGGCAGCTTCACAGCATCAGAGCTGTAACGGAGGTTGATAAGAGGTCTGTGGGGGCAGGGCAAGCCTGGAACAGACAGGACCAGCAAGGCTATGCCCTCCTGAGACCCCTTCCGGCCACCCTCCTTGGGTATTACACTGACGGCTGCATTTGACTTTTCTTCTTGGCAGGCCAAACTCAAAGAGATCAATTTATCTGCGGTGAGGTTCATGGAGGAGCTGGGTGAGGACCGGTTTGGGAAAGTCTACAAAGGCCATCTGTTCGGGTCTGCCCCAGGAGAGCCGACCCAGGCAGTAGCCATCAAGACACTGAAGGACAAGGCAGAAGGGTCCCTGCGGGAGGAGTTCCGGCAGGAGGCCATGCTGAGGGCACGGCTACAGCACCCCAACATTGTCTGCCTGCTCGGTGTGGTGACCAAGGACCAGCCTCAGAGCATGATCTTCAGTTACTGCTCGCACGGTGATCTCCACGAGTTCTTGGTCATGCGCTCACCACACTCTGATGTGGGCAGCACTGACGATGACCGCACAGTGAAGTCTGCCCTGGAGCCCCCTGACTTTGTGCACGTAGTGGCCCAGATTGCTGCAGGGATGGAGTATCTATCCAGCCACCACGTGGTCCACAAGGACCTGGCCACGCGCAATGTGCTGGTATATGACAAGCTGAACGTGAGGATCTCAGACTTGGGTCTCTTCCGTGAGGTGTATTCTGCTGATTACTACAAGCTCATGGGCAATTCACTGCTGCCTATCCGATGGATGTCACCTGAGGCAATCATGTATGGCAAGTTCTCTATCGACTCTGACATCTGGTCCTACGGTGTGGTGCTCTGGGAGGTCTTCAGCTATGGCCTGCAGCCCTACTGTGGGTACTCCAACCAGGACGTGGTGGAGATGATCCGTGGCCGGCAGGTGTTGCCCTGTCCAGATGACTGCCCCGCCTGGGTCTATGCCCTCATGATCGAATGCTGGAATGAGTTCCCCAACCGGAGGCCCCGTTTTAAGGACATCCACAGCCGGCTCCGGGCCTGGGGCAACCTGTCCAACTACAACAGCTCAGCACAGACCTCAGGAGCCAGCAACACCACACAGACCAGCTCCCTGAGTACCAGCCCTGTGAGCAATGTGAGCAACACCCGCTACATGGCACCCAAGCAGAAGGCCCAGCCCTTCCCACAGCCTCAGTTTATTCCCATGAAGGGCCAGATCAGACCTCTGGTGCCCCCAGCCCAACTCTACATCCCCGTCAATGGCTACCAGCCAGTGCCAGCCTATGGAGCCTATCTGCCCAACTTCTACCCAGTCCAGATCCCCATGCAGATGGCTCCACAGCAGGTACCACCCCAGATGGTCCCCAAACCCAGCTCGCACCACAGTGGCAGCGGCTCTACCAGCACAGGCTATGTCACCACAGCACCCTCCAACACCTCTGTGGCAGACAGGGCAGTCCTGCTGTCCGAGGGCACCGAGGATGCACAGAACATCCCAGAAGACGTGGCCCAGAGCGCTGTGCAGGAAGCGGAGGAGGAGGAGGAGGGCTCTGTCCCAGAGACCGAGCTCCTGGGTGACACAGACACTCTGCAGATGAGCGAGGCTCATGCCCAGCCGGAACCCTGAGTCGCATACAGGGCCTGGAGCACCAGGAGAGACGTTCTTGCTGTGACATCTGGGGCCTTCAGACAGCTTTGAGAGGTCAAACAGCAGCTGCCATCAGAGCCCGGGGAGTGGCAGGCTGGTTTGCAGGCCCGCCAACCGCAGACCGCGAGAAGTCCTGTGCCGTCTCCCGCGCTCTCTACACTCAGAGCTGCCGTTGTAACCCCCGGTTCGGCTAGAGGCCATTTCAGACACAGGCTAACCTGGGCATGGGGTCCAGCGGCGAGACCTCCTCGGAACAGGACAGGGAGACCCCACCCCCACCTGCCTTTATCCTGACGGTAGATGGGTGCTGAGCTGAGTCTGCTGTGCACGGAAACAGGCCGCATCTTCACTTCACGTGTGTAATGACTGAGGACTCAGAAACGGGAAAAACAGGGCTGTAAAAGGCAGCGGAGAAGCACCTTGGGTCTGAGATGCTTAGCAAGCCTCCTACTGCTTGGGGGTTGGGGATGGGCGCGCTTTCCTCTCCACTGCCCCCTGCTGGTTGTGCTCTTTTTACCAGCCAAAGGCCAGCACAAGCAGGATGCTGCCATCTGCTGGAGACCAAGGAGAGAAGCGCTTCCAAAACAAATGGGAGCACCTCATATTAAAGAAAATGTGCCTTTTCAGAAACTCACACGATTTTGTATTTTTGTGAAGTGTTTTAATTATACTGAGTGTGTCTTTTGCCTACTTTTCTGGAATTCAAGGGAAACTGTTAACTGGGTTTAGAATGTTCAAAAGGAAGCAATAGTGTACAGAAAACAGTATTTGTTAATTTTTTTTTAAAGAATCACCTTAAATGTAATTTATATGTTCTTCTGTGCGCCATTTTCATGAAAGCATTTTGGTGCTAAATAATGACTTAGTAGTTTAAGTGTTCACATTATCCCTTTGGGATGTCATCACACTGTGTTTGTAATCGGCTTAGTTCTGTACCACATGTGTGTGACGGCCTCTCACGTCAGAGCTCCTGTTCCACACTGGCCACAGGCAGGCCACCTGGCACACGTAGCCAGTTCTTTCTGGAAACCCTACACCTGGTGTGCACAATAAAGCATGAAAGAGCATTTGGCTGGCGTGCCTGCAGCTTGGGAGGACAGTGGACTGAGGTAGGCACCTGCTGGATGAGGGGTGATTTGAGCTGAACCTTTTAGTAGATGTGGAGTTTCATCAGGCCCAGTGAGCTGCTCATGTGCATGCGGATGGAGTGGGAGTACAGGACAGCGATGGAGATGAGTTCCACTGCCTTTTTTTCTCCTTCAATTTTTAAAATCGCATTTCTTTCATTTTAGTGTGTATTATGTGCATATATATGTCAGGGTGTATGTGTTGAGGTCAGTTATCTCTTCTATCACACGGGTCTCAGGACTGAACTCAGCTCATCAGGTTTGGTGTTAAGCTCATTTGCCGGCTGAGCCGTCTCTCCAGCCCCAATGCTTTTAAAGTCAATTTCTCCCTCCCTCCTGTTCCTCATACATGCTGAACCATGTCTCTGCAATTACATCCACTAATTCTCTTGAATTGGCATATTAGTTGTGCATGCTCAGGGGATCAGTATGACATGTCAGCCTGTGTACAGAGCATGCACTGAACAATCCAGCCTTCCCTTGTCCACCCAGCCTCTAGGAATCCCTACTCTGTACTCAGGTTGACTTTTTCCTACTGCTTTGCTCTTAGAGCCTCAAGTGCAGAATCACTGCAGATGATTCAGAAACAGTCTTTGGTTTTAAACCTTCTATCTCTGATGCTTCTAGAATTGACCTTTGCTTCCCAGGACCCTGGAGAAGGTTGGAAGTCCTGGAGTATAAGACGGAGTGAGGCTTCTTTACTTGCTTCCCAGGGCTCCCTGCACCCCTGCTCCATCCTGTGACTGACTGGGCCACAGGGCACCTGGAGTCAGGACACGGAGCCAGATAGCCTGGACTCAAGCCTGAAGGCAGCCAGCAAATAACCATTGCGTGCTATTCTTTGATGGAACACAGAGGTTCCCTGTTCCCTGGAGTGGCTCCTTCCAGTTCCTTTGCTCACACCCTGTTCCCTTCTGAGGGCTTCTGTGATAGTAACATCTTTGGCTCCCTGTGTCTGGTTTGACCAGGTTGCTTCCTGGCCCCAGAATGTATTTCCAACAAGAGTTAAGGATGCTGCTGATGCTGGAGAGGTTTGCACCCTGCATCCCACTGAGGCAGGGAGCCCTTAGCTCTTAGGACACATTTCTAGGCCCATTCCAGATGAAGAATTCCACTCCAGTTCTCTTTCACTACATAAACTGGAGTTTGGATTAATTCGCTCACATTGTGAGATTTAGAGTCCTAAGGATTTTCTAGCCACTTTGGGGGAAAGAAAACTCAGGCAGAAACCAGCCCTTAACAGCAAGTCCCTTGCCATTGAGTAGACTGCCCCATGCTGGGTCATGGAACTGACCATGCCCACCCACTTCAGCCACCCTGACCTTCAGGTCTCTTATCTATGCAGGAGACACTAGTGAAAAGGTCACGGTTGAGACCTTCATAACAAAAGGGGGAATTGCAGAAAGAAGATATGTGAAGCAACTGGGATGGGATGTGGGAGTCTTCCAAGGCCCAACAGAGCAGAAGTTGTTAAGCTGTATGGATAGGTGTGTATGGTTCTATGTTGAGAAAAATGGGGCCACCAGGCCCTGTCTGTCCAGATTCTCCTAGTATTCAGAGAGAAGTACATTCCATCCTTCCAGGTCCAGAGAGGATGCCTCTGGAACAAGCATGCCCTGCTGTGCTTCAGAGGGAGGCTGGAGAGTTCTTTGGTGGCTGGCTCATGGGAGATGGGCACGGGAAGGCGGGAGAAGGCAGCATGCTGGAGTAGTATGTCCTTGTCTCCTCTCCAGCCCTGTTTCCTCACTCTGCTGGATCCTGGACAGATCTCTCCAGGTACAGCAAGCTGAAATGTGTATCCTAAGATCAGAGTGGAGTCTCCCCTGGCTGAAGTGAATATGACTGGCCTCCTCCTGCGCCCCTCGCTGCCTGTTTGGTAAAGATGTCTGCTGTGAGTATTGAAGAAACTTGGGGTCGTGGATGGTGATTTCTCCTGAAAGAGGAACTTAGCTTCATCTCTAACTTGGTGCACCTGGTGGTTTAACTGTTCTGTGGAGACCCGAGGGTGAAAATAGGAAATAACCCTTTGCGCTTCTCTGTAAGGGTGCCAGGGAAGCCACTTGACCTGACCGTGACGGCCCCAGGTCTTAACAGTCCACTGCCAGTGTCACAGCTCGATGGCAACAGATTCCGTAGAGAAACGAGAAGTATTTTTGGCACAGTGGGTAAGAAATGTTTGGGGGATTTTGAGAAGGTTAAACATAAAGCGTTTGTTTCCCCTGGTTCTAACTGTAAATTCAGCATCAACTTTAGGAAGATGATTGAGCTTTCATGTTTCTTTAATCGGGCAGTAGTGGCTTAGTTAGAGTGTTCCAGATCCATGGTCTATAGAGATAGGTGACCCGGTTCAGGAGAATGCAGTGGTGGCTGTCCACAAAGGAGGGATTCCTTTACAGTTACAGAGTAACCTGCATGGCACTGAGTTCCAGAGGAGCCATACAAAGCCAACCCTGTTTGCATGCCTTACATTCTGGACAAATGGCAGTTACTGAAACAGTCCAAGCACTGGATAAACTTTTCTGTACTAACTTAAGCTGTTTGACTACAGTGCACAAGAACGTCACATACCTGGGGCCATCTCTTCTTTAGGAGATGCTTAAGCCTCACTTTGGAAATTCCTCACCCTGCACTATGGTGCTGGTAGCAATTTGGAGACCGTTCGTGGTTTTACAACTATGCCTGAAACAGAGCTTATGAAGTATCGGTTCCTTTGGGGTGCTTCTTATAGGAACATTAAAACCCTCTTTGAAAACATGGTGACAGACACCTACAGTCTCATCACTTGGGAGACTCATCTGAATCCTGGAGTTTGAGACCAGCCTGGTCCATTAGTGAGACCCTATTTCAACAAACAAAATTATGATTTTTATTTAATTTATTTAATGTGTATGAGTGTTTTGCCTGCATGTAAGTGTACTGTGTGTGTGCAGTGCCCATGGAGGCTAGAAAAGGGTGTCAGATCCCTTGGAACTGGAGTTAAGGGTGGTTGTTTGCCATGTGAATGTTGGGAACAGCCACTGCTCTTAAACCCTGAGCCATCATCTCTCCAGCCCTATCTAATAAAATCTTTTCAAGGTGAATTTTTAATGGGGAGTTGTGTCAAAGTTGGTTGCCTCTGGGGATGTCTCTGCGTCCAACCTTGGCTAGGCCGCATGAGCTTTCTGAAGCCCATCTCTCCCCACCCACCCACTTCCCCTCATCATTCCTCACAGTGGCTGAGACCGAGTCTCTGAGGTCAGTGAGTCCCCTGTGATAGGCTCTGGATGTTAAAGAGCAATGCTTTGCTTGTGGAGAGAAGCTGCGCCTGGATTACCTGACTCTGCCTGCAAACGATGCAAACCTTGTTACCAGACACTAAAATCCTGACCAGGATTTTAAAAAATCCTGTATTTCATTCACCTAAGTACTCAGCTGCAGTTGGGTTCCCGGCATCTCAAGATGTAATGGATGTTGTCTCATGCTTTCAGACTTCCCTCCACACCCTCCTTATGGAACGTCTGCTTTCATTTGTTCCTTGGGGTCTTCTAGACTTCCTTTAGGAATTAGTAAGTCCGTTGATGTCATGCTTATTCCTTCTATTTTTGTGGTAACTTTCCCCAAACATTTCCTGCCTTTCTCGTCCCACTGAACAGCACCTGTCCATGGACAGGAGCTCTGGGTCCATTGTGGGTCCATGACAGGCATGTCTCCTACTTGGCTTAATCCATTGCTCCTTTGGGCAGCTTCCATCTGTGGCTGTCATAACCAGTGCTTCTATAGAGAGCCTGTACCTGCCTCCTGCAGACCTGCATCTGTGGCTGTAACAGTCCTAGGAGGGGCCTTGTTGGTAAGTGAGCTCTCAGTGTGAAGCATGCTCATTCTCCTAACCTGGGATCTATGTTTACCTGCATGCAAAGGTGTCTTCACCTGAGGTGCCAGCCCATGAAGGGAGCTGAGAGACAGGTGCTCTGCTTGTCTGCTCTACATCACCTGCACGTTACAGACACCACTGTCTCTTTCTCTCTTACACCTGTTGTCTCATCTCTACGGGCCGTTCATGTATCTCACCGCTTAATGTAACTTTTCTTTCCTAGGGTTGGTTGGTGTTTTGAGACCTGTTGTGTTTGTATTCCTAGGTTATATGGGCTGGTCTTGAACACTTGATCCTCACTCATCCTGCCCCAGCTTCTCAAGTGCTGGGATTGCAGCCAATGGGCCATCATGCCTGGTTCTCCTCTGAGTTAAATCATCTCCTTAGCATGGCAGAGTCTGTTGTAAAATGACACCGAAGTTACCTCTTTGAAGGAAAGCCAGTCCAAACTACTAGGAATGTAGAACCATAGGATTTCTTTTTTAATCATTCATTTCAGATATGTAACACAGTTCTAACTGGGCTACAGAATCCCAGAGACCAACATTCTTAGTTAGTCCAAGAATCATAGCAGATTCTTGGAATGCCTCTTAGCATAATTATCCTTTGCTTCATGTTTCCATTCTGGGCTTACTGGATGGAGCTCTTCCCTTGAATAATGCAGAGGTGGACTTCAGCTAGGGCACTGGCTTAACGAGGTGGGTATAGCGAAGTATTCTGCTTTAAGAAAGGTCTCAGGTCCTCACCTGCATGGGTCTCTCGGGCTCAGGGACCCTCAAGCATGCTCGAACAAGGAGTATGTGCTAGGCCCTAGAGAAGGTTCTTGTGCTCGGGGACTCACTCTCCTCTGACTGAACCCCAGGCTCCACTAACTGAGCCACCACTAACATTTTTTCTTGTTATTTTTAACACACTTGCTGCCTGTGGTTTTCTTCCAAAAACTCACCGATTTTAGCTCTTCATTGATTTTTGATAAATTTGCAAAGTGCACAGCCTTTACCACCATCTCATCTTAGAACATGTCTATCATCCTGTAAGGGTCCCTCTTGCCTGAGAGCCCCAGGTAATTTGTTCCCCTTCTGTCTCTGGGTTTGCCTTTTCTGGATAAGTAGTATTTTGCTTCTGGATTCTTTCCCTTAGCAAAATGTTTTCGAGGTCCATGTTGTCCGAGTATCAGAATTTCTTTCCGTTATTGCACAGTGTTCTGCTGTATGGCTAAACTCCACTCTCTGTGTCCAGTTGTCACTGGTGAACAGTGGGCTGTTCCAGTTTGGGGTATTTCTGAATAATGCTGCTATGTACACTTGTGTCTGTTCACACATAGGCATAAGTTTTCATCTGTCAAAAGATAAAATTACCACAAATTTAGTGTAAAGATCTTATTCACTTTGATTTGGGGGTCTAGAAGTGGGCAAACATTCTGTGAAATAGAATGAGTTTTCTGATGAACTGAGCAGAGGGAGTTTTCTTCAGGGGCAGAAAGGAGATTGAAAACCAGAAATAGAAGGAAAAGAGGATCGCTTCCTTTTAAACTGACTTCTGGATAAAGACAAAAGCACAGGGAATTTTCTTACTGTGTGCCTCACGCTCACCTGCTGGGGACGTCATGGTTATCTCTAGCTCTCCTGCGTTCTAAGAATAAGGTAAACCTCTCAGAGCAGGTTTGCTGGTGAGGGACTTTAGTAGGGGTGAGCCCATTTTGGTTTGGTCCGTTGAACTTCACATAGAAGCTCAGGTCAAACCAATGAACTCTTGTAAACTTTAACAAATTTCTTCTGAGTAGACATCTATGAGAGGAATTGCAAACATTTTTCCCTGGCAAGAAAGGACAGTTTCTTCACATCTCTCTAGTCCCTGTAATCATCTTTTTAACTATTGCATGACCATCCTATTCTAGCAGATGCAAAGTGAAAATCTTCCACTTTTAGGATTACTGAAACCAGGCAGGTATAGTGGTCCATACCTTTAATCTCAGCACTCGGGAGGTAGAGACAGGCAGACTAGTCTAAATAGCAAGGTCCAGGCCAGCCAGGGCTACATAGTGAGAACCTGTCTCAAACAGTAAGCAAGTAAGCAAACAAACAAGAGTATTTGAGGAAAAGTCAAGTTCCATGGATCACCTATTAATTCTCACCTAAAGTCCTACATTAATTTTTTTCATACAGCCATTTCAGAAGGACTTATTAGATACATGCTGTTGGTTGGAGTCAGCTTGGTGAGCAATCTAGGGCACCCCACCCCACTCTCGGGTAAAGGTATTCGGTAAGAATATAATGCTACTAACAGGGCAGATCTTCCTGAGAATGTGATATTTGGTACTCGCCTTGGCCAGGGTGCAACTGTGATAACTGAGAAGGTCACAGCTTTCCGGAGGTGCATTTCCAAGTGACAAGGGTCAGAAGCCCACCTCCTTTCACGTGTGCACTGGGGCACCTGGCATCTGCACTCTTCTAGAGCTGGACCTGGCATCTGCATCTTCCTTTGGTGATGGGAATAGGAAAGAGGTGATTCCTTTCTGTGGCTAGAAAGTCCACATAACATGGTACAGTCCCCTGAGAGGTACCCAGCTGTGTCACAACATGCTTGATGGCATCACACGCAGAACAGGTAGAAGAGAAAGCAGACGGTGAGGAATGACCAAGAGCTAATGGGAACAAGTGAGAGTCCAGATCTGGGAGGGACCAGGGTGTTCTTAACAACCCACCTAAAGAATCCAGTCCACTCTCCTTTGACACCACCCCCTACTCTGGGATAAAACACTCACCATTCTTGATAAAACCTCTGTGAACCTAGTCACTTTCTACAAGCCCCCACTTCATGAAGGTCCACCAGCTTGCAGGCTGAACATATGAGCCTTTGGGGGACAAACGCCGTCAACACTAAAGTCAATACTTACATCGTAACCTGACTGCTTTATTTTCTATATCAGAAGGTGCATTATGAGAATGAACCTAAGTACACAGGGGTCCAAGGATCCTTTCATAACGGCTTATTTTCAAAGACCAGAGCATCCGCTGTGCTCAAACCTTGCCCCTCCCAGGAACATGCCTTTCTCTCTGTCCTCTGTTCCATCTGCTCTGACTCTGTTTGCAAACTTGATGCACCCCAACAGTCTTCATCCCAGGAGCCAACAGTGCTCATGACTTTACCAGCCTTCTACCTGCCCCTGACCATCCCCACCTGCACTTGGGTTCCCCAACATAAACCTGGACCTTCTACCTGTAATGGCTACCCCCAATACACACCTGCACCAGAATTTTACCAGCACCTGACTCTTCCACCTGCACCTGGATCCTCCTTACCTGCATCAGGCTCCTCTCCACCTCTACCTGACTCCCCCTAACAGCACCTGGATACTCCCCACCTTCATGTGACTCCCCCTAAGTGGACCTGGATTGCCCCACAGAAGTCTCCCACCAGCATCTGGGTCCCCGCCCTCTGTAGCTGGCTCCTATCCACTTATACTTGGCTTGCACTCTCCTCCCCTGCCTATACCTGGATTTCCCCACCTGCTCCTGGATTCCCCCATCTTCCCCAGGCTTCTCCACTTTGATTCCCCAAGCTGCCAGATCCTCCATACCTGCCGCCAGATTCGCCCACTTGTACCTGGGCCGGCCACCTGCACCTGGATCTCCCACCTTCACCTGGCTCCCCCTGCTTGCACCTGAGTCCATCTTACCTGCACTTGGTTCTTCCCCTCCCCCAACATACAGACTTAATCCCCGCCCCTCCCCCCACACCTACTCCTCCTGCCTGCTATAGTGTAGGTGAGGGGGAGTGTCAGGTGTTGGTGAAACCCCAGTTACTGATAGACATTTCTTGTATTTTAGTCTGTCAGGGAGACCATGGCATCTTAGGAAAGCAGGCACAGTGTCTCCCCAGCTAAACTGGGCCTCAAGAGGTTCTAAAAGCTTTCCAAGTAAATATTAGTGTTGTTGTTTCACTTCTGTCTTCAGTTTAGAGAATTTTTCTGTGTTGAGAGCTCACAGGCTCCTGCTGACAAATGTAGATACAAGAGCTGAGCCTCAGGGACCGCATCCCTGGAGCCAGTCAGCATTCTACCCGCAAGGCCTGTGGTTTCCGGAAAGTGGGCAATGTTTTTTTACCATCTTTGTGCTTTCAGGTAAATGTTTTAATTATTTACCAATATTTTAATTATCTTAACCATTTTAACTATTATCCAATAAGGGGAAATTTCTAATTACTTAAAATTATTTTCCATATGAATTTTATTAACATTACATGAATGTTACATTTCTTTCCTCCAAAATACAATTGGCCATGTTTATTTTATAAGGAAAAGTGATCTGATAAAAGCTCAGTTTACTAAGTAGTTCTTATAAACACATATGCATTACATATGTTGAACTCTCTTTTAACAAATTTCATTACCTTGATTATCCCTTGGGGAGATTGCTAAAATAACCTCATATATTAAAAAAAGCCAATCTCTTCCTGATAGGTCCATGGGAAGTAGAGTGCTTATTGGAAAAGCTGTTTTTAATGTAAGGAATACAGTCCTTGAGAATAGCATTTCGGGTAGTATTATAGGCGACCTGTTCCGACACCCCATGCTGATTCCAAAGGACACAGAGAGCTGATTCTTGATGACCAGACACTGATCTCAACCTGCCAGAGCCTGGGGTTAGTCTCATGCAGGGACACAGCAGGAGGACCCACAGATACACACAGGAGAGTGTGTCACAGGCCATGTTCAGTGTCTTGCAGAAGGCACAGTTCCACCTGTAGGGGTTTCCTAGGCCCAATTGTGTAGGGTTTTTCTTTTCTTTTTCTAAAAAATTTTTTTCATTTATTTTTATTTTATGTATCTTGGTGTTTTGCTTGCATATATGTAAGTGCACCATATGCATGCATTGTGACCACAGAGGCAGAAGGGGGAGCTGAAGTTAAGGACAAGTGTTAGGTGCCCTGCTGGGAACTGAACCTGGGTCATCTGGAAGAGCAGCTCATGCTGGTCACTGCTGAGCCATCTCTCCAGCCCTCTTTTCATTTATTATCCTTGTTATTTTATTATCATCTAGTAATTGCATAAAAGAAGGAATTTCACCATGACATGTTCATACCTACACAATGAACTTTGTTCATATTCATCCCTGCATCACCCTTTCATGTTTTCTAAGTGGATAATTTAATAATCTAGTTGGGGAAAGTTTCTCTTCGTCGTCACTAAATAGACCTCTATAAACATCCAGAGCTAAGAACCATCTAGAAGGCTGTCTTGAAAGTTCCTTTGCTTCCTGTTAACCTTTACTGTCAACTTTAGACAGCCTGGAGTCATCTGAGAGAGAAACCTCAACTCAGAAATTGCCTAGGTCAGGTTGGTCTGAGGGATGTCTGTACGAGATTGCATTGATTGATGGTTGACACAGGGTCACCCAGCCACTGTAGGTGGCCTGAGCCCTAGGCAGGTGGGCCTGGGCTGTATAGTAAAGCTTGCTGGTCATGAGCCAGTGAGCAAGCCAGCAAGAAGGAGTCCTCCATGTTGCTGCTCCCAGGCTCTTACCTTGAGTTCATGCTCCAGCTTCCCTCAATAACGAATCATCACTTGGAAGTGTAAGCAAAATAAACCCTTTGCTTCCTAGGTCGCCTTTGGTCAGGGTTTTATCATAGCAATACAATGAAACTAGAATACCTCTTTGGTTGGTACAAGCATGCAGGCTGTAGTGGTACAGACAGGAGAACAGCATGCGATGAAGACATTTGCTGTTGCTATTACAAACACTTCCCTGGTTTGTAAGGTTAGAATAGGGGTGGAGTGGGGGAGAGAGAGAGAGAGAGAGAGAGACAGAGAGAGAGAGACAGAGAGAGAGAGAGAGAGAGAGAGAGAGACAGAGAGAGAGAGAGAGAGAGAGAGTGCATTCTTATAACCCGGGAAGACAAGGGGCTGGTTTCGCTCTCCTGACTGGCTGCCCTGGCAAGGTGCTGTACTTCAGGCAGGTGCAGGTGGTCTAGACGCATCCTCACATTCCATCAGTCTGTGGGGCTCAGCATACAAATGAAGGAATTGAAAAGCACCACTAGGAACAGCAAATTCTATTTCATCTGTTTAGTGAAGTCCTCAATTTTCTCTTTTCCTGAAAAACAATTTTATTTCACAACCAGAACAGCAGCTTTGGTACTGATTTAAACCACTAGAGAAAAATGACTGTGTTCCAGAGCCCTTGGAGTGAGCACTACAGAAGTCAGTCCATGACTGTGAAGGTGACCGCACTGGAGTCCCTCAGGCAGGGGCTCCACTCTCTTGACTCCACTCCCTGGCCTCAGCCTTGAGCAGGCTCTACATAGATAACTGAACAGTGGACCATGGGCTAGTGGCTTCTAGGCTGTGGCTTTGTGAGGACAGAGTGTCTAAATTTGAGGTCAGATGGTTACTGGGAACAGTGATGAACCACTTTGAACTCGCAGACAGATTAACTGAAAACTTCAAACTCTTCAGGCATGGTGGTACATGCCTGTATCCCAGCACTCAGGAGGCAGAAGGAGGAGGATCAGGAGTTCAAGGTCATTCTTGGTTACATAGTGAGTTCTAGGCCAGCCTAGACTACATGAGACATGTATCAAAATACCGAAAACAGAAGACATGAAAAGTAACAAAGACTTCTAGTCCGATCTAGTGTTAGATGGGAAGATGTCAAGGACCCAGACAGTCTCGAACCTTCCCTTGCCTAAGAAGTTGCTTAAGGATATGTCCAAGCAAATGGTGAAACAATGAGGAAGCCAAGAGAAAGGCTACAGTGGGATCCTGCAGAAGGAACAGGACGAGGAAGCACTCAGAAGTCCTCTCTGGGTATTTCTTTTCACATTCTCCCTCAAGTTTCCTAACACAGAAGCAAATGCTGCCACTCTTCCTCCTCCACGCTTTCAATGCGCCTGCAAGATGGCAGAGGTGTGATCACCATAGCACACCCCACACCCCACCACCCATGCGTTCCCCATATATCACTATACATCACACACATCACGTAACACACACATACTACATATACTCACATACAGTGGACTAATACCGAATTAGTTGTTTATCTGGTTGTTGGCTCATGGTTTCAGAGGGTTTAGGCCACTGTGGCGGGGAAGTCGTGGCAGAGCAGAACAGCTGTCACCTGGGGGGGCCAGGCAGAGAGACAGGAGAAATGCTGCCTTCAGATCACTCTCGCCTGCCCCCCTTTTGTTCTGTCCAAGTCCTCAGCCCGTGGAATGGTGCTACCCAATTCAAGGCAGGCCCTTCCTTTAATCAACCCTCTGGAGAAAGCCCTCACAGATATACTGAGAGGTAGAGGAAGCCAAATTTGCTCCCTAACAATCACAGGTGTCCTGAGTCTGTAGCCTCCAGCTTCCCAGGCCAACAGCCCCCTGGAAGGCTCTCCGCCAGCCCGCAGGAGCCTCCCTTTTCCACCCCAGTGAAGCTCCCTTCCCAGTCCTTGCCTGCTCTGGATATCTACCAAGTACAAGGCAAGGTGACTGAACACCGGCTGGAGTAGGCTTTGATTAAATCATCTTTGCTGTTCATCTGCTGGGCCTGTCTCGAGGACCACACTACACAGCAGCAGAGGCATCTACCAACAAGGAGTCAGCATATGGCTGAGGGAGGGAACCTAATGGAGCTCAGGGATGATGAATGACTGGCAAAAGTCCCAAGAACACCGACGGATGGCAGGTGAATAATTTGTGGTTCATTCATACTGTGGCATGTCTCCATGGCCATTAAAACAAATGAGTTGGATTTCAGAATACTAAAATGATTGAATAACCCCCCTGTTATGCTGACAAAAGAAAGCCATTCACAGAGCATGCATGAAATGTGATACAGCTTATTCCAAAGTTAAACACCCAGTATGTCACAGGAACCTGTGTGTACAGTAAAGGAATAAGGGGCTGGAGAGATGGTTCAGGGGTCAGGAGCACTGGCTGTTCTTGCAGAGGACCCAGCACCCACATCGTGGCTAGCAACCATCCATAACTCCAGTTCCAGGGGATCCAATACCCTCTTCTGACCTCCGTGGGCATTTCACAACATGGGAGTACTTACATACATGCAGACAATACACTCATATACATACATAAAATAAAAATAAATAAAAAGAGAAAAGAATAAACCATGCCCTTAGTGGCCCCACCCACTCTAGGAGGTGTGTCTCTTGGAGGGAATGGAGGAAGGGAAGGTTTTAGCTTGGGAAGGAACTCTACATCTTCATGTTTGTTTTTCTTTTTAAGAAATAAGATCTAAGACTACAGAGCTCACGTGTGCCTGGATAAAACCTCTGCCACCCAGGGTTTGGGGACCATTGCAGAAGAGGGGTCGGAAAGAGCGTGAGACCCAGCGGTGGTGGAAGACCACAAGGAAACAGAATTTTCCAGACAGCTAGGAAGCTGCTCATATGAACTCACAGCAACGGTGACAGCATGCACGAGACCCATGCAAGCTCAAACAGACAGGAACCAATATAGAAGGGAGGAAATGGGTAAGAAGTTCCGACTGTAGCAGCGAAACTGTTGGCAGCCAGTGGCTAGTGGGAGAGGAGAGTTGGTTTTCTTTAAGGGAGTGATGCTAGATAGGTTGACCAGGCACCAGTGGATGGACTCACACAAGTTTTGGGGGACAGAAACTTGGCTTGATAGGCCATAATATACATGGCAGAATGCATGAAAACTGTTGGGGTGCTGTGAGGATTGCAGATAGACGAGGGGGCCTAAATATGATGTATTTTAAATCTGTAAAATATCAACAAAAAATAAGATCTAAATAACTATGATAAATGATTAGGATACACTAAATCTGATTATTACTATAACAATGGTGAGGTATTTTCTTTTTGTTGTTGCTGACAGGGTCTCATTATGGAGCCCCAGCTGGCCTGGAATTCTCTATGTAGACCAGGATAGTCTTGATCTCAAAGAGATCTGCCTGCTTCTGCATCCTGAGTGCTGGGGTTAAAGGTGTGCACCACCAGGTTGGGCTGTAGCAAAGGATTTTTTGATACCTTCCAGTATGTTTGAAATATTTTGAATTTGAAAAATAATCATATAATAATGAAGTGGTGATTCAGGATCCAGGTGGCAATGGGGCGTGCGGTGACCGCGGGGGTGTCCTCAGAGCACCAAGGGCTGAGGAGAAAGCGGGCACTCATGTCCTTCTGTCAGTTTCCTTCTCCCCACTCCAAGCCCCAGATCCAGGGGCTCAATTTTGTCCTACAAATTGTGGCACTATTCACAACAGCAGAACACAGACATCAGACTTCAGCAGATTTCCCAAACAACCCCTGTTTTTTGCACTGTGGCCAGGACCTCAGCCCTGTACATCGAGTGCACAGGACCTCCTGGGGGCTGGGCAGACCTGGCTGTCAGGAGGCCTCCTGAGGAATGATCTCCACGTACCTATGTCTGGCCTGGCTTTAGAGATGACCTCTGCCTTGGGAACATTGGTGAGTGCATGCCCATTGACATGACACCATGCCCTCAGAAGTGATGACAGGAAGTGAGCAGAGCAATGCAGATTCACGAAGGGCAGGTGAGGGAAACGTTAAAGGGAAAAGTGTTCTAGGGTAGAAATACAGCCTTGGTGCCCTGCCTGGTGGACCTCTATGTGTAGACTGAGGAAATCTTTATTGAGATTGGTCATTTTTAGTGCCTCATGAGCTGAACCAGTAAGGAGTTCACAGACTGTATCTATGCTCTCTCAGCCCAGTCAGAGAGTTACTTATGCATTCAGAGGAGGGGTCACTGGTGCTGTGTGACTAGCTCGTGATCCACCATGGGCTTCACCCTTACTGCCTAAGGGAAGCTATCTCCTGTCTCAAAAGGACCAAAGACACCATGCAATGTGTTACAGAATATATACACACATGCACACATATACACACACATACATATACCACAGTACATGTCTGTGCATATACACAGGTATATACCCATTCTCATATGAGTACACATACATGACACATTCTGTGCAATTTCACTCGCATGGCAATCTGGAAGAGGAGAAATTGTAAGGCCCAGGACACAGAAGAAGTTGCTAGCAGTTAGGGTGGGAAAGATTTGGCTGTTCAGGGAGTGGGGGCAGGAGGGAACTTTCTGAGATAGAAATGTTCTAGAAATCAACTGTCATGGTGGTTACATCACTGACAACATTTCCTTAAGACTCATCAGACTACATATATTCAAGGAACGGATTAAATCTTATTCTATGCAAATTATGCCTCCATAAACCTGATTTGAACTATTTTTTCTAGCTGTAAACCCTGAGTTCTGACCTCCCTTTATCTAGTAATCTCACTGGATACCTGTGATCAGGATTTCAGTGGGACTGAGCATGTTTTCTGACCTCCATTAATTGAAACAGCAGTGATCTTGGGGATGAAAGAGGTAGTGGACCTGGAGGGGACAGAAGTGGGGGGCTCCAGAGAAGGAACTGAAGGGAGAGGCTTCCTCTCTCTGCCTACTACACCCTATCCAGACCATTGTCTTCCCAGTCTCACCCCAGACCAGCTCTGTTTCCCAGCTTTTCTAGAACTGTCTTTGTGTCTCATCCCTGGCAAACTCAAGGAAAGAATGCAGAGGACCCCAGGCCTGGCCTTTGCCTTTTCTGAGGTCCCTGGATAGATTGCAGTGAGCATCAGTGGTACTTTACAACTTAATTTAATTTATTTTAATTTTATTTTTCATGAATGTTTTGCCTGCATGTATATAAGTGTACCACATGTGTGTAAACTTGAGGAGGCCAGAAGAGGGCATTGGATTCTGTGGAAATGGAGTTACATGGAGTTGTTAGCCACCATGTGGGTACTGAGAACCCAGCCTGGGTCTTCTGCAAGAGCAGCCAGTGCTCTTAACCTCTGAATCATCTCTACAGCCCCTGAACTTGATTTTAATATGCATTTCCTTTATTGCTTTTTCATGGGTCCTGGCTTTCTGGGCTTCTTTGCCATGAATGGAGTGCCTACATCTTTTTGCCCATTTCTGCTGAGTGGGTTCATTTTTATATAAGGGTTATTTATACATCTTTTACACTAATCCTTTACTTGTCCACATTCACACATTTAAAAAAAGCTGGTATGTTAATCACGTTTCCCAGGGCATGGCTTTTTATGTGGGTACTGAGGATCTGAACTCAGGTCCTCATGCTTGTGCAAGTATTTTTTCCACTGAGCTATCCAGTCCCCCCCCCCCCCATATTTTCGTACAGAGATTTTAAACATTGCATTTCACGTTTAGGTCCTTCATCCATTTAGAATATTTTTATGTGCAAGGAATGAGGAAGGAGAATAAATGTACTGTAGCTAACTTTTGGTGCCATTTATTAAAAGTTGATGTTTCTGAGCAGAGTGTTATGGTGCACACTTTTAATCCCAGCACTCAGAGGGCAGAGGCAGGTGGATCTCTCTGAGATCGAGCCTAGCCTTGTCTACATAGTGAGTTCCAGGACAGCTGGGGCTCCAGAGAGACCCTGTCTCAAAAAAGACCACCCCCCCAAAGAATTAATATTTCTCAGAACTGGAGAGGTGGCTCAGCAGTTAATAGTGTTTGTTACTGTTGCAGAGGACAGGAGTTCAGTTCCCAGCACCAATACTAGGCAGCTCTCAACCACCTGAATCTTCATCTCCACAGGATCTGACATTCTCTTCTGGCCTCTGTGGGAACTCCTCCCCCATAAATAAAAATAGTTTCTGTTTCTCTATTGATTTAATGTCACTTTGTCCCAGCCAGCAGGATTCAAGTAGAGCAAGGACCCTTAGATATACCTAAAATGAATGGAACAAATAGATAGACACACAAGACAGAGACGAACACACAGAACAGACGGATCTGGGAAAATGTCTCTCATCAGGCTGCTCAGACACACGAGGATAGACGACCTGGGCTCTTCAGGCCCGTGCTTTATTGTTCCAGGGGGTATTTATAGTTTTGGGGAGTCAGGAATACAGATGTACCCATACAGAAATGTGGTAATTAACAGAGAGACACTATCTCTAACCTTCAAAGCCCACCAGGAAGTTGTCTGCATACCAGAAAGGTGGCACTAAGAGGGGAGGCAGGGGCTTTGAACCAGGTGAGTGCTAAGAAGCTGAGCCAATTGATCAGGCCCCAGGACATTCCTGTGAAACTGAGTTTACTTACAGGTGGTCACAGGGGGTGGAATTCTCCTAGAGCTGGTTTCTCTGAGATGAACTCAAACTACAAGCTGGCTATTTTCTCTGGCTCATGGCTTACAACATCACCTTGCCAGTACACTGTCCTATGCATCAAGAAGCCAGCTTCCCACCTATTTTTTTCTTGCTGGTTAATTGAGTTAAACACAATTAATAAATTTAATAAAGTGCTTGCCTTGCAAATGAGGATCTGAGTTTGAGCCCCAGCACTCATGTATAAGAGCCAGGCGTTGTGGCATGCGTTTGTAATCACAGCGCTGGGGGACAGAGACAGGTGGAGGCCTGGAACTTACCGGACAGGCAGTCTAGCCGACTTGACAAGTTCCAGGCCAGTGAGAGACCCTGTCTGATAAACAAACAAACCAAAAAGGGCAGATGGTTCCTGAGGACCAGCATCAAAGCTGTCTTCAAACCTCTTCATGTTTACCTTTACATATATGTACACCCACACACTGTCCACCTTTGTGCACCCCCACACTCATGAATATGAATGCATACAAGTGAACACAGTTTAAGGGAAAGTACTTCTTTGAAACCAACACATTATATATTTCAGTACTATATTTTGATGATTTATTTCATCCGTGTGTGGAAATGCATGTCAGAATGAGAACTAGGTTCTCAAAGTACAGTAAATTAATCCTAACTGTCCTGTTCATCTTGGTAGCAGACCTGAGATGGGACTGCCATCTCTCTGTACTGGATTGCTGATAAGACCAGGAGACCATGCCTCTGTCTCTCACTTCTGATAGTGACTTCAGGAAGTTAGGATATTTGGGAGTCACACTCCTAAGCAACCAATCAGGAAACATATAAGCTTACTACAAAACGAAACTTCTCTTAATAGGTATGCTTAATAGGTATGCTGCACTGAAAGTCCTAAGCTATCACCTATTCTATTCTGTTATTTATGATACAACTCCCAGCTTTTTTCCCCAGTGCTTGGTATGGAGCCCAGTGTTGTGCACTTGTGCATGCCAGGCAAGTGCTATACTACCAAGCTGCATTCCTAGCCCTCTTTTTATCTTGTATTTTGAGACAAAGTTTTTACTAGATTGCTCGGGCTGGCATTAAATTCCCTCTACAGTCCAGGTTGGCCTTGAATTTGAACTTACATTCTTCTTACCTCAGCCTCTTCAACCTGTCATTACAGGTCTATGCCACCAGTCCTGGCTTTTAGCATTTATTAACTGGGCATCCAACTGTGAATTCACAGAAATGGAACTTTACAACCAGACTTTAAAATTCAAGTGGGAGAATCTCTACAGTGAGATGGACTGTGCAGTTTAAATTAGTTTTGCCGTTTTTTAAAAATAAAATGTCCTTAAGAAATATTGGCCATGTCTTTCTTTGTGGATTAGCTGTGAGGGTACCTGGAGTGGGAGGACCAGGGCCTCCCCTTGGGGATCCTGTTTCCTGGTGCTCATGCTTTGAGTGGTGGCCTCCCTTGAGTGTAAGAAAGAGCTGTATGTCCTGCTTAAAGAGACAGATTATGGCTAAAGCAATTCAGTGTCATCAATGTGGTTTGTATTAGGTTCCATTTCTAGAAGCTTCACTCTGGGCTCTCTCTCCATTGCTGGCTTGAAGAAGCATGCTACCAGAGGTCCTACAGATGAATTCTCACTCATCACTCACTGTGTCCATGGCCTGTGGGGAGCTTTCTCTATCAAGTCTGAAGAGTTCTCAACCCTGGGGATATCACTATTCCAATCCAAACAGCAAATCCTGCTAAGCAGTCAACTTCTGACCCAGTTGATAAAGGTGTATTGTTGTTTTTAAAATATTTTATTTATTGTTTTTATTTTATGTGCACAAACATATTGCCTGCATGTATGTAAGTGCACCCTTGTCCTGAAGTGCCCATAGACGCCAGAAGAGGGCATCAGATCCCCTGGAACTGGAGTTACAAATGGTTGTTAGCCACCATGTAGTGCTGGGAATTGAACCCAGGTCCTCTGCAAGAACAGTCAGTGCTCTTAACCGCTGAGCCATCTCTCCAGTCTAGGTGTGTTGTTTTAAGTTACAGTATTGGTGGTGAGTGTTACATACCAATGGAAAATCGATACCTGAACTTAATGGATTGCTTTGGAAAGTCAGTTTTCTGGTGGAGTCATAGATTGGTCTGGATGTTCAGTTTGTACTGATCAGATGAAAGAAATGAAAGAAAGAATTAGCTTTCCCAGGGTTCACTTCACTAGTTCCCAAAGCACACTAACTTGTGCTTTTTCTGCCTGTCTATGCTTTGTTGTCAGCTCCCTTGATCTTGCAGCCCTGGGAAGAAAAGGCTATCTTTCTGTTTCACTGTTGCACCCTTATCATCCAACGTCCTGGTCCCCAGCACAGCCAATACATATTTAAGATAAACAAAGTGGTATTCTCATAATCTTATTGTTTTCATAATTCTTTGTCTCAGTATCATTGTTTGAATCAGAAATGTCTCTTGATGTTCCATGTGTTAAAGGCTTGGGCTTCCCCCTAAAGGCACTCCTGGGAGGTGGTGGGATCTTTAGAGGTTGGAGGAACTTAGGTCATTGGAGCTGTATCCTCAAAGGGGGTATTCGGGCTCTGTTGGGGAAGAACTGATAACGTGACAACGGACGGAGCTATTAGTACTTCACTTTTCTGCTTCCTGACTGCCGTGAGTACCTTCCTCTGCCATGAATTTCCAGCCATGATGTCCTGTCTCCCCACAAGCCCCAGAAGCCCAAAGCAACAGGTCAACTTTCCATGAATCAAAACCTCTGAAACTATGAATGAAAATAAGCCTTTCCCCTTTATAACTCTGAGACAGCCCAGGAGAGCCTACCTCTTCATGAGTAATAGGCAGGTGTTAAAAATTGTTGACATCTGTTAAAACCATTGCTATATATGTATTTTTATATATAATTTATAATTATATATAATTTATATGTAATACAATATAAACATATAATTTTTATATGTTTATATTGTAAGCACTCTGTCTGATGTTCATTTTCCTGGAGTGCTGGGGTGGCGTAGTCTGAGTCCCTACTTAGCAATTACTGAACTCTCTTTTTGCTGCCTGAGCTGCCTTGAGCAAGAGAACTATCAGTCCAAAAGACAGTCAGACCACCCTAGGCCCAAACCACCTCACACCCTCCACTCCTTCCTGTCCACCTTGAGACAGCTGCGTAATTGCCCTTCCGCTTGAAGCCCCAGCCCCAGCCAAGGCTGTTGGAGCAGTTTGTACCAGGCTTTTTGCAATCACAAACTTCAATGGGCCCTTTCTACCTTGGCCAGAGGGGAAGCACATCCCCTGATTGATGAACCACTGTGATTGCCGGCATTGGTCCAAAGCCCAAGACTTAATAACTGATTGGTTCAAAATGAACAGGTGTGATTAGTCAAACACGTGGCTGTGATTGGTCCAAGCACCCTTTCTTGGGCTGTCTAAGCAGCTGCTCAGCTCATTCAGGGAGTTGGTTGGAAGACACTTTCCTATATTGCCTCCCCTGCTGCTAGAACATCCAGTTCACTAAAGACTTCTCTCCAGTGGTCTTTCTCTGACATTTTCAATACTAAGCTGGTAACTACCAGAGGATGGCAGCTGCAGCCAGATGTTAACAGAGACTAGGCAGGGACCATGGCAGGCCAGGGAAGGCTCTGCTTGTCCTGGTCTAGTGTCTGTTCTGGCCAAGGCTTGACAGAAGATCTCAAAGGTGTCATGTGAACCCAGTACTACAGGCGCCACCTGCATAGCCCTATAGTTTGACCCCTGAAGATCTGACCACTGACACTGGCTTCCCAGCTCAAAGTACTAAGAAATTGATTGCTGAATATGTGGTCCACTGAGACCTTGACCCCAACTGGCAATGCCACAAGCCTGAAGCTCTCTGGTATCACCAGTGTTGTGCAACTGCAGTGGGCTGTCCTTTGCTTTGTGTATGCAGTGCATAAAAGGATAGGAGTGAACTTGTCCCCATGCATGGATGTGGAAGTTAGACATCGGGTGACGTCCCCTATCATTTGCTGAGAAGAGAAAGCTGCCAGAGACCAGTGTTTAAAGAACGGCTTTCCTACCCGTCATTTCTATCTAGAAGGAGCAGAAGAACACTCAGCCAGCTGGCTGGTTGTAAGTAGATTATCCTAGGTATTTCTCACAGGGATAGATGACCACCAAACATACTCAGGCTCTGTAGCAAGCTTCTATGATTATCAGCTCCCTTAGTCATTAAGACAGCCTTGGTAGGGAAGTGGTGTGAGTCTTCTGGGAAGCAGGGACTGTCCAAGAGTTTAAGGATTGTCCAACATCAAGCAGATTATGAGGCAAGATGGAGAGGCAGATCTTCTCTACATAAAATGCTTCTTAAAAAATGTTATTTATTAATTTTATTTTGTGTGTCTGAGTGTATTGCCTGCATGTAGGTAGGTGTACTCCTGTCATGCGTGCCTATGGAGGTCAGAAGAGGGCATCAGATCTCCTGGAACTGGAGTTATGGACAGTTGTTAGCTGCCATATGGGTGCTGGGAACTGAACCTGGGTCCTCTGCAAGAGCAATCTCTCCAACCCTATAAAATGCATTTAAACACACATGTACACACATACACGTACGTATAAACACCTATATGCTTACTGTAAATCATATATATTATTGCTAGAAGCTTATGTACATATATATCTACATATATTTAATAAAAAGACAAGTTCTCTCCTATCCACAATTGATCTCTTCCAAGATTGCATTTCCTTGCAGCTCCAGTCCCTCGGTGAACAGCAGGTGGCGCTGAGTCCTTGCCTGGGTCAGGATGTTTGCTCTCCGTGTCCTTGTGTTTTCTCTGGATTAACACAGATCCGTGGTCCTATTATGGTTGTTTCTTCATCTATGAATTATTTAGTGTGAAGACAATTCTTGCACATGCTTAATTTCTAACAGCAATTTAGAAACCTCTGTGCTAACCATTGGGAGGCAACAAAAGCTGAAAGGTACTTCACAAATCTGTTGTTCATGGGTGAAAGACAGTAGGTGGGGAGGGGTCCTGCGGTGATGGATACATATCCTTTGTCTTTACTGGAGTGACTTTGTCTTCTGAAACCCACAATATCCTCATGCGGGAGGGAATATTGTGCTCTCACAAAGAGGAGGAAATGGGCCAGAGAGCAAAACTCTTCTAAAGAAAGAGAAGGACAATGTCAAGGGGATACTTGCACATCCACATTCACCGCAGCACAGTAGCTACGTTACGGGAACCAACCTAGATGTCCACCAACAGAGGAATGCACGAAGAAAATGTGGTGTAGAGACACATGAGAATCACATTCAGCCATAAGGAGGAACGAAGTGATTTTTTTTGCAGGAAAATAGTGCAACTAGAAATAATAATATTACGCGAATTACGTCAATCGTAGGAAGACAAATATCACGGTTTTTCTCATTTGTGGCTCACGGATTTTGCATAGATACATAAAATCACATATATGTAAATTATTTGAAAATTGATGTCAAACTGGGTAATAAAGGGAACTAATAGGAAAGGAGGGAGGAAAAAGAGAGGGAGTACGATGAGGAATGTGTTTAACATGCAGTGTTTGCGTGTATGGAAGGTAAAGATGAGCACACAAACAGCTGTTGGTGGAGAAGGAGAGCTGTTTCCCCCAGAGTCCCAGGCCAGCCCCACACCCCACACAGAGCCCTAAAATGACAGGGACAATGTTCCCTGTGGAATTCCTTTGCTGTTAGTATGTTTCCCTTTTATCATCAACAAGAGCAAGATAGATAGAGAGATGATAGATAGGTGATAGAGAGATGATAGATAGATGATAGATAGATAGACAGACAGACAGACAGACGGGCAGAGGCAGTGGCGATGCTCTGGCATTTTGTTTTGGATGCTGTGACCCAAGGAATTGAAGGGTGTGTATGTCCCTTACCTGTGGTCAGGCCTCCTTTCCTTGGGGGTTGGAGGTGCGGTGGTGGGCGGTGGAATGGAGGCAAGTGACATTCTCAATAAAAATATGTAGAGAAAGTATCTCAGAAGATGCCCCTGCTGCCGTTAATGTCTATTACCTTAAAGAGCCACGGCCAGCAAATATTAGATAAAACGGTGTTATGCTTTGTTCTGAAACACCACCCAGTGCTCTTGGGTCGTCTTGGCCCCCAGTGCAGCAGTGTTCAGAGGTGAACTCTGGGAAGTGATTGGGCCATGCGGTTCTAACCTCATACATAGATCTATTCATCACTTCCGTTGGTATAACTTAATGACACTATCGGGAGGTGGTTGAAACCTGAGAGGTAGAACATTGTTGGAAATAGCTCATCACTGGGTCATGCCTTCAAAGTAGGTATTTTGCCTCTGTCCCCACTTGTTTCCTAGCCTTCACAAGTCAAGTGGCTGCACTCTACCACACACTCCCCACCATGCTGGTTTGCCTCACTTTAGGCCCCCCAAATGACTTACGACAACCGTGACTGAAATCTTGGAAACCATGAGCCAAAATAAACCTTTCCTCCTTTAAGCTGATTCATCTCAGGAATTTGTCATAGCAAAAGTAAGTTGACTAACACAAACAAGATCCAATTAAACATGATAAGCCAGCAAGATTCAAAATGTGAGCTATTGGATTTCACATCAAGGCCAGCATAAAGAGATTTTCACTCTGATTTCTGTAGGACTCTGTGACAAGGAGACTGGTGGGGGAAAATCCAAGGCAGAGGGTTCCTTAGAAGTGAAGGAGACAGCAGATGTCTTGCCTAGTCATCTGACCCAGGAAACTTGAGCTTTCAGAAAGGCTAATGGATGACACTCACTCTTCTGGCATCACATAACCTAAATTAGTCATTTCTGGTAAATTTAGAAATTTACCCAGGGATGGAGTCTCTTTTTCATTAAATCCATGTGCTTGCCAGGAGTGAACAGAGGTCAAAACAGAATATTAAATGAGACAAACACTACAAATTGAATTACACTAATTTTGGTTTTAACAAAATCACAAGTTGTCATTTGCATGATGAAGAAATACATATGGAAGTGGAACTTTATGACTGGCTTGTTGGGCATGAAGTTAATGGCCTCTGACCAGGAGATCTTTGTCGAGTATCTGGGGTTATAATCACTCTCATGTGAGATGATAGGCTATTTGTAACTTAGTTATTGCATAGTCCAAATGATGCTGAATGTTGTTAAGCCTCTTCTAGCTAGATGACAGATCCTGTCTCTGATACTTTACTCAGGACGGATTCTGTCTCTAATGACTTCTAACCATGACTTTCCCAGAGTCAGTGCCTAGCATTCCTTTGTCAGGGGGATTATCAGCAGGCTTCGTCTCAATGCCCACACCTACCCCTTTAGCATATTGAAGGGCCAGGACTGTTAGCAATTCGCATTTAGAAAGCATCTAACTGATGCTGATGGATTAAGCTTGAGATGCGCTTTTAAACATTTCATTTATTTATTTTTGTTTCTTTATGTGTGTGAGTGTTTTCCCTGTGTATGGAAGTGAACCTGAGTGCAATGCCTGTAGAAGCCGGAAGAGGGAATTGGTTCCCCTGGAACTGGAATTATGGATGATTTTAGTTGCCATGTGGGTGCTGGGAACCAAACCCAGGTCCTCTGCAGCCAGTGCTTTTAACAGTTAAGCCAGCTCTCCAACCCCTGAAATGACTTTTATGATGTAACTTAAAGTATACATAGAGTTCATTTCTGCCACACAGTAGGCTTATTCAAGTGCAAGAGGAATGATCTGCTCATTAAGACTGGGGGGTATAAATACAGAAATGTTCTGGACTTTTCAGTCTTTGCGTTTCAAGAAGCACACATAGAAGCACATATAGAAGCACCACACATAGAAGCATACACAGAAGCACACATAGAAGCATACATAGAAGCACACATAGAAGGACCTGTTTTGTGTTATTATCCATTCATTATTTTTTATAACTTAAAAACATTTTTTTTGGAGATAGGGTCCCATGTAGCTCAGACTGGCTTTGAACCACTGTGTAGCCAAGGATGACTTTGAATTTCTGATCCTCTTGCCTTCCCCTCCCTGTTGGAATTAGGGTTGAGCACCATCATGCCCTGTTTATGCAGTGCTGGGGATCAAAGCCAGGGCTTCCTGCATGCTAGGCAAGCACTCTACCAAGGGAGCCACATCTCTAACCCTCATAATGTTTTGTAGGTGCATATGTACTAATGAGCCAGGTGGCTAGGCCAGATGCTGAGAAGGGAGTCCCTAAACACAGGACATTATTTCCTGAAATCTTGCAAGAAAGTTGTTCCTTGGGGAACAGGAACAACCAGAGGTAGACCAAAAATCTGAGTTTGTACCAGGCACCCCCAAGAGGGAGTCCTTCATGGAAAAACACCAACACTGTCCAAACAGGGGAGTAACAAGACCGCCTGTACCAGGCTGAGTCAAGCAGTTTACAGAGAATGTGTTCTGCATGAAACCCCCAGGAAGATGCCAGCTCAAGATGCTGGGGATTTGAACTCAGGACCTCATGTTTTCACAGCAGGCACTTTACCAACTGAGCCACCTCCCCAGCCCAGTGTTATCTTATCTGAGATGGTGCAGGTGACTTTCTTTCTTCCTTCCTCCTTTCCTTTCCTTTCCTTTCCTTTCCTTTCCTTTCCTTTCCTTTCCTTTCCTTTCCTTTCCTTTCCTTTCCTTTCCTTTCCCTCTTTTCCTTTCCTTTCCTTTCCTTTTCCTTCCTTCCTTTTTCTTTTTGTCTTTTTGAGACAGGGTCTCCCTATAGCCAAACTGACCTGGAACTTGCTATGTAGACCAGACTGGCCTCCATCTCACAGAGATCTTTCTTCCTCTACTCCTGAGTTCTGGGACTAAAGGCATTTCACCATGCTTGACTTTACTTACTACTTTGTTATTTATTTTTTTTAAGTTCTTTTGCAACTATGTTGCTATGGTGAACTCCCTGGGTCAGTCCACTCAGGCTACTATATTGAAACATCCCAGATTGGACACCTAAAACCACAGACATTTATTTTCCCCTACTTCTGGATGTTGGAAGTCTGAGTCACAGTCATCAACAGGACTGATTCCCTCAGGTCTATCCTTGGCTAGTGGACATAGTCTTCCGGACATAGTCTTCCCCAAGTACTTCATACAGAAGTCTATGTCCTGATTTCATCTATCAGTGACATAGGATCTATTTTAACTTGATTACCTCTGCAGAACCACTTGCCTGCTACTACACTCGCCTTCTGAAGTACTGGAAGTTATAACGACTACAAGTGAATGGTGAACAGGGTTGGGACTAGGGTAAAGGGTACTCAGTCTGACCCATGGCATTTTATTCAACATTTCCCAAAATGTTGTCGTCAAAGACCTTTAAAGCCAAGGAGCAAATATGTTTTCTCTTGAAACTCTGGGGGCTCTACCAGTCTAAATTAATTACATCGGTATGCCAATAAGTGCCTCTGCACACAGTGTCCTCCTCCAGAGGACAACCCACTGTCATTGCACACAAGGATGCCCTTGTCTCTGACCCATCAACTCCTTTCAGGTTCCTAGTAAGAAGAGAACTCTTCTGGGCATGTTCACATTTTATCTTTAATGAGAAGAAATGGAGTCAGGCCTTATCGTGCCAATATAGGAAGTGAAGTGCGTCTCAGGCCAAGTGCAGCCCAGTACCTGGACACCGGATCACTGTATGTACCCACTGCTCCTGAAATTGAAGGAGACAAAGAGTGGTAGAGGGGAGTGGTAGAGGAGGCGGCTCAGCCCACACCAGGTAACTGGAGAGGGGACAGTTCAGCCCACACCAAGACTGGAGAACAGACGCCTCAGCCAGGTGAAGGAACGGCTCAGCCCACACCATTGTGATGTGTGACTAGAAGGATGTTGCTCTTTTCTTTCTTTTTTTGAAAAAGGGTCTCCCTGTTGCCCCAAGCTGCCTGGAACTCACTGTGTAGACCAGGCTAACCTCAGTCTCACAGAGTTCCACTTGCCTCTGCCTCCTGAGTGCCGGAACTAAAGGCACGTGCCACCATACCCGGCAGATGTTGCTCTTTATAAAGAGTGCTTTTTATTGAGTTTAAAAGTCAAACATTCTCATAAGCAATTCTTCCCTTCCCAACTTAACTGAAACTTACATCATATTTTCTTAAATAAGAATGACTCTCCAGACCAGAAATTCTCCATTCTGACATCTGTCCAAATATATCCTTTCTGTGATTTCAGTCATGACTACGCGTTTGAATGTCACCACCCCCTCCTTCCTGCTCTCACGTCCTTGCAGAAAAAGCAAGTGAAAATAAAACCTCTCTCATAAGAGTGCTTGGGAAGCACCATAATCCCTGTCAAGTGAGCGCCTACGTTGGGGTTGCTGGAATAGCAGACACCAGCATGCCCTGCTTTCAGGAGGCTGCAGTTCTATGTGTGTGACATCAGTGTTTTGCCTTTGTTGTTGCTGTTACTGTTATTGCTGTTACTGTTGTTCGAGACAGGTCTCCTTGTAGTCTTAGCTGGCCTGAAACTCACTCTATAGACCAGGATGACCTTGATCTCCAAGCGATCCACCAGCCTCTGCCCCGAGTGCTCGAATTGAAGGTGTGGGCCGCCATGCCCAGCACAAGCAATATTTTGGTACAACATCTGTTTCTTTCATTCTTAATTTCATATATATAAGACATATATTAGGACAGTGTCTCATGTAGCCCAGGCGGGTTCTGAGCTTGCTATTTAGACAAAGATGAACTTGAACTCCCGACTGGTAGCACCAAAGTGCTAGGATTACAGGGTGCACAGCCATTCTAGTTTCATTCTGCTGCTGTGATGAAACACTCTGACAAAAAAGCAACGTAGGGGAATAAAGAATTTATTTGGCTTAAATTTCCAAGTCACAGTTCATCACTGAGGAAAGTCAGGGCAGGAAGTCAAGGCAGGAACTGGAGGCAGGAACCATGGGGCTGGCTCACTTGCAGGCTCAGGCTCAGCTAGCTTTCTTTTAAAATTTTTTTTAAATTTATTTTCCTTTATGTGTATGAGTGTACTTGCCCGCATGTAGGTGGGCGCGCCCATGTTGTACAATGCCTGCAGAGGGCAGGAGAGGGTGTCAGATCCCCTGGAAATGGAGCTACAGATGGTTGTGAGCCACCACTTAGGCTCTGGGAATCAAACTTGGATTCTCTGCAAGAGCAGCCAGTCCTCTTAATTGCTAAGCCATCTCTCCAGCTTCTCAGCTAGCTTTCTTATTAGGCCAGGACCACCTGTCCAGGAAATGGCAACACCCACAGTGGACCAGGCCCTGCTACATGAATTAACACACCCCCCAACACACATACCACATATCAAGCTAATAGATTCAATTGAGCTTTTTTTTTTTAGGTGATTCTAAGCCTGTGTTGAATTGACAGCTAATGCTAACAAGGACAACCACCATGATTAGTTTTATGTGATGCTAGGGTCTGAACCCAGAGCTTTGTATGTACTAGGTAAGCACTATACCAACTATGCCCCAGCCCATCCTGGTCTGCATTTTTAAATAAGGAGAGCCAGCTAGAGTCATAGTTTGTATGTGGATTCTTTTTCAACGGGGACAACCCATACCATACAATGATCAGCTTCAAGACTTCCCACTAGATGCATTTGCATGACAAAGTCTAGACCACAGAAGAAGCTGTGGCTTTGTCTCCTGCTCATAGGAGTTGGGTCTTGCTATGTAGCCTAGGCTGGCCTGAAACTTACTAAGTAGCTATGGCTGCCTAAAATTCCTGGGTGGGAATCATTAAAAGAGTCTAATAAAGGAAAGTACATTTACTTCCTTTCTTGGCATTTCAGGGACCAAAACCAGGACTGCACACATATCTTAGGTAGGCAACAGATCACTGAGCCACATTCTCAGCACAGAAGGTAATTTACTTCACTTTGATAGGAAGAAAGTAGCACTGTTGAGCTTCTGTAGTTACATGTAGATGAGCCGAGGCCTAGGAGAGCTGCTAAAGGTGCAACACAGAGGCACAGCCAAAGCACCTGAAAGCATAAAACCGGATTCTAAAAATGGCCAAGTGTCTAAGAAAGTCAAGGAAAAGAAAACTGAGAAATGAAAGAAAAATAATAAAATAAAAAGGGCCTGGAACTGGAGGTGTCGGTGCACACCTTTAACCCCAGCACTCAGAGACAGAAGCAGGGGCATCTCTGTGAGATCAAGGCCAGCCTGGTCTACATAGTTTCAAGTGAGCCGGGGATACATAATGAGACCCTGTCTCAAAAATAAATAAATAATAAATAAATAAATACTTTCAAAAGGGGATGGGATGTAGCTTGTTTGTATTGGTTGAATGTTTGCCTTCCCAGTACTTAAAAAAGAAAACATCAGACAAAAGTCCTAATATATCAAGAGCTGAGTCAATGTAGATGTTTAAAATATGTCACTTAAAAGACAGAGATTGACAAACTAGACTTAAAGTCATCATCTAGTGGCTGGAGAGATGACTCAGAAGTTAAGAGCATATACTTTTCTCTCACGGGACCCAAGTTTGGCTCTTAGCACCTACATTGGGAGGCTCACAATCGCCTGTAACTCCAGCTCCAGAGGACCCAATGCCCTTTTCTAGCCTCCACGAGCACCTGAACTCACATGCATATAACCACCGCCAGATACACATTACATACATGCAATCAAACAAAAATTTTGAAATCATAGCCCAACTACATAGTCTACAAAAAAAGTTGTTTCAAATATAATGAAATACCTAAATTGAAAGTACAAATAGAAAACACATGTAAAACATTAACTGAAGAAAAACAGGAATGGCTATATTAATATGAGATAAAGCAGAATTTATAGCAAAGGAAATAACCGGGGACAGAAGGAAATATTGCATATGATTGAAAAGTCAATCTAAAAGAAATAGCAACTGTAACCACGAATAAAGCAAATCAGAAAACTGTAAAATTTATGATGAAAAAAGTGGGTAAAACAGAAAAGAGAAAAAGATAATTTTTACACTTATGGTTGGCAACTTTGACATTCTTCTCTCAATAACTGAAAGAAAAAAAGGAAGGAAGAGATCCAGAAAAATTTAAAAGGATTTAGTCGCACTGACCATCAGCACCCCAGACAGTCAGGCAGCGCATTCCACAACAGCAGATATGTATTCTTTTCAGAGAGAGACGATAGGCTGGGCCATAGTGAGCCTCAATAAATTTAAAAGAATTGCAACTGTATAGAGAATGTTCTTTGGCCATTTTAGGATTAAACTAGAATATAACTGGTGTTTATGTTTAACGGAAACTTTCCGTACTGTACGAGAGACACTTGGAACCTGAACAATACAATTCTAGATAACCAACAGGCCAAAGATGGAATTGCCAGAGAAATTTTCAAAATATACTAATGTAAACATGAAAACAGACCTTCTCAAAAATGTTGAGACTTGGTTAAAATTTACAATACTAAATATTCATATAAGATAGGGAGAAGTTTTCAAATGAATAATCTAAGCTCCTCCCACATAAAACTGGGAAAAGAAGAGCAAAATAAACCAACAGCAAGCAGAAGACAGTACTAAAATAAGAACAAAACCAGTGAGATCACGAGCAGAAAAGAGAGAAAAACCAGCAAAGTAGAGGGAAAGATCAGCAAAGCTGACAATTTTCTAGCAAGGCTAAAAGAGAAAAAGACACACACAGTTTTGGTATGAGAGAACAGAGCCAGATTTTACAGTGAATTGCTCCAAACAACCACGTATGTGTAGATGTCTTCCAGAAAACAGCAAGGGAGGAAACAGGGCCAGCGAAGGCCCGCCAGGCAATAGTGTCTGCTGTGCAGGCCTGGTGACTGTTCATCTCTGCAGGAAGATGAACAAATAAACCCCCAAATGCTAATAAAGGAGTCCAGCAATGCTGCAGGATAGAAGTTAAACATATGAGTCAGTCTCTTTCCATGTTCTAGAAACAAAGATGTAGAAACCCCAAATAAAATTACCACACCGCTCACAGCCCCTCAAAGAGGGGCTTCAGAAAGCATATCTGTCTTGTATGCTACAGTCTGCTAAGTACTAGTCAGCTGAGAATCTAAGTTGGTTAACAGAGAGGGAACCCTTGCTCACGGATAGGAAGACCAAACATCGCAAAGCCGTGCATCCCAGATTAATACACTGGTTTCATGTAATTCTTGTCAAGTCTCATAAAGAGTTTTATAGATAGATAAATATAAATAATATTATTTTAAAATCTGTGTGGAAAGACAAAGGCACTACTTAGGATAGCCAAAGTCATTCTGAAGCAGGACAATCACGTTCTGAGTATCAAGATTTACAGTGAACATAGTCCTCCCCTGTGCTGTGCTGGGGGGAGACTCAAGATGGGCAGGACAAAAATGACCAGTAAATAGTTCCCAAGCATGAACAAGTGGGGTTTTATTTGAGACAGAATCTTATGTAGCCAAGGCTGGCCTTGAACTGGCCATGTAGCTGAGGTCTTTCTGCCTCCTCCTTCTGAGTGCTGGAGTCACATTCACTCATCCCAGTTTCATGCTCTGTTGTGGATGGAGCCCAGGATCTCAAACATGCTAAAAGAACACTCTACTAATTGAGCTATATCTCCAGCTACCAGCTGATTTCTGAAAGAGTTGCAAAAGTAATTTGATTGAGGAAGATAGACTTTTCAACCTAAATCTCCATACCTTGAACAAAAACTCATTTGGAATAGGTCCCATATTTAAAATAAAAGATAAAGGTAATAGAAGAACAAAAACCCATAGGAAATCTTTGGGGTCCAGTGCTTGGTAAAACATCTTACTTATGAAGTCAAAAGGATGCTGCATTAAAGGAAAAAGGCGAGGATGGACATCACCAGAAATGGGATCTTTGGGGTCAGCAAGCTCAGTAGATAAGAGTGCTTGCCACCAAGTCTGAGGACCTGAGTTTGATCCTTGGGATCCACAAAATGGAAGGAGAGTTCCAAAAATTGTCCTCTGACCTCCACATGTCTGCTGTGGTGAGCACTACTCAGTATTAAAACCTTTGTTCTGCAAAAGGCTGTGCTGGGTGCATGAAAGAACACGCTGCTTTCCTTATGGAGCAGATAATGATTAACACAGAGACCTACAATTAGCCAGTGTGCATAGTACAAGAGGCTCCAGAGTACTTATAGGACATCTATTCAAACCTCTACCACCCAAGACTCAGGGATCACTGAGGAAGAGGAAGCAGAAAGATTGTAAGAACCGGAGAGGGTGGATGACCACAAGCAAACAGAGTCTTCCAAACAGTTGGTCATTTGCTCTTATGAACTCATGGCAATGATGATAAAAACATGTACAAGTGCTATGCAAGTTCAAACCAGACAAAATTCCAGCATAGGCCTGGGGAAGGAACCCACCCAATCTAAGGAACTTTTGGCAATTGATGGCTGCTGGGAGGAGGAAGGATGATGTCTTACAGGGTTGGGACTCTTAGTAGGTCTAGTGAATGGGTCTACACTGATGTGTATTTGGGGACACAAGTCAGACTCTTATGAATTCATTAAATTGGGTGGGGGGCAATGGGGAGAGGTGTGGCGAGGGGGGCAGATCTAAATGCCATCAAACTATATTGTATGAAAATTGCAAAAATTCAATTAAAAAAACTTAAAAATAAGAACAAGCTTCTGCCTGTGGTTAAGCATTCACACACCACATTTGAGAGTGAACTCATTCTATTAGTTTCTTATTTTATTTTTTATTTTATGTGTATAAGTGTCTTGTTTGCATGTACACAAATGTACCAGATGTGTGCAATGCCCACAGAGGCCAGAAGAGGGCATCAGATTCCCTGGAACTGGAGTTACAGATAGTTGTTACCCACCATGTAGATGCTGGGAATCAAACCTGGGTCCTTTGGAAGAACAGCAAATGTTCTTAACTAATGAACCATCTCTCCAGTCCCTGAACTTTTTCTAGAATAAGAAAGAACTCTCAAAAGTCAACATGGAAAGAAAAATTAGAAAGTGGGAAGAAGGTAAGAAGAGGGCCTGTAGATGGAAAACAGACCTCGAGAAGACTTTCATTACCAGTATCTTAGCTGACAAAAGACAAAAGTAAACTTTGGGTGGTACTGTCTACGTGTTAGACCAGCTAAGAGAAAAAGTTAAATAGTGGTGGCAGCCCAAAATATGGCAGCAGGAGCATTAAAAAAAGGGGCCACTTACACCTTGTGGGAGAGAGAGGGAAAGGACACAGCCATTGTACAAAGCATGTTGGCAGTTTCTCAGAAACTTAAACACACAGGGTGGGGTATTGCTCAGCGGCTGAGTACTCACCTTGAGTGTGTAAGACTCTTCTTTGATCCCCAGCAAGACAAACAGAACACACACAACACCCATACTGCGATCCAACAACTGCTCTTGAGAAACTTTATCTCAAGCAGATCAACAGATTCCTATAGCTGCTCAAAACCCTGTGAATAATTGTCAATAGCAACTTCATTTGTACCAGTCCCAAACGAACCCAGTGTTCCTCACGGCGTGATTGGTTCAGGAAAATGTGATGTATCATGCACAGAATAAGAGTAACATTGACATTCTGTGCTATAGCATAACACTGAAGAAAAACAATGTGAAAAGAACACATGTTATATGATTTCATCTATGTCGCAACCTTGAAATAACAAAATTATAGAGATGGAAAAAAGATTAGTGGTTGTCAGAATTTGAAGGAAGCGGGCCAGTGTGCTTCTAAGGACAGCATAAGAGAGGCTTTAGCAATGAGAGAATGCTTTTGTGTCTGAATCGCAGTGGTACTTATAAATATTTTCCCATGGTAAAGTGACCCAGAACTTTACATACATTGTGCCATGTCAGTTTCCTTATTTTGATGTCTTAGGATGTAAGTATTGGAGGAAAGTGGGGAGGTGCCAGAGACTTCTCTGTGCTATCTCTGAAACTTTTAACGATCTATATGCATCTAAAAGCTTCAAAAACAGCATAAAATAAAAATGCCATAGTTAACAGTGTAACGAGTTAGAGACCAATGGACCAATGGGACAAAATAGGACTCAAATTTCAGTTATTAAATGTGGAAATTTATCTTGTGCTAATGGTGTTTTTCAGGTTACTGTAGGAAAATAAGGATTTTTAAATTGAGAACATTGTAAGCCCAAAGGAAAACAACTTAGGTTTTCATGACAAGTCACACACAAATTCCAGGACTGAGGAACTAAATCCCCACGATAAGTGGTAAAAAGCATAGGTTATCCTTACCCTAGACGGGAGGAGTCTTTCAGCGCACGCTTTGGAATTCAGAAGCCTAGAGACAGAGGGAAACAGAGTTGATACTTACATAAACAGGGCTTTTGTTCTGCTATTCATCCAGCAAATTCAGCACGATCCACCCATGAAAAATGTGTGGCCTATGTTTGAAACATACACTGTTTCTCCTTGTAGGAATGGCTTTTACAATATGGACATAAACTGGACTAAAAACTTTCACCCGATCTTGCAACCAGAAAGTTACTGTTCATAAGGTACACAAGCTCACTGAACCATGTGCTCCTCATGTGACCTGGGCATGTGACCTTAATCCCTCAGAACCCCTCCTTGCCTTCCACCCAAGATAGTGTATGGATGTATGGATGCATTCTTTACATATCGAAGTGCTCAAAGCAGTGTGCTTATTTCATACAAACAGTGAGAGAAACTGAGAAGTCTGTATGTAATTGTGTGTAGGATATGCTAGGCCTAGGGATCAAAGGGCACGATTCTCTGATAAGCCCTGCCTTCTACTTCCCCGTTTCATGTTGGAGATACTGTTTCCATAAAGAATAAGCAAAGCCCTTTCTGGGGAGCCCAGCTCTGAGAGACATCTGAAGAAACAGGTGTTCAACAGTTTGTTTCTGCTTTGGCCTTAATACTGATGTTAAGAATCAGGCTATTTATAAAGTCAGCTGTAACCATAACGTGGCTCAGAAATACTGCACTTACTAGTAAGGAAAATGTCGAATAAATAAACAGTCCCAGGAAATACATGGGGCGGCATTCAATAAGGAAACAATACACCGGAAGAAGCTTGTACTGCTAATAAGCAGCGAAACAGAAATGCAAGTTCTGAGATGCCCAAAAGCATTTCTACAGTGGACTGAAAACAGTTCACACAACCTTGTGTTCAAGAATGCACAGAAATGAGTGCTTTGCAGCAAGGCCTAGGTAATAGCTACTCTTTGAATACCAATTCAGCAACCAATTCAAGGCACTCTGTGAACGCAACCATTTAAATTCTAGAAATTCATCTCATAGAATTACTAGAGTGAGGGCCAACAAACATGGAGAAGAGTCTGTGGCATTGTGTCTGAGGTTTGAGGGTAGAACCATTTTCATCTCTTTCACTCAGTAGTTTCTCGATTATATAAAATGTGGTATAGCCATATATTAGAATACTGTGCAGATTTTAAAAACAGTGAATAAAAACCTCATATACTATAAATATAGAGGGAGCAGTTTAAATGAAACTTGAATTTTGAGAACGAGGATGTGATGTAACTTGTACCGCATACACTGGATATCATAGATACCTAATATAGACGATCTCTCTCTCTCTCTCTCTCTCTCTCTCTCTCTCTCTCTCTATCTCCCTCTCTCTCTCTGTCTCCCTCTCCCTCTCTCTTTTTCCCTCTCTCCCCAGTCTCAGTTGTGGTTTCAAAATTTCCCATTAGAAATAATTAGAAAGAAAGGAAGTGAATTAGGCCAGTGCTAGATTGGCACCTAGATTCAGACCCTCATTCATCCTCCTGCCATGTGGTTTTTAGGGCATCAACCTGAGGAGACTTTTCTGATGTTTCCAAAGCAGCAGACCGCCATGATGTGGCTGAGATGACACAGCTAGGAAGCAGGGAAGCAGCAAGAGGCAGCGTGCTGACCATGGCCTTGGCATCTGAAGGACATGCATGGGTCAGACAGGCGCTCTCAGGAGAACTGCCTTCTCAGCTGTTCTGGGGCCATGGCAGCAACTGTTATCCCTTCCTGGGACCGAGACAATGAAAGAAAGAAATGGATGGAGGACGATTATGGACCAAAAGTTTTCCAAGGACCCGTGGCTTCTTGGGACCACCACCTTGTTGTGTCTATTTCACAGAAATGTCACATAAGGGCTGGAGAGGTGGTTTAGTGAGTAAAACATTTGCCTGGCAAGCCCAGGGAATCCTCGGAGCCTGTGTGAAAAAAAGCCCAGTGTGATGGGATGTGTTTGTGTTCCCAGCACTGAGGAAGCTGACAGGCAGATCCCTGGGCTCACTGGCCAGTCAACCTAGCTGCTTGGTAAGCTTCAGACCAGTGAAAAGCTGTCTCAAGAAAAAGATGGATGGTGCCTGAAGAATAACAGAGGAGATTGACCTCTGGCCTACACACACACACACACACACACACACACACCATGGACAAACCTGGCACTCAGACGGATTGATTCTGAAAGCAGTGAGCATGTGGATCCAGTGAGAACATCCTGTGCCGCATCAGCCCCTCTGTGAGCAGCAAACTAGGAAAAGCATCTGATCAGGTCAGCCCTCCACAGACCCTAGTCCTGGAATTCCAGAACTCCCTTGTCGTCTAAATTCCTAATCTTCTCTGATAGTTCTGGGAACTGCCAAGCATGTGATTTCTCTTAGTATTTATGTCCTCCTTTTACGTTAGCAAGCAACGATGTTTCTCTTTGTGGAATTAAACTTCACAAAAATATCTTTGCAAGCAGATTTGTGTCTTGATAACAATCTGTTGATTAATTTGGCTGCAGAATGCTGATGGGTGCGAGAATCTCTGGGAACACTTCCAACAGATACATATCAGTGTAATTAAATCCTTCCAGCATCTTACAACTGTCAGAGAGATGTTTTAGCATTCTGACATTCAGCCTGACTTTGGTTACAAGGGGGATGTGTGTGAACATATGCATGCATATGTCTGCATGTGAGTATGTGCACTTTTGCATGTGTGCACACTTATCTGTGTGTGTCTTTTGCAGCAAGTCATGTGTAGTGTTTATATTCCCCCCACCCTGTTTTTAGATGAGTTTCCTCAAGATTCAAACACTATATACCCGAGATACTGTGTTTTGGACAACCATCCCCTAAAAGTTCACATAGTAAAGACTTGGTCCTCAGCTTGTGGTGCTATGAGGAGGTGGCAGCATCTTTAAGAAAGGAAGAGGCCAGAAATCACGTCAGGACACACCAGCGTGGCTTTGAGATTGCCATGTAGGCCCGAGTTTCAGCTCCAGAACACAAGTAAAATGGAAGGAGAGAACTGATTCTATCAAGTTGTCCTTTGACCTCCGCATGTATGCCATGGTATACATGCCCATGAATGCACACACACACACACACACACACACACACACACACACACACAGAGAGGGTGGGATAGAGGGGAGCAGGTAAAGGTACCAATATCTTCTTTAGGGCATGCCCCAATGTTCTTTCTCTCTCTCTCTCTCTCTCTCTCTCTGTCTCTCTCTCTCTCTCTTTCTCTCTCTCTCCCCACAGAAAGGTGTTAGGACAGAAGTTCAAATGGTTTTCTGGTCTCCACTTGAACCCCCTCATGCTGAGGAACACCTGAACACCTGCATTCCACATAGCCGTGTGTTAGAACAGGTATCTCATTCCTTTCACTTGTTTCTCATCCGTTGGCCGTAAATTCCTTATTTGAAACATGTGTGTATTATGTGTGCATATGCGTACTTGTCTGTGAGTGTGAGGGTATGGGTGTGTATGTATATGTGTGAGTGTGTGTCAGTGTGTTTGTGAGTGTATGTGTGCATGCATGTATATATGTATGTGTGCATTCATGTGTATTTATGTTTGTATGTGTTTGCGTGCATGCATGTGTTATACATGTGTACATATGTGGGTTCACGTGTATATGTATAAATATGTGAATGTATGTGTGTATGTGTAGTATGTATTTGTGTGTGTATGTGTATGTGAGGGTGCTTTGTGACATCCATGCTAGCTCGTAAACAGACTACACCCTTCTCAGTGCATGGCCCTTTGTACCTTAGAGGCACCCCTGGGCCTGTTGCTTTTTCTGTGCTCCTTTAGGGCACAGCTCAACACACATGGTCCCCTCACAATGACAGGGACTTAGATACTTTGCTTTCTAACTGCTTGATGGTGAGGCCTCTCAGTAAATTCTCTGTGACGTGCTCCCAGCCAACAGCCTTGGTGATCTTGTGTTTCCTAAATCTTCACATTAGAACATGTTCCTCCTTGGACCTTCAACTCCAGGATCTGAGCAACAAACACTCAAAGAGCAACAACTCTACACGGAAAGTCACCAGGCCCAACTCCCCAGCCCCCAATTTTACTTGGAGAGGTAGCAATCAGTATTGAACTAGGATTAACTTTACCAGGAAATTCAGCTCGCAGGTGAGGATTCTGGATTCCCACAGGAGAATTAGCAAAGGCTCCCAAGCTTGGTCTGTGTGGAAATCTCAGAAGGGTGGATAGTCCCCAGGAACTCCCTCATGTGAAAATACAGCTTAAAATCCATAATATTCCAAGTCAGTTATCAAAGCTGTGATGGAAAAGATGGGGTGTGGAAAGTTTTCCCTCAGTGCCAAATAAGCTTCACAGGGAAGTGCATCTTCCTTTGAGCTTCTGAGCCATCCACTGAAGAAAGCGAAGTGTGTACAAGTTCTTTCTGAAGAGAGCTTAGGACTTGGGCTGAGATAGAGGATCCTGTCATGAAAGCCAGTCTCAGGCTCAGTGTGAAGCTCACTGAGGACAAAGTGCCCACTGCTTTCTAATGTAAGAATGAAACAGTTTTGGAAAACATTTCAATATTCATTTAAAATGCATTTAGAATTGAGGAGGTGATTCAGAGTCAAGTGCTCTTTGTGCAAGCATGAGGACCTGAGTTAACCTCCAGGGAATACATAATAGGTTGGGCAATGATGGTGTATACTTGTAATCCTAGCACTAGGAAGATGGAGACAGGAGGAGCCCCAGGGAGCACTGACTAGCCAGCCTAGCCTACTTGGTGAGTTCAAGGCCAATGAAAGACCATAAGGGGGAATAGAACCTGAGGGAACAACTAAGATAGCCTTCTACCTACGCACACACACACACACACGCACACACACACACACACACACACACACACCTTCAGTATTAGTGGGAGAGCATTTCATGGTGCATTTTAACACTGTTTTGATATGTTCCTTGTCAGATGCCTCCTGGAAGTCCATTGCTGCACATGGAGTGAACAAAGATCTATTATGAGGCCTTTAAGTCCAGATGCATGAAGCATTTTTAATATTCAGAATGTGGTCATGGATATATGTGGGCTATAACAAAATGTAATAGCTAGCAAATGACAAATCAGAGATGGGCTGATGATGGCCCATTCGCACGCCTCTCTTTTTTTGTAAACAAAACTTTATGTCAATGCGACCACACCCACCCATCTACACACTTGTCTTTCCTTGCTACAGAAGCAGACTTGAGTCTTGAGCATCTTAGGTTGCATGTCTTGCAAGCCTAAATAATTTAATGTCTCTCTTTGCATGATAAAGTTTACCTAGCCCTGCAATAGACAATATAATCTTCAGCACACCATACTAACACATAATGTACCACACAGGTCGTACATATTTATATATCATAATAATGTTCTACATTCTGCATAATATGCAAAGTATATGACAACCTGTGCACTGATCATTCACAGGGAATCCTTATCCTGTCTAATATTCCAGGGAGAGGCATTCGACAGTTTGTTCAGTACTGAAGCATTAGAGCATTTCTCTAATTGGAGTTTGTTGTGTTGGACCATCTGAGCACTGCCTTCTGGGTTTGGTTAGAATACACAGAAACTCTTTGACAAAAATAGTGATTGATATAGCAATTAACAAACACAATCCTGTTTGAGTTCTCTTCTGTCCTCCACAGAAATTGTTAACAGATGGGGTCGCTTTTAAGACTGGTCCACATCAAGAGCTGTGGTTCAAATAGGGGTTGAGTGACTGATTCTCTAAGCCACTCAGAGAACACACATTGGCATGAAATCAGTAGATTTGAATTTTGTGGCCCAGACAGAGAAACAGCTTTGGGGTCTAGAGCATTCCAAAGCTAATTTGAGGGGAAAATAGGATAAAAATCTAAATGTGGTAAACAGATGTGTGGAGATTTTTTCCCTGACCCACTCAGTTTGCTGGGCTTTGCCACAAGGTACCAGGGCAGTGGGGTTCTGTGTCATTATGCAGTATTTATTCCACAAGGTGGCATAAGAAATCAGGCCATTAATTTTGCATTGAGCCCTCCGTGTGCACCCAACCCTTTGACCACAATAAACGCACACTGGCTGCTTCCTAAGCCACAACAAAGTTCGTTCGCTCCAGCCTACGCAGCTGAAACGGAGCTTTGGTTCACAGGCATTAATAAAGACTACGTAAACTCTTGGCAGAATGGCATATCTCTCTTTCTGTTTGTTGACAAAGACACTTGCATAGTTTTAATAGAGCCAAATAATCCTCATCTAGTGAGTATGAGTATTCATAGAGCACACAGGAAGGAAAGCACAAAGGCATTACTTACTCCATGAAAGGCCAACTTCCACTTCCTGTTTTGTGGAATGTCAGCAAAGAATGTTTCCTCTGAATATGTCAATGAACTTTGCAGCTTCTCTCTGAAAGTCTTCAGCTGAGTGTTCTTCCGGTGGAAGTAGGCATGGCCCGGGATCTACGCCCTTCTTTGGGACTTGGGGTAACATGGCAGAAGCGAGGTTCTTCCTTTGGCCCTGGTTACCAGTTGTCCACTCAATGGTTTTCTTTTCTTCTTCCCCCTTTTTTCCTCTCAAAATCCCTACTGTTCTTAGGGTTTTAATTCACAGAGGGTTAATGACAGGTGATGGTGGCTTGGAAGCCTGGTCTATTAACTGAGAAGCACTGGGATGCTTGACTGCAGCACACGTCTCTGAGCATCACAGCTTTTCCTGGTAGACTATAACCTGCAGAAGAAATTGCATCTCAGGGTGGCCTACCCAGTGCCCTTTGCAAAATGTCTCTCTCAGGAATGTTAAAGGTGACAGAAAACACATGTGGGCTACATGGGTTGTGTTCTCACTTGAGCCTCAACCCAGGCAGCACTATGGGAACGCAGAGGTGTGAAGAGCTGGCAGCACACCGCTGCCCTAGAACTGCATGGGAATTGCTCCTGGAGTGCCCCACTGCCATGAACACCCAATTCTGCGGATGCTCTAGTGTTTTCCTAGAACCAGCACACGTCTCCCCACACACTGTCAGCAAGCCCCGTCTGTGTAGTACTTGTAAAACTTCATGCAATGGAAATGACTCACAAACAGTGACTCTTCTATTGTTTAGGGAATAGTGACAAGCAAAAAATCCATGTGGCTGGGGAGACATATGACTTAGTGAGTAAGAGCACTAGGGAGAAAGCCTGATGTCCTCAGTTAGCTCCCTAGAACCCAAGTCAAAAGCTTGACGAGGTGGTACACATTGGTAATCTGGGAGGTGGAGACTGGGGAATTGCTCACGGGCCAGTTAACCTGGAGGAAACAGTGGAAACACCAAAAGGAAGATCATTGCTTCAACAAGCCCGAAGTCAAGAATTGACTCCTGCCAGCTGTCCTCTGGTCTCCACATGTGCACTGTGGAATACACATGCTCACCAGCACACGCACACATGCAAAGTTAACTTTAATTAAAAACCTGTACACATTTAGTACAGGTGCCATTTTTTCACAATACTTTTGCTGTGGTTGCTGTCCCTGTTAGCCCCAGTTGGCCTGGAACTCACTATGTATACCAGGCTGGCCTCGATCTCATGGAGATCCACCTATCTCTGCTTTCTAAGTGCTGGGATTAAAGATGTATACCACCACATCCAATCGTTTGGTTGGTTTTTTGATCCTATGATGTGGACCCCGTGGATAAGGTAACCCTATCTTTAATCTATTCTCACTTTTTCCAGTGGCCACAGGGTCATGGTTTGAGGCTTACTACCAATGGATGCTGTGGTGGATGTCTTCAGCTACCAACGAGACAAATCTGGGATGAGGGAACCAAAGGGGATTCCCTCTATCGGACTGGCTTGTGAGCTGTCTGTGAGGCATTTTCTTGGCTATTGAGTGATATGGAAGGGCCCAGACCACTGTGGGCAGTGCCATCCCTGAGCTAGTGGTCCTAGGTTGAATAAGAAAGCAGACGGGGCACAGGCCAGAGGAGCAGGGCAGTAAGCAGCGTTCCTCTGTAGCTTCAGCTCCTGCCTCCAGGTTTCCTACCTTGAGTTCCTGACTGATTTCCCTTGGAGATGGATTGTAACCTGATTATAAACTGAAATAAACGCTTTCCTCCCCAAGTTGGTTTTTGGACAGAGTGCTTCAACACAGCACTGGAAGAGATACTTTCTGGGAAGGGTCCCCAGAGTCCTCATGAATCTGTTGGAGGGTTGCAAGGGGCCCCTGTGGGCGAGAGGCTGCCTCATTAATGAGGAGGTGACACATGAACAGAGCAGGGGAAGCATTCTCTAATTGCTGCAGTCTTTTCTCTCGGTTGCTAATTAACTCTCCTCTGGACGCAGTGTGGCTCTTGCTGGGAGAGATAAGCATCTGCAGTAGCTCAGCCATGCTCTCACCTGGCTGGCACTGGTATCATAGAGCTGGCATGGCTCTAAGCATCAGCCTGGCAGATGGATTTTGGCACAGCCTGTGTATCTTGTGAGGCTCATAAAGCCACTAGCGTTTGGACGTCCTCTGGTGCTCTATTCTGCACTGTCCTGCCTGCGGGATGCTGTGTCATCTGCTAATTATCCCCAGGCTTGTTAGCTCTTGCTATGATGTAGGAAGAAGGGGCCTCTCCTCACACAAGGCGTCCCAGGACAGTAGTTACATGGAGCCCACTGTGATCTAAGCTGCTGGCCACACAACCTCTCTGGGTTTTCTAGCTGTATGTTCATTGACTGAGAGGAGTTAAAAATTATTTTCTTTTCTCAGATTCTGGGGGAGTCTTGGTTGCATGGACATGCATGTGCTCTATGCAGAGAGCTTCGTTGTCATCTCCCAAAAGTGACAATCTGACTTATGTTTTCACCATAGGTGGATTAATGACTGAGAGTGATCCTGTGCCCTCTCAAGGGGGTCCCAGTTTGAATACCACATGGCACTAACAGGCAGGCTTCTCAGTCATATGAGTGGGTAGACCAAGAAGGGCCTGAAGAACACTTCCCATCCCACTCCATCCCATCCCATCCCATCCACAGGCCTGTCATAGCTCTTGCTATCCCAGCAGTCAATTCGCTTTTACAATGGGAAGGCTCCAGATTGCAAAGCATCTCGGTCCACAGAGGTGGGTGGGGAGCTCGATGAGTGAGGGAGGCGCTTCTGAGATGAGGTCATCTGTGTCTTGGAGGATCCTGAGGATATTATCTTCCCATTTCCCACTGAGGAAAGGCACCAAGTGGTTAGGTGGGGATTCAAATAAAGGCTGGCTATGACACATTCCCACGAGGACAGGAGACAAGGCAAGCTAATGTCATGGAGACTTAGGGAAAGGTGGAAATGGTTATCGAGATCATCTGCCATCTCTACGGCACCTGATGACAAGTGGAAGGATGCTGCCATCGCTTGCTTGTCGCCAACCCAGAATCTCCACAGACCCACTGTGGGTGAGGAAGGCTGTGGCTTCCTTCCTGGTGCTTGCTTGGAAGCAGGCTGGGGAGAGTCCACAGAGCTCTGTTCATCCATCTAGCCTTTGGCTAGAGACAGTGCATTTTCCTTAGAGCCTCGTTTTAGTTTTGCTTGTCGTGCCCACTAGCAATTCTGAGTTATAGGCTGGTATGAGACCTAGGCCAGGATATACAGGAGACCCAAAAGCTTCAAGGTCCTCACCATCAGTTTCTTCTTGGTGTCATGAGATTCCTATTCTTCATCTTCCTTTATGGTGTTTGTCCCATGCATTACCTCACACATTCCGTTCAAAGTTTTCAGTTACAAATACCAGGAAGAACAAGATGAAATGACTGACTTAATCTTACATGGAACCAGAAACTGCATCTCTTCATTTTTGTTGATAAAAATCTTTACTTGAACCCCACTGGTTTCGGCTGACGTGGCTCTCTCTAGCACTCCAAGTCCTTTACTAGTTATCACGAGACTCAGCACCATCAGATAGAGCTCTTAGTTCATGCCGATACATCCGTGTTCATTACTCTGACCTCCTCAGTCAAATCGTAAACCCCACGTTGCAGAATGTGAGCTGTCTTCTCTGTCCTTACTTGTTGCAGGTTTGCTGGGCACACTGAAATCCAGTCCCCTCAGACTGGGAGTCTTGTTCTAGTTGTTATTTTTTGAGACAAAGTCTTGCTTGTAGCATAGACTGGTCTCAAACTTGGTATCCTCCTGCCTCTATCTCCCAAGCACAGGAGTCTTTCACAGTTTAACATGTATTGAGACAGGAGAAGAGAAGTCCTAGGCAGAACTTCTGTCTTATGAATCTCTCTTCATCATAGCAAATCTGCCCACAGATTTGCATCAGCAGCTCAGAAAACAATGCATTTCAAAGGAGTTTCTTTATCACTGTTCTTTGAACTCTGTTCTTCAGGGAGTGCTTTGGCACCCTAGCTGGTTTTCCAGTGTTCTCCATCAGGTCAGTGCTGTTTCTTCCCTCGTAGTTCCTCCAGGTGTGCTCCAGCAACATACCATAGATGTTGTCTTGTTTAGTCCAGAACCTGTCTGCATGCATAGTCTGCCCATCCTTTGATCCAGCTCGACCAGTCTGAGGGTTTTGAAGTCCACCGAATGAGTAGGTGTGGAGAAGATGAAGTTTACCCACAGGCAGGGAAACCCTTCACATAGTCACCCATGAGCTAGCTATGGCCGGAGAATCATCTTTCTTTCCTCCATCTTCCACATTGTTACGTGCTGGAAAATGGCATCCATGTTGAGCCCTGCTTGAAGAACACAGCATGCCTCAGACAGCTGAGCTCACAGTGCACAGACCATAGCAGCCTGTGGAGGAGGCTCACGGGAAAAGCTTGCCCAGTCTTCATGCTGTCACTGATGGCCCTTCAGGCCGTGGAGGCACAGCCAGGGTCAAAGGTGAGGAGGAGGAGAGGCAGGCTGGCCCTGAGGCGTGCAGCACAGACACAGGATTAGTGCTTTGGAACCCCTGGAATAGGAGTCAGAGGGTGAGGTGGTGCACACCCGTAGTCCTCTAGAAAAGAAGGCAGAGAAGGAGGAAGAGGAAGAGAGGGAGGAGACAGACAAGCACAAACAGTACATATGTGTGCACACAGAGGCATACACAAACATGTACATACGTGTACACACAGAGGCCTGCACAAACATATACATACGTGTGCACACAGAGGCATACACAAACATGTACATATGTGTACACACAGAGGCCTGCACAAACATGTACATACGTGTGCACACAGAGGCATGCACAAACATGTACATAGTGTGCACACAGAGGCATGCACAAACATGTACATATGTGTGCACACAGAGGCATGCACAAACACACATGTACAAAATCACAAGGGCATATATACACACACACACACATGAACACACACGTGAACACACACAGACACACACACTACAGAAAACAAAGCCCAAGGCAGTAGCTCCTGCTGTTCCCATGTTTCGTTATACGGTCTGCTCACACTTGTGTTTCAGCTGATGAGGAGATGATCCATGCCCCGGGTACCCACATCCTTTTGCAAGTGTGCAGTGCAGTCAGTGTGCGTGGTTTATTTATAACCATCGGGGGAATTCCTGGTTTGTGATTCGTAGGCATGTATGATCCTGGTAGCAATGTTGAAGTGATACAACCTTCTCTGCTTAATTTCCCCAGTGTGCTTGTAATTATTGATTTACCAAATGAAAGAATCCTCATCTCAGCAGCAGTCGTTACTTCAGCTAATCCTGTCTTGGCTCAGCACCTAAATGGAGCACGCCAGTGAGCTCCCACTGTCCTCTGTGCCTTCCAAGCCCTCGGGCTTCTGGGGTCCAGAGTCTCTCTTCCTGGGAACTGCCCTTAAGGAACCACTAGGCTTGCTTATAGCCAGCCTTAAAGGCCTATAATTGACTGTGTAGCACCTGGTCTACTTGTCTATCTGTTTTCTGCAGTATTTTAATTAATCTCTAACTTCTCCTTAGAACTGCACACTCCAGTGTTTGAAATAAGGCAGTAAGATCCCTAGGCACAAGATATACCTATTGCTCCTGACTGCCAGTGGCTGCATCCTTGTCTGTCAGTAGTTCTCCACTGGCCCACAGTCCATCTGCCTCACCATCACCTGTGAGCCTCTTGAGGGCTCCAGCCCAGATCTACTGAGGCAAAAATGCAGTGTTAGAACAACTGGCCAGTCATTCTTTCCCCAATGGGGCCTTGTCCTCGGCCTGTAGGGCTCCACACTTTGCTGCGTCCCTGCTGAGGCTGCTCAGCCTCTTAGAGTCTGCCACTCTCCCCCAGGCAGAGGGCAGAGTGTTGGTGCTCATTGAGGTCAGGTGCTGGTTTCTGAGTGCCTTCCTCTAGGCTGCATCAGCTCGTCTCCAGGAGCAGTCCTTCGGTTCTTTCTCTCAGTCCAGCATCTACCCAGGTAGGTGCTGGGAGCCCTCCAGGACTCTGCATGCTTATATCATGACCCACATAGGGAATTCCTCACTGTACAGAGTCCTGTCTAAAGCATATTGTGTTAATTGCCTCATATTTCTTTTTGGTTACTTCTGGCCATTGGACTAACACCTTTATTGACTGTCTTTTCTTTTAGGTAAGTGCTGCCTTATTTTCCTGTCCAGTAAATTTTGATTTTATGAGTATTTGGCATCAATGAATGATGTTTCTGTGGAATACCTCAAAGGGTATTGATTTTGGTTTGTTTCTTTTAATTTAAGTTTTATGTGTTTTGCCTACATGTATGTAAGTGCACCATATGCAATGCCTGAAGAGGCCAGAAGAGGGCATAAGATCCCCTGGAACTGGAACTATGGATGGCTGTGAGCTGCCATATGGTACTGGGAACTGAATCTGGGTCTTCTGCAAGAGCAGCAAGTGCTCTTAACCATGGAGCCATCTCTCCAGCCCCTTGGTTGGTTTCTTTTAGTAGGATTTAATTTGATTGAATTCAGAGTTTGTAACCTGAAATCTCACACCTGTTCCTTAGCCTTAGCTGGGGTATTTGGAAGTTGCCCTCACCTATGAGTTGACCAGAGATTTTTGGGGGTGGACTTGATAACAGGATTCATTCTCATTCATTCCCTCCCCCCCCCCCCCCCCCTCTCTCTCTCTCTCTCTCTCTCTCTGTATGTGTGTCCTCCCCCTCTCTCCTTTAGCTTCTAAAACTGCCAGTGTTTTTGTTAGAGGATTTTAAAGATACAGTTTATTTTTATTTTATGTATATGTGTGCACACACGTGGATGTGAATGCCAGTGGAGGCCAAAAGAAGGCACTGGATCTCCTAGACTTTGTGAGCCACCCAGCATGGATGCTGGGAACTGAACTCCAGTCCTATGCAAGAGCAGTATGCACTCCTAATCCCTGAGCCACCTCTCCAGCCCCTTTTGCTGGAGTTTTATCCGTGGCATGTTTACTGTATTCAGGCTAAGTAGGAATACAGACGATTCTGTCCGCTTCTAAGTGTCTTCTTTCAGCATCTGCCTGCCTCCAGGCACCTGTCAATATCAATGCAGCTATTTTATATTTCTTACAGATTCTATTCTATGTTTCTACCCTTAATTGGCCTAATAACAATTTGGTTAATAATAGAAGTTAAACTACTGTGATTGATTGATGATGATGATGATGATGATGATGATGATGATGATGATTTTTGAGACCGAGTCTTCTGTAGCCCAGACTGGCCTAAAACTTACATAGCTAATGATAACTTTGAACTTCTGATCCACCTGCCTGTACCTGTGTATGAACCACCACACCTAGTGTATGTGGTATTGGGGGTGAACCGAAGGGTTCATATATGCTAATCAAACACTCTACCCAGCTGAGCTATGATGTCAGCCTGCTCTAGATTTCTTATAACTTTACTTACTGTGTACCTGTATACGGAATAGTATTCTCTCGTGTGTAAGAAATGAAGGGTGACCATGGAGCATATAAAAATCTCTGCTGCTATTGGTTTTTGAGCGTTGGTGTTCTGTCTTAGAGAATGACTCCTGTTCTTTTGAGGTCTAACCTTCAGCTTTTAGTGGCACTATTAGGAAGTTTTAAGCCAGGAGGCATATAATAGGGTGAGTGAATCTTGGAAATTTACCAGAAGGGCTGGAGGGATAAACTTGACTCTGGGCCTTTAGCAATTATTCTTAGACTATCACAGAATGGAGCTGTGGGTGGGAGAGGCCGAGTGGCAACATTGGACAATGGATGGTCACCGCTGCATACTCTGCATGAAGGACAGTGTTGCTGGGGCTGCACCCAGGAGATGGGGGTCACTGCACACAGACTTGCCACTAGTCACAGCTGCTTCTGGCCATCACATGTCTGCTCTTTAGGTGCTGAGTCTACCCCAGCCAAAGCTGCACTCGCCTCTGAACATTCACGAAGCTAGACTGGCGATCAGAAGTCAGCTCACAGACCCATGCCTCCTCCTTCCTTCCTTGCAGCTGAAAATTGCCAGAGTGCAGGAAGGCAGCCTCCACGTCTTTCTACCTTCCACTTGTTTTAGAAGACTAACTAACCTACTTGCATCCACAATCTCAGCAGTGAGGTGGTCTGAGAAGTTTAATGTTTAGATTTTCATCTTCTGCAGTGTAGGGACTCACATAAAGGTGAAAAAAGATACACGTTAACTAACCACAGAGACTGTGCCACTTGGGTACCACTCTCTCCGCCCCCTTGGCAGCTATCACATGTCTGGGGTTGCTCCCCACCATTTCCGGGATCGTGGTCTCGCTCCTGAGCCTAGGTCCTGCCGTCCTGCTTATAGATGGGCCGGTGGCATTTCTGTAGTAGGTGAAGAATGGGCAAAGTCTGGGACAGCTCCCTCCTCCTCTAGTGGTGGGAGCTGCTTCTCCTCCTGGAATCTGGACTGTTCCATGACTGTCTTGACCCTGAGGTGTGGAGACTATGAAGCTGTGCCAGTGCCAGGCCTGTTACTTATTCCCTGACAGTCCTGATCTGCCATGCCTGACTACCTTGTAGTGAGAGTACACGGAAAGTCTGAGAGTCCATGGAGTAGGCAGGATCCCAGTTCAGCCCAGCTGTCCCAAGCAAAGCTCCAGCCCTACGGTGGAGACCTTGAGCATCTCAGGCTTAAGGAACCTGGTGATTGACACACAGAACAAACAGAGGAGCTATCCAATTTAAGCCTACTTGAGCTATTGGCACACAAAATAGGGAGATATAGTAAAATGCTTGCTGCTTTAAGCAAGTAGATGTGGACAGTTTGTTGCACAGTGATAGGTAAGAAGACACCCTTCTTGCCTTTCAGTGTCTTCTCCTCAGTCTCAACTCTAACTCCAGCCCTTTGCACAGTCCCGCCCCCCTGCTTCCGGAGGGAATGGGTGCCCTCCCTTTCCTGTTTTCCTTATACTAACTCCTAGTGATGGCTTATACTGACTGTCAGCTTGACAGGATCTAGATTTACCCCGGAGACGAATCTCTATGTATATTTGTGAGGGTGTCTCTAGACTGGGTTAACAAGGTGGGAAGACCTACCCTAAAAGTGATGACACCATCCCCTGGGCTGGGGTCCCAGATCAAATAAAAAAGAGAAAGTGAGCTGAACCCCCGCATTCATCTCTCTCTGGCTCCTAATGGTGCATGCAAAGTGAGCAGCTGCTTCATGCTCCTGCCGCCCCGATTTCCTTCCCGGGGTCAACTGTACCCTCAAATTGTGAGTTAAAGTAATCCTTCCCTTCTATAAACTGCTCTTGTCACGTGTTTGATTCTAGCACGGAGAAAAGTAACGAATACACTGTAGAACTCAGCACCCACTGAGGCTTGCAACTTGAAACTCCTGATGATTCTTCTAGTTTATCAGCTGACCCAGGATGGATTTACTTCTCTTTTTCCTGTTTAGAACACATGCTCTATCACACCAATGCCATCATGCGTGCTTTTTAGGGGACTCATCTCTGAAGCTATCCTGCATTTCCATATGCAAATCTGAAATCAACTTCAAGCTTTGGTTTTTGGTTTCCTACATACGGTTGGCAATGTGGCATTTAAAAGATAGCATAGATCTGTTTCACTGAGCAGGAATAAAGTTGTCAGGTAATGGAAAGCCTATAACTAGTGCTCTAAGAGCAGCTGCCACTCACAGAACTGGGGAACCAAATGAAAGAAGCTGACTTTATTAAAACTTAAGCACTCGAAAGAAGAGCCATGTAGGTCCAAGACATCTGTCTGCTCAGCCAATGTTCACCATTATGAACTGAGGTAGCAAAAGGCTGATGGGGAATGTTGGGAAAATTTCAACAGAAATATACTCCTTGTAGCAAGCAGATGAGGAAGTTGACATTGCTCTTCCTTTCTGACCTACATATCCTTTTAATACCTTTCACTGGCAGTATAGAAAGTGGCTTATAGTCTTTATCCCAGCACCATCCTCCTGAATGGAAAAAGTAGACTTGAAGAAGGGAGTCAATAGCCAAACGAAAAGGAAAAACAGGTTTAAGCAAAGAACTTGCAGCCAAGGATTATCTTTGACTCAAAGATGGAGAATCCTAAAATTGTTTTGATCATATTAAATGAATTAAACTCATGTATGATTATTAGGATAACTCTTATAGATTGTCTATTTTAGGTTTTCTGTTCATTTTTGTTTACTTTCATATGTCAAAAAAGATATTTCCTTTTAAAAAATTATTTTTCAATAACTTGTAAATTAGGTTGTTAACGTCTACCAAACTCTTGTCTATAAATTAAAATATTAAAGAGAAGAATTTCTTTGAAACTACTTCATTTCCTGCATGTATGAATATAGTTGTGTGTATATGTATATATGTGTGCCTGTTTGTCTATTTTGTTTTCAATGGGTGAGGTACCACTTCCCAGAGAAGAGCAGAGAGCTCTGTTTTGAAGAATTTTACTAATACACTCTGGAGGAAGTTTTATTCTAGGCTGGAAGTGGTGTGCTGAGCCTTTCTCATTGTGATACCTAGGATCTCATGTCTAGACACCAGGTCCTGTCCTGTCTTGTCCACCCAAGGCTAAGCCTGTCAGGATCTTTACCCTACCCACCTAGAACACTCAATAGGGCATCCCACTCCTTGATTATGAAGCAAGAATTAGATCTCCATAGGCAGTAAAGGATAAGGCCCATGGTAAAACTATAAACTAGCTGCATTACTTGGGAACAAAGAAAGCAGAGTTTAATTAACAGTCAGCAACACCTGCCAAGACTGGCATCTGGCAATAGCAGCCAGAGCTGGCGGCCAACAGATGAGCCAAGGTCAGCAGCGAACAAAGCAAGCCAAAGATGGACAGGGGAAAGGGCTTCAGTGCATGGCCTCCCTCCTGACTGAGTGGGCAACTCCTGGGTTGGGTCAGTGGGACATGCACAGCAGAGCATGTGAGCTGTGCGCTGGCTCAGCCCATGATAAGCCCAAAGGATGGATCCATCTCAATACAAATCACCTCGGTCTCTGTCCAGATTTTGCCATAAGTCCTATAAACAATCCCTAGACAAGCTTACCTGTTTCTCCCTCTCTTGGAGCTCCTCCCATTCTTGGGAATTTCTCTCATTTTCCCTTAATTTTTCTTAATAAATATGCTTTTATTTTGCACGTTCCTTCTTTGTCTGTATCATTATTCCTCATCAATGGAGCCATTCAAAATTTTCCCAAAGAAAAATGTTTTAAGTGGATTTTTCTCTAAGATGTGTGAACATAGGCATTTAGGAGCTACAGAGAGCTCTCCAGGAGCAACCCATGGTCCCATTGCTAGTTACATTGACTTTGTCTTTTGTTCTGTACAACTGTGACTTACCCGTGTCTGCTATAGCAACAGGAACGGATTTCCTAGGACTGAAACTAGTCAGTCAGCTGCAGGATGCCAGAGCCTTTTGCATGGGGCCCCACCATTGGTGCAAACTCTACTGCACTATATTCTCTGGATACGCCTCAAAATGTTTTCTCTCCTGGTGAACTGTCCCTTGAAGGGACAAGGAGCTGCTCTGCCAAGACTTTGACTTCTTAATTTGGTCTCCGGAATGTTGTGATGAAATCATTGGGGGGGCGTGGCTGGGTGGGTGGGAGGTATGTGCACAGGTTGTGTGCACAGAAGCCAGAGGAGGATGTTGGGTGTCCTGCTCTGTCACTCTACACCTTAATCTTGAGACAGAGACTGTCACTGAACCTGGAACTAGTCTGAAAGCCAGCTAGTTCCAGTGCTCCACCTGTTTTTGCTCTCCAGCAGCACGGACATTGCAGATGCACACAGTCATGCACAGCTTTTTACACAGGTTCTAGAAGTTTGAACTCAGGTCCTCAGGTTTTTACAGTAAGTTCTCTTACCTACTGAGGTTACCATCTCCCTAACCCTGGAACTACTTTTATAAAAGAAAAGATGTTGATACTATCTCGTCCCTTACTGTCCATTGTAATATAGGAAGACATTCTTTATGCCTATGAGCTTGTGGGAATTCCTAAGTCAAAAAACTCCACCACTGAACTGTTGAAAGCTGCATGAATTCTTTGAGCACTTGAAGCAGCCATGTGTACTTTGGAGCTCATTAGTGACTTTGCTCTCCAGAAGCCAAGCAGCTGAAGTTGGTCCAAGATAGGTTCCTCTGAAATAGCCCTAGGACTGGCATACCCTTGTCACCAAAGTTGTCTGCAGAATGTAACTTCTGTAAATTGCAAATCTGGTTCTGAAACAGGGGGTCCTAATGGCTGCTGTTTGGCCGGTTGGTGTTTAGCACTGATGGGCTGTGGATTTTGGTACCCCAATGGAGAGGATTCTGTGTCTAAAGGGCTTGATCCAGGTGTTGGGAGGGTCCCTCCTTTGACCTGATAACTGGCCTCCTGAGGAAGCTGCCCAACCCAACATCCTCCCGTACTCTACCTCACCAGCCTTGTCAAAACCAGGTGATTCTGAAAGTGGACTCTAGAGACTTAGAAGTGGTCAATGGACTGGTCCTCCAGCACATCAATGAGCTTGACTTACATGAATGAGTTGTTGAACATCTTTGTGTGTTCCTTAGAAGTTAACAGAAACCTAGCCGATGGCACTGGGTTCAGGAAAGAGGATGCTCCAGTTGCTTTCCCTTCTTACATAGTATGCTTTCAGATAAGTTCATCTTCCTTTACAGAAACACACTCAGGACTGTGAGGGTAGTTGCTACCTACCATGTACAGGTGAAGGGGAAGACGTCATCATCACAGAGCAAGGCTATGCTGTGTTAAAATGTCTAGTCAGACTCTAAGCCTTCTGTATAATGCTGCAAGATAATTTCCAGACATATCTTACAGGAAGAAGAGGATTTCCTGAGGGAGGCACAGTACTTGGGCAGCAGCTAGAAAATTCAGCAGCCAGCCTCTAGTTTAAAGAGCCTCTCAGTGATGCACTGTCCTCTGACGCATAGAATGTCCCTCAGTAGCTTCTGTGAGTAAATGACAGTGATCTTTTTAGTGTGAACCAACCTGCCTCAATCAAACAGAAGACATACTTGACTGTCAGATGTCAAGAGGAAAGTCAACCACTAAGAAACTTTAGTAGTCATCAAGTGACTGCGGAAAATGTGATTCTACAATGAGTCACAAAAGACTATCACAAGTAAGAGATGTCAAGGAGGAGATATGTTTCCCCACTATCCAGAGTCTCATAAGACCTTGTGGCCCATGCTTCTACCTCGAGGAAATGATGACCAGTATGAGCCACCACTGTCACCTTCTTGACAGGACTGATGGCATCCATGTCAACCTGTATGTTTTAAAATAGAATAGTCTTTTGAAAATAAAACAAAAGAAAAAAATGTGTACCTAGAAAATGAGTATATTATAAAATGTGACAAAAACTGAATAAATTATAACTTTTTGTTGCTTGAGAATTTCATACTTGCATATAATATGTTTTAAAAAATATTTTGATTGTGGGCTGGAGAGATAGCTTAGCGGTTAAGAGCACTGGTTGCTTTCAGAGGACCTAGGTTCGATTCCCAGTACCCACATGGTGGCTAACAACCATTCTAACTCCAGTTCCAGGGGATCTATACCTTTTTCTGACCTCCTCAGGCATGGGTGCACCTATCTATATGCAAGCGATATACTCATACACATAAAATAAAAATAAAAAATAAGTATGTAAAAATACCTTTATTAAATTTTTGCAAATTTCATTTCACACAATGTATTTTGATAATATTTGTTATTGATTTTTATTTTACGTATGTGAGTTTTGCCTGCATGTAGGTAAGTGCACCTGTGCATGCAATGCTTAAAGAGGCCAGAAGAGGGCTTTGGATTCCCTGGAACTGAAGTTAAGAATGGTTGTTAGCTGCCATATGGATGCTGGAAACTGAACCCAGGTCCTATGCTAGAGCAGTTAGTGCACTTACTGCTGAACCCTCTCCAACACCTCCTTTGATAGTGTTTCCTGTATCTGCACCTTCCCTTACTGCTCTTCCCAATTTCATGTATTCTAGTGTGTGTGTGTGTGTGTGTGTGTGTGTGTGTGTGTGTATTTTAAGGCCTACAGAGTCAAATTTGTGCCCCTCCATGTCCTTTGGTATAAGTCTATCCACTGGAGCCTGATCAATCTACTAAGAGTTTCACTCTTAAAAGAGACTGACTCTCCCCCTTCCGGCAGTCATCAGTTGTCAACAGTTTCCTCAGGTAGGGTTGGTTTCTTTTTCACCCACCTCCCGACACCTATGCTGGGATTTTGTCTGACTTGAACTTATGTGGGACTTGTGCATGCTATCACCATTGCCATGAGTTCATATGAGTAACTGAATAGATGTCTGGAAAACTCTGTTTTCTTGTGGTCATCTATCACCACTGGCTCTCATGATCTTTCCTTCCTTTCTTCTGTAATGATCCTTGAGCTTTGGGAAACATAAGTTTGGCATAGGTGTCCTACTCAGAGATAAGTAGTCTGCAGTCTCTGTGTTAAATCACCATCTGCTGCAAAAGAAAGCTTCTCTGTTGACAGTTAAGAGATGCATTAATCAAATCAAATCTGGGGATGCAAGGATCCTAGCCTATCCTGTCTTTTGATCAAGTCCATTCCATTTCCTTCTCCTCCAGTTTCTCTATCTTTCCACCACTTTCCCCACCCAACTTAATGTGCTCTTTTTAAAGAACCCATGAGTCCACTTAATGCTGACTGTATGCACATGGATCAGGACCATCTGCTGGAGCATGGGTAGCCTTGAGAGTTCCATAATTTTATTTTTCTTTATAGCTGAATAACATTCCATTGTGTACACAGACCACATTCTTATTGTCTAATCATCAGTGGATGGACATCTAGGTTCTCACCATTTCCTGGCTATTGTGGATAGAGTGGCAATGAACACGGTTGATCAGGTATCTCTGGGGTAGGACATAGAGTCCTTCGGGAATACGGCCAGGAGTGGTGTTGCTGGATCAATGTCTCTAGCATTAATATTATGGGAGTAACCAATCGTTTCCCAGTTGGATTTAAAGTCAGCTTCATAAGATGGAGCCCATAGCTGGCATTGATATCAGGTCTAGGAATCTATGGCTAGACAGACAAGCCATAGTGGAAAGCCTAATACTATCACTCTGTTACAGAGATAAAGTTTAGACTAATTACTAATGATTTATTGTTATACCCATAGAGTAATCCATCTCTCATCTCTCAGCAGAGAAATTCTCTTATGCAGCAGATGGTGATTAACACAGAAACTCACAATTGGTTAATGTGCAGAGAAGAAAAGACTGCAGAGTGATTATTCCAGAACTGCAAACCTGCATCAAACTTTTGCATCCCAAGACTCAAGAATTATTAAAGAAGAGATTTCAGAAAGACTGTAAGAGTCAAAGGTGAGGGATGATAACCAGGAAACAGAGTTTTCTAGACAGCTGGAAAGTTACTCATATGAAGTCACACAATGGTGACAGCTTGTATGCCTCCAGTAAACTCAATCCAGACAAAATCCCAGCATAGATATGGAGAAGTAGATAAGAGACCCCAGTCTTACTTGAGGAATTACTGGAAACCAATGACTGCTGGGAAAGAGAGTCAGTCTCTTTTAAGGGTATGACTCTTGATAGGTTAACCAGGCTCCAGTGGATGGACTTACACCAAAGGACATTTGGAGACACAAATTTGATTCTGTAGGCCTTTATATATGTATGTATGTGTGTATCTATGTATATATATATGTGTGTGTATATATAATAGTGTACATGAAATGTATCTATGTATATATATATGTGTGTGTGTGTATATATATATATATATATAATAGTGTACATGAAATGGGGGTGTGCATTAGGAATGGAGAGTGCAGGTCAGGGAGGGGATCTAAATAGGATCAAAATATGTTGCATGAAATTTGCAAAAATTAAAAAAAATCTTTAAAAATCTTTTCTGTCTTACAAGGAGTTAATTGTCAAGGTACACTTAAAGAACCTGGGGGCTGGGACTGTTGGTAAAGGGAAGGACTGTTGGCTGAAGGTGGGACTAGAGCTTAGAGAACCCCATGAGAAGAGAAGAGAAAATGCAGCCTGGAGAAATGGTGAGAACCAAAGCAGTGAAGACAGAGCTCATGCCGAAGCGTGTGACGCACATGATGTGCACTGTTCATGAACTAACGTCTCTTACCATTATGGGCACAGGCCCCACAGTGGGCACTGTGATGGTTGGTTTGAATGGGAACTTGTCACAAACTAGAATCACCTGTGCAGGGAGCCTCAACTGAAGAATTGTCCAGATTGAACTGATATGGGAAGACCCACCCCAAGTGTGGGTGGCACCTTCTGGAAACAGCCAGATAAAAAGGGGCATGGCAGAGGGGAGAAGGCCATTTGCTGCTTTGGCCTTCCCTCTCCCTGTGAAGCTGACTTGTCCTGTTACTGTTGTTACGATAGATTATCTTAATTTTTCTGTTTGTAATCAAAGATTAAAGGCATATATGTAAGAGTGCATGACTCATAGGCTGAAACAAAAGCAGCCGCAGAAACCACCCCTTGGAGTGACCAGAAATGACAAATATTAGAAACACACTACAAAGCAGACTGTAAACATGTTTGCAAAGCTAAGTGAAATGTGATTAAAAGAGTAAAGGAAGAGAGGGCGACAATTCTGTTTCCAACTGAGAAAGTCAATAAAGAAGTCTTATTTTAAAAGGAACAAAATGGAAACTGTAGAGTTGAAAAGTACAATAATCAAAATGGGAAATTCTTTGGAGAGAACCATTGGCGTACCCCAGCTAGCATGATAAGACTAAGCAAGCTAGAAGACTGACTAATGGGTCTAAGCAGAAGGTTGGAAGTATAGTTCAGGGCAGGGCTGATCCCCAGTGCACACGGACCTGCTCACCTGTGTATGTGAAAAGAAGAAAAGGAAGATTTTAATTCATTGATTTATTTAGGGGTGTGTGTGTGTGTGTGTGTGTGTGTGTGTGTGTGTACAAGTCAAAACATGAAGACAGCTTTTCAAGAGCTGATTCTCTCCTGCCTTGTTTTTGAGTCAGCGTCTTGTTATTTCTGCCACTGTGGGGCAGAGGCGAGAGTCTGGCCAATCCTGTCTCTGCTCTGCCTCCACCCTGTTTTAGCTACCACATCCAGGCTTTTTTATGTGGGTGCTGGGGATGGAACTCAGGTCATCAGGGTTGTGCCACAAGCTCTTTTACCCACTGAGCTAGCCGATCAGCCCAGCAATTTAACTGTGATAGCATCAAAAAGAATGAAATATGCAGGATTAAATAATATAAAACACTGTCTCTTTGTCACTGTGATATGTATCTATTTCTTCGACGCTGACAGATTCTCTCCAGAAAGGAAGTGGGGAGATCCCAAGACTCATAGATTCACAAAACTCTCAAGAAACGTAGAAAGCTCTGGAAGTCTAAGGACACTTACAAGACTCAAGAGCTCCTTCCTGCAGTTATATTAGCCACAGGCAATTTCTGAAAGACAAGAATTTCTTCAGTGGAGTCGCCTGCAAGTCGTTCAGGGAGCTCCAGTGTTGGGGCGTTCGGGAGACGTCAGCCATGCTGGTGTTTGGTTTCTGGTGATGCAGTTGTGTGAGCCACTGGAGTCCTGCAAGCAACCAATAAACTCACAGTCTCACCTAACTACATTTGGTGGAGTTGTTTTTGGTCTGTCATTGGTAATTACATCTTCCCAGCCAAAGTCACACAATAGATGCTATCATTAAGTCCTCCTGTCCAGGGGACTGAAACAATGATCCTTAACAGTGTCGTAACCGGCCAGTCCAAGATCAGAACGCCAGCCCGGCAAGGGCCCTATTGTGGTTTGAAGATAGAGGCCTCCTTGCTGCATCCTTCCTTGTGGAGAGAGGAAGAGACAGCTCTGGGGTTTCTTTCTCTTCTGATAGGAATAGTAAAGGCACTATGAGGGCCCTGCTCTCATGACCACACATAAATCCAACAAACTCCCAAATGCCTCAGCCCCAGATGCTGTCATGCTGGCATTTCAGACATGGGCTCAAAAGGAGATGCAAGCATTCAGCCCATAAAGAACCCCACAAAATTAATTGTGAAATACTGACATAATGAAAGAAATAAAAAAAAATCTAAATAGCTGGAAAAGCATATCACATTCATAAAATAAGCACACTGACACACTTTAGATGATTGTAGACTGATGACCAACACATCTGTAAATCCAATGTAATCCTTACCAGAATACTAAGTGGAATTATCTGTATAAATTAAAAAGTTAATGCTAATATTCACGAGATCCAGAAAAAATGTCCACAATCCTGAAAAGGAAAAACAGTGTTAGAACTGCTTCTCAGTTCCCAAACAAGCTACCAAGCTGTCCTCAACATAGGGTGTGAGAAGAAAAACATCAAGACAGAATTAAGATTGACATAAACGAGCGGAAAAGATAAAACTCAGAAGGAAATGCAAACCTTTGTGATCTTTGAATGCACAGAATTCATGTGTACATGTTGCATACATGTGTGCATGTGTATACACACATGTGTGAGGTCAGAGTACAATCTATGGGAGTTGATTCTCTCCTTCCATGTGTATTCTGGAAGTTGAACTCAGGTCAGGTTTGGTGGAGCAGTGCTTCTACCCGCTGAGCCACTTCTGCCCGTGAATGACAGACAGTTCTTAAGTATGTTAATAAACATAAGCAACAAAAGAAAAAAATAATTCGGACTTCCGTAAACTTAAAGTCTTTAGTATTTTGTGCCTCGGACTGAGCTGAGAACACTTTAAGTTACCCCCTGCCGAAAGATCTAGCTGGTAGCATGACGGCACCTGGGTATGGCTCACAGTGCTGGTTATCAGTGGCACGAAAGGGGAGGGCAAGTATGCAAATGGGAAAGAAGCCCTGGGGTGTCTGGGTGACCCTGCTGATTATCCAGCGTCCATCCGTTAGGCAGGGTTCCCAGCTGTCTCTCAAGCAGGGAAGTTCAGAAATTGAGATGCTGGACACTGTAAATCATACTGCCTCGAGACACGCACAGAGAAGCTCTTCTCTGAGAAGCGTATGAGGCGTCCTGAGCTATTTGTGGCTAGCTCTGGAGGCGGCAGAGAAATCTGGGACTTTTGGACCTGGACCAGAGACTAAACCTGAAATGGACCCTCTTCATTCTGAGAGCTTCTGAAGCAGGATTCTGCTGTTCCCACTCCAGGCGGGATCCTGTTGCCGTAGCCTAGCTAGTAAACAAGAATGGGACAGGAGAGCAGTGAGATGGCTCAGCAGGAGCAGGCCCTTGCCGCCAAGTGTGAGGATCCAATTTCATCCCTCAGATGTGGTAGTGGAAGAAGAGAATTGACTCTCACAAGTGTCCCATGACATGTTCACACCCCACCACCTGGATCACACGTGCACACAAAACAAAAAAGATAATAAAAAATGGTAAGATTTTAAAAAAAGAAAACGGGAGAACATTTAGCCTTCGCATATGATGGATCCCTGAGCCAGCAGCAGTAAGTTCCATCTGTACAGATCGCAGTCCACTTGGCCGCCCTGCACATATTTATGGAAGAAGCCATCATATGCATGCTAAAATAAACATTCCTTTGTTCTAGTGTTTACTGTCCTGACTGATGCTTTGGGAGAGAGACATGGGACGGGGAAGTAGAAATGGTCGGAATTCTGGGAAGGTGGGGTGCCGTGTTGGTAAAAAACAAATAGATGTTCATTAAATAAGCAAATGATAATTTTATTCATAAAGAGAAAATATTTGCAAATCATTTATCTTATAACATGTGCCTGGAAGGGAAGAAATGCTGCCATGAATTCTGTGGGTAGAAGGCAGTTGGGTAGGGGAGACAGGCAGGAGCAGGGGATTCCCTGGAACAGCACAAAGCACGCAACGCTCCAACCCTTCCCCAGGTCTCACCTGGCTTCAACGGTTTTGTGTAGGTCTCACTAACAAAGGAGAGGTCACATGACCAGAGCCAACCAATTAGCAGAGACCAGCCTCCCCCAGCCAATGTGACCGGCTAACGGTCTTGTGACCAATCAGTTGGTGTAGGTCAGACTCCATGGTTGTAGTCATGAAGAAGGGGTGCTGTGACCGTTGGTGCCTGACTTGTGATACTGAAGGGAGCGCTACGATGCCCCTGATGTAGAGGCAGGGCACAGAGGGTGACCAGAAACATGAACTTGGGAGGGGCGCTTCCTGGTATCCTTATCCAGCATCCAGGTATAGCCTTGCCTGAAGCCACCTGCCTTGTGCATCATGCTCCCAGGGATCCTCCCTTCATCCTTTGTTTATTTGCTTGTCTTTAGGACTCCGGCTTTATTCCTCTAGCCATTGTTTCTACTGGCTGGCTCAGTAGAAACGGCTGCGGCTCCTAGGGAGAGTCCAAAGTGGATGCCTATGGAGTCCTGTCTGAAGATGCAGTGGATTTGAACAGCATCTGTCATGCAATGGCTCCAGGCAGACCTGCACCACCAAAATGAATCTTCAAAGAAAGACCCTGTTAAGGTAACAAACCACACTCACACTCTTGAGAGTGCAAAATTGAGACCAGAGAAGAAAGAAGTATGTTAGTGAGCAGGAGAGGTGCTAGCCTATAGACCATATGTGATCTATAAAGCCCTGCAGTGTGGACTCTGGAGGCTCAGGCACTCTGTGGGCCTTCGGGGGTGTCACTGGGTGGCTTCTGTCTGGTGGAACATTCCCAAAGAGGCATCTATGCTGATAGCAAGCAAAGAAGGGTGGCTTGAGTATTTTTCCATGACATTTTTTCTCTACCAGTCTGTCTCTACCAATAGCCCACACTACACATCCCCTTCAAAGTACTCTCCGCCAAGTCCCAGAATGATCTCCCATTTAGTGGAAAAACAGAGGTCAGGAAAGTGCTCGGGTTTAGACTTTTGTGGGATACAATTCAGCCAATCACATTGTCTCTCAAGAGAAAAAGGAGGAAGAATGACCACCAAAAGACAAAATTTATGGTATTAAAACACCTGAGACCAGGTCAGCAGGCTAGGGTGAGAGGATTGATGACCCATCCTCGAGATTATAGCTAGCATTACAGAAATGACAAGTGTAAAGCCTCCATTAGCGGTCTAGTGGGGAAAGCCATCTGAAAGAGGAGTGACAGCTTTTCAGCTGGCGGCCCTAAGCTTCTTGCATTCGAGAATTTCTTCTTCATCTCAACAGTGAGAATAAACAGGTGACAAACCATATTCATGTATTCAGCAGTGGGCTGAGCAGCCCTGATACAGGGGTTTAGCGCCGAGATTCAGGGAAGAAGAGAAAAGACTGTTGATAGTATCTGAGTTATTTTTGAGACTGAAGAAAGTACGGTTCTCCTGGGTAGGTGGTGCAGGAGTGACAATAAGTACAAGGGTTCTCTGACAGCCACAGCCTGCTGTGAAATTCCAACCTTCTGCCTTCTCTGTAAAACCCTCTCTCCATTCATTCTCTGTTCTGGGCCTGTCTGTCATTGACCAGGACAGATGTGAAATCAACAGCCATAGATAGGCTCCCCAGATGAAGGGGACAGCAGTTTGCCAGGTGTGGGGGTTGGATTGTCTTGCTGTGGGGGAAAGAATGGACAGCATGTGGCTGAAGCAGGCAGAAGAAAGACACAAACTGTGAGCTCCCTGCAGAAGGGGTCAGGACGGATACTCCAGGTCTCAGGTGACTGGGGAGTTTTGGCTGAGGGTATTCAACCTCACTTGTTGGAGTCTGGGATTTCAGATTTTCTTATTGTGACTCCATGTGAACAAATGGTTTTGTTTTATTCCTGTTTCTGTGATAAGGTATCCTGACCAAAAAGAAACTTAGGGGGGGAGGAATTGGTTCTTCTGACAAGTCTCGATTCCAGTGCCTATGGCCAGGAAATCAAGCAGGAACTGAAAGGTCACATCCATAGGTAAGATGGGAGAGAAACACACACACTCATGCTACCTGCTTCTTGGTCACCTAGCTTCTTTCTTATTCAGCCTAGGGCATGGTGCTACCCATAAGTAGTTGTGTCAATGAACAATCAAGACTATCCCAACAGGCTGCCCTGGTATAGATAATTCCTCAATTCACACTCTCTTCCTCACTTGCGGTGGGTTGACATTTAAAACTAACCAGCACAGGGAGGTTTGGTGTTGGTTGTGCTGTGCAGTCTTCATCTTATCTGACTAGTCTGGGTACACTGACTCTTGAGGACCTCTTGTCTGCAGTTACCCACTCATTTATTTTATTGTCACAGTTTAGACAATAGGCTATTTTGGTAATCACTTTATAATAGACCTTCACATTTCCTGATTTTGCAGTTTTGTTTCTCTCTGCTCTGATATTTATTAGCTTTAGCTTTCTTGGTGATTTTACTTTCTTTTGTTACAAAGTTGCGATTTGGCTTGCTCTCTTTTTTGCTAGGTGCACATAGCTGTCCTCTGCTCCTTGGCCTCTCAGGCTCCCCCCATAAGCATTGCTCTCCTGGGTTTTCTTTCTCCTTCTCACTGTGTTTTCTTTGTGTATGTGTGTGTGTGTCTGTGCAGGTGCTCATGTATGTGCGTATATGTACATGTGGAGGCCAGAGGACAACTCTGGGTTTCCTTCCTCAGGAATACTGTCCACCTTATTTTTGGGGGGTCAGGGCCTCTTACTGGCCTGGAGGTTGCCAATTAAGCAGGGCTGGGTAACGAGGGACACCCAAGGGTCTGCCAGTCTCTGCCTCCCCAGTGCTGGAACAACATGTGCCCACCACCGCGCTCGCTATTTTACATAGGTGCTGGGGATTGGACTTAGTTTCTGTTTGTAAAGTAAGCTCTATGCCTCCAGAACCATTTCCTGAGCCCTATTTTCTGGTGGCCCCTGGAATTTTTGAAACAATGTCACAGGGACCCTAAAGCAGCAGACCCTCCAGAATGACACATCACTGAAGGAATCCCATTCTGGGGAAAGAACAGTTCAGACTCTGGTGCAGTGGAACTTGTCTGCCGGGAAGTTTTCACCCTTGATGGTTCTTCTTACCTTTAAACCAGCATGTGGGTAGCATTGAAGACCCATTAAGAGAAAGCTGTTTCCTCCCAGCCAAAAGAGTATAATCTATTTCTAGCTGGAGACATGCTGTTGTCTCCCTTAAGAGTTAATCCAGTTGGGCAGGTCAATGACCTGGCCAAGGGACTGCACTCAGGAAGATGGGGTTACATTAAACTATGCTGAAGAGATAGAAGTAACAGTTATTTCCTCATTTGCTTCTCTACTGCTGGGTTAAAATCACTGACTAACCCTCACTTGAGGAAGACAGGGTTTATATTATCTTACATCGCCCAGGTCACAGTTCATCAGTGAAGAAAGTCAAGATAGGCTCTCAGGACAGGAACTCAAGTACAGACAGACGATGGAAGAATGCTGCTTACTGGCTTGCTCCCCTGGCCTGTGCTCAGCCTCCTTTCTTACACAACACAGGACCACCTGCCCAGGGGTGGCACCACCCACAGTGGGCTGGGCCCTCCACATCACACAACAATCAAGAAGGTGTCCCACAGACATGCCTACAGGCCATTCCAATGGAGAAAATTTCTCAGTTGAGGTTTCCTCACAATGAGATAATGTGCTGTTCCTTTCCAGAATGCCCACACCCTAGCACAGTTGGCCAGGAGGGTCTGTAGGGTAGGCCCACCTTCCTAAGGCATAACTCAGAGAAGCGCAACTTCACCTCTCTTCTCTGCTGTCTTGTTCTTTTCTATGCTAACCACAGCCTAAGTGTGCTCTTTCAGGTGCTTTGGGTCTTTTCATTCTTTCTCTAAAGCTCCTTCCCAGCCATGTGGCTGACGTCCACCATGTAGCTGGCCTCCATGCTGTCTTAACAGAAATGACCTGGCTTTGTGTCTTTCTCATCTCCATATCCTTTCCCTGAAAGCTGCTGAGAGTTATAGCTTTCCTGCCCCGGGGTGGTTCTCTTAAATTCTAATAAAATTGTATTCAAGCTTTCTTTTGAATCCATTCCTAAATTGTTTTATCAATGAGATAATGAGATTAAGAGGGGACCCTGACTTCCTGAGTATCGTGTGCACACCAGCTTGGGCTGCCTCTTCTCTATGAAATTCTTGCACTGGAACAGGACAGAGCAGTTCTCTTGCACTGTTTATAGCATCTGCTGTACTATAGCTTGAGCCAGATGAGATACCGAAACAAGGATGTTGAAAGCTCTACTGTGTTTCACGTAGCCACAGAAATACTGTCTTTACTGACTTGGCCCTCGAAAAGGACAGTTGCATTTAACTAGTCTTTTATAAACACAGGATTGCTTCTAAAACAGAAAGGGAGCAAAAAGCAATCTCTGACCCTGGAATTCATAAAGAGAACTGAGCAAGAATCCGCTGGTCACTTCATTTCTGCCTTTCTGTTTTTGAACTCATTGTTGTATGTGAATGCTTCTAGAGAGAAACTATGCCTTCCATTGAACCTTCCATAAGGGTGATTGACAGATTAAACCACCAACGATTGTGGAGATTTGGAATGTTGCAGGTACAGAACCTAATTACAGTTTATCTTGGGCCATCCCTATCTCTTAAATAATCATTCCTTGCCTATCCCTGTGTCTGACCTAACATCATGTGACTAAAATAGAAAACCATTGGAATGTATTAACAGCACCAGAGTTTGCACCAACGGGGAGGCTAAACATACATATTATCAGTGCCTGTGCCAGGGGCTCTGTCTTTGTTTTAACCTACCTACTTAATGTTTCCACCAATATATGTTAAAAGTGTCTTGAGTTATGACTTTCTTTGTTCTATTACTATGAAAACTTCATCAGACTGTTCCCAGATTGGAATATGGAAATCAGGGTGACCTAAATCTGTATTTCTGGGCCATTGTCACTCATGTTTGGCTCTAGTTCACAACAGTAGCATGCATAGCACCTTCCAGCACTAGGAAAGCTAGCCAGTAGGGATGAAGCTTCCAGGTCAGTAGGAGCTTGATTTCTCCACATTCTATGACTCAAGTACATGATGTCTTCAGCAGTAGATCTTACCATCCAGATCTTAGGGTAACCAAGGGCATTGGCAATTCCTGTAATGTTTGGGGGTTCAATGCCAACAACTCCAAAGAGGCAAACTGTTATAGGCACTGGAATGCATTTGTTGACTGTGGTGTCTAATAGAGGCATTGCCTCCCTGTTATAGGGTAACGCTATTGAAACTCTTTTTATATATTTATATGTATATATTTTAGGAAGTTTTTATCATAGTATGTTTCCATATAACTTTTAAAAAATTTATTGCCATATTTCCCTCTCTGCCCTGTCCTCCCACCCCAACCCCATTTAACCTTTCCTGCTCCATTATTCCCTTTACCCCCTTTGTAAAAAGTGTATAAGTGTTATGCTTGCATGTATGTAAGTGCACCTGTGTCATGCAGAGCCCGCAGGGGACAGAAGAGGGAGCCAGATCCCCTGGAACTGGAGTTACGGGTGGTTGTTAACCACCATAAGGGTGCTGGTATTCAAACCCGGGTTTTCTGCAAGAACAGCTAGTGCTCTTAACCACTGAGCCATCTCTCCAGAACCTCCCCCCACCTATCTCTTTATAGCACTGTATTCTATCTTCCCTCCCTTGAAAGCCCTTCTGCCATGGCCCCTTACTAATGGTCTGTGTTCTATGGGTATTCCAAATGAAGTACACTTGCCTACTGATTCAAGGCTAACTTCCACAAAGAGAGAAAACATACAATATATGTCTTTCTGGGCTTGGATTACCTCACTCAGAATGATTTTTTTCCAGTTCCATCTATTTATATACAAATTTCATAATTTCATTTTTCTTAATAGCAGAATAATATTCCATGATATAAATGTTCCACCTTTTTATTATAGGTTTGTCAGTTGATTGGCTTCTGGGTTGTTTCCATTTTCTGGTTATTGTGAGCAGAGCAGCAGTGAACACAGATGAGCAGGCATCTCTGTAGTAGGCTGTAGTCGTTTGGGTGTATACACAAGAGTGGTGTTGCTGGATCATGTGCTACATTTATTTATAGTTTATTGAGGAACCTCCACACAGATTTCCATAATGGCTGTATCAACTTCCATCCTCACCAGCAGTGAGTAAATGTTCCTTTTCCCCACAGCCATGCTAGCATTCATTTTCATTTTATAAACCTTAGTCATTCTGAATGGAGTAAGATGAAATCTCAAAGTAGTTTTAATTGCATTTCCCTGATGACTAAGAGTGTTTAATGATTTCACACTATTTCCCAGTCATTTGTATCTCATCTTTTGAGAACTCTTTGGTTGCTTTTATGCCCATTTAAAAAATTATATTTTTTTGAGTAGTTTTAAATTCTTCTTTATATATTCTGTACACTAACCCTCTGGCAGATGGATCACTGGTAAAGATTTTTTTCCATTCTGTAGGCAGCCTCTTCACTCAAATGATGGGGTCTTGTGCAGTACAGATGCTTTTTAGATTCATGTGTTCCCGTTTGTCAGTTGCTGGTTTTAATGCCTGTACTATCGGGGTCCTGTTTAGAAAGTGCTTTCCTATGCCGATAAGTTCAAGCACATACCCTACTTCTACTCATTCAGATTCAAGTTATTAGGTCTTATGCTGGGTCCTTGATGTATTTAGGGCTGAGAGATAAGGATCTAGTTTCATTCTTCTACTTACAGCTATCCGGTTTGACCAGCATCATTTGTTGATGATACTGTCTTTATCAAGCACTTTGTCAAAAATCATGTAACTGTCATGGTGTGGGTTTATATGTGGGTCTTCAGTTCTAGTCCATTGATCCATGTGTCTGTTTTTATGCCCGTGCCATGCTGGTTTTATTACTATAGTTCCAAAGCATAGCCTGAAATCTGGAATGGTAATATTTCCGACATTTTTTAAACTATTCAAGATTCTTTGCTGCTCCTGAGTCTTCTATATCTGCATTTGAAATTTGCATATGTTTTTTTCAATTTCTATGAAGAATTGCATTGGAATTTTGGTGGGGATTCTGTTGAATCTGTAGGTTGCTTTTGGTATGATGGCCATTTTCACAATATTAATATGAATATTAATCCATGAGCCTGGGAGGTCTTTCCACCTTCTGGTATCTTCTTAGATTTCTTTTTTCAGTGTCTTAAATTTTCATTATATGGGTCTTTCACTTCCTTGATTAGAGTTATTCCAAGATACTTTTTTTTTTTGAGCTATTGTGAATAACCTGGTTTCTTTTTCAGTAGATTTGTCATTTGTATACAGGAAGGCTGCTGATTTTTTTGTGTTAATTTTGTACCTTGTTACTTTGCTGAATCTGTTTATCAGCTCTATTTTTTTCTGTCTTTAGGGTCTTTTCTGTATAGAATTGTACCATCTACAAACAGGGCTATCGTGACTTCTTCCTTTCCAGTGTGTGTACCCTTATCACCTATTGTCTTATTGCTCTAGCAGAGACTTCAAGCACTATATTGAACAGGAGTGGAGAGAGTGAACATCCTTGCTCTTGGTTTTAGTTGAAATTCTTTGAGTTTTCTTCATTTAGCATGATGTTGGCTGTTGGCTTGCTGTAGATGACTTTATTATGTGGAGATAGGTCCTTTGTACCCCCAGATTCTCCATGATTTTTGTTTTGTTTGTTTGTTTTTTAAATTCAGTTTCCCTGTAACACAGCTGGCCTGGAACTCACTCTGTAGACCAGACTCACCTTGAGGTCTCAGAGATTCATCTGTCTCTGCCTCCTAAGTGCTGGACTAAAGGCATGTTCCAGTACAGCAGACCTGATTTGCAAGTATTTTATTGAGAAACTTTGCATCCTTGTTCATCAGAGATTTGGGCCTATAATTTTCTTTTTGTTGTTGTTGTTGGGTATTTTTATAGTTTGGCATCAGGGTTTGGCATCAGGGTAATGCTGGCTTCACAGAAAGAATCTGGAAATGTGTCTTCATTTTCTATTTTATGTAATAAATCAAGGAATATTGGTGTTAGTTCTTAGACTGTCTGTTAGAGTTCTATATTAAATCCCTCTGGCTTTTGTTAGTAGGGAGAATTTTATTTACTGCCTTTATCTCATTAGATGTTGTGGGTCTATTTAAGTTATTTTTCTCATCTTGATGTAGCCTTAGTCGCCCATATATATCTAGAAATATATCCATTTCTTTTAGATGTTTCGGTTTTGTGGAATAAAGATTTTAATGTATACCCTTGTGGTTCTGTGAATTTCCTCAGTGTCTATTGTAACGTCTTCCTTTTCATTTCTAAATTTATTGATTTTGCTTCTCTATTTTAAAATTTTAATTCTATGTGTATGAGTATACTACCTGCATATGTGTGTGTGTGCGTGTGCATGTGTGTGAGCATGTGTGTGTGCACACCTGTGCCATGCAGTGCCTACAGAGTCCAGAAGAGGAGCCTCTCAACCTGGAGTTATGGACAGAGGGTGCTGGGAATCAAACCTGGGCCTTCTGCCAGAGCAACCAGTACTGTTAGTGGCTGAGCCATCTCTCCAGCCCCCTCTCTTTCTTTTTATAATTTGGTTAAAAATTTGCCATTATTGTTAATATTTTCAAAACACCAACTCTTCCTCTCATTGATTCTTTGTATTATTTTTTGTTTCTGTGTAATTAGTTTCAGCTCTGACTTTTTTTTTTTTTTTTTTTTTTTTTTGTCTTTTTGACACTGGGGTCTCCCTGTAGCTCCAGCTGGCCTGAAACTCATGATACAGGCTGGCCTCCATCTCACAGGGATTTGCCTGCCTCTGCCTCCCAAGTGCTGGGATTAAGGTCTGAAGCCACCATGCCTGGCTGAGCCCTGATTTTAATTATCTTGTCCCACCTGCTGTTTGTTTGTTTGTTTTTGGTATCATTTCTTCTTATTTGTCCAAGCTCTTAATTTGTATCATTAAGTTATTAATTTTTTGTTACAGGCACTCAGTGCTATAAACTTTCCTCTTCGGACTGGTTTTAATGTGTCCCATAAATTTTGGCACATTGTTTCCATTTCATTGAATTTTAGGCATTTTCAAACTTCCTTCTTGATTTTTTGATTTCTTCCTTGGCCCAATTATTATTTAGTAATGTGTTATTCAGTGAGTTTGTGAACTTTCTGTAGTTTCTATTGCTGTTGATATCTGCAGCATTGTTATGACATCAACAGTACAACTACCCTGAACAAGTACACGGACTCTTAAATTATGCTTTTAGAAGAGGGCCCAAGCACTGAGGACATTGCTTCCCCTATCTGTTAGAACTGGCTGTCTCCCAGAACTGTGCAATGCATCTCTCTTGTCCCCTCCACCTGTACTGATGGAATGGTCTCTTTCTCCCACTGTGCCCCTTGGTCAGACCACACCCATAATTTATTCGAAATGGTTTCTCTGGCTTCATTTCTGGGGAAGTACAAAGTTTGGCTACACCTTTAATCCCCAAAGATCATCTGGTCTTTTCATCTTTAATATCTCATTCATCTAAGTTCACATATTCTTCCAAGCCTCTATGTGTACAATGAGAGGGTACCTGCTTGCAGTGTTTTCCTATGTTAATTTGCAGGCATTATCCTTTTTGAGTTAAGTATCAAACAGGTTTCCAAGGAGACGCCCTGGTCATCAGACCTAAGAGCATAGTTTTAGTTTTGCTGGGGCTAATTAAAAGTCATTAGTCCAGATATGTCCATTAATAAAAGATATTAATAACAGATATCTAGATTTATTCCTTTGTGGTCTGATAATGTTAAATGCTACAAAATTGCTCTTAACCAGAGTGCTAGAACTCCGTGATGAGTCAAAGCTGACCCAAGTAGAGTTCTGTTCTCCCAGGCCCCATTCTGGGAAACCTAAACCTAAACTTATCACAAACAGCTCTAAGAACACCTATACCTACTGACTGCCAGATTTGTTTAGGTACTTTCTGCTTGGCTAGCTCTTGTACAGTATAAATTGTTAAAGGAACCCACCAACCTGGTCAGCATGCACCTGGTTGCCAAGGTTAGATTTGCACCCATTTTTCTGACCACTGTATGAACTTGTACATGTACTTGTTTCCTTATACCTGCACTCAGCAGGCTGCCCTACCCCTCCCAAGAACTAGCCAACCACAAAACCTATAGAATGTTCTGCAATTGTTTTATAATTATGGCCTGCCATAGCTAACTACCAAGTCTTGCTTCTGTCCTTTTGCCTGCCTGCGTCTACAGTTGTATTGATCTCTGATTGGCTCATTTTAAAGTCACTGAAAACTCCCTCCAAAGTGCCATAAAAACCTTACTGAACTGAGCCTGTTGCTTCTCCCTGGGTACCCGAATCCAGAGGGAGCCTGTGTAAAATAAACTTTTCACCTTGCCCTTCTGTCAGTGTGGCAACCTTTATTGTAACATACAATAATAGAATGCAGGCTTCAATTTCAATTTTCCTGTATTTGTTGTGACTTGCTTTGTGTCCTAATATGTAGTTGATTTCGGAGGAAGTTCATGGCCTGAGAAGAGTGTGTATTCTTTACTGTTTGTGTGGATTTGATTTATGATACCATTTAACTCCAGAGTTTCTCTGAGTTTTCTGGATTACCTGCCTTATTGGTGAGATTAGGGTATTGAAGTCACTCACCTCACTGTATTGGGGTTAATCTGTGGTTTTAGATCAAATAGTATTTTTTTTTATGAAATTGAGTATCTCAGTGTGTTGCATATATGTTTAAGAATGTGAAATCCTGTTGGTGTATTTTTCCTTTAGTGATTATGAAGTGTCCCTCCTTATTTCTTCTAATTAGTTTTGGTGTGATGTTTACTTTGTCATGCATTAAAATAGCCATACCTGCTTGGTTCTTAGTATCATTTCCTTAGAATACGTTTTTCTATCTTTTTACCCTATGGTGATGACTTTCATTGACAGTTAAATGTGTTTCTTGGTGACAGCAAAAAAATGGATCCTGTTTTCTAATCCAGTCTTCTAGTCTGTGTCTTTTTATTGGAGAATTGAGAAGATTAATGTTTAGGTTTCGTATTGAAAGAAGTGTATTAATCCTGTCTTTTGTTGATGTTGTGGTGTCTGATTCCCTGTCCGGACATCGTTTGTTCTCTGTCTTTTGTTTGGTGTGTTTATCCTTCTCTTCAGGTTGATGTATTTCTTCTAGTAGCCTCTGTGGATCTGGCTTGGTTGTCATAAATTCCTTTAATTTTTTATCATGAAAAGTTTTTAATTTCTCCTTCGATTTTACTTTATGTTTTTGCTGGGCATAATATTCAGAGTTAGCAGTTGTGGTTTTCAGGAATTAGAATACATATTTCCAGCCCCTTTTGAATACATCTTCCCAGCCCCTTCTGGCTTTAAAAGTTTCTGTCCAGTAATCAGGTGTTATTTGCATGGCCTTATATAATTGACTTGATCTTTCTCTCTTGCAGCCGTTGGTAACCTTTCTTTATTCTATGTTTTAAATGTAATATACCGTGGGGAATTTTTCTGGTCCTATCTGTTTGGTGTTGAATCGGCCTCTCATACCTTCATCGACATCTCTGTCTCAGCTTCTGAAAATTTTCCTTCTAGGTTTTACTGATGGTATTTTCCATACTTGTTATGGCGCTCTTCTCTTCTTCTGTGCTCGTAAATTGAATGTTAGGTCTTTTCATGGTGTCCCAAAATTTTCCCGTGTTCTGTTCATATATTTTTAAAAAATTCTCCTTGACTTTTACTGAGTTATTCAGTTTCTCTACATTGTCTTGCATTCCTGACTCTCTGTTTTCCACATGATCCATTCTCTTGGTGAGGTTTTTCCACTGAGGTTTTATTTCCCTTATTGAGTTTTACATCTCCAGCATTATTTTATTTTCACATCTTAGATTTTCTTCTTTATTTCATTTGTCTCCTTATCTTTGCTGAGTTGTTTGATCATAGCTATAATCCTTTTGAATTCTTTGTCTAGACTTCTTCTGATAGTTTTCATTAGGGGCCATAATTGTAGGGTTTGTATTTTTGAAAGAAATTTCATTTTGGTTTTTTTTTGTGTGTTGTGTTTCTTTCTGTGTTGGGATTTGTGCATGTTGAGTGAGTTTGTTGGTTGAGTTTTCTGTCTTTGTTTTTTGTACAAGTTTGTTCTTTCAGCAGAGGTGTTTATAATGTTCAGATGGGTGCTAATTCATATTAAAAAATAACACTGGTGTAACCTAACTCCTGTGTCTAAAGCAAGACTTTAAGAATATTGCTGGTGGGTGGTGACTGGCACACTTGTCTATAATATAAGGATCCATATTTAGCACATACTGAGAAATTACATTTGTCTAAGGATTTGACAGACCTGGAGATTTCTCTAAGATCTGTGATCTCTCCAGCCATGTGTATTTGTTTACACTACCACACATGAGTTCCCTCCCACTGAGTGCACTTTAGGTCCGTCAGGTAGCTGTTAATTACCCCAAGATAAAAGTGCCACTTCTACCCCATTGTAGTTTGCTGTGTGGGTCATTGTTAATGGCTATTAGGCCTTAAAACTGGGATTGGACCATCATTTGATCTCCCTTAGCAGCTTGCATAGTGTTCTCCAAAACAATGAGAACTAGCCTTCAAGGAGGTAGCTTTTGGGTCAGTTCTAGCTCCGTTGCTTCAAGTCCTGTGTCTGAAATATATCTTGTCTTTAGTAATAGGGTCTTATCCTCAAGTTCTGGGAGGCAATCAAGAGCTATGGCAATAACCTGTGTAATTTTTGGGAGTCTCCTGGACTAACCTAGTCAACAATTCAAAGGAACAACAGATGAAGACTCTTAAGAATTCTACAACTGGTCATATACAGAGATTAAGTATCTGTGAAAAGCCCAACCCTAAGTGACACATCTGCAATGGAATCTTTACCTAAGACTCACAGAACATAGTGGAACAAGGGGTAGAAAGAATACTAATGCATCTCTCAACTGTCATCGACGAAACTTGCTCATGCAACAGAGGGCAATTAACCCAGGGCTCAGGGACCATTTTGGAAGAAGGGGTGGAAAGATTCTAAGAGCCAGCAGAGGAAGTGCATGACCATATGGAATTAGAGTCTTGCAGGATCCTGGGACCTTGTTCATATGAACTGACAGCAATGGTGACAGCATGCATAAGACCCATTCAAACTCAAGCAGATAAAAATTCAGCATAGATCTTTGGACATGGGCAGCAGGCCCTACTCTTAGCCAAAGAACTATTGGGCAGCTGATTACCACCAGGTGAGGAAAAGCTGATCTTCTTTAATGGGCTGACCAGACCCCAATGGACGAATTTGCCCTGAGGGAAGTCAGAGGACACTAACTTGACTCAATAGGCCTTAACATAAATGACAGAATGCATGAAATCCAGTACAGGCTGTGGGGGTTAGTTATGGGAAAGAGGATATAAAGATGATTAAGATGTTGTACATGAAATATACAAGAATTCAATTAAAGAAAAAAAAATGTCAGGGGGCTGGGAATGTAGCTCTGTAGTAGAGTGCCCAATATATACAGGACCCTGGGCTCCATCCTTAGCACTGCAAAAAGGAAAAACGTCAGACCTTTGTTTGAGATTTGCCTCTAAGTCATGTTTACAGGATAGGTAGTTTATTTTGTAGTAACTCCTGGGCTCTGGACAAGTCCTTCTCTTGACCTGTCATAGGAATAAGGATTTGACCAGACACTGCAGGCTCTCAGTATTATCTCAGGTTGTTGGACTTTTGACATCACTAGACAAAGGTGAAGTTCTCACTTCTTTTATGATTAGATAGGTTTCTCAGTATCTCTTTTCTTTTGTTAAAATATTTTTATAAAAATATATTTTAAGGGACTAGAGAGATGGCTCAATGGCTAAGAGCACTGGCTGTTCTTGCATAGGACCTGGATTCAAATCCTAGCACCCATGTGGCAGCTAACAGTCATCCCTAACTTGAGGGAAATCTGATGCCCTCTGCTGACCTTTGTGGGCACCGTATGACATGGGTATATTTATACTCATGCAAGTAATACATTCATACACATAAACATAGTAAATAAATAAAAGCAACTATTATGAGGGCTGGAGAAATGGCTCAGCAATTAAGAGCACTGGCTCTTAACAGAGGCTCTTGCAGAGGACCTGGGTTCATCTCCCAGCACTCAGAGGGTGGCTAATAACTGTCTGTAACTCTATTTCAGGGGATCTGATGCCCTCCCCTAGCTTCCACAGGCATTGTACACACATGCTACACTTTTATACATGTAAACAAAACACTCATACATATAAAATAAAAATAATAAAAATAGTAAATCTCTTCTGCTCTTGGCATCTTTGCATAATTGCCTTAAAAGATAATATTTTGTTTTGTTTAAAAGTTGTTTATATTTACATTTCAGACTTTGGGCTACTTAGGAAGTCATTTTAACAAAATCATAGTTCATTGAGTAGCTGTGACAAAGTTTTGTAAATGATTCACTTTGTAAGCAACTATTTTCAGGTAATTTTAGTACATTTAATGTCCTTTGTATCTAGGACTAGAAACAACCAAAGAGTCTATGTTTTGTTTTAGAAGTCGAAGCTAAATTAATATATAAAGAGCTCTATGTAGTTCTTCTGTGTAATGATGCTAATCATTGCTGGAGACTCTGCATGAATATGTGGCTCTTGTGTGTATCAGCCTTCTACGAATGACCAGGTATTGGACGTCTGTAAATATATAAGCAATACTTCATTTTCAAGTTAGCTTTACTCTTGTTGGTTGTGGTTCTTTGTAAAGTTTTATAACTATTGTCTATTCATATTCTGTGAAAGCATTGGCTCTTGATAGTTGTGCTTTTATAAAGACTTGTAACTAACTAATGTCTACTAACATTCTGCAACAGTACAGCTTCTGACAAAGAAACCTGAACAATATTTTTGACATGCTAGGACATTACTACAGGACAAACATCATGGGCTTCAGGTGTGCCTGAACTTTAAGGTGTACAATCCCTTCTGTACCTCTCAAAATTGGTCTCCTTGTCACCTCTCAGTGTGGGATCAAATTAGACCAACTAGACAAAGCTGATCCTGGTGACAAGGACTAGTGGAGATCAAACTAGCAGATAGCAAAGCAGCAATGTCTTCAGAAAATGCTGCTCAGAGACCAGGGTGGAGACTGACAGAACCGAAGTCACACTGAGCATGCTAATCCCAGCACATGGGAAGCTGAAGCAGGAGGATTCCAAGTTTGAAGGCACCCTAGCCTTCCCTCAGACCAACAAGATGGAGTTGCCTGTGCCAGCCCTTCTGAAAGTAACCAAAAGCCTGAAGGTGATGGAGAAATGATTCCTAGGCAAGGTGCCTTGATGCTGACTGAATGTGCTCTAACTTTGGCTCCTACTTGTGTTTTGTTTATATTTGTTTCAGAAGATTGTGGTGTTAAAACAAAGATTGAGGCATGTAACTGGCCTGCTTGGCAGGGCTGGGTATATTCTAAAGAACTGCTTGTGTCCCTTTCTTTGATTATCTGACTGTTGAAACAATAGATCCCAAGAAATTGGAATTTCCCCAGTAGTCTGCTGGAAGAAGAAGAGTGAAGTCCTGAGGATAGACAGGGGATGTGTCTCCTGGAGAAATATCGACAACTTGTCAGGGGACCTTGCAGGAGAGGCTTGGAGCTGAGACACTGGCAGGTAGGGGGCCATACACACCTCATTGGACTGCTCATTTACGAACATCTCTTAGCTTTGGTTTAACCCTTATCCCAACTCTGAGGATGGACTTAGGAGAGGAGCTGTTGCTGAATCTCTTTGTCCCTCTTCCCAATATGAACACATTGAATAGATCTCTTTTTACTGATTTTCACTATGAATTTGACTCTTTTAATTAACTTACTGGGGAAGGAACATTGAGCCTGACTTGTTAGTGCCCAGGCTATAATGCTAAGTCTAATGACAACAGGACTGACAAGCTGTAAATCCTGATAGCAGCTGGGAGGAGGGAGACGGAGAAGAGGAAAAGAGAAAGTCATGTGTTTGAGTTAGGACCAGCAGTGGTATCTGCAACGAGCTGTGGAAAGGCAATGAATCTTAGGGTGTACCATGAATTCTCTCACGGTGAGGCCTGGCGTTCAGCCTCACCCCACCCCCGGGTTTGAACCGACTGAATAGACAGAGAATTCTTTAAAGAAATTAATTTATTCCATGTTACTTACAAGGAGTTCATCCCCAGGGAGAGGGAGAGGGAGATTTCATATGGCGGAGCCTGCATTTTGATCACAAGTCCCCCCAGAACTCTGGAACATGCACCCAAGATGGAGACCTGGCACCTCGCCCGCCTCTCTCCTTCCCAGCCTCCCTGCATTTCCGTTAAACCTCCCCGCTTAAGTCATTGGTTTGTTAGCTGTCAATCACATTTGGAAGTCCATCCCTCACAGCAGACAGAGAGAAAAACTGCCTTCTATGCAACATAGGGAAACAGTGAGAAATCTCAGGGTGTTGGGGCAAGTGTTCTTAGAATTTTCTGTGGTACTTAAATGTGAGATAGAAAAGTTAGATCTTTTGAGTTAGGACTCAGGAAAGTGAGCAGTCTTAGTAATGAAGATCTATAAGCAAGGGAGCAGGTCCTGAGGGTTTAAAATATGTTATCAAAATAAGGGACTAATTATTCTTCCCGCCTCTCTAGTATGTCTTCAGATGAATCAGTTTTCCTGAGGGGTGGCCTCCTGGCTATGTGATTGACAAGCCCAGTTGGATTAACACTCAAGGAAGGGGACAGTAACAGATGGACTGTTCCATTCTTTGGGGCAGATGAGAATGTCAGGTCTCCACACAAGGCCAGAAGTACAACTTGAAATCTATTGACTGTGAGAAATTAGTTTTCCTAATGAGCTTCAGCAAAGCCCAGATTCCTCCACCTTTTCATACAGTGTTTTAAATCTTAAGCAGGAACAATTGTGATACTTTACTTCCTCATGCTACCAGGGAAATTGGAGGTGGGTTCCAAAGCTGATGATGAGTCTACCTTTAGTGCCTCTAAACCTCCTAATGTCTGCTGGCTACCTGACAGAAAGATATACTGGTACGTCTGTGCTGTTGAACAGAAAGCCACCTCTAGATGGTACTTTATGATCTTCCCAGCAGTTCAGACTCCTTCTCTCCATGTAGAGCCAGAGATGCAGTCAAGTCCAGTACTTAACTCAGGTCCAGTGCTTGAGTCAGGTCTAGTGCTTTTGAATACAAATCATGTAACAGACCAAACTTAAAAGAATGTAACAAAAAGTAAAAGTACAGAAATAGTCATCTTTCCCAGGAGGAGACAGCTTTCCCTTGAAGAACCCCAACAAGCCCTGCTCACCACCCCTCCTTCTTTTGTTTATATGTATATGGCCTTCATGTGACATTATCAGTCTTAAAGAGAAACAATTATGATACTCTCCCTTTCTTTAAAATTAGTGTGTTACCAGGGACACAAAAAGTGTGGTCCCAGGATGATTTTGAAGTACAGAATAGGTCAAATCTGTGCCCTCCAGCTCTTTATGTCAAAGCGGTCAAATAACACATCCTGGGATAAAAACTGCCAAGTGCTAGAATCTTCTACAATCACATTGTCAAATCCTTGAGGCCTTTTCCTTTGAGTGCTTTTCTTGGGGACAAACAGTCTTACCTCATTTTCCCAAGTCTGGACTTCAATAAAATCCCCTTCTTCTCCAATCACAGTCTTTGGTTTTATTTTCATAAAGGCTGTGAGTAGAGGACCTCCAGAGCCCAGCAGCAACTAGAGTCCTGCAGTTTCAGCTTTAAGTTCTACCAGCTACTAATTACGAGAGAGGGTCCATCCTCACTGACCTTCAAGCTTCTGATAGCCGATGAACAGCCAGTCAGGTGTGGCCTTGGCATCTCCAGCCAGTGCTGGAGAGTAACCTGCTCCTCCCTTCCACTGTGTTTTGGCATCCTAGAATTGACTGACCAGGCATGTGTATACAAATAGATTTACTTCCCAGGGGTATTGAATTCTTCATGAATAGAAAATGTTGTTCTTGATCCCTTGTAAACTTTCCACAGTTTGCTTATGCGCACTGTGTAGCTGGCTCTTTGAGGTTGCACGGGGATTCCATTTAACGTGCAAAAGGGGTCGTGCTCTGGTATGGTATGACACAGTATAACTTCAAGCACACTGAAATTAGTGCTCTACACCAGGACTTCCTCAGTTCCTGATGCCACACATGCATGTGTATACTGTGGTCTACCACTGGTGATCAATACGTTTTTTAAAAAATAAAGGTAAAGTTAATTCTTTAAAAAAATATTTATGTATGTTTGTGGATGCCAGCAGAGGCTAGAAAGAGGGGTAGGATCTCTTGGAACTGGAGTTATAAGCATTTGTGAACCACCTAACATGGGAGCAGGGATGTGAACTTCAGTCCTCTGATAGAGCTATAAACCTCTGAGCCATTTCTCCAGTCCAATTAATGTGTTTTGACACGTTAGTGATGTAAGTCACATAGAAGACGAAAGTAGCACTCATTTTCATTGTGTTGTATCATACCATATTTTATTATTTTATCTTTTGAGATTAAGACAGGGTCTCATGTAACATACCCATCCTGAAATGTAGCTAAGGATGACCTTGAACATGCTGATCTTCCTGCTTCGACCTCCAAGGAGCACTTCCTTCCACTCGTGCCACGGGCTCACCTATACCACGCAGGGCAGTGGTAACCAGCTCCAGAATGTGTGGTGTTGGGTGTGAGTGTGTCCTTCCAGATCTCTGTGGAGACTTCACCCACATCAGTATTAACAGGTTGACTCTTTAGAAGGTGACCAAGACTTGGGGTTCAGTCATGAAAGAAAAAGTTGCTTTAAAAAAGAGCTCAAAGGCCTGAGTTCAGTCCTTTCTTTGACCATGTGAGGCCAACGGCAGAGTGCCATGTTAGAGAAAGCAGCCCTCCTTCTTGGCATCCTGCAGCTCTTGGTACTGGGGTCTTGACTTCTAACCTTCTATAATAGAAAAAATAATTTTCTATGGTTTATAAATTACTCAAATGATGGCATGGTAGGGCGGGGGAACAAGATGTGACTCCATCTCTCATGCCCATAAGAAAGACACTTTTGTTGTCTAAGGAATCTGGATCAACACTTTTCTTGAGGAGGCTGTGATAAAACTCTCTTCCTCTCAGGCCCATGATGTTCTTCATAGTCCCTGAAGTGTATCTTGAGGGGCAAAGCATCACACTATCAGTGAGGGGCTAAGGTCCCCACCAAACCCACAATTCTGAATTAAATGAGATGGAATTGCATTAGTGAGATGACTTAGCAGGTGAAGGCGCTTGTCACCAAGCCTCACAACATGGGCTTGATCCCCAGAAACCATATGATGGAAGGAGAGAAAGGACTCCCCCAGGTTGTCCTCTGCCCTCTACAACTACAGCATGCCATGTGTGTCCCCTTCCCAAATAAACAAATATAGTTTGAAAACTATAAAAGAAAATGATTTGCAGTGTCCACATAGGGAATCATTAAGCATTGTAGGTCTGTGATTGTCATTGTTTCTACTGCTTATTGATATTAATGTGGATATTAATAAAGTCATTGTTAAGATTTGGATGTGAAATTAGACAATTTGAAGTGTTTGAATACTTGCTATCCAGTTGGTAGTGCTGTTTAGAGAAGCTGGAAGAAGGGGACTATCTGGAGAAATTAGATCAAAGGAAGAGGGGGTACTGAGAAAGCCGCGTAACACAGACCACATTCCCAAGCCACCAGCTTCTCTAACCGTAGTACCCAGCCGCCTGAAAGCCAAGCCAAAATAAACCCTTTCTCTCCTTCAAGCTGCTACTTATTCCATGTCTGCTCAGAGCCATGGAGAAAGTAGCTCATTCAGTCTTGGAGACAAGAAAGTGAGAGACCACACTTTGAGTTGAGCCCATTTGGGATTGACCAGGTTCTACAGCCTCACAAGGAGGCATCTTTATGAGGCACAGATGCCTGCTTCTGTAAGGCATTGTCTAGGGCAGAGTCTTATCTTTCTACTGCAGTGAAGCTGTTGGTTAGCTGCGTAGCAGTTGGATCTCCACCTGAGATTTCACTGACTTCTTGGAATTGGACATTGGTGATCTTCTTGACCTTAACATGGTGAGTTTACTTGTCTGTAAGGATTTTTGTTGGGATTTTGTTTTTCTTTTTCTTTGTTTATTACATGGTTTTTATTTTGGATTTAATCAGTACTTCTCTTTTAGTTTTTATTTTTTCAACTATTTTTTACTTTGCTGTTTTTTTTTATTCACTTCCTCCATTACACTCTTGTCCAGTGCTTAGTAATTTCCCTTTTATGTTAATTACCCACCTGTCCACATCACTAGAGAAAACATGACTGTGGAACTGTCTTGATACACCTAAGATGATTTCCAGTTCTATCTCTTCTCCTTCAAATGAGAATTTTCATTATTCATCCTTGAGTATGAGGCTCCTCCCATGATTCTGATTACATGCTGTGTTATCCATTTGTGTATACGCAACTATCCTATTATCCCTTGGTGAACCCAATGTGAGTATGAACCATCAGCTTTTTAAAAATATTTTATTTATTACTTTTATTTTATGTGTATGATTATATTGCCTGCATGAATGTAAGCGCACCCATGTTGTACAATGACCATGGAGATCAGAAAAGGGTGTTGGAGCTCCTGGAACTGTAGTTACAGATAGCTGTTAGCTGTTAGACTGCTGAGGCTATCTCTCTAAACCCACCCTCAGCTCTGTTCTTTATTATGTCTTATTATCTACTGTTTTAGCATTTGGTTTGGTCTTGTTTTTCTATGGCCTTGAAGTATATCATTAGGCTGTTTGAGATACGTCTAATTTTATGATGTAGGAATTTGTAGCTATACACTTCTTAGACTGGTTTCTAATTATTATTATTATTATTTTAATTTAGCATTCTGTGGTGATATTGTACTCTATAGGTCTAACTACAGAACTGGAAAAGGAGCTCATGGCCTTTGTGTATGATGACATCATTACCAAACACTATAGAATTTTAAAAAGACTCTGGACCAGGGTACCTTTGCAGAGGTGCAGCTGGGCTGTCACCTCTGTAAGACACAAGAGTGGTCATCAGAATCCTTTATAAGAACAAAAGCAAGGCCTCCAACAATGACACTAAAGTCAAACTGCGAAAATTATTCCAACACCCTAACATCCAGAAACTCTTTCATGTAATTGACGCACCAACAAAGACTTGTATGGTCACAGAGTACATGGCAGATAGGGACCTGATGTACCACATAAAGGCCTATGTTGTGTCGAGGAGGAGGAGGCATGCCCCATCTTCCACCAGGTGGCATTAGCAGTTAATTACCTTCATTGGAAAAGTATATACACCAACAGGGACATAAAATTAGACAGCATCATCTTTGGTACAAAAAGAAATGTCAAACTGTGTGATTTTGTTCTGTCTATGGAAGTCACCAGTGAGCAGAGGCGGATGCAAGCCTGTGGCACTCTGTGGTATGCAATACCAGAGGCTTTGATGGTCCAGAAATTGATATGTGGAGACTTGGGGTGCCCTGTATTCAATGTTGATTGGACACTTTACATATGTAGAATCCACTGCTTCTGGGATGATCTGAATAATTAAGTCCCAAAGGTGTTACATTCTACCTTATCAATAACCATTGAAGGCATAATTGTTCATTTGCTCAGGATCAACACCACTGACAGGATGACAATAGGCCAGCTCATGAAGCACCCCATGACCGTGTGCCTATGAAGGAGTCTCATCATCTTACTGTGCAGCAAAAGACCCCAGACATTATATCCCGAAAATCATTGAGGCCATGTTTATGGTAGGGTACACCCTTAAAGAAATCATTGGGTCTATGGGAAATAAAATGTATGACGAAGTATGGCTACTTACAGTGTCCTAAACATTGATGAAGCTGTGGGAGAGCTATCCGCTGACTGGGAAGCCAGTGGAGCTGTGTTTTCCGAACCGGCCCTGCAGGTCCTCGCCCCTGAGGAAGAGAGAGTGGATCTGCCTCTTCTTCTGCAAGGCCTGGAAAGCAGCCTCTCCCAGCTCATGAGCACAAAGAGCATCCAAAGGGTTGAAGAAACAACAGCACACCCTCCATGCTGAGTACAACCTCTCCCAAGAGCCCAGCCCCTCAGGGTGGTGCTCTGAGTGATGACAGCTGCAGCAGTAGTTTGGAGGCTATTGATGTCTACATGCCAACATGTGATTCTCTACCCAATAATTCATCTTCCCAGAAGGCATCCAAAGAAATGACAAGCCAGACCCAGACCAGAATATCAGGAGTTCATCCACTCAGGAACCATCACCTGGACCAGTCATGACTGGTGACCTGCCCCAGGATATGGCAGGCCCAGACCAAAACATCACCTCCCAAGAACCATCACCTTGGCCATTCTTGTTTGGTGATCTGTTTCAGGATATGATAATCACAGGTTCAGACCAAAACATCAGGGGCCTATCTTCCCAAGGATCATTACCTAGGCCAGTCTTGGCTGGTGAGCAGGTTGCACCCACAGCCTCCAAGTCCAGCAGGCACAGAGGCTGAGGAGGGGTGAAGAGGAGACTCGTTAAGACCACCTGAATGCTGTGCTGCAGCTGGAAGGAAGAGGCAGGAATCCCTGAGGTAAGAGGCCACAAGGAAAGTAGAGGTCAGCGGAGTCCCACGGGAAAGCCAGCAGTTGCAGCCACCACAATGCACTTCAGCCCTCTGTTTTATCTTTGCTTGGCAACTGTACCCATTTATGGGCTGTGAAACTTAAGGTGTCTACCACCTCATAGGACAAATCCTGCAGCATCTGCTTTCTGTGGAACCTGCTAAAGTTGAGCCAGAAGTAGACGGCAGAGGATGGTGACCAGAGGCTGGGGAGGGAGGGAGGGAGGAGTCAGGTGGAGACCTATGACACAGCAGGCTAGCCAATGCTAAGTCCTGTGCATTTCAAATTCACTAACAGAGTCCCTTTTGTAAGGTTTGGGTTTGGGTTTGGTTTGGAGTGAGACCCAGCAGAAACAAATGAGAGATTCTGGCATGGGTGTTAACAGGGCCAGTTTATTAAGGGCACGGGGCTAGCCTCCAAACTGGGGAGAGAAGGAGCTAGCACCCTTCTTGGGGCATGGGGCTAGCCTTCCAGCTCGGGAGTGAAGAAGCTAGCCACCCTTCTTGGCTGCTTGGTGGGTTTTTTAAGTGGGTGTGGAGGGTAATTAACAAAAACCAGTCTATAATTGGTGTCAGGAAGTTTATCTTCTCAGGAAGCTTATTTGTGTTAAGGAGCTGCAGTCAGTCCCTTTTCACAGATGCTTGTGAATTCTGGAAGTTAAGCTGGAGTCATCAAGGTATCTCTTAGTTCCTGAGTCCTGGAACTGCTGGGGGTTCTCTTCAGTCACATCTCACACCTTTCATGTGTCTTTCTCCTTTTCAGAGATGAACAAGACCAGGCCCAGCTCTGTGGTTGTTAACCAGGCGGCTGGGATCCGCCTGGCATGGATTGACAGCCACAGGAGGGAGCCAGGTCAGAGCTCCTGGAGACTGTGTGCCCATACACCCATCAGACAGCAATGGGAACCAGGGCACTGGTCCCTGTGGTCCTCCCCCAGCTGCTGGATCTGAGCTCCTGGGTGCCCCTCCTCTCTCCTTTAGCACACCATGGCCTCAGCACCCCTTGCTAGAGAGAGAGAGGGCTGGCCAATTTATGTCCACCTGATGAAGATCCAGCCTGAAGCTCCTACAGTGGGTGTAGGAACTGGCACCCACAGAGGTCAAGTTTTGAGCTCTCTGTTGACAGTATTAAGTACCTCACAGGACTCAAACTCCTCAGCAGCGAGACCCCTAATTCTCTCCAACTTTCTACCTGACCAGCTGCTACACAGACGTGTAGAAAGTGTGTAAGGCCAGGTGAGGAAGATAAGCAGGAAGGGAATCAGGGAGGGGCGGGAGTGAGAGTTAGGAAGAAGGGGGACTAGGACAGGAGGAGGGGGCAGCTGTAAGAGGAGAGGCTAGTCATGGAGGTAAGGAGAAGGAGCCTGTGCCGGGTCGGGGCAGGGCTGTGGGAAAGGAGATGTGTAACTCTCTCTGGAGAGCAGTGCTGGATGGTGCTGGGCATGGGCAGACACAAGGAGAGGGCCTGCTCCTGGGGGAAGGCTCAACTAGTGCCAAGGTTCACAAGGGGGTGCGGTCTAGGGAATTTCCTGTGGTGGGCTGGAGCATCTGGCAGGATGAGTGAAGGACCCCCCTCCCCTTTCTTCCTCCCTAACCCACCCTTGGGCAACTCTGCTGTCATGTGTGTTTGTCTCCACAGCGTCCCTTCTCCGGCCCAACACAGTGTGCTCTCCTCCATCCCCGCTTCTACAGTTCCCACCCCTCTGGGAGATTTCTAACCTTTCATCTTGGTGGAGAGTTGGGATGGTGCCTCCCCAACAGGTAAGCAGGCCCCGCTGATCTCAAGCACAGTGGTACCCACCTCTGAGGACAGGTCTGAATTGACCTTTGAACAGCGTTGGTCTGCAGCTGTCAGCCAGTGGCGCTGTGTGAACCCCGCTGGGCATAGTATCTGCAGTGTTTTCCCAGGTATCTTCCCAGGGGAGAGCAGCTCCCTGAGTGAGCTGGGGCTGCCCACCTGGTGCTGATGCAGAGGTGGATCTGTGGGGCTCTTAGTGCTGATGGTGACATTGAACCCATTAAGTACCAGGGTTTTGGGGGGCCCTGGTCTTGCCTTGACATTGGCCCAAACGTAGAGAAGGGAAATGAGGCACCAGAGGCCAGCCTGCCTCCTTCCCCAGGGAAAGGTGCTGTTGACCTCTCCTTACTGAAGAGCAAAGGGTGACTGAGAGGCTTGAAGAGGTGTGGCTTGGGAGGTCCTCTGCAGACTGGCAAGTAACATGTCTCCACCCATTCCTGCAGGTGGAGGATCCTGAGCAAACCCTGCTGGTGTGTACCCAGAGGACATCACAAAGGAAGGAGGCAGGCTTTGCACCTGCCTCTCTTTAGTCTCTGAACACCAGCCAAGCTGAGCTTGCTGCTCTCTGCGGAGGCTACTTGGTCATGTCTTGTACCATGTAGTCAGGGCCTCCTTGACCTGGCTGCCTGCAGCACCAAGCCCTGGTGCCAGAGATGCCCCCATGATTGCCGCGCCTTCATTGAAGACACTGGTATGTGATTTCCTGTGGCTTTGAAAGCTGGCCTGGGGGGCTTTATAGGGGTCTACAGGACAGACACGCAGTAGAGGATGACCTAACCATTCCTCTCCTGGACTTCATCCCCTTTCACCAAGAGATCTGGGGAGTTGGAAGAGGACCCCCTGGGTGCCAGCATCACAGTAGGGTGCTGACTGTTGAAAGCAGTCAGTCCCCTTCTGCCCCATTTGTACTTTCACTTGGCAGAAAGGTGAGCATTGCCTCTGTTCCCTCACAGGTGCTTCAGAAAAACCTGACTGAGGCTAAGATTGTGTTCCATGCAGCTAACCCTGAAAATGCAGACATGCACTTTTGTCTGCCTCTGAAGAGGATCCTGTGAGGGAAGATGCTAGAACACACCCCATATTCCAGGCTGCTCTGACGTTAGCATGGGACTCAGGACGTCCAGGTGGGCCAACTGGAAAGAAGGGAGGGAAGGAGGAGGATACAGGAACACAGCGAGGAAAGAAGAGCAGAGAGAGGGAAAGGAGAGAAGGAAGGAGGCGGTGTAAGGAATGGTGCTAATGATCCTGACAGTGTGAAGATCTGACCTCTGTGCCCTTTCTTTGGGAGCCAAGTTTTATGCTTTGTAAGCACTAGCTTCCTGAGGCTAAGAAGCGTCAGACTGAGTGAGATACTGTGGAGCCCCCCTCCTCCCTCCCAGGTAAAGACTAGGCCAGGCAGAGGCTCCCAGGGGCTGCCTGGCCAGAGTGGAACTGCCACCCAGGGAACCATGCCTAGCCCTCAAGATTAGGCAGGTCCCCAAGACCTAGATCTTGTTCATCTCTATTTTTGTTTAGGGAGAATGTGAAAGAAATGGCTGGTGGTTGTAGACAACCCTTTCCAAGATCCCAGCAGTCAGAGCTTGACAGCAGAAGTCCCTGAACATCATCATCAGAGCTGTCCCAGCTAGGCAGCATTTGAACCCACCACATGAAGGCATGAATGAGCACACAGAGAATGGTCCCCCAGAGGTCTTCACTCAGTGGGCCTAAGGTAAGGCCCTGCTTGTATTCCTAACAAGTTCCCGCAGGGTGTTGTGGCTGGTGGCAGAGGAACACGTAGCACCAGGCTTTCCAGTAATCTCAAAGTCAGGTACAACTGTCTGAGAGAGAGGGAGGAGACCCTGACCTGTGTGTTTGTCTCTTGAGGCTCAGGAAGACTGGCCACTGCAGAATAACTGCATATACCTGAGAGTCAGACAAGCCATGCCCCTACCTCAGCACTTTGTGGGAAGGAAGAGGACAACGCCCTGTAGGTATAGCTCATCTGGCCTCCAAGGGACTGCAAGACAGGGTTCCTAATGGGAACACTGACTCCCAGGTCAGAGACAGTGGGGTGACACTCAGGTGATGAGGCACAGCCTCCCCAACCTCCTCAATTTTGCAGAACTATTCTGTTGTGCTCCATTCCTTTCCCTCTCTGCTCCCATTCTCTGTCAAATCCCCACAGGCGCAGAGGGAAACAGTGTTCAGATTAGGAGACAGGATTACAGAAGCAAGAACACGCAAGTTCTTAGCCTACATCCCATAGTGACTGCTGGAAGGTTTTGTTTCAGAGAAAGATGGGCACTCCATCTGACGGCTGCCCCAGATAGTGTGAGAATCACTTCAGAGAAGGCAATGAGATCCAGGGTCCTTTCATCCTGATGGAACCTCATTTCAGCGTGGGTAGGGCCGCCACAGAGGCCAACTCCCAGAGGATGTCACAGAACAAGAAGCATGGCAGCCTTTTCACCTTGTTTGTGGACTGCCATCAACTGGTTTGGATCTCATCCTCAGAGGCTTACATGGGCACTGCCAGATACTTGTAGAGATGGGGATTCCCCATACCTTTGAACACACACATTTACAGTTATTGGAAGCACTTCACATCTTTTGGGCACATCAGAATTGCCAATATCATTGTTTTTGTATTTTTGACTGGCTAACGAACAGAATAAATGATGACTTGAACACAACACTGATACCATGACAGCTGATCCAATAATTGAGAGGGCTACACATGAACAAGCAGGCGGTATATACAGAGTGGATACACTGGTGAAGAACTGATAAATGGTAACTACTATTCCCAAATGAAATGTCATTGCATTACTCAAAACAGTAGTGCTTATTAGCATGCAAGAGGTCCTGGCTTCATTCCTCAGCATCACATAACCCAGGCTTGCTGGCAAACACCTGCAATCTTAGTACATGAGTGGAGGTTGAAAGCCATCTTCCAGTATGTAGTTCTAGGTCAGCCTGAAATACATGAGACCTGACTCAAAAATAATAAGTGCTAGCCAGGCAGTATATGCCTTTAATCCTAGCATCTGGAAGGCAAAGGCAGCAGACCTCTGTGAGATGGAGGCCAGCCTGTTCTATGTAGCAAGTTCTAGGCTAGTTGTGGCTACAGTAGACCCTGTTTCAAAAAGGCAATAAATAATAATAATAATAATAATAATACTGGCCAGAAGTGGTGGCACTTGGAAGACAGCCAGGCAGACCTTTGTGAGGTAGAGGCCAGTCTGGTCTGCATAATTCCAGGCCAACTGGGGATACACAGAGACCCTATCTTAAAAACAAAAACCTTAAAACAGAAAGAATACCTTAAATTGTTCATTTTTGCAATTGCTCACAATATTTTGGACCATGGTTGATTACAGGTAATTGTAACCTTAGAAATAAGTGAAACTGTGGAATGACCCCTATGCCAAAGAGTGAACTGCTCTCATGCTGGTATTTTCAGACACTAGAAACCTTTCCCCCTCTCAGCTCAGCTGTACCTGGCCAGGCTATAAGGTAGATCCTCAGACAGTAGGGGGCTGTGGTCACACACTACTAGGTGGAGGCAGGACATCTAAGCAGATCATCATCAGGGTTGACCCACTGCAGTCCTGTGAACAAGTGGGACAAAGCACCTCTCACAGCTCTACTCTCCTATTCCCAGGCTGGGTTGTCAGCTGAATCCCACTGCTCTGTCCTAAACTGCCGCTCTGGGCCACCAAGTCTGTTACAAGCCTCCTGATGAGGCAGAGGCTGGAATGCTGATCATCTCCAGGAATCTTTGAGGCCATGACAATAACAGTTGTGTCACTCAAACATACATCATGCTGGGCCCAGCATTGTGTCCAGGGTCACTGTAAGATGGGTCCTTGTGGTTTCTTACAGCACGGGGAATAGAACTCAATCTCATGTATGCATGGCAAGCTCTCTAACACTGAACTTATCCCACATCTGGACCTTGTGTTGGGTAGAAACCAGCCACCAGGTTAAGCCACTCCCAGATGGTGTTCTTCTCTGAAACCTGGTCATTGTCGTTTGTCTTGAGCCCCAGGATGTGGAGAAGAGTCCTGCTTTCATATAGTGGAGTGCTCAAAATGCAGCAAGCGAGCTGTGGCACCACACCTGCACTGTTGTCTGGGCTGGTTTCAGCCAGCTGGACCTAGAGGTCACACTGCCTTCAGCACCCAGCAATGGCCTGTCCTGCTGTTTGCAGAAAAACAAAAACAGAACTCATGGGTGTATCTGACTCATTTGCCTAAAAATGGCATCAGTTACTCCTGAGAAAATCCTGTCCAGGGAAGTTTTCTCTCAGCCAGCCTCATTCACACAGCAGGGAACCACGAAGCATGGAGATGAAGGAGGGGGACACACAGGAGGGTCAGAAGCCCAGGGCAGGGACAGAGCATGCCTGTCAAGAAAGCTGGCTCTGTGACTGAGCCCCAAGCCTAGGAAGCTTGGTCTGTGCACTGGAATCCCAGTCTATGGCTCCATCATAGGACAAAAGGGAAGAAGGGTCAGATTGAACCCCAGTCCTCTGTGTGTGTCTAGTTGGTTGAGCAGTGGGGCCAGGTGAGTGGTCAGGCTTTATCCCAGGACAGCTGTGTGGCATTCAGATTTGTGATTATTCTGTTACCCGGAAGGACTGGGATGCAGCCAAATTGCTCTACCTCACGCACTGGAATGGAGGAGAGGGAAGACAGATCGAAGGCTCACAGTGATAGAGCCCAGTGTCTGCCATCAGTGAGTGGTGGCTGGGGGTTAGTGGTGGTGATTTCAGCAGCATGGTGGAAGTCCTGGATGCATCAAGCATGCACTTCCAGCCCCAGCAGTGTGGTTGGCTGCGAATGCCATCCATACCCAAAGAACGGAGTCACTGTGTAATCCAGGGAAGTATTGAATATGCTTGTGGCTAGTTTCAGGTTGATTCTGTGTGAGAATACCATCTCTAAGATGCACTGTAATGTGGGCTGCCTTCAAAAGCAGTTTTGTTGTTGTTGTTTGCCTTGGTTTGGTTTGAGATTTTTTTAGACAGGTCCCCCTGTACCCCCAGCTGGCCTTGATCTCACAGAGATTTGCCTGTCTCTGCCTCCCAAGTGCTGGGATTAAAGTTATCTGCCACCATGTCCATCTAGAAGTCGCTTATTTTTCTTTATTATTTTTGTAGTGCTATTACTGAGGCTACACCCCAGCCTAAGAGCAGGCTTCAGGTGTATTTGTTTCTTGTCTGAAATTGTTCTTTGCTAACAAGGAAACCCTTTTGTTGAGTTTTAATAACTGAATAGTCGTCTTTCATCACTCTTTGGCCTCATTTCCAGGGAGTTCTGTAAGCCATGATGCTAGCAGAGGCCAGAACGGGGAGCCAGGCTGGCATGAGCACAGCAAGGGACTGGGCTGGGCACGTGAAGAATGATGAGTTGTGCTGGCAGACGGAGTTGCTGACAGTCTGTGGGAGGATCCACTGGGCAGCTGTGATGGAGGCCGCCCACATCAAAGCTCTCTGTCAAGCTCAGTGCTGTGTGCTTAGTCTCCACTCTGGGTTCTGCAGGGGCTTGCTCAGTGATGTATCCAACACCGACACCATTAAAACTCAAATTCAGAAAACAAGCAATGAGCATGTCCACATTGGAAACAGCCAGGCGTGTTTCATCCTGAGGAGTGTCAGAATGATGAGGACCTCATCCTGTACAAGCCGTCTGGACTGGTGAGTTCAGGTTGGCCAGTAAGAAGACTGATATGCTTGCTCCAAGAGCTGCTCTAGAATAACCCATTGGGATTGCTATACCAAGACAGCACAGTGTTCCCTGCATAGCCTCAGGCACAGCCCTGACCACCTACTCAATCCCATCTCAACAGGAACACTTTGACTGTAGTCCCTGTTGAAATCACTTCTGGGGGTCATAGACAGATCTTTCACAATGAAACCCACATTTGATGCCCAATGGGTCACAGCAGCTAGCAGTTCTTCAGCTCTCATGTGTCTCAGGCACCAACTAAGGCACTTTGCAGATGTGTATTCTTCGCGCCTGAGTGTGAAGGTGCGGGTTCAGTCATGTTTCCCACTTTACAGGTGGTAGACGTCAAAAGTAAAACAGCATCCATGTGTTCAAAAGCTGAGAAATGGGCGGAACCGGACCCTGCTCTGAGGACACCCAGTCCTGAGGCCTCTGACACCTCCCAGGCTAAGAAGTGATCCCAGAAGGAAGCTCTTCCCAGCACCACAAGAAGTCAAAGTCTTGAGGAGTCCCTTCATCTGGAGCTGGGCCTTCAGTGTGGAGGGTATAGGGTGAGTTAACCTAGTCCCCTCAGACCCTCAGTTCTGCAGCTCATTGGTAGTGTGACGTTTGCTCACGGATCATCAGTTAACTGAAGTCAGTTATAGTTACTCTACGTAGACTGCTCTAAGGAATAATTATGAATACGCACATCAGGTACAGTGAACACAAATGAGCCCATTTCTCTGATCTAGCCTCTAGAAAGTAGCCTTGTCCTAAAAGCTATTCAATCTCATGCATAAAATGGTGCTGGAGCCAAAAATTCAACATTCATGAATTTTAAAACATGAAAGGGGGCTAGAGAGATGACTCAGCAGTTGAGCACTGGCTGCTCTTGCAGAGGACCCGGTTTCGGTTCCCAGCACACACTTGGTGACTAACAACCATCCTTAGCTCCAATTCTAGGGGATTTGATGTCTTCTTCTGACCTCTGCAGGTATTGCACAACACAAGTGTACTTACATACATGCAGGCAATATGCTCACACACATAAGATAAAACTAATAAATAGAATATTTTAAAAAATCGTTAACGCTGGGCATGGTGGTGCACACCTTTAATCCCAGCACTTGGGAGGCAGAGGCAGGCTGGTCTCTGTGAGATCAAGGCCAGCCTGGTCTATATAGCGAGTTCCAGGCAAGCTGGGGCTAGGGAGGTCCTGTCATCAATAACAACAGCAAAATCATGAAAGGACTATGAAACATCACCAAAACTACGTCAGCATTCCTGCACTGTGATACCACAAGAGACAGGAAGAACTCAGGTCCAGCCCCCTCCACTGGAATGATACTGTAATGAACCCACACGTCTTGATTCAATTTTGGCAGGCCACCAAAGGCCTACTTAGTATACAGTGACAAAGCGGTCAGAGTAGAAGTAGCTCTCACACCTCCTCCAGGGTGGTGGCATTCACTCCCATTCCGGCAGCTGCCTGGCAGTCATGCCAGTTGGCAGCAACCTCACCAAGTTACAAAGCCAGAGGTTTGCATGCCTCACTCCAACAAAGCCAGGGAGTCAGAGGCCCATTCTGCAGCCATGTCCTGGGGACTCATGGCCTCCTGACCTGACTTATGCAGTGAAGCACACAGAAGCCAAACCTGAAGGCGGGCCCACTCTTTCCTGCTTGCAGTCAGCTGGCTGCCATCGTTGTTTCTTTTTTACAATTTTTATTTTATTTAAGGGTCTGTGCAAGGATGTATGGTGTTGGTATGATGAGTGTGTGAGTGCAGAGGCATGCATGCCACTGTGTGGGTGTGGAGGTTAGAAAACAACTTCTAGGACTTGGTCTTCACTGTTCTACCTTGATTTTGAGGCAAGGGCTATTTCTTTGGTGCTTCATACCCCAAGGTAGCTGGCCCATAAAAGTTTCTGGTGGTTCTCCTGTCTCTGCCTCCTTTGCCATAGGAATACTGGGGTTACACATGTGCTCTATCACATCTGGCTTTTCATATGGGCTCTGAGCTCTGAGCTGAGATCATGAAACTTTTGCAAGTGAGCACCTTTATCCACTGTGCCATCTTCCTGGTCCCCTCATGTTTCTTGAGTATGTTCCTTCAAATGATGAGTGTAGTGCCCCAGATAGTAATCACATGGCATTTTACAACACCCCAGATGGTGTGATCAATTTCTGCTGATATTAGGTTTTGCAGCACCTGTCAAGGAAAGGCCTTGACAGGCAAGAGTAAGGAAAGCCTGAACAGAAAGGCAGAGCTCTTTGGACTGAAAAACCACTAGCAAGGGGTAGGAGCAGATACTGGGTCATCAGAGGGTGGCATCTGAAGACCATTTGGAAGCATTCAGGGCTCAGGGCTCGGGGAGGTTGTCATCCAGCATGGTTGAAGAGCCAGAGCTCAGGAATGGGGAAGATGTGGTGACTTGGGCAACCTAACTGGTATCCTGGGATATTCAAGACATGGATAGCTAGTCTAGCAATGGCAAATACAGGGCGCCCATGCCAGCAGATCACAGTGCAATGGTGGGAGCTTCCTGACAGAGAGAAGTGCAAACTTAAGTCCTAGAATAAACCCAAGCTCACTTAACAGCAAGCTTGACCTCCATATAGCTCAGCCACCATCCATCAGTTCAGCCATTCATTCAACCATCATTCATCCATGCATCCATCCATCATTTATCCATACATTCTTGGATTTATCCATCCATTACTTCATCCACACACTACCATCAATCGTTGATCTGTCCGTCTATCTACCAACTCACCTATCCACTCTTCCGTTACTCATCCATTATCCACTCATTAATCTACCCATTCAACAAACACTCATTTACTCACTTAGCCAACTTCACATCTCTCTTCCATCACCCCCTCTTCAGTCTATCCATGCATCCATCCATCATTGCACACATCCATTTGTTCAGTCATCCATCTATCATCTAAATCGTCCACCCATTTCATTGTTTTTGATCATTCAACATATTACTAAGAGTGAAACATATTTTTAAAAGTAAAATGTAATGATCCTTTTTCTTGAAATTCAAAAGGAGGATGATACTGGTGAGGAGGCAAAGTCATATACTGCTGGCTGTAAGATGTGACTGAAAGGAAACCCCCAACAGTTCCAGGACTCAGAAGGGCTGACAAACACCTTGGCAACTCCAGCCAAACCTTCAGAATTCACAAGCATCTACAAAAAGGGACTGACTGCAGCTTCCTGACAAGATAAGCTTCCTGATACCATGTGTTAGCTATTTCCTCCGAACATTAATCAGATCCGTATATATCACTCGGATCCCATCCCTATAAAAAGGCTACTAGGTAGCTAAGCTTTCTAAGTTCCTTACTCCTGAGCCGGGAGGCTAGCCCTGTACCTTAATAAATGTCTTGTTAATTCCCAAGCTCGAGTCTCTCATTTGTTTCTGCTGGGTCTCACTCCAAACCAAACCTGAATCCAAACTTTACACTAGGGAACCCATTGTCGGCCTCCCCTTGGAAGGAGTCAGGTTCTGTCTACTTTGGTAGTTAACACAGAGAAAGGCTTAGAAGGTAGGAGCTGGGTAGGTTATCAGGACAATGGTTAAAAGGGTATTTCTGTTGCTTAAAAAAATACAAACTTGGGGCTGGAGAGATGGCTTAGCAGTTAAGGACACTTGATGTTCTTCCAAAGAACCAGGGTTTGAATCCCAGCACTCACATGGCAGCTAACGACTGTCTGTAACTCCAGTTCCAGGGGATATGACACGCTCTTCTGGAATCCACAGGCTTTGCATGACACAGGTGCACTTACACACTTGCAGGCAGTACACTCATATACGAAAAATAAAAACAATATTTTTTTTAAAAAAAGCAAACTTAGGGGCTGGAAAGATGATGACTCAGCAGTTAAGAGCACTGACTGCTCTAGCAGAGGACCCAGATTTGAATCCTACCACCCATGTAGCAGCTAACAAAAGTCTGTAACTCTAGTTCCAGGGGATCTGACACCATCTTTTATCTCTGTGGGTATTGCATGACACGGGTATACTTACATACATGCAGGCAATATACACATAAGTACACATAATACTTTTTTTTTTAATTTTGGGGGCTGGAGAGATGGCCCAGTGGTTAAGAGCACTGATTGCTCTTGCAAAGATGCAGGTTCAATTCCCAGCACCCACATGGCAGCTAACAGCCATTTGTAAGTCCAGTTCCAGGGGATCTGTCACCTCCTTCTGACCTCCGTGGGCATTGCATGACATGCAGGCATTAACACTCGTAAACATAAAATAAATAATATTTTTTAATACAATTCAGTTGCTTCAGATAACAGAAATTTTTTATCCCACAGTTTCTATGGGTCAGAAGGATGAATTGGGCTCTGTTAATTAAGTCCATTGGGTCAAGTGTTTCCTGTGTGTCCTTCTGTAAGTGCTGAGTACTGGGCAGGCTAATCTGACTGACTGAAACACCAGCTGAGAGCCCGGATCTGAAGAGAGGCAACCTAGACAGAGAGGAAATCTACCTGCTTCCTAGAAGGGCAAGCCAGTGTGGTGATTGTAAGCCCTGTTTTGGGTGGCTTGGGTGGGAGGCAGTATTCAGGCTGTGCAGGAAAGAAAAGAATAAACTTTCTGTGGAACTCCTGGGTCAGGGAAGGCTTCCTTTAAGCTGGGATGGTTAGTGTTATGATCATCTTTCATTAGCTGTTTAAACTATCTCTGGCTTTCCTTTAGTTTGTGGACAGTTGTAACTACTGTGGAAGACATTATTTGGCAGGGTGACTTAGTGCGAAGTGCCAGCATTGATAGCTGTATTTTCACAAAAGCCTTTCTTTCCGGAAATGGCACAACTATTTGGGAGTCCCAGAGGGCACCCTCCCATCTCCATTCTTCCAAACACAAGAAATAAGGCCGAGAGTATTTCTTTCTAGAACTCTTCCATGGGCCTCTCTGTCCACTGGAACAAGATGTCTGCGAAGCCTCCCTTGCCTTTACGAAAGGAGAGTGCACCTGAGGGAAAGACACAGCAACTGTGTTTCTGCTTCTTCCTCTTCAGTGAGGGCCATACCTTATTGTGGTGTCAGGGTTAGACAGTTCACAGACAAAAACAGAGTTAAAAGGACAATAACATCTAATGTCGAGAAGAGATTTTTGGAGCACTTGCTGAGGAAACAGATTTACAAACCAAGCTTTGTAGAGAAGAAGTTTTGCAATCCCCACGTTTGCTGTCATCTATAAAGAATGAAGACAAGCCAGGTGTGTGGTGGACACTTTTAGTCAGAGCACTCAGAAGGCCGAGGCAGGCGAATCTCTGAGTTCCAAGCCAACTGGGACTACAGGGAGATCCTGTCAAACAACAACAACAAACATGAAGATGAGAAGTTCCAACCTTAAATATCTTCTCATTTAGAAAGAAACCTGAGGGTCTGTACAGGGAAAGCCCTTCTTGGGAGGATGAAGATAGGCTGTTGTCTGCAGGAGTGAGAGAGAGAGAAGCAGTTGGCCAGGGGACAAGGCCCTGGTGCCCCTGCCGTCTGTGAGGTGGACACACCCAAGATGGAATGGGATGTGCGCCTGGACACAGGACAGGCTTGTCCCTGCTTTTATCTGAGACTTCTCAAAATGGCCACAACTGAGCGGCAAGAGTGAGGCAGAGACAGCAGCCTGATTGGCTGCTTTCCATTCTCTGTGGAAGACAGGTCTGTGACTCGGGACAGGCTTGTTGGCTGGAGCTTGCAAGAAGCAACAGAGTGAGGCTCACAAGGACCCGAGAGTTGAAGGGTGGGACCCACAAGAATTAATCCAGTCCTTAGGACCTCTGTGGGGCTCCACCATTCTGCCAGTGACAATCAAATTCCCACATGAGCTGGGAGGTGGGGCAAGTTGCACAATCCTTAGCATATGCTATGATGGACAAGCGCAGAAGACATGTGGCTTTAGTTTTGGACTCTTCTCATTTTGATAATGCGAAGAAAGTCAAAGCGACCATTTAAGCTCCCAAGTACCATGAATAGCATTTAACTCCACTCCTCTGGGTGCTACAAGGCTCCTTTGGGAGATTCCAGAGCAGATAATCCTTCCATAGAACCCTACTGTCAGGATGTCCTTTCTCAACAGCTGCCACAGCTGCTTTTTGTGTCCCAAGTGGCATCCAGTGTAGGGGGAGAGTCTGGGTCCCCTGACAATAAAGAGGCTGATTCCAGGGCCTACCAATGCTGCACAAATGAGACTCAAGAGTACCTTCTAGAGTTCTCGCCTCAGCCCTAGGGAACATAATCCCAAAGGGCTATGTAGAGGTCCCACTGGGTCCCACTGGGTCCCACCCTTCAGGTATCTTGTCACAGCGTAATGTAAAGTGACCAATGCATCCCCATAGAGATCTCTGGCAGGAAAGGTGGTATCACAGTGCCCAGGAGGGCAGGGAAAGGCGGTGACCCTCTAGATCAGCAGTTACCTGGAGGACCCCAAGCTTGAATAGTCTTCAAATTGGGTCTCCAGGCTGGAGGCATCAGGACTTACCCAGCCTAGGATTCTAATTTCATCAGTCAGCCTACTGGGTTTACTTGGCTTCCTCCAGCCTTACACTATGAAGACTTAAATCCTCAGAGGGAGGATTTACATTCAGGTTTCCTAATTGCCTGGCTTTGTCTGAGCAGATTTCCTGAGCCCTAGGCAAGATGGAGGATCTCCAATACTCCTGCACATCTACTACCTCCCCAGCCTCGTGTGCATAGCTCATCAGCTCTACTTTACCTGAGAGGATCAAACCCAGAAAGAAGTATGTCAGAGTGGCTTTAGAGTGCCAACCACCTCTCTGGCTCATGGAGGTTCCCTTAGAATTTTCTATCTGGAAAACTATAAAAGGGTGCTTGCCAGTATGCAATCTGAATTAGTTCTGGGTGCTTGGTAAGGCCTTTGGCTCCTAAGGACAAGTAGCTTCCACAAGCTGATCATTGCCAGTGACCAGCCCACTGGGCTGACAAGCCCACAGGTAGATCCTTAGGAACACCGTTCATTGTGGAGCAGTGATTCCAAGCCAGAGAGTCTCTAATGGCAAAGTGTTGAAACCTGCCCTTGAGACTTGGCGCCCTCATACACAAGTCACGGGGATGATGGGCAAATTTTCCAGCCTTACTGCCAAGGAGGGTGCTTCTATCTGCCCCTCATACCACTAGTGATGTGCCCAGCCGAGCTGTGCCCTGACCTGCACAGGCCCTGATTGTCCTTGGGCCAAATGAAAGTTTGCCATAGGTCGATCCTTTTCTTCCTCTATGTGTGTGTGTGTGTGTGAGTGTGAATGTGTGTGTGCATGTGTGTGAACGTGTATGTGTGAGAGATGTCTCCCTCTATTACTCTCCACCTTACTTTTTGAAAGAGAGTCTGATCTGCTAAGCCCAGCTGGGCAGCAAGCCCCAGGGATCTTCTGTGTCTGCCTCCCTGGTGCTAGGACATGAGCCTCCAGGCAGGCCCAGCTTTCCCCTCTGTGTTCTGGGTATTGAACTCAAATCCTCATGCTTACAGGGCAAGTACTTTACCAATGGAGCCATCTCCCCAGCTCCCTCAGGCTGATCTTCAATTCTGTGCATCCCAGCTCTGAATCCCTTCTCCTCACTCCCTGAAAGATGAAATGCTAAGCTCTGTGTGACTGGAGGGAGTAGAATCAACTTCTGCTGTAACAGAGTAAGCACAGTGCTGGGATTCAAGTTATATCCCATGCCACCATCTCTGGGTCCCTTGTACAAATTATTGTAACTTTGATCTCTCCTGGTGCCAAGTTTGTCCCCAAGGCTCTCCTGTCCCTCAGTGGTCACATACATATCTCAAAATGAGAAGTCACCTGCTCCTCTGTGTGGGGCTAAAAGAAGGGAGGAGGCGTCTAGTGTCTCTTACAGAATGTCCTGTTCAGGGCCCCGGAGTGCTTAGATTAAGAGGGACGTTTTCCCTTTTAATTTTGCCTTTGTGTATGTTTTGTTTTGTTTGAGCTGGATGGGGTTTTGCTGCAGTGCTCAGACTGGCTTCAAATTCCTGGGCTCAAACAATTCATGTAGTTCGAGGAATGGAACTCGGGCCTTCATGCATGCTAGGCAATCACTTTATCAGCTGAGCTAAATCTCCAATCCTATTTACTTTTTCTTTATTTTTCTTTTTCATGGGTTTGGGGACAGGGTCTTGCTATGTAGGCCATGATGACTTGAAATTTCTAATCTTTCTCCATCAGCCTTCTGAATGCTGAGATTATAGGCTTGGGCCACCACGGTCCCCTCCCCCTCTGAAGAGTGAGATCATGATAACGTACACAGTATTGTGTGCATCTGTGTACATGTGCCTATGGCTGCACATGCATGTGTTTGTGCGTGTGGAGACCAGAGATTAATGTCAGGTATCTTTCTCGGTTATTTCCACCCTTATATTTTGAGGCAGGGTCTCTTGCTGAGCCTGGTTCTTATTGATTTAGCTAAGATGGCTGGTCAGTGAGCCACAGGGATCTCTGTCTCGCCCCATCCCAGAGCTGGGGTTACAGAAGCCAGGAGCATCGGGCTACCGGGGATCCAAACTCAGGTCCTCATCCTTGCTTAATAAATACTTTACTGACTGAACCATCTTCCTATCCCAACACTGGTGGGTTTTGACTAAATTCTCCATAGAAGCTCACAAGACATTGCTGAAGTGTGTTCTTTCTGCCTTTGTGGAAGGCTTTTCCTCCTGATCTCCACATTAAGTAGCTCTGTTGGTGGGAGAGTATTCTCTAAGACTTATTGGTAAATTGCTGCCACAGGAAATCTTCCACTCACCAGTGTGCCCTGCTCTTTCAGGAACTCTGCCACAGTACCTTGATATCAACTCTGAGTTCACTGCAACCACAGCAGGAAGCTGGGGCTCTGTGACTGTCACTTCCCAGAGTCACAGGAGCCTGTGCAGGCACATGTGAGTCCCACAAGGGTTTCTGGGGATTTCCTCACTCTCTAGGCTTTTCTCTTGGTGTGATTTGTATGCCTGGTGTGTGAAAACCAAATGTAAATACAGCAGCAAGAGACAGAGCTGGTCAGGACATCAGAGGTGTCTGCTGTTTTTAATTGGATGATAAAGTCCATTCACAATGTAATCTCTTGCTGTGGATTATAGGCAACACAGGAAAACCTCCTTCTCTCAGGTTGACAGCCAATTCCTCATTACACTGTCATCCAACAAATACTTAATAAACAAAGAGCATGTTGGAGTTATGTAGATGTCATTCATCTGTGATGGCCCAGCATGGACACAATCACAATGCACACTCATTTTGTATGTGCTTGTTTATTTTTTAGAATTATCACCTCAAGTGTTATGAAAGCTGTCAGACTCAAGATGGAGTCGTTTATGTGAACTGTAACAGTAGCAAATAAATAAAGTCAGGGGGTGATAGAGGGAGGTTCTTACACATGGCTCCTGAGAGGAACAATCACAGAAGACTTGACCAGAACCACAGCTGCAGAGGTGGCCACATCATTCTATAAAAAGTGCTTCTGGGGCCGGGGAGATGGCTCAGCTAAGAGTATGTACTGTTACAAAGGACCTATATTTGGTTCCCAGCACCCACATAAGGCAGGTTACAACCTGTAACTCCAGCTCCAGGAGATCCAACATCCTCTTGTGTTCTCTGCAGGAACCTGCATTCACAGGTGAGCATGCCCACTCAGATCACACACATACACACAAATTTTAAAATATTTTCAGTGTAGCTATGTAATCCTTGATTTTGCATTTGAAAACTTGCCTCAACCTTCTAGAAAGGACTCGGAGTTTACTATGGCATGTAAATTTCTATTACAACACTCTGCTGCCTCCCGTCAGAATGCTAGCCCCAAAGAAATGCAGGGGGAGGGCAAGGTGGAAGATGGAATTCAAGGAAATGTCTGCAAAAGAAACAGCTGGGCTTCAGACTTCTTTCTCTCTTTCCACCCTTGAACACTTTAGCAAGATCCAACTGTAACAGACACACTGTGAATTCCTAGAAATAAGTGAGCTGTGATAAAGGGATGGCCTGATTTATACCACACAGAAAGGAGGCAAAATGAATGAAATCAACAGTGCTAGTATTCTGTAGTAAGAAATGCCACAAGGGAAGGACATTCTGTTACATTGGGAGGGTAAAACTATCAGAAAACAACTACATGCAAATGCACCGAGTAATAGGCTCTCAAGATACAAGAAATAAGAACTAAGGCCTTCAAGACAGCTCAGCGTGTAAGGTACTTGCTGCCAAGCTTGAGGGCTTAAATTCAATCCCTGGACCCACAAGGTAGAAAGAGAATCAACTCCCCGGAGTTGCCTTCCAAGGCTGATGGAATTGAGAGGAAAAAGAAATATTTCAGTAATTAGAGTTGAAAGTCTTGCTAACATATTCTAAATAACTGATAGGACAACTCACCAATCAGGAAATCGGAGTGCAGAGAAACGCCATTCCCGAGCAAGCAGATCTCATTGACACACAGAAGTCCCCTTCCAAGCGCACAACTTTGTTTCCTGTGGTTTCAGTTACCACAGTCAACTGTGATTGAAAAATCGTAAATGTCTCTGAGATGAACAGTTCCTAAATTTTAAATTGATTACTACCTAGGATCCAGTGTAGCCAGTCTGTATAGGTTACCCACCCATTAAGCATAGTGGTTCTTTGTACTCCAGCTGACTGTGGATGGTATCTCAGCAGCTGAGGTCACACAGCCTGTGCTTCTCCTACTAATGGCCCAAAGCACAGGTGCAGTGAGGCTGGGGAGTTGGATCTGCCAAGCAGATCCTTTCTTTAAGAGAAAATGTGACTTCTCTAGCTAGACAGTAAGAAAAAGAAATCATATGGTAAGTTTGCTAAAATCTACAGCATGAAAGAATCTTCTAGTTCTGAACTTGTGAGGAAGTGGAAAGACTCTCGTGCAGCTGTGGCTCCATGCCTCAAACTGGAGTGGTGCAGCCTCAGAGCACAGTAATTGCTTAGTCATTCACCTTGCTGAACCTCACCACATAAACGCCTGGTCGTCCCACATCAATGCATCAAAGGGAGAGGGAGAGGAAGAGAGGGTGCACACAGTCACGCTTTCATCACAGCATATCATTCTATGTGTTCTGTTGCTAGTTTTTGTTAATTTCTTACTATGCCTAGTTTGTAAACTAAGCTTTATGTTAATGTGTGTATAGGAAAATGCATACAGGAAATAAGGAGAATAGCTGATATACACAGAGTGTGGTACTTGCTAGGTTCAGGCATCCACTGGGGTCTTGGAATGTTTCCCTCATAGAAAAGAGGAATCATCCACATACGAACCACTCCCCTTCCAAAATGGAGGATGTGTGTTCTTTCCCAGACTCCAATGAACAGTCTGCAGGGAAGGCCCTGTTCAGAGCTTTCAGCAGAGCCCTCTGTGTCTATTTCCTGTGTCCGCTGTGGCAAATGACCACAAGAGATTGTCCTACAAACAACAGGCTATTCTCCCGTAGTTCTGGCTCTGGGATTTGGAAATCATTATTCCAAGGCTGAAATCAAGCTGAAACCAGCTTCTTCTATTGGTTCATCTGATTTCTTTTTAACACAGGGTCTTCCCATGAATCCCAGACTCACCTGGACATCACCTTTCTCCTTCCTCAGTCTCCCAAGTGCCAGAACTATACAAATGTACTACCATGCCTGAGTTTACTTCCTTCTTGATGAGGAAGCTAAGTCATTCTTTTCTTTCTTTCCTTTTCTGTTTTTATTTAAAGAACTTTCTTTTGGAGACTGGAGACAGCTCAGGTTAAGAGCAGGACTGCTTTTCTCAGAGCTGGCAGCATTCCTTGGCTTGTGGTTAGTGGCTTTAATTTAGACTTTCTGCTTTGTTTCACTCTGTGTGTCCTCCTGTCATTAGTTCACTTACAAAAATGCATGTGATTGTATTTTCCAGGGAAATCCCCAACTCCTTTATTTCCCAACATCTATAAAGACCCTATTTCCGTTCAGTACAACATTTACAACGTCCAGAAATCAAAAGATGATTATCTTTTGAAGAACCATTTTCTAGCTTATCACAGTAAATTTTTAAAGCTTAAAGTAATATAAAATGTGTTCTATTTGACTAAAGCAGTATTGAATTCACAATCAATAAGCTAAATAAACATGCAGATTCATCACACATTTGGAAACTAAACTGTAAGCTTTTAAATATTCATAAATCAAAGATTAAAAATATCTCAAACTCAATCAAAATGAAAGCAAAACATTTCAAAGCTTATAGGATGCACTAAATCAGTACCTCGGGTGGAATTTATAGATTTAAACTTTTGCATTTGAAAGAAGAAAGTTCTTTTTAAAAAAAATTCGTTTTATTTTTTCTTGAATCTTTGTGTATTTCATACAGAATGTCTCAGTCAGTCTTACTCATCTATATTTCCCCTCCCCACCAGCACCCCACAACAGTCCCCCTGGAACGCATCTTACAATTACCTGTAACTGCCTATAACTTTAATTACTCTGTGTGTGTGTGTATGTTGTGTGCACGTTTACACATGAGTGTATAGGTAGGTATTCATGGAGGCCAGAAGAAAGTGTCAGATCCTCTAAAGCTGGAGTTACAGGCAGTTGTAAGCCACCTGATCTAGGTTCTGGGAACGGAACTGAGGTCCTTTGGAAGAGTAACAGGTGCTTTTAACCTGAGCCATCTCTGGTCTTCAAAAGACAGTTCTTTAAATAAAAATAGAAAAAGAAAGAAAGAAAAGGATGACTTAGCTTCTCATCAAGAAGGAAGTAAACTCAGGCATGGTAGTACGTTTGTATAATTCCAGCACTCGGGAGACTGAGGCAGGAGAAAGGTGAGGTCCAGTGAGCCTAGGATTCATGGGAAGACCCTGTGTTAAAAAGATAACAGATGAACCAACAGAAGAAGCTGAAAAAGGAAGAGTGAATCAAAACCAGAGTAAACAGAAAGAAATAATGAAGATAGGAGCCAGAATCCATGAAAAAAGATGAACACAAAAAATTAATGTAACTATGTTTAGATCAACAGACTAAGACATTATTAGATAAGTTAGAAATAGAGAAGGTACCAGTTACAAAACCAAAATATAGAAAGTACATCACTAGCAGCCTAAATGGTTGAAAGAGTTATAAAAGTGCATTATGAGGAATTGCAAACAGAGCAAACTCCATGACTGAACTGAAGGAGGCTGGGGATAGTGAGGTGGCTTAGCCGGGAAGGCTTGCTGCTCTTGGAATAGGACCTAAGTTAGGTTTCCAGCACCCACACTAGAAGACCCACAACTGCCTGTAACTCCAACTCCAGTGTATCCAACCCTCTTTTGGCCTCCACGGGTACCCACACACTCACATGTATATAACTCAACACACAAACATATATACATAATTAACAGTTTAAAAATTAAAATTTATTTAATGAAATAGGCAATTCCTAGAAAGACATATAAATAAGACTGGTTCAAGAATAAACAGAAAAGTCGTAAACCCATATTAAGTTAGGAAATGTAAATTACCTGAGCCCATTATATAAAATATGTAGGAAAAGCAAAGCTATTGAGGTGCAAAGTCAGTAGTTGCTGGAAGCTGGGGTTTGTAGCAGGAATGGTCCAGAAAACGGTGTGGAGACAGGGGTGGAGCAGTGTTAGTTTCCTAAAAACTGAGTTCCAGATTGTGATAATGGATATACAAGTAAGTATATCAGAAGACAGACTTGCAAATCCATCCATCCATCCATTCATCTATCCATTCATTCATCCATTCATTCATCTATCCATCCATTCATTCATCTATCCATCCATCCATCCATTCAGTCATTCATCCATCTATTCATTCATTCATTCATCCATTCATGTATCCACCCATCCATTCATTTCATGCTCTTATTTCTCTTGGGGTAGTTCTTACCCTGTGACAGTTTGTGTCTTCTGTCAAGGGAGGATCAGTGTTGTATTTCCTAGGGAAGGGAACTGTTTTCCATCCAGATCTGGCAGAATAAATTTGATATCCTCTCCTAATGCAGAGAACCACTTTTCTGCAACCCCCAGTTTATACTGAGATCTCAGCTCTTGGATGTTAAGATCAAAGTCTTTGGTAGTTTGACCTAGAATTTGGTCGACTATCAGTCTTACTGTACAGGATGTTATGGCACTATCCCACATGGTTAAGACTCTAGCTGTTCATTCATCTTTGTTTCTGACATTTTTTTGTGATAACCTGCATATTGAAGCATATTTTTCTTGCTCAGCTTTATTCAACATTCCAAAATTGAAAATGGGAAGACGGCTCACATCTTCCAGCTTCATGTTAATGGTAGCAGAAGACCCATCAGTGTTTTGTGGCTATCTCAGCGTTGTTGGGTCAAATCAATGAGATCAATGATGTATATCCCCTTAGTATCAGTGAAGATTTGATTTGGCATCTCCAAACACCTTTTACAGTTATACAGAGAGAATTCTTCTAAAATGAAAGTTAAATGTGGCATGATTTTCAGGCTGAAGCTATTAACAAAGTCATTGCTGAACAGGATGATGGACTAACATGATGGGAAGATTTTCCTTGGAAGACTGTGACTTTTCTTCTGTGTTCAACTGTATCAGTAGCTAGGTAGGGGCAGGAGGATGAGGGGACCCCATGTGGGGGCAGGACTGTGTGGTCCTTACAAGAGCAGGACTCGCCTTGAATCATGGAAAAAGTTATTCCACATTAACATATTTGAGTTTTCTGAGTAATATTTTTCATAAATTTTTATACGCATGTGTGTTCATAAGCATGTGGGTGCACACATGTCTGCAGGTACACACTGAGGCCACAGGACAACCTCAGGTGTCTTCCTCAGGTTCCATTCACCTTATTTTTTAATTTAATTTAATGTATTATTTTTATTTAATGTGTATGAATGTATTACCTCGATGTATATAAGTGCACCCAAACTTGCAATGCCCAAGGAGGTCAGAAGAGGGTGCTGGATACCCCTCTTAGGAATCTCTTGGAATCGGAGTTACAGACATGTGGGTACTGGGATTCAAACCTGCATCCTTTGCAAGAGCAGCTGGTGCTCTTAACTACTGAGCCATCTCTCTCCAGACTCCCATCCACTTTATTTTGAGACAGTGTCTTTCACTGACCTGGAGCTTACCAAGTTGGCCAGGTCAGCTGGCCAGAGAGCCCCAGGGAGCAGTCCATCTCCCAGCACTGGGATTACAAGTGCCTGCCACCACACCTGGCTTTTCACATGGGTTCTAGGGATCAAAGCCAAGGCTCCATGCTTGCAAGGCTAGCACTTTACTTGAGTATCTTTACTTTACTGAGCATCTTCCCAGTCCCTCTAAGTAATTTTTAAAGAAGTAAGGAAGAGTTACACCAAACGTCAGTTATCTACATTTCAAGTCTGTTTGATGTGGCAGAAGTTCTTCACATAGAATGACGTGGCCACCTTCAATATAAACAGAAGAACCGACTTGCCAATTCTGTCTAGGTAAGTCGTCATTGCCACCAGCCTTGCATTGAGCATTTCTTCACAGAATGATTGATTGTCAGAAAGAGAAGACCCCCTTGTGCATCATTAAACCCATTTTCACAGAGGAAGCCTTTGCGTGTGTAATTTTAAATATCTGTGCTGGATATATTTGGCTGTGCTGTTGCTTTCAGTAAAGTCTTTTCGAACTGAATTGATTTTGCTCTTAATCCTCCCTAGGAGAAAAACAGTCAGAGCTTTGTTTCTCTTCAGCACTCCTGTCTAGGAAATCCTGTGGCTTCTCCCCGCCACTCACCTGCTTTCTCTTCTACTTTCACAGGCAAAGTGTGCTGCTCAATTGTTCAGAGGAAAAAAAAAATTTAATTCACCAATCCCATGGTGTAAATGCTCATATCACGATTTAGTCCAATTACAAACCTAACATCACAGAACTCAGGGCAGAGATAGATCCACATTGTCATGCAAATGCAGCATTTCTACTACAGAGGTAGGACAGACACAAATGATTTTCAGAACATAACTAGCAGTAAAATTTAGTAAAATCATTAACAACTGATGAAGAATTATTTCCGTCATTGATAAAATGTTGAACTGTAATTTTGTGGGTCTTTGTTTTTGTTTCTTGAGTCAGGCGTCTTCCTTTGGTAGCCCAGGCTGACTTTGAACTCACCATCCTTCTGTGTCAGCCTCCTTAGTGCTCGGAATGCACCACTGTGCTGGGCTGGAAGCTTATTTTTAACAATGACTTCATCTGCTAACAGGTGACTTTGTGAGGACCTCACTGTTAAAGTGCACACCATGTACCCACCTGAAGGTGCCCCTGGTTCCTCACTGCAGGGATGGCAATTGCTTTCCCTTTGTCATCAGTGGGTGTCACCATGAGGTGTTTCTATATCCTCCTTTCCTGAAATATGCACTCTTAAACTACGGTTCAGCCTTTTCAACATCTTCCTTCAGTTTTTTACACCTTTTAATAGTAAACACTATTATAAAAGTTTTCCTACAAATCAAAAACACATGGGGACACACAGGAGCATGAAGTTATTAGGAAGGCTCAATTAATACCATATTAACAAGACAAAGGACAAAAGATTCAAGAAAGGCATTTCACAGAATTAAATACTCTTCACAACAAAGAGGATGGAAGCCAATAAAGGGACTCTACTGCAGTCTCTGGTGTGAAGGAAGGACGCCTTCCCGGGACAGGGATCCTGCCTCCCTACTAGTTTCCATTGTACTGGAGGCAACTAGAAGAATGAGAACCAAATATAAAGAAGGAGGAAGGGAGAGAGGAAGGGAAACTGGGAGATGGGTGGGGGAGGGAGAGGGAAGAAAGTTGTGTAAGAAACTTTAAGGATTAGTCATTTCTTTCAAACCCTGTAGAACTTGGAACTTGGTTTATGAACAAGAATTCTAATCTTTTAATCCCACCACACCCTGTAAGATTTTTGTTTAAGAAAAGCATCCCTGCGCCTGGTGGCCTAGGCCGTGGACTTCTTCCTTCTTGCAGATTCTTTTAAACTAGCCAGCCAGGAAAGACTGTGATGTCAGATCCTAACCAATGGGGAAAAGACACAGTACTCTTCTGTTAGGAATAAAACCTGCCAGGCTTCCTCTGGTGTACTTTACTGGAACTGACTGACCATTTGACACTCCCTGTTGCAAAGGTAAAATCTGCCTCACTGAGTTACTTTTGCTTTGTCTTGTGTGTTCTTTGTGCCGTATTGATGGAGGTCCTTGGACCTCAGATTTTATTTCTAACAGCAGGGAGAAAGGGTGAGGGGGAAGAAAGCTGGGAGACAGACAGAGGAGGAGGGAGGGAGGGAAGAAGAGAGAGAAGAGACTTTCAGGGAAAGGTAGTGAGTGGAAAGGAAGAAATAAGTTATCCCTACATGCAGATGTCATAATCCAGTATATATAAAATTCCAATCACAAAAAATATTAATAATATTAACAATAATAAATCAGTTGATCAAGATTACAGCATGAAAGATCAATATATAAAAATCAATCATAGTTTTGTTCCTTTATGATGAGATTCTCAAAATAAAATCAATTCTGTTTTCAGTAGCATCAAAATGTATAAAATATTAAGGTAAAATTTAATAAAAAGTACAAGACTTATACAATGGCAACTTTACAATGTTATTAAAAGAAATTAAAGAGAAAAGATGGAAATAAATATAATCTTATTCACCTTGATTTATTATTACTGAAATATGACTGATAGTAGCCAGTTAGAAGAGTCAACACAATTTCTACCAAAATTCCAGGCATTTCCCCCCAAATCAACAAGTTGATTTTAAAACAGCCAGAGAAGATGGATGAAATGGCTTTTCCAGTAAAGGCTCTTGCTACCAAACCTGATGACCTGATCTCTGGGACCCACAAGTAGAAGACAGCCTGACTCCCACAAGCTGTTCTCTGATCTCCACACACATGCTATGGCATGAGTGCCTGTGGGTCTCCAGCTCCAGGACTGCTGATATGCTCCAGCCATCCCAGAGAATGGAGGATGATTGAACAGGTCCTCAGGTAGCCCAGAGTGGGACAGGAAGAATTCCCGGGAGACTGCGTCAGTGGGTAGTTCACTTATTGAAACCAAGACAGGGGTTTACATAGGGAGGCCTTTCTGGCCATTACAGAAGGCAGGAAAGCTAAAGGTGGGGTCTTTAGGTAAAGGTGGGAAGGTTGTAGGGCTGATGTGGAAATTAGGAACGAGGAAACGAAACCCAAAAATCTGGTTTTGATCTGGGGTGATCTTTGTGGTGGGGAAAAGAAGATTAAGCAACAGCTGAGGAACAAGGATGTCGTATCTGCAGTGGCTTCCTTCCTGGGACCTAGGTTATAGCTTCAGGCAGAGCAGGCCAGGACACCTGCCGTCCCTTTAGGGTCTCTGGGGTCACATTGCTCACTCAATGCCTTTACACAATACACAATAGGTCCTGGTCTCACAGGTGCCATGCCCCACAAATAAATAAATGTAACAAAGTTAATTTTTTTTAATAAAAATGAAACATACATAAATGGGAGAGACCTACAATAGTCAATGCAGTCTTTAAACGGGGCAAAATAGGAGGATTCACACTCTGAAAAAGACCCTATTGCAATTGTATAGTAACCAAGTGTGTTTTTCTGGCAGAAGATAAACATATGTCAGTGGAATAGAATGGAGAGTCAGAAACAAGCTTTTACACTTATTAAAATGCTTTTCAACAGGGTACCAAGATAATTCAACAGAGGAAATTGTGTTTGTTCATTTGTCGGGGGAGGGGGGTGTTGTACATCTGGAGGTCATAGGTCAGTTTAATGTCATTCCTCAGGAGCCATCTGCCTGGTTTTGGTTGAGACAGCACGGACCCGGGGCCCCAGACTCACTGATTACGCTAAGCTCACTGGCTAGCAAGCCCCAGGGATCTGCACAGCTGCCTCCTCAGCTCCAGGATGACAAGCGGGCACCATCACACGCAACTTTTTTATGTGTGTGCTGGGGACTGGACTTGACCCAGCTGAGGTATCTCCTCGGCCTTATGGGCTTTTTTTGTTTTTTTTTCAGTGATGCAGGAACAGCTGTCTAGGTGCATGCAAGAGGAGGAGGTAGAGCCCACTCCACGCCACACTAATGTTCACTGAAGTGGATCAGATACAAAGGCCAGAGCCAGCTGCAAGCACATTAGGAAACAGGTAGGAGTGATCATCACATTGGATCATGGTGACGACATCTTACACAAGCAACCAAAGGAAAATAGATAAAGCAGTATGCATGAAAATTAAAGGCATCTGGGCTGCAAACAATACAATTGAGGAAGCAAAAATGGAACCCATGGAATGTTTAAAGACATTTCAAACTATGTATCGTATAGAATTGGAATCCAGAATATATAGACAACTCTTACAACTCTTAGATAAAAAGAATATAATTTTAAAAGGGAAAGTGACTCCAGAAGACATTTCTCCAAAGGAAATACACATATGGCCAGTAAGCACCGGAAGGAACACTCAGCATCACTGGTACTTGGGGAATTCCACATCAAAACCACACCAAAAGTTTACTCCCCACCCAGAAAGATGGAGGATGATCATAATAAAAAAGACACATAAGGAGTCAAAGCGATGGCTCAGTCAACAAAGTACTTGCTGCGCAAGCATGAAAGCCTGAGTTTAATTGCAAGCACTCCTGTAAAAAGTGAGGTGCAGCAGTGTGTACATGTGTTGGGGGGATGAGGACAGGAGGGGCTTGCTGACCAGTCCATCTACAGAATCAGTGGACTCCAGTTCAGGGAGAGATTCTGTCTCAAAACAGGATTGTTAAGTCAGGCGTGGTAGCATATGTCTTTGATCCCAGCACTCGGAGGCAAAGGCAGAGGCTAACCTGGTCTACATACTGTGTTTCAGGCCAGCTGTGCCTACTGGAAGACCAAGTCTCAAAAAACAAACAAAAATAATAGTAAGATGGAGAGCAGTGGAGGAATACACTGAACCCTGACCTCTAACCTCAAACTGCAAGCTCACACGGGTGTACCCATCCACAGGAGCATATACAGATACCACATGCAGATACACACAAACACATGCAACAGCAGTACAGGCAAGGTAGACTTTAGACAGTATGGGCAGGACTTTAAATGTCCTGGGTTTTGTGCTTGTTACTTTTAACTATTAACACAACCTAGAATCACCAGTCTTACTGAGGAATTATCTAGATCAGGTTGGCCTGTGGGAGACTGTTTTCACTGTTAATTGAGATGGGAAGACCCAGCCCACTATGGGTAGTACCACTCCCTAGGCAAGTATAAAACACACAGTGGAAGAGAGAAGAAGCCTAGCTGAGAGCAAGCAAACATCCCTGTGTTTATCCTCTCTCTGTTCTTGACCGTGGACATGATGCTTTAAGTTCCTGTCTTGACTTCCCCAAAATAACGGACTGTAACCTGGACTTATATAGTGTCCCCCACCCCCCAAACTTTTCTTCTCTAAGTTGTCTTTTGTCAGGGTGTTTTATCACAGTCACAGCAATGAAACTAGAACAGGTATAGACCTAGGGTTTGAATTGCTGGGATAGGCAACTCAAGAAAAGTAAAAACATATTTTATGCAAAAATAGTACTGGAATGGTTTTAGCAGCATTATAAGAGTCAAAAAGTAGAAACAGCCGGCCTGTTTATCAACTGAGAAGTAAAGAGTAAAAAGTGATGTTTCCTTACAAATAGAACATTCTAGGCCATAAAAAGGTATGGAGTATCGCAGGATTCTGAGACACACTGAACCTTGAAATATCACACTAAGAATTTTTTTAAATGTGTGTGTATGTATGTGTGTGTGTATCTGTGTCAGTGTCAGTGTATATGTACATGTGTGTGCTGGTGCAGAAACCAGAAAAGGACATCAGACCCCTTAGAACGGGAATTACAGGCAGTTATGAGTCACCTAGCATAGGTTCTAGGATCTGAACTCAGGGCCTCTGAACAGCAGTGAGTGCTCTTAACTGCTGAGACATTTCTCCAGCACACCGTTTCATTTATTTATCTTTATTTTATGTATATGAATGTTTCACCTGCATGTATGTGTGTACCTATGTTGTGCAATGCCCCCAGAGGGCCAGAAGATGGTGTCAGAGTCTCTGGAATTGAAGTTGTAGTCCTTTGTGAACCACCATGTAAGTACTAGGAATTGAACCTGTGTCCTCTGCAAGAGCAGCCAACACTCTTAACCACTGAACTATCTCTTCAACTCCTTCGGCTAAGTTTTAAAGAGCAGTCACAGCCTACATATTGTGTGACACAATTTCTATGAAATGTCCAGGACGGACCCATTTATACAGACAGGAAGAATTTTAGGGGTTGCTTAGGGCAAGAGGCTGGGTGGGAGGGCTGTGGGAACTGACTACTAATGGCTGTGTGGGTTTTCTGGGGAAAGAGATGAAAATATTGTAATTAGATGAGAGTTTTGTGTTGGCTGAACAGCCCTGTCATCAGGTTAAAAAACATATGAGCAGCACACAAAATGAGTGAATGATGTATTGGATTATAATTGAATGAGGCTGTTTAAAAACAAGCATCCTGGAATAACAGAGTGTGAGAAAGATCCTCAAGTTCACCACTCTGGATCTGAAAGCCTTTGCCTTCCTTGTTAGATGTTTCCTGAACATCCAACCCTTCCCCCTACAATAAATGCCTACTGTAGCTGGATGGTCTACAGGACTTGTCCAGTGTCCCCTGGTTTCAAAGAACATTGGCATCTCTGAAAGCTTCCTTGTGGCTAGAACTGGATCTCCCAAAATGTTCTCTCTAAGGTCTTGTGGGAATGGAGAGTGCATGGCCCTCAGTGGAACTGAGGGGAGGGCCAGAGATGCTGACAGCACAGCCTAGACAGAGGAGACAGCTTTGGTCTTCTCAGAGCACTAGATCTACTGAGGTTGTTTTCCAGGGTCAGCATCTCTCTGATGTAAAAGGAGAAGTAACTCAGATGCATAACTTAGGAGGCAAGCTCCCTAGACAGGAGCACAGGAGCGAGACTTGGGTGCGAAGGCTGCTCCCACCCAGCCTGGCCACTTGCCCATAGCCTGCCTTCTGCAGGACATGTCTGCAGCAAAGTCCAAGAGGACTGATCTACAGCATCTTTTCAGAGCCACTAACTTGCCAAATGTGGAAAGTGGGCAAAACCGGCATGTGCTGTGTGGGGAACATTTTTAAAGTCACCTGAAATACTTTCTGCAAGTAAAATGGTGTATCCTTTAAGTGTTCTTTCAGAATATCTATTCATGTTGAAATGTTTTGTCTTTCTGATATTTAATTAAATTTTGTTTCGCGGTTTAAAGCTTTCCTTGATTTGACTTGTTGTTATGCAAAAGTGATCAGGCCTGGTTTCTGTTTCTAACTGAGAGATGGTAAGTGCTTTTGCCAGGAGCAGCTATTTTTACAGGAGGCAACAGGACTGAATTACCCAAGCAAAATGGGTCGACGCCAGCAGCTCTTGAAGGGAAATGGATGAGGCTTCCTCATGCAGCCAGTATCAAGCAATCGAAATAAATTTTAAAAAGAAGGAAGAAACAAAACCCCAAAGTCCTTAAAACCTGTCACAAATAGTGTGGAACCGATTTGTTTTCGACCAGCTCTGGAAGTATTTTTGTTATAGACACAACATTCAATTTACATGTTCCCAAAACTTGCATTCCAGGTTTATTCCTTTCCATTCGGAATTCGCTGTCCTCTAGAAACAGTTAAAACTGCAAAGTTTCATGTCAGCCCCAGAGCAAGTTTCAATGCAGTGTGTAATCAAACACTGCATTTGCGATAAAAAGTGTAGAAAATAAAATTACAACTAACGATGGCGATTCAAATAGGAAAACAGTAAAAATATAAAAATGAATGCTTACCTCTCAGAGTTCAGTCCTGGGAAACCCCATGCATTCAAGAGAAAAAGAAAGGGGGGGGGAGAAAGGGAGGAAGGGAAGAAGAGAGAGAGAGAGAAAGAGAGAAAGAAAAGGCACTTGGAGGAGGCTTTGTGGAGATTCTAGCATCTTTCTTGATTCTAACTGTCTGAAACTTACAATAGCTCATAAGGCCCCTCACCAAAGTTGTACAGCTATGCATAGAAAGAAGGAAAGCCCACAGGAGAGAGAGGAAGGATAAACCAGGGGCAACTTTAAAAGGTTTACTGTTAAGGGCCGGAGAGATGGCTCAGTGATTATCAATTGCTGTTCTCCCGGAGGACCCGGATTCAACTCCCAGCACACACATGGCAGCTAGCAACTGTCTATAACTCCAGTTACAGGGGATCCGACACCCTCTTCTGACCCCTTCAGTCACTACCATGCACCTACATATACACAGGTGATGTACTCATACATGTCAAATAATATTATTAATAATAATAAGAGGTTTACTGTATATCTGTTCATTTTGTGCAAATGAATTATTTCCTTACACATGCATTCCATTTAGTTTTAATTTCATTGGTTTAAAATAAGTCAGAAGTAACATGTTGAAAAAAAACATAAATGATAGATTCATGGAGTTTGAATTGAAAATCATCTTCCAACAATTATTCTTACCTCATCCCTATATCACAGGGCTAGCATAATTTTGTGTACAAATCCTTATAGAACTGTGTCTTTCATTGCAGAATTATTTTGAGACCATTTTGAAAAAAAAAAAAAACCTGTGCAGATATAAATAAAAATAAGGGGAGTGCATGTCATTCCAAAAGATAACTGATTTTACTCAGAACAAATATTTTCTGTGCACTTGCAAAAGAACTGCATCACAAGATACATGATACTGTGTAACCTTATTTTTCACACAAAAAAATACACTTTTGAACCTTGATTCATGTGAACAAATTTATACTTACACCATGATTTTCCATGGCTGTGGTTATACCTAACACCATGGTGGAACCACACCCTCATAGTGAATGTTCTTTTCCTTTGAGATAAAATCTCATTACATAGCCCAGGCTGGCTTGGAACTGAGATTCCAACCCCATCCCAGCCTCTCAGGCACTCATCACAATGTCTAATTTAAGTTATTTCACTTTAATAATAAACATTACCAACAAATTGATATTTCCCTGTATATATCTTACTACTTCTAATTATTATTTTGACTTTTTAATTAAATACTTTTGTAAATATAAGAATACTGATGATATTTATGTAGAAACTTGTGTAACAAAAATATCGTCTAAGGACAAGTCACCAACAGGAAATAAATTTAACAGATATAGAATTGATACTGGTAACATACAAAAATCTTGAAATTTTATTAGAAACTATTTTAAAATTTCAGTGCTAAACTGCTCAGCTAATGAATGATTTTGAAGAAAGGAATACTAGCTGTGGTGGTTTGAATGAGAATATCCCCTCATAGATTCAAATATTCAAACACCGGCCTACAGATTTTGGCACAATTTGTAGAGGCTTAGGAAGTGCCGCCTTGCTGGGAGAAGTAGGTCCCTGGCAGTGAGCTTTGAGAGTTCACAGCCTGGAACCACTTCCAATCTGCCCTCCCTGCTTCCTGCTTGCTGCTGAAGGTGTGAGCTTTCAGCTTCCTGCTCCTGCCGCCATGCCTGGACTTGCTGCCATGATGGGCTCTTATTCCTCTGGAATCATAAACCAAATAAACTCCTCCTTCTATAAGTTGCCTTGGTCATGGTGTGTTGCCACAGCAACAGAAAAGTAACCAATACGCTAATGATCAATACACAATAAATAAATATACTTGCTTTATTAGCAAAAGAAAGTTATCTAAATAACCTATTTTTAAATAAGAAAAAATGACACACTAGTGCCTGTGAAAGTTTTGGGGAAAGGGCCCTTGAATACGTTTTTTGTGGGAACAGGAATAACTACAACTGTTTGGGAAAGCAATCTGGCAATCGCTGCTAAAAAGTTAAACTATGCATACCCTTTGGCCTAGCATCTCACTTCTTGGAATCTATTCTCTAAAAATAAAAGCACCAGTCTTTGAGGATGTCTATTGCAACACTTTGACTGGCAAAAGACTGCAAGCCATGTGCAAGGCAATCTGCAGGGAGATGTACACAGAACGAGTCTAGTTTGCAAAACAGAGACTGATCTTATAAAACATTGTCTGTGGCTGAATGTTTGCCTCTGGTCACGGGAGGGAGCACGGTAAAAGAAGTGTAGAAAAGCATGAATGTGGCCTTCAGCTCTGAGTGTGCCAGCTGAATGCGAAAAAGCAGAGCCAGATGGGGATGGTGGTGGTGAGCACGAACATGATGGTGACAGTGGTGATGGTGGTGATGACTGCAGGGATGGTGATGTTGTGGGTGTGGGTGGGGCGGTGATGAAGGCCCTCGCAGAGATGATGGTGATGAGGATGGTGGTGATGATGCCTACAGTTGGTGAAGAGGTTATGGTGGTGGTGATGTGATAATGATGGCTATAGTGGTGGTGGCGGTGGTGACGGTGGTGATAAGCATGGCCTTACTGATGATAACGGTGGTGGTGTGATGACTGCAGTGGTGCTGAGATGGTGGGAGTGGGATGATGGTTAGAGCAATGGTGAGCATGGTAACATATAGTGATGGTGCTTGTAGTGACGGTGATGATGGTGAAGGTGGTGATTTTCCTATGAGAACAGACTGCACTTTAACTAAATGATGAATGAATAGGTCCCGAGGGAGGTAAAGATCTTCTGTACATGTATACAGGTTATAGGGAATCATGTACACACTAAAGGGCACATGTAGACAGTACAGCATGATCAAGACAGATGAGACAACTGTATTCATCTCTTTTGATTTCCATTTATTTAGCTCACGGTTTTGTAGGTTCAAAGGCCCAAATCTAGTGATGGTCTTATTGCTGAGAGAGACCCAAAGAGATATCACAATATGAGCATGTGCATGTGTGCACACACACACACACACACGCACACACACACACACACACACGCACGCATGCTCTGGTATCTTTCTTTCTTGTAATAAAGACCCGACGATTCACTAACCATTCATGCCACGCGCCAACCATAGCCACAATTAGCTGGTGATACAGGCACAGGCTGTAAAGGGTGGGTCACATAATATCCCTGACCAAAACCCTGCCATCTTAAGCCTAGGTCTTCTCCTGGGATGTAGATTCTGCAGAGGCCATGGGGGTGCATGATGAGTGTTTCCCAGTGGCCACTGATGGAGAAGGACTGAAGCTGTGGCTTCCCATGCCTGGCCCTCCTGCTCTGTCACGCTGCCCATTTTTCCAGCCAGACCTTGACCCCTCATTCTGTCAGACACCTGTCCTCTGTGTGTCAGCTGTGCAGCTCATCCGTTCCTCTTCCTGGAGACTGTATAATGGGAAACAACTGCCACCTCCGTCCCCTCACCCAGCTGGGCTGATAGGGGATGTGGTTGGAAGGAATGAGTAAAGCTTATTGGAATTCAATATTGGAATTCCAATGTTCCCATCGTTTTTACATCACAGGCAAGCTAGCACACCACAGTGACTCAACAGACTCTGGAGACTGAGTGAGCATGAGCCCACAGCCAGCCACCATCATTGATGGTTTGGGATGCCATACTTCTTTGGCCCTCAGTTTGCTCAGCTGGAAAATGGCTCATACCCATGGCTAAGGAGTTGCTGGGCAGGTGAGGCCCTCAGCACACAAATATTCCAGGCACCTGTGGCCTCCCATTCTTTTCCTAGAAAGTACATTGCCTGCTCTCTCCTAAGATGCTGAGAAGACTCCCGTGCTGCCTGTCTTGAGGACTGCAGCAGCAATGATCTAGAGCCATGCTCTCCCACGGACAGCCACCAGCTGCAGGCCGCTATCTGCAGTATTTAAAATATAGCAAAGTTTAAGCATTTAGAAACAGGTAGGTGGCTCCCTTAGTACAGTACTTGCCGACCATGCACAAAGAAGTCCTGGGTTTGACCCTAGCACCACATAAAATAGATGTGTGATGCACACCTCTAATCCCAGCACTGGGGAGATAGAGGCAAAAGGATCAGAAGTTCAAGGTCTCCTTGGCTACATAGCAAATTTGAAGCTAGTCTGTGCTATAAAAGACCTTATCTCAAGAAAAAAAAATAATTCAGTTTCTCAATTGTATTAGTCATGCTGGTGAGTCCTCATAGCCTCATAGCAGAACAGAACATTCTGCAGAATAGGGTTGTATTCAAGTTATATGCCACTGTAAGTAAGATGCTTGGTGCTGTGGTGTGGTGGTTTGAGTGAGAAATGTCACCCACAGATGCACAGATTTGAACATTTAGTCCCAAGTTGGTGTGTATTTGCAGAGGTTTAGGAGGTATGACCTTTTAGAGGTACTCTGTCACTGAGCGAGAGCTTTGACAGTTCATAGGTTTTCCCCACTTCTAGTTTCTCTCTCTCTCTCTCTCTCTCTCTCTCTCTCTCTCTCCCTCTCTCTTCTTGTTTGCTGTTGAAGAGGAGAGCTCTCAGCTTTCGGCTCCTGCTACTATGCCTGCTGCTTGCTGCATGTCTCACCACCATTATTGAATCTCCTCTGTAACCATAAGCCCGAATAAACTCTTCCTTCTATAAGTTGCCGTGGTCGTGGTGCTTTATCACAGCAACAGAAAAGTAGCTATTATAGGAGGTTCAGTGTCTATAGAGTCAAGGTGATAGTGTTAGAGCAGGGGACCAACACCTTCAGGACGTCTCATGAAACAATTACCTTTGTAAAACACTCATGTCATAAAAGAACACAAGGTATCCATTCAGGCAAAATATTCATTTAGCTAGCCTAACCTGATGGCACCACTCTCCTCCTCTTCTTACTCATTACCAGTGTTGACAAATTCCTTTCCTGGGGAAATATAAACAATATCATCCCCTCTTATAAGGTCCCAATGACAAACCAAAGTATAATTCCACCAAAGTCCCACCCTGGGAAACCAATGAGTTTATTGGACTTACTTACAGAGCATAGGGTGAGGGGCTACTTACAGAGTGTGAGAGACCCCAAAGAAGCTGAACTGGAAAGGCTTCACTCAGAATGGAGCCACCTCAACTAGACTCCCCCAGCCTATGTGCTCTGGTACCGCCCAAGACCCCAAAGTCACACTCAGAGCAGAACAGCATACAAATGACTAGAAGAAGCAGCTGGAGTTTCAGGTGAGGGGTCAACGACCAGCCTTGCCCCTCCTTCTCTAAGGGAATATCAGCAGTCAACAAGTGGATCGTGATGGCCTTTTCCAAGGAGGCACAGCTCATCTGATGAGGATGGAGGCTGTTTTGCTCAAAGGATGGATGACATTCTCTAACAGCGAGTATCACTGCCTGCCAAGGCCTTGTGTTACTCTGATTTTACTGCTTTAAATGGGAGAGGATAAATGAATGCAATTGTCAAGCTAAAATCAACAAATTCTCTTAAAGCAAGTATTCAAACAGGAAACTGTGTGATCGTACTGAAATACTAAGGGAGATGTACAAGGGTACTGATGGTTGAATTAGGAGTCCTTTATTAATAGCTGGCGGTCAGAAAGGGGGCTAATGGCCCAAAGAACTCTCACTTTGAGGAGAAGCAGGGTGTGGTTTACAAAGCTTAAAACCACAATTGCATCATGCCAGGGCCAAGCCAATAACCATAATTACATCAGATCCCCGTAGTTTTACCAGACCAATGGCAGGTCAATTAACAAAGAGGTTTACAATTAACAAAAAGTTTCAATTAAGAAAAAACAAGTTTCTCAGAACTGTAGAAACAATGGGCTCCATGGAGACGCAGACACAGTTAGGAGGGAGGATGTGCTATCTGGACATGCTACCTGACTATATGTAGGTTTCCCAGTCGTAGAAACAATGTACTCCCTGAAACTGCCTACATGAGATGTTCTGCCGGCCTGCCTGCGGGGCGGGGGAGGGGGGCAATGAGGGAGGGGGGCAAAAACAGAGGGCAAAGAAAAGTCAGCTAGAGCAAAATGGAGTTCGTTTTGCCATTTCATTACCGTCAAGCACTCCTCACAAGAGGTCACTCACGGGAGTAACAGAAATTGTTAGAAAATAAGTCTTTAATGGAACAAATATTGGTTCTATAATAACCTAAGATAGTCCATTAACATCTAGAAAAAAAACAACAGTGTGAAGCTCAAAAGTGAAATGTTAGTAAATGCAGTGCATAGGCTTGACTGGACCCTAGACAGAAAGGAAAATGAGTCAGCTATGGAAAGTGTCAGGAAGACTCAAACATGCTCCGTACATTCAGATAGAGGGCTCCATTGGTGGTAATTCTCCTAATATGATGGTTGTATTATTTTTTCTTGGAAGATCAATGTTAAAGTAGTAGATTATGAAGTGTCATGATGTCTGTAATTCACTTTCTGATGGCTCGTCATCAGAGTGTGTATACCATATCATATGTGTACATATATATACATATATATATCATGACACAAATGTGGTGACACATAATCAAGGAGCGGATGTGGGTGAGGACACACAAATACTCACTTGATCATCTGTGTCATATTTTTATAGCTTCAGTATTTTATAATAAAAATTTGGATGATGTCTTAATTACTTCTCTGTTGCTGAGATAAAATACCCTGACAAGAGTAACTCAAGGGCAAGTTTATTCGGACTCACAGAGCTGTAGCCCCATCATGGCAGGAAGGTCACAGCAACAGGGGATGGTCACGTCTCATCCACAAGCAGAGAACTGGGATGAATGCTGGTGTCCAGCTTGCTTCTCCTTTTCTCAGAGTGGCCTCCCACAGTGCATGGCTCTCCCCACCTCAGTCAACCTAATCAAGATGATCTCTCACGGACATGCCCATCTTCTGAGTGACTCTAGATCCGCTCAGATTGACAACTTTAGCCATCACAGACAGAAATGAAGGGAACTTTAAACAAATGAGGTCATACAGATGAGGTCCAATAAAGACTGATTCTGTCTATCATGTTTTCAAAGAGCTTCTGGCGACTGCAAGATGGCTCAGGGGGTAAACCATGTTTGTGACACAAGGCTGACATCCTGTGTTTGATCTCTAGAACTCCGATGGAAAGAGAACTGACTCCTGAACATTATCTTCTGATCTCTATAATATGTGTGCTGTGGTACACATATGCCCAAACTCACATAATAATAATAATAATAATACATTTTTTCCAATGGATTTTTTTTCTCCCTTTTAAAAACATTGGTCCCAACATATGTCAACCATATTTTGTTCTTGAGTCTAAGGCTTCTTCTCTCCAAGTGCTTTGGCATGAACCTACTTGTTAACGAAATATTGCCTTTGAGAATAAAACCTCAGCATGTCAGAACTAACCCTTGGACATCATCTCAAGGCAAGTTTCTTGTAAATGTAGTCATTCCTTCCTGGAGGGATTAGCACATGTCTGCAGACTGAGAGGACCTCGAGGACAATCTCTCTGACTGTGTTTCTGTGTCTCCTCTCTCTTCCTTCCTCCTCCTCCTCCTCTTCTCTTTCTCCACTTCTTTCTTTCTCTTTCTCGCTCCTTCCCACGCACCAAGGACATCTGACAGGCACTGAGGGGCTCCAAAGGCAAACGAAGCTGCTCATTTTGTTGCAGCAAGAAGAGTAACTAGAACAACTTCCTCTGAACTTTGATTTTCTCATCTGAAAAGTTAGAGTGGTAAGTCATGTGTTTGTCTTGGAGGCATGTATCATGCACGCTAGTGACAGAAGCTTAGTGGTACAGGGTACCTGCTAGAGCAGGCTTGCCACCATGGGTCATCAGAGTTTACCCAACTGGTCCTGCAAGAAGCTCAAGGAAAAAGAAGACAAAGAAAGCACAAATGGAGAGACAGTGAGGTCCCTAAGAGAGACGGTTGATAGTGCGAGCTTAATATAGAAGAGTTATTGCTGTATGTAGAGCGTGTCTGTTATCTTGGCATAGGCTCAATTCTGCATTCTCGGTGGGGGTGCTCAGTGGATAGGGTGGGAAAGGATTAGAGGGGCCAAGAACAAGCCAGTCAGGGTGAATCTTTTCCCATCCATGGAGAAGAGCTGCAGGAACTGTCAGTCTGAGTTAGGGAACCAGCCTGAGAGCCTTCCACTGTGAATATCTTTGGCCAAAGCTGCAGGGATCTTGACTGGAGCCCCATTCCAAGGCTTTCTAATAAAATGAAACAGCAAACTGAACCATCACAACAGGCAATGGAGGCTCAAAAGCCCATGTAGGGACTCACTTCTCCCTCAGAAGGTTGAAGTCTTCCTCTAGGCAGTTGATCATGAGGACTTGGAGCTTGCACTGTGATGGCTCTGTGGGGACTGGAGCTTAGGCGTTGGTGACGGATTGACGACTTGTTGTGCTTGTCCTTCACTGTAAGGCTCAGTGGCTAAGTGGCTTTATTGTACTGCCAAGTAAACACATGGGAACTGAAGACGCTGGAGGGGTCTATGTCAGAAAACTGAGGCGGAATGGACTTCTGTGGCGCTGGCAATGTCAGGCTCAGAAGTCGGCAGTTGAGGCATAAGCAACGACTGGGACAGCTGGTGTTCTAGAACGTGTGTTTGAGGGTGGGACTTTGACCAAGGCATCTGTATAGCTCTGCATCTGCCAAAGTGGGTGGAGAAGATTGTCTTCCTGCCTTGGGACATCCTCGGAAAAAAGCTGGCCCCAGTCACTTGCCCCCAAGAGAAGGAATTCCAACCACTCCTTGTCAGTCAGAGCCAACCCACATTCAGTTCAAATTCACAGTGCATTTGAAAACTCTCTGAAGTCACTGAAGATGCACAGACAAGTTGCAAGAATAGTTCACCTAACTCCTAGTGGCCGTTCACTGGGATTCCCACAAACGGATGTTTTGCCACATGCCCTATCCTTTCCCGTGGACACATGCTATTAATTACTATGATTACTATTGCAATGCTGGGGACGGAACCCAGGCCTTCCATATGCTAGGCAAGTGCCCTTCAACTGAGCTACATCTCCAACCCCATATTGTTATTGTTACTATTTTTCCAAATCATTTTTGTCTGAATTATGTGACAGAAAGAATCCTCCAGAGCTGGCAAGATGGTTTGCTGGGTAAAGACACTTGCTGCCAAGCCTGACAACCTGAGTTCAGTCCCCAGGACCCACAGGATGGAAAGAAAGAACCATTTCCTGAAAGTTGCCCTCTGAGTTCCACATACGGGCTGTGGAACACAGGCCCACACACATATACATACAAAGTAAATAAGTAAATATATTTTTTGATTGTTTTTTGAGGTAGTGTCTCCTTATACCTCCAGTTAGCCTGGAACTTTCTATGTAGACCAGGTTGGCCTCAAACTCAGAGATCTGCCTGCCTCAGCCTCCAGAGTGCTGGGGATTAAAGGTATATGTCTCCATGGCCAGCTAATAATTTTTTTGGTCTTGTTGAAACAGGGTCTCCAAGATGGCCTGGAACTCACTATGTGGTTCAGGCTGGCTTTGAAATCACAGGGATCATCCTGTCTCTGCTTCCAGAATTCTAGGATTAAAGGCACACACTGCCATGCCCAGCTATAAGTAGAATTTTTAAAAAGAAATTTTCACCCAGAGCTCCCCTCTGCTCCCAAACAGTTCAGTGTGGAATTCTTAAAAAGCAAGATTATTTTTTTCACATAATACAAGTATCAAAACCAGAAAGAGAGCATTGATATAAGATTATCTAATTTCTAGGCCTCACTTAAGTCAACAAATGTCCTTCCGTTTAAGAGAGCCCTTGTTGCATGTGGTTTCTTATTTTTTCATATCCTTTAATCTGGAATAGTTCCTCTATTTTAATGAGATTAAGATTTAAGAATAATATTTGCTTGTTAAATATCCCTCAGTTTGGGATTAAAGAAAGAACTAGAACATCATCTTTTGCAATGGTCAGCAGAATACTTGATTTTCAGCCAATGCAAGAACCAGCAGGCTGAGGGCTGGTGAGGAAGAGGGTGGAGCAGTCCTCACTCACTCCATGCTCCATTTTCTGTGATCATAGTTACGAAAGGTCAATGGTGGTCCAAAAATAGTGGAAAATTCCTGAAATAAGCAATTCATAAGTATTAAATTAACTACTCTTCTGAGTAGCATTATAAAATCTCTCATCATCCCACTTTGCCTTCCCCAGACCCTGATCCATCCCATCATCCAGAGTATCCACACTGTATATTCTACCCTCCAATTAGGGACTTGGTAGCTCTCAATGACCAAGTTTAGGACTGGAGATTAGCTCCTTTGCTACTTAGAGCACATACATAGCACTATTGATACCCTAAATTCAATCCTCAGCTGGTCTTCTCCACCCCTCATTTCAAAGAAAAACCAAAGAACTTAAATGAATTGTTGAGGTATCATTGTGCTTGCACTCAAGTAAACCTTATTCTACTTAGAGATCAAGTGCACAAGTAACTATGCTGAAAAAGTGAATGTGTTAACAAGAAGTCACAAAGTGCTTTCTTAGTGAAAAGGTGAATATAATGTACATACACACACATATACATATATATACATATATATTTCAATAGATTCTATGGTTGGGGTATCCACAATAAATCTTGGAATTTAATCCCCATGAACAGAAGATGCTGTATCTACTTTTTCTCAATGTACCTTCTCCCAGAAAACTCACTACTTATGAGACACAATCACCTTGAAATTGAGATGCTTTGCAGACCCCAGTGCAACCAGGCCACCAAAGCTGATATCATTACGAGACCCACATACCTCTTGATGGGATGCACTGAGGAACACAGCCTTTCCCTTCCATTGTGTTCCACCCAACAATGCATCTCCTGAATCCGTTCAGGAGCGAGCATCCATTTGAACACATTAGAATGCCAACATGAGAGAAAACTATCTCATACAAACTCCATGCAGACAAATAACCTTCCTGAAGCACATTGTATGTTTGGTGAGCTCAGCGGGACCCTTGAGGGTTCAGAACCTCCAGAAGTCCTCCTCATGAGCAGCCGTCTACCTCACCGGTCCTCAAACACAAGGGACTGAGCTGCCGCCCAGCTCCTAATGGGCCTCAGCTCTACAGCCTGTCTTAGATCCTTTTCCTACAAAGGCTAGAAAACCTTTCTACATTTCAATTTACAGTCCAAATGTTGGCATCCTTGACCTGGCTGGGTTTCTGTGTGGACCTGCACATTCCAGATACAGCCCCACTGGTCTCTCCATAATGGAGAAGAGTGTGAGCTCTAGAGAGGGCAAACTCAGAACACCAGCCCACATCTTGTTGAGGGAGTCAGTCCTGTGGCCTTCATCACCTTCTCATCTGCTTAGCTGGGGTTATGGTACCCCTGAGGAGGGGTTGGGAGCACACAGGAGGGAAGTTCTGAAGTTCTGCAACAGTGACTGAGTGGTGGCTGTCAGGTTCACTGCAGCCATCAACACACATGGAGCTGCGGCCACCAGGGCTCACACCCTGTCCTCACCATGTTTCCACTCTATATTCTTGAGTCAGTGTCTTAACCTTTGTGAGTGGCTGCAAGGATCAAAGACACAGCACCTGGCACCTGGTGTGTGTTACACAAACTGTCCTCGCTGTGCCTTTCGTTTGCAGAAACTTCCACCTGGTGAAACTTCACCATGATGGCTCATCAGGAGAGACCGGCCCTTGCTTGTTTAAGAATGGAGTACTTGCATGCTGCTTGTTTTGTGGCTGAGAGAATCGAGGAAATTAGGGAACTAAGCCGCCTCTACAAATCCGCCTCTACAAATCCACACCTGGCAAATAGGATGCTGGTCCCAGATAGGAACAGAACCTGACTTTGCTCTTTTTAGTAGCCCTGATCCAGAAAGACCTGGTGAAACACTATGCCAACCAGGTGGGGCACACTGAGAAGCCAGAGGCCCTGCACGGAGGACTCCAAAGGCAGCAGGGTGGGCTGTATCACAGGGAGACATGGCTGTGACCTGCATATCCCTCTAACTCAGCTGTTTGCTGTTAGGTAGTGGCTGAGACAGGGACTGAATTGACCTCTAAGAAGCCAGAGAGGGGTGACAAAGTGGGTGATATACAGGGACACTAACTGCAAATAGCCAGAGCCGAGGCTACTGTAGAGCCAGGGCCTGCAAAAATACGTGACAGTAACAGCAATCCAGGTATGTTTCCTGGAGGCAATTGCCGACACACACTGCTGAACTAGAGTGCTATGCCCAAGACACCTCAGAGAGGTGTTGGGATGCGGTAACTCCCGCCTGGCTGCTCAGAGCCGTCATTTCAGCACTTGGCTTTAAATGTTCTCACAGGCCACGCTGTGACTCTGTGCAGTCACTCTCCCTCCTCCCACCCTCTGAGAACCTGTCTATTCATCAGCCCTCAGTGGCATGTGGACAGCCCCATCTGCCCTCCAGTCCGGTACTCAGGGGGACAGTTGGGGACTAGGAAGGCTGTACCCAGGAAACAAGTGATGCCTGTAGGAATGAAGACCGGCCCAAGGCAGACCCAGGTCCCAGGGAAGTGGCTCAGTTGCAGTAATCCCGAGGGGAGGATGGTGGGTATGTCAAGCTGGAGACAGTCAGCAGGCGAACAGGAGTTGAGTGGACATGGCCAGGTGAGGTGCCCATGGGAGGCCTCTGAGGGCTTAGCAGCAAGCTGTTCACTTCTGGAGCTTGCTGAGAAGAGAGACCAGGTCAGGGGTGGGGGCTGGTCACTGTGGCCATCACGTCCTGGGGAGCCCCTGCTAGAGGACACATAGAGTGAGAAGAGCAGGGGCCACAGTGGACCACAGGATCTCAGAGAAGAGCCGCTCCCAAGAACGCACACGCCTGGTTTCCTTTCTGAGTCTTTTTCATAGCGCTCCCCACCCCATATCCCGAACTCATTTTCACTTATGTAACCAAAGGTACCAGTGTGCTAGGAAATGATCCATAAACTCAGATTCACAGCATTGCTGACCCGCGATGGCACCACACCGGGAAGCACGTGTTAACTTGAGCCACTTCGCCATCCTGAGCTGTGGTCATCTTCAGCCTCAAAGCATCAGGGATGGGCATTTTTGTCTTGGTATGTTTCAGAGAGAACTGGGTTCTTTGCTTGAGTCTCCTGCTCAGCCTTCAGTCTAGATTTATACTTAGATGACGGACTGAGGGAGCGCTCCCTACCACAGTCACAGGGGCGGCTGATTCTCGCACTTTCCACCTCAGTCTTAGTTCTTGGAAGGATACCAATTACTTTCCCCTTTGTTTTGCATGTTGGCTAACTGGCCATGTCTGTGTGGTCCTGCAGGAGCACGCAAACAGAGAGAGAAGAAGAGGTAATGAATGCCTGTTCGCGGTGCGCTGCCTGTGTTTTGGAAAGTCTCCGTGGATTTGGGGACAATGCGCTGATGTAAGGCAGTGGGTGGCTTATGAACATTCCTTTAGACTAACCTCGGCTGTGTAAGCATGACCACATTCCTTGCCAGTGAACAGGAGGCAGGGCCCAGGGGGACCGTTTTTCACGGTTTCCATTACTAACCCTTCACTTCCTACTTCTCAGGGTGAGGAGGAGGCTTGAGGGGGAGGGGCAGAGCTCCCGGGAAATTTTCTATGGAAGCCTGCTGGAAGCTATAAATGATGAAAGGAAAAATCCAGAAATAGTTTAGGAAATTAGTCATCCATCTCCAAACTGTATTCAGTTACAGTTCTGAACTCTACTTTATGGAACCTTAAAAAAGATGGACATGAAGAAAAATTAATAATGGCTTGTGTGAATGTCAGAAAGATCTGGTTTCAAGGAGCAAAAGTTCCTATTGCGTAAAATCCAGTCAACATAATTCCCATGATGAAGAATTATATTCTGGGATCTTGAAAACATCTTGATTTTCTCTACTTTTGCTAAGTTTACTGTACCAAAGGCTGATGCTTAGGTTGTACTTGAACTTTCCTTACTTAAAAACGCAGGACTGTAGTATCTATTAAAAGCATTTTTTCCTGTACGCACTCCAGCATTGTGAAGTTATCTACTAATAATGTCTACCCATTTAAAATATCTCTAAAGGATACATAAAATGGGAGGGGCAGTATCTAAACCTTCTTTTCTTTTATCTTTGGGACAGAATCTTATGTGGCACAGGCTGGTCACAAACTTGCTATGTAGCCAAGGATGACCCTGAATTTCTGATTCTTTTGCCTTCATCTCTCAAGTCCTGGAATTATAGGAATGCACCACCACACTTGGCATAGTATTAAATATTTCTATTGCTAGGTTAACTTATAGCACAGGGAATTCCACTTCAATTTTGCATTAAAATGTGTCTTAAGAAATAAGGGTATGTGGGGAATGAAAGGGAAAGCTTGCCATAGAGAGCTCAGTCCTAGAGCCCTTTGAGTGAATGTTATGAGTCCTCACAAAAGATAACTGGGAAGAAAACTTGAGCATCCCAAGAGACCGGCTGACCTTCTCTCCATATCCTGGGTACTAAGGATTCCTCAGCTGGAGATCTGGCTTGGTGCTGGTGAGGTGCTTAGAGTCACACAGAAATATTTCTGCAGATAGCATCTCAGAGCAGTGTGTCCCACTGGGTTGATGAAGCACTTACAGGCACATGGACTGCTGACCCTCAGCCCGTGTCTCAGTGGGTGCTTTGGGTACTGAGTCACACAGAATGCTCAAAGGTTTTGGTGTTGGGCAGAGTTTTCCGACAGTCTTCTGACAGCCTCTAACAGCAGGCTGGCTTAAGTTGCCAGGGTAAAGAGAATGGATGGTCTATAGCTGTCAGTGCAGCCCCAGCAACCCCAGAAACAAATGAACAAAAAAACAAACTAAAGCTTCGTGAAGGAAGCAAAGAGGAAGCCGCAGGGAGCAGCAAAGGCCCCATCGCAACCAGGACAGACAGAAGCGTTCTGAGTTTCCCCTCGTCTGCAGAGACAGAGACAAGACAGCCTGACTGTGTACTTCCGACAACGTTTTGGTTCTTCCTTCCCCTACCAGATTTGATAGCTCTTCCTTAGTTGACCCTCTTTTTTAACCTTACTTGGGTTTGATTGCGAGACCCTGCTTCAATGAATAAGGAGGAAGGGTGACTGAGGATAATTCCTGACATTAACCTAAGCCTCTACATGCACCCACATCCTGTGCACAGGCATCCACACATGTACACACACTTACATGCATACCACACAAAAAATGGAAAAAGAAAAAATGAAATGCACTGGAACATTTGATATTTTTTATTCTTCTGCTAGACTTCTATAATTATATCTGTCGTGAGCAAACAAACTCTAGAAGGACTATAAGTATTATTTCCCAAAGGAAAACAATTATGTGATGATATTGATGCACTTTAAAGCATGTTATCTTTCCAGAAATGACTATGAAAAGCCATAAACTTATTCAAGCGATGCTGAAATTGCTCAAAAATAGTTTTACAATCTGTCTTTGGGAATGAGTTTCAAAGCCAAAGCCTAATTATATACAATTTATGTCACTGCGTGACTATGCTCAAAAATGGAGTAACAAACTGAAATGATTTGTAAATGCCATATAAAAATCGTAGTTGCTCTAATTAATTTAGCTTTCTAAAAGCCATCAAATAAGTGAGCACATATTATTTTATAATAATTAAGTAAAATAAAGTTGGAATTAAAAATGCTCAAATATAATCACACATGACAAAGATTTGCTAAGAGTGAAACTTCTTAAAATGAAGGAAGGGAATGAAAGTAATTATAAAACATGGAATTGGAAAAGTATTGTTTTTTCTGAGAGAAACTTTTTTGGAGGACAGGCTATAAAAAACGCAAGCTGGCTCTCTGTCTGTATCTAACAGCAGTCCAAAGTGTGGACTTCTCTGAATGTTTAACATTTCCTCATTTTCTAGCAAAACAACATAGACATTTATTGTGTGTATGTGTGTGTGTGTGTGTGTGTGTGTGTGAGAGAGAGAGAGAGAGAGAGAGAGAGAGAGAAGTTTATATTTAATGTCTCTCTCAAATACTGTCTTATTTTTTTTAAGACATGTTCTCTCCCTGAACCTGGAACTCACTAATTGGGCAAGGCCCAGGGATCCTCCTGACTGTCTTTCTAGCACTGGGATCACATTTGAACACTCCCACACCCTGCTTTTCCATGGATAATGGAGGGAGAAGTCAGGTCCTCATGCCTGCATGACAAGCACCTTACCAACTGAGCTACCTCCCCAACCCCTATCTTTGTGTGAAGCAACCTTACTTGGAATTTTCTTTCGAGATACTGCACTGCAAATTAACTTATGCACAAAGGTACATACCACATCCTAATGTGAAACAGCACAGGAAACCAACTTAGGTGAGCTGGGAACAGAAGGCCAGAAGAGTGCTGAGCAGAATAGGACCAACGAGATCCAGCACATAGAGGCCTGTGGGAAAAGCTTAGCAAAGATGCTTAGCAAGAGAGGCTTCCACTAGATACAGTGGGGGAGATCATAGATTATAGATACTAACCGAAAAAACAATGTTCACACAGGGCAGGAGGTGTAGCTCAGTGGTAGAGAATGCACTTAACATGTACAACCAAGCACCATAAAAATCAAATAAGTTACACAATCAGAGCACCATAATCCACCCATTTATAAACAAGTGGGCTCCTTTCCACTGTCAACGGGAGTAAAAGCTAAGGCAGCAGTTCGTCAGACACAACAGGCCCCTCCCTCTAACACAGAGACATAGCTGAAGGGGTGCTGATGGGCCATGCTGCATGAGGAAGAGTCCACACTGAAAAAGCACATATCTGGCTATGCGACCCAAGCTTTTCTCTTTTTTCTATCTTTTGTGAACCATTTGCATGTTGGAGAGACACAAGGAGAGGGAGGAACATTGTTTTTTATGGAATAATCAGACTCTTTCATCCTGGTGCTAGTAGAATCAGAATGTTTGACATAGTGAAGACAAATATCCACAGAGGATGTTCACAGCACACCAGAGGGCTGAAATTTCTGGAGAATTCCAAGTGAGGCCTCCAGACACTATGGGATAGCCAGTGGAAGGCTGTTCTTAGTAGCATTTTCTCAGTGCTTTGATCAACCATGATCATCTAGACTTCTGAATGAGTAGGTGTGTCCTAATGGAACAGTATCTCAGGGCTGGGAGACGGCTCAGACATTACCTGCTATGCAAGCCAAGAACCCCAGAACCCATGTGAAAAAGGAAGGTTTGGTGGTGTGTGCTTGTAATCTCAGTGCTGGGGAAGTGGAGCCTGGGGGATCACTGGGACTCACTGGCCATCCAGTCTAGCCTATTTGGTGAGCTCCAAGCTAGTGAGAAACCCTATCTCAAAACAAACAAACAAAAAAACCCAACACAATAACAAACCCAATAGACAGTGTCTGAGGAGCAGCACCTGCAGTTGTCCTGTGACCTCCATGTGTACATACACACTTGTACACCTACACGAACACACACACACACACACACACACACACACACACACACCCCTCAAAGAAAGATAAAGGAATACATGAAAGTAAAGGAGTAAAGAAAACCCTCAGACCTCCAAGTATACAAATTTATGCCCAGGCATTTTGAGAGCATCCATGAAATTGACCCCAGACATGTTCTGTGTCATTCCTGACAACTTCCTGAATGAGGTTTCATAGCTGATTTTTCCCTCCCACACTGTCCTGTTAAACCTCCAGTGTGCAGGTGTTCTAGAACTTACTCCTACGTTCTGCGATCGGCTAGGCTCACGTGGTTCTCACTGGGTCTTCTACATGCTCCTCTTCATCCTGAAGCTGGGCAACATGAGTTCAACTTCTCCAGTGTTCAGAAAGTGATGTCCACTCTCCGGCCTTCTGCCATGCTCTGCTCTGCCCCTGACTTGTGCCTAGTCACCAGCTCTTCTGGAGACTCCAAGTCCCTCTTTGGAGCAAGACCACCCCACTTCAATGAAATCCAGAGAAGAAAGAACAGATCAAGCAGAACCTCATACTACCATGGCCTGCTCTTGAGTTGCTGTAGCCTTCCCTGGATCAGTACTAATAGGCCTGAAGTCCTCTTTCAGTTATGTTTGCTATGTAAGGCGTGATAGTGAGGCTCAGTGCTTTAGAAAAGCAATCATCTAGCTGGGTTGATGACTCAGTAGGTAAGAATGTTTGCTGTGTGAGCATGAGGACCTGAGTTCAAATCCCCATCATTCACATAAAATCATCCATGGGTCTAGAGATATGGCTCAGTGATTAAGAGCACAGGCTGCTTTTCCAGAGGATCCAGGTTCAACCCATATTGCAGCTAACAACCATCCCTAACTCCAGTTCCAGGGGAATTCAACACCCTCTTCTGACCTCCATGAGCCTTGCAAGACACTGGTACACTTGCATACATGCAGGCGATACACTCCTTCACCTAAAATGAAAACAAAGAAATTTTTAGAAAAATCATTCATTTGTTCATTTTGTTGTTGTTTGAGACAAGGGTCTCACTATGTAGCCCAGGCTAGCCTCAGACTTTTGATCCTCCTGTCTCAGCCTCCTCAGTCCAGGATGACAAGCATGTACCACTACACTCAGCTCATTGATTTGTTCACAATTCTACAATACTTATTTATAATTATGCTTGGGCAAGACCTACTGAGGACAGCTTGACTCCCCACTGTGTGACACTAGTAGGATACCTTCACTAGAGTTATGTGATCTACCTCTAAGAGGGCCAGCTCACATGGCTGGCCTATTGGCTGGTTGTGGTGAGAATTCTGACAGAGCTACCAAGAGGGGCCTTAGCTTCCCTCTATGAGGCCTCTCTGTATGCTAGAGCAGGCTACCCCAATGGGGAAGTCTCAGGGAAACTGTGTTTTTAAAATGTGTTTTATTTATTATTTCTATTTTATGGGTGTGAATGTATTACATTCATGTGTGTCAGTGTACTCGTGTTGGGCAATAGCTGTAGAGGTCAGAAGAGGGCTTAGATTCCTCTGGACCTGAAGTTACAGACGGTTGTTAGTCACCATGCGGATCCTGGAAATTGAACCCGAGTCCTCTGAAAGAGCAGTCATTTCTCTTAACCACCCAGCCATCCCTTCAGCCCAGGAAGCTGGCTTCTTATGTAATGACTGGCTTGAAGTGGAAGCTTCAAGGCTTTCTTAAGGCTTAGGCCTGGACTTGCTGAAATGTTACTTCTGCCAAGTTTTCTTCATTAAGGTGAGTTGAAGGGATCAGATTCAAAGAGAGGAAGTTCTACTGAGCTATGCATCTCAACTGGGGGCTACCAGTGTATCTTTGGAAGCAGACCAGCAAGCTACTTAAGAAGGCAAAGAAGTTATGTGTTAGAATTGGAAATTTTTCCATTCACAATGTTATATTTTTAAAAATTAAATGTATTCTTTGGAGGACAACCCTTTAAATCCTATACAGAGAAATAGAACAACTCATTCCTACAGGTTCTAGATGATTCCATGCAGCACTCCGTGCTCATTCTATGGTTGGAGTTTCAGAGTTCCAACTTGTGGTCTCAATAGTGAGCAAGAACAAGCTTAGGGGAGGGTGTCTACTCACGGGGGTCATTGAAGCTTTAGAAGAAAGCAGACCAAGGCAATGGGTACAACTTGCTGGAAGGGGTCAGGCCTCAGAGGAGCATGGTCACCGTTGGGGCTCTGTTGCTGCAAATCAAAAAGATTGAATCTGTAGGAACAAAAGAAAGGAGGCTACAGCTGAGCAGAAGCAGTTGTTTCTGCTACTTTCATGGAACAGGTAGAGAGCAGTGGAGTTTCTTCAAGTGTGTGTTTGTGTGTGCATGTTCATATATGTGGGTACATATGTATGTATATGTGTGCGTGCACATGTACATGTATAGAGGCCAGAGGTCAACCTTAGATGTCATTCCTCAGGCACTGTCCACCTTTGAGATATCTTGCATTGGCCTGGAGTTCATGATTAAATTAGGCTGATTGGCCATGAGGTCTAGGGACCTGCCTGTTTCTACCTCCCCATGTACTATGATTATAAGCGAACATCAAGATGTCCACCTAACTTTCCTAATATGACATCAAGGATCAAATCCAGTGTCCATGCTTGCATCCAAGTGCTTTACTGAGAGCCATGTCATCAGCTATACTGACCTGGGATCTTCATCTCATTGACTAGCTTTCATAGTGCTGAAAGGTGCTAGGCACGTTAACTGAAGAGAAAAGCAATCATCAGCCTTAACCAGCTGTGGACTCTGAGAGCTACAGTAACATTTGGCCTGGCAAGACATGCCCACTGGTGCAATAGGGGCATGAAAGTCATGGGAGCAACAACTGCTTTCTGACTGGATTTAAGGCCTACTCTACGAGATGGAACTCATAGTTGGATCTGTTAACTGAATGGAAAACTTATGGCTGGTTAGGTCATACACTTTAGTGGAGAACCTGCTACTATTATTCTGCTAAATGAGCACAGTAATAAACCGCCCCCCAAGTGCTCATTTTTATATCCATAGACTGGTGCACCTCTCAACCCTCATCAGAGAAGCTTCTATATTGATTGCAGTAGAGGGCAATCAATATAGAAACCGACAACTGATCACCATTCAAAGAATAAGAGACTAGAGTCCTCAGCTCTAAAAGGGATATGTATATCACATTCCTTCCAAGCCTCAGGGATCAGTGAGGAAGAGAGGGGCAGAAAGATCATGAGAGCGAGAGGGAGTGGATGTCTGCGGTGAAACAGTGTTTTTAGGATTTGAAAGGACCATTGTGCACATAAACTCTTAGAAGCTAGACTGCTTGCACAGGACTTGCACAAAATCAAGACAGTCAAGATGGCATCAGGGATCGGGGAGGGGCTCATCAAGTTAGCAGGGAGAGTCAGCTTCTTTCAGGGACGCGTGGATATAGATGTTTCCAGTGCGAAGGCTCTACACCCATGCACATGCTGGAGGCACTCAGTGGACTCAGTAGGTGACCAAGAAAAGATGACATGAAGCTGTGAAGGAAGGGGGTGGTAAGGGAGGGACTGGAGGGAGTGAGGGCAGATTTGATCAAGACACATTGTGTGCATGTATAAGATTACCAAACACAGAGTAAAGACAAAAAAGAAAAATTTTTCTTAAAAAAAAAAAAAAAAAAAGATGGGGGCTGGAGAGATGGCTCAGCTGTGAAGAGCACTAGCTGCGCTTCCACAGGACCTAGGTTTGGTTCTCAGCACCTACATGGCAGCTGACGACTGTCCTTAATTTCAGATCCAGGGGATCTGACACAGTCTTCTGCCCCCACCCCCCAGGCATTGACACACAGGTGCACTTACATATATGCTGGCAGAACACTCATACACATAATTTTTTTTAAGGTGAACATATAAGGAGGCCTGCTGGCAGGAAGACTAGAAGCCCTTTCCCACCTGGGCTTCATACAACAAGCAAAGCATGGTCAGGCAAGTTTGCAGAGACAGACTAGAACCCTTTATGACCTGGGCTTCATCTAACGAACAGCAAAAAGAAACTCGTTATATGTGAATTAAGAAGTGAGTGCTATGTAAAAATGCCTTGTGGTCAGGGCAGTCGGGGCTTTTCCCCAGTTACTACCCTATTCTTGGAGGTATTTTTGCTTTCTTAATAAACTCTTTCCCTCATTCTAAACATTCTCCTTTCCATAGAAGCCCATGTCCCTCCTCCCCCAACTTGTAGCTGCTTGCTGACCTCCGTTGTTGAACCTGACTGCCTTCTTGGAACCTTACTCTCTCTTCCTGTTCATCTCCCTTCTCCCAGCAGCTGCTGAGGTTTACAGTTTCTCCCAAACTAAAATGGTCCTCGAGCTGCCTTCTAAGTCCATTTTTAAATTATTTTAATAAGACAAGAATCCGTGAAAGGGAATCCCAAATTATCCAGTAACACCCTGTCTTCACTAAATGCCATGCTGGGGAAGACGGCCATACCTCTTACCCATGAGCCCTTTCTGAGAACTGTTTGAGGGAATTTGTGCTCCTACTTGATCCTCAACTCAAGGGTCTTCCATTCCAGGATCCTCATGAGTATAACAGTGTGACTCTGTTACCTTTACCTGTTCCTGTTCCAGCGATCCAAAAGGCAAAATTGCTTAATGTATAGTTCACTTTCTCACACTATAATGAAATACCTGAGGTAATTAATTTATAAGAGGAAAGACGTATTTGGGCTCGCAGTTTGGGAATTTCCACTGGAGAGTAGGTGCATTCATTGCTTTGGGCTTCTTGTGGGTATACTAGGTGTCAATGGTGGGGGGCACGTGACTGGGGGAACTACTGAGCTCATGACTAGGGGGCAGAGGAGGAAAAGGAGGAGCCTGGGGTTCCAAACTGTTCTGAAAAGCCACATCTTAAATTACCTAAGAATTCCCATCAAAGGTCAATATCACTTCCCAACAGCACCTCTGGAAACCAAGTCTTTAACACATAGACCTAAGGGGACCATTTAGTATCTCCCAGAGTAGTGGGCACGCTCTGACCAAGGGTTTCATATTGCTTCTAGGTTGGAAAAACCTGTGTGATAATGTTATGTGTGTATGCAAAAATGTTAGACTAAGATGGTTCAAGAACTTAGATGGGAAGTGAGCTGGACTTTAAATAAAGACTATCTTTGGGAAGAAGAAGCATGAGAGTCTATCCAGGGACCAGCCCAGGAGCATGAAGTGACTTTAGTAGTAAACAGAAAGGAACATAAGCTGTGGGGTAAACACTGATATGAACTCATTTTATGACTGTAGAAAGAGGAGACTGGGTGTGTGTCATCATCACGTGTGTCCTTTTGTATGGGTGTGGGGCCATTCTTCTGACATGTAGGGTAGTTTGCATCAACCATCACCACTGTGGACACGGACTGACTTCCTGAGGAATAAAGAATCATTGTGCTTTCTGGTCAAACCCTGACTGCCGCATGCTTCAGATTTGAAAAGGTGTCTTAGGAGAACTTCATCTCAAGCAGACCCACACTCCAAGAGGTCTTGAAGTTCTTCTTCACCTCTAGGAAAATGACACAGCAAGAGTCCAAACATGTACTCTACAAAACAAAGCACATCGGGGAAAAAAGGGGAATGACTTCACTATAATGAGCTAGACGGAGCTAGGAAAACTAAACAAAGATGTTGCAAGAAGAGAAAACTAAAGACATCAATATCCCTCAGATACATAGACATAAGAAACACTGACAGAAATATTAGCAAATCAAACTCAGGTATTTAAAGAATGATGACATATCCTAACTTACCAGGGGATGTCTGAGAAATTCACATAGGAACAAGTTCAACATTTAAAAAAAATCAGATCACATAATTTTCCACATTAACAATAAAACATAAAGGAGCAATATAATCATGTAGATGTAAAAGGCACAGGAAAAATTCAGTATATATTCAAGGCCAAAACTCAGCAGCTTAAGAATCTGTTGTAGATTAGTTTTGGAATGAGAGAAAACAAACTCATGTATATAAAAGATACAACATTTCTGGAATACACAATTTATCTAAAAACTTAGAGTAGAAGAAACGAGGCTTAAAGTCACATCATCCATAATACCAGACAGCCAAATATCTCCCAGCAACCTGAACACAAACCACTGCATTTGTGGATGAGTTATGCGCCCATGACCCTTACAAAAGGTCTCAAAGCATGCTCAGTGCATGTCTGCTGAATTAATGAAGACAATTCACTTTAGAACGTAAAACCAATGAAGAACATGCAAGGGTAGGATGAGTTGTTAGGTTAGAAGTGGCTTTTTACTGCTTCTGGAGAGTAAGACACTCACCCAGGAGAAGAGGACAGGCACACTGTGAAATCAGACTTGTTAAAATGTTCTCCTGGAGTTACCCAGAACGTGTGTCTGAACACCACACTCCAAGCCCCTGTTCTGCATACATGGGTTTTGCGGTAGGGATTGCTCCTGTCGAAACTTATTATCAGCTAAATGTGAGGGACACTGGATTATGATGTTCCCAAAAATGCTTACATCAGCAAGGTCCCTGTAAACTCTGTTAAAAGGAGAAATATTTTGTAATTTTATTATTAAGGACAATATTGTTTGGTTTTGGTGAATAATCTTTATTAAAGACACATTGTCTCTGTACTAATGTATATTCCTCTGTTTAAAAAAAAAATCAAGATTTTTAAAATCCAGGTCTTGTATCACACACCTATAAGGTCAACACTTGGGAGACTGAGACAGGAGGATTGCCATGAGATCCCAGCTAGCCAGAGCTAATAGTGAGTTCCAGGTCAGGGTAGGCTACAGAGTGAGAAACTTCTTTATTCATTAATTATTTATATGCTTGTATGTGCATGAAGGTAAGTGAGCACATATACAGATTCAGAGGACAATTTGCAGGAGTAAGTTTTCTCCATCTAACATCTAGGTCCTGGAAATTAGGCTTGGTGATAAGGGGCTTTACAAGGCTGAGCCATCTTGCTGGCCCAGAACCTGTCTTTTAACTAAATAATAAATAATAGAAAAAAAACATTAAAATATTGATTTTTATGCCTTTTGGTTTCCACAGATTTCATAATTTTTATAGTTGTAGAAGGTTAATATGATGAGTTTTATTGTAGAAGTTTCCAAAGATGAATTACCCTGGGATAAACGTGCTTATGATTTATTTCATTTACTTTTTTCACTGGAAAAGTTTTCATTGAGACCCCACCAGCTGCATAATGTGGTTCTGACACTCAGTGCTTTCTTCCTTGGCAATCTGGTCTTTCTTAAGTATCCTATCAATGCTTTCTTTTCCTCCATGGTCTAGAAAGGACTATAGACAAACTTGGGGATAGTGTTGATGAACTTCAGGTCATTCTCCTCCCTCCATTTGGTCTGCAGCTATGACTTGACAAAGACTGAGCACCTACTTCTTGGCTCCTACCACAAAGCCTTTCATCATGACAAAGTCATTGGTCACCTCACCATAATGGACAAAGCTACCCAGTGGTTGATACCTTTGTCAGACAGGTTGTGGCTGGTGGAGGCATCCTGATCAGCTTGCCATCCTTGATAAGGTAGCACCGACTAATCTTGAAAATCTTGTTGATTTCTGTGTGTTAGCCTTTTAACCCAGCTTGAGTCACAGAGACAGCCACACGGGCAGGATGCCAAGCTCCAATATAAGCAACCTTATGCAGCCTTCGGTGGGTTTTGCTGGACAGCTTTTTAGTATGCCAGCGACTGGTGACCCCTTTGTAGCCTTTGTCTTTGATCACCCTGATGATATCAATCATCTCATCCTGCCCAAACATCAAGACCTGCTGTCCCAGCCTCTCCAGGGCTAGTTTCTCAGCCACAGTACTCCCATTCACCTGGCTCTCCATCAAGTGGGTCTTCTGACAGAGAAGCAGTGGGCACATCTGAATGTGGGTGATAGCTACTGAAAGGCTACTGCAGCTCTCTCTGGCCTGTATCATTCTGCTATTTCTTGCAATATTGAGGAAGCCCTTCTTAGATTTTTGCCACTTCCTGTTGTAATCATGCTGATGCGTTTGGGTGGCCTCATGGGGTTTCCCCATAGCTCATAATGCCCACAGCTATCACGGCAGTATCTCCACAATGGTGGCAGCATCCAGGACTTCTTTCTTGTTCACCTTGGATTCTGGCTGGTGACTTGCTACATGATGTGGTCATTCCAGCCTTGGAGCCCAGGCAGGCTCTGAGGAGGGCTGGCTGGGAAGGGTCATCCTGGGGAAGCTCCTCAGACCCTTTCCTCTTCCTGCTGCTGCTGCTGCACTTATCAAGCCAAGGAGCCCAAGAACTCATGTCTGAAGCTCTATCACACCATCAGACCCCATAGGTGCTTTGTCTTATTTTTAATAAATGTGCTGAGTTTCATGGCAGAAGGAAAGAACTGCCTCCCACAAGTTTCCCTCTGATTTCCACAAGTCTGCTGTGGCACACACATACACACACAATGTACACGTTTACACACACAATACATATGTTCATACACACAAATAAATTAATAAAATTTTTTTAAAATAAATAAAAGTTCTGGGTTTGCCAGTATATACTAGGATTTGCCCCACTAGCCATGAAATAAAGCCATTTAGTCATTTTCTGTCATCACTGCTGTGGAGGTAAGAATAGAAAAGAAAATCCCCGATTTTACACACAACTATAAAACAAACAGAAGTCAAGTCTGTGCCTTAAAGTCTTCCTGAGATGTGTCACAGGCTACATGAAGGCAGGAGTGTGGCTGGGACTCCAACATTCTCTGCTGCCTGATCTGATCAGGACTTAGCACCAACCTCATGAGAAGGTTTCCACCTATGGACTTTATCATTAAAAGACTTCACCTAGCAAGTGGATTGCTTCTGATGCAGGAGACAGTTCTGTGTAGGTGGAAGGTATATGGCCCACGGTGAAAACTGCAAGTCGCTCACATATGTTACAGTGATAAGACAGGCTGGGGTTAAAAAGATTAAAGGTTGGGGCTGGAGAGAGGGCTCAGTAGTTAAGAGCACTGACTGCTCTTGCAGAGGACCCAGGTTCAAGTCTCAGCACCCACATGATGGTTAGCAATTGTATCTCCAGTTCTGGGGAATCTTCTGACCTCCTCAGGCACTGCTTGACATAGGTGCACTTACATACATGTAGGCAAAACACTCACGCACATCAAATAAAAATATAAATAAAATATTTTTAAAAAGAAGATTAAGGAAGATTAAACTAACCAAACTGACCAGATAAAAGGAAGGAACATATATATGTAAGGCACTATCGTCCATCCATATGTCCTTGTCTCTATAGCAGGTAGTTGTAACAGACTAAATAAAGATTGCTTCTAAGGAAGAGACCCCAGACTATCCTAGATATGGAGTTAACTAAGAACACTGACTCCACATCCTGGAAGCTGTGAATACAAAGAAAGTTAACAGTACTTGAGATACCTTCAAGTAAGATATGACTGAAAGAAAACTTCCCAGCAGTTTCAGGACTCAGGAAGACTGAGCAGAATTTATTGACTTTTACAACTTCTCCCAGAGGAACCGAGGATCTACAGATATCCACAAACGGGACTGACTTTTATAGCTTCTTGGTTAGATAAGGCCTCTGACCCAGGTTCTGCAAATACCTGCAAAAAGGAACTGACTTTTACAGCTTCTTGTTCAGATAAGATTCCTGACCCAGAATTCACAAAGATCTGTAAAGAGGGATTGCTTCCTGCCCAAAAGTTTACTATCAGATGTCATGGGGAACCCCCTCACACATTAAGAAGGCCTCTGACCAGCTAGGCAGGGCTTGCATTTTCTCTCATTCCTCTCCCGGAGTGAGCTTCCTCATCCCGATCTGGAGCCAGGCACACCAGCTGGGTCCCCGAGCCGAGCCCCCAAGATGAGGGGGAGAGTCTCCCCCCTCTCCCTGGGGAGGCTAACCCCAGGGGGGTCTAGAATTTCTCCACTCTCAAGTGCAGAGGGAGCTAGCCTCAGTTGGTCTTCTCTCTTTCCCTGACTTGAGAAGCCAGGTCAGTGCCCGCACCCTTAATAAACTGATCCTGTTAACTCTCCTGCAGAGTCTCCGGTCTGTTTCTGCTTCATCTCTCGAACCCAAACCTTAAAGCAAGGAGTCACACCAGCCAGTAACAGCTAGTAAAGAGTCAAGGTCAATAACTAACAAGGCCAGAGTCAGAGCAGGTCAGAGGGCGACTTCAACCACCTTCCCAGGTGGGCAGCATAAACAGTGCATAATCATCTCCGGGTGGGCCAGGGGGTCAGGCCAAGTTGGCAATCCTCCATTAGCCCAGTCAGCAATACATATAAAGAATTAACCAAACTCATAATAACCTTGGCTGTTGTTGGGTTCTTGTAATATCCTTAGAAAAGGGAGTTCAGCAGCTTTTCCTCTTTTGAGAACGTCCACTCTGGTTGGGGTTGCGGGGGAGAGTTCTCTCATTTCTCTGCAATTCTCCCCAGGAGTGTCCATATCTTTATTCATAATTGGCATGAGACAATGATCCTGGAAGCCGCTGTCCCAGGTTAATCTTCGGTGACTGAATTTCTGGCACCCTAAGTCCTTCAGTGAAGCACAAGCACTTTCAAAGACCCAGTGTTGCTTTCATCAAATAAAAGAAACTTTTCCATCTTACTCATATGAGTACACACAAAAAAAATCAGTAGCAACAGAAATAACCTACAGCATAAACCAAGAATAAAAATAGCATTGACCTAAATGATTTCCAGGCTCAAGGGAAGAAGTGGGCCATTACCACCAGCTTGTAAAGACTTCTAAGTATTTTGTCTCCCTTCAACTGTAGGGAGTATTGAGAATAACAGAGTGCTGAGCTCACTATTGTAGCACTGTGAAGAATGAAAGACCACCATGGGGAAGCTTTGTGATTCTATTCCTACCAAAGCCAGGCTTCTCAGGAGAGTAGAGGGTTAGTGCCCGGAAGTCCCCCACGGGCTGGCTATAGCTGATCCCCCAAGGCCAGCTGTTCTAGTTTCCTTTATGTTGCTGCGATAAAACACTCTAACGAAAAGTAATGCTTGGGAAGAAAGGGTTTATTTCATCTTACAACTGCCAGGTCACAGGCCATCACTGAGGGAAGTCAGGGCAGAAACTCAAGCAGGAGCTTGAAGCAGAAACCATAGAGAAATGCTGTTTACTGGCTCACTCACAGGCTAGTGCCTAGCTAGCTTTCTTATATAGTCCAGCACCACCTGCCTAGGGATGGTGTCATCCACAGTGGGCTGGACCCTCATGCATCAATTAATAATCAAGACAATCTCCCATAGACAGGCCACAAGTCAATCTGATCTAGACAATTCTTCAGTCGAGGCTTTTCTCTCAAATGATTCTAGGCTGTGTCAAGCTGACCATTAAAGTTAACTTGGACACCAGCCTAGCAGGCACCAGGGCTGAAGGCACACAGGTGTCTTCCTGGGAGAGCTTGACACCCCCTTCATTCTCTGGGTCAAATGCTGTCATTATCTCCAAAGGTCTCTGAAATCATTGAGCCTTGACTTCTGCTATGATGAGCTTGCCCTAAGGCAGGAGAATATGCTGAGTGAGCTGCAGGCATGACAGTGGCCAATATAAGAGAAGTATTTCCATTAGGATATTTACAAATGCTGTCTACTTCCGAGAGTATATCCTGCAGTAGTCTTCCAGAAAAGGCCTTCATCTGAACCCTCTGCACCACCTCTATCCGGCTTTCTCGCCTCCCACTTGACTCTCTCTGCTTTCTTTAGTTTCTGTTTTTAAAAGACAAAGTCTCAAGTAGCCCAAGCTGGCCTCAAACTCAGTATGTAGCTGAGGATAACCCTGAGCCTCTGTTCCTCCTGCCTCTACTTCCCATCAGCTGGGATTACAAGTCTGTGCTGCCATGCCTGGTTGATGCAGTGCTGGGGATCAAACCCAGGGCTTTGTGCCAGTTAGGCAGGCACTCTACCAACCGAGTTGCATCTTCCAGCCTTCCTGCCAACTGACCAGTCTTCTGTTGTATTACCGCCTCTTCTTTTTCATCCTATGTGTCCTTTGAGTTTCATTTCATTGTGATTCATTTCCGGAAGTTCATAGAGAAATGTCAGTTCCCATTTTCTTTCTTCGGATGCATTTCCCCTCTGTCTTTGCTGGTGGTATTGTCTCCTTTTTGGAGGAATGTTACTCCTGTTAATGAGGAGAGTCCTTTCTGGATTAGTGATTGACTAAGAACTAAGCAAAAAAAGTTAGCTTGAAGGAAACAAGCCATGGCTTTAGCCCAGGGATGTTGTCTGGAAGGACTTTCTCATCAGCTCTGCTCACCAGTCCCCATGGTTCTCTGCATAGGCACAGTCCTGTGTGGTTAGCAGTAAAGCTCTGATAGCTGAGAACAACTTGGGCATCCGGGCCATTAATGGGCTCTGGGGGCTGCCATGGGACTCTGCAGTCAGTGTACTTCGGAGAGACCAAGGGTCTTGTTCTTTTCTCCCAGCCTGGCTCACACACAATACCAGACGTGGACACTCCAGGCCAGGACCTTTCATAGGATCCCATAAGGTTTGATATCATTTTTGTTTGTTTGTTTGTGACAGGGTCTCAAGTAGCCCAGGCTGGCCTTAAACTCACTGTGTAGCCACGGTTGAACTTTTACTCCTGATCCTTCTGCCTCTACCTCCCAAGTGCTAAGATTACAAACCTGAGCCATCAAACTCAGTTTATAGAGGTGTGTGGGATGGAAGTTAGTTCTTCATGTACTCTATCACCTGAACTGTGTCCCCAGGCCCCTTCTCACTCTTTTATTAAGAAAGTATAAGCTGGAAAAGACCCATGGAGGTTGCTTGATGGTAACATGTCTCCATCCACTCAGAAATTTATTACATTTGACAGCTATCCTTCTTAACTTATGCAAATATTTTCAATGAAAATAGAAAAGAAAAAACTCTGCTATTGCTCACTTTTAAAATGCTTTGTACTCATATTTTACGTGTATGAGTGTTTTGCCTATAAGTGTACTATGTGCAGGCAGTGTCAGCAAAGGCCAGAAGAAGGCATCAGGCTCCCTGGAACTGGGTTATAGATGGTTGTTAGCCACCATGTGGGTTCTGGGAACCAAATCCAGGTCCTCTGCAAGAACACCCAGTGCTCTTAACTGCTGAGCCATCTCTCAAGCCTTGCTCATTCTTCTAGTTATTTTAAGTTGATTGCTGGGAAAATAAATGAATTTAGATTCTTGAAATGAGTTTTTACATAATATTAATATACAATTACTAATTTTTAAAGTCCTAATTTACTGTAATATTTCAGCCACGTAGTTGTGGGTATAAAACATTTCAGTTAATAAGAAAGTATCAACCAAAATGACCAGAGACACAAAATAAAGGAAAAGTTACTTAAAGCATGAAGAAACCAAGATACTTAATACCTGTGAACACAGACATGGTTGTTTTAATCAGGAATTAGAAGTCAAGATTGGAAACATGAAAAAGATAAGTTTGGGATTTCCTCAGAACAACAAAACTGATGAAAAAACACAGGCAGGGACAGGGAAGGAGCCTCACACTGCTGCCTCCAAGCAGTGGTGTGGATGTCTTCAGCAGAAACAAGCTGATACAACGCTGCACACCCCCACCGGTGAGGTCATGGGTGTTGCATGACAGGAGGACCGTGCACCCCTGAGGTTATAGCACACACAGAAACAGCCTGTGTCTTCCTCTGGCCCTTGCTCTCATACTGTTACCGAACACTGGCTCATGAGATGAGGCTGTCCCTGAAGTCATCTCATGAAGACATTTCACTGTGAGCAGTGGGAAGCAGTCCATGTCTCAGACTGGTTCTACTATGATTCACTGAAGATGGAGGACAGTAGCCCAGCAAACCCTCCGCAGCCTTCTTCCCAGGTCCTCAGGCTATCAGTGCCGGCTCAGATCCACCCACAGTCAGTTGCTGCTATGGGCTTTCATTATCCAAGTGACACCTTGCAAAGGAGGAAGAATGAGGATGACCCAAACCATGCTCAGCCTGCCAAAAATGAAGGCAGAAGTAGGCAATGCCTCTTCCTTTTCTTCAGACTGGCAAATTATAAGCATTGCAGAAGCTGCTGCTTCATTGTATGACAATGTCGTTACTTCCTCGGTTCTTTCAAGCTCTTTAGCAAAAGCATGGATGAAATGCTGAAGTTCACAAAGGCGTACCCACTTCTGGATTTTGAAGCAATCACAAATTAATACATTACAAAACTGAAGAACAATACAAGGCTTTCAGGTCTCTGAAGACATCAGAAGACCTTTCAGTTTAAGCTCAGGTGAGATATTCAGGTGGCAGACTCTATAGCTGCAGAAGATGGACTCTTTTCTCATTCTTCCCTGAATCAGGGCTGAATGATGGCCGCCCCAGTCTTGGCCTCTAGGGTGTAAGACATTTCTACACTGTAACACCAGCAGATGTGCAGCAATTCACTATAGTAGCAACAGGGAGTTAACGGACCTTATCCCTATACGAATACGGCATCTCTTCCCACTGGTAAAAATTAAATTATAGACATCAAAAACTTAAGTAAGTTTTAATAATTTGTTTGTTTGTTTCCATTGAAATTTGTCTTTAGGGGCTGGAAATGTAGCTCAGTTGACAGGATGTTTGCCTAGTACTTATGAAGCCCTAGGTTCCCTCCCAAACACCATATAAACCAGGCATGGTGGTATACACCTATTATTTCAACAATTGGGAAGTGGAGGCAGGAGGTCATCCTCTGCTATATAGCGAGTGCAAGGTCAGACTGGGATAAATGAAACCCTATCAAAAAGAAAAGAAGGACGGAAGGAAGGGAAGAAGAAGGAAGGAAGGAAGGAAGGAAGGAAGGAAGGAAGGAAGGAAGGAAGGAAGGAAGGAAGGAGGGAGGGAGGGAGGGAGGGAGGGAGGGAGGGAGGAAGGGAGGGAGGGACAGAGGGAGGGAGGGAGGGACAGAGGAAGGAAGGAAGGAAGGAAGGAAGGAAGGAAGGAAGGAAGGAAGGAAGGAAGGAAGGAAAGAGGGAGGGAGGGAGGGAGGGAGGGAGGGAAGGAGGGAGGGAGGGGAGAGGAGGGAAGGAAGGAAGGAAGGGGAGAGGAGGGAAGGAAGGAAGGAAGGGAGGGAGAAAAGAAAGAAATCTTTTATTTAATGTGTAAGTGCGTATAAAAGCTAGCCTGTGATCCTTTCTCTCGGTTTTGATGTTCTCTGCTATACAAGTTGCTATTACTGGGGGAATGCTAGAGAAGTGTATTTTCTATACTGTTTTTTCAACTTCTTGTGAGCTAAGGTTTATTTCAAAATTCTTAAAGAATTACCCAACCCTTTTATTGTTTTTGTCCTGCCTTTCCTGCCTGTGCTGCTGGTCTGTTGTTGACTGTGGTTTCTGCGGTGAACAAGCGACAGCATGAAAAGTCCATTTGCTTCTCAAGAGAATATTGGTGATTCTATGAACTGTTAAGAAACTGAATACCCACATCTTTCAGAACCAGTCACAGAAAGGAGACAGAGAACGGGACTGCGGTGACCACGTGCCAGGGACGGGGACACATGGTGACCGATCTGCCCTGCCTGCTCTGCTGTCATTGTGGTTAACAAACGCAGTTTTCATGTGCTGAAGCTGGGACGGCAGAACAAAGTCAGTCCTGCCCCAACGTGTCTTGTCCTTCCATGGAGATGAGAGCATTGTTCTTGGAAGTGACAGGAAAAAAGGCCTGGGGGTCGGATCCACAGAGCCTCTAGGGAGAGAGCCTTCCTTCTACAGCCAGATACCAGCTGGAGAACAGAAGAAACCGGTATTGCCAGTCCCCCAAAACACAATAAATTCAACACTAAAAGTGCTGAGTGTGGAAGTAAAGTGTACCAGAGAAGAATGCCCTGCTCTTCTGTTCCCAGAGCTGCCCAGAGTCACCAAGAAGTGATACCTGGGTGATGTCTTAGAAATTTTTAAACATCTGTTTTATTTTTCTTTATATGTATGTATGAATATGCACCGTGTGTGTGGGGGGGGTGCCTGCAGAAGACAGAGGGGCATGGGAGCTCCTGGAGATACAGGCGATTGTGAGCTGCCTGATGTAGTGCTGGGAATTGAACTCCATTCTTCTGCAAGAGCAGCAAGTACTCTTAACTTCTGAGCCATATCTCCAGCCTTGATCTCTTAGAATTCTGACAAGATACCACCCTCACTTTGTCTAAATTTGAACCCTTGGCACCAGTTCTGTAGAGGATTCTGATGCTTCTCTCTCTCTGTGTGTGTGTGTGTGTGTGTGTGTGTGTGTGTGTGTGTGTGTGTGTATGTGTGTGTGTGTGAATATGGATATGTCCATGTATATGTGGGTGCATGTGTGGAGGTCAGAGGATAACCTCAGGTTCATTCCTCCTCAGGTACCATTCATCTTGGTCTTTTCTTTCTCTTTCCTTTTTCTTTTTGAGACAAGGTCTCTCACTGACCTGGAATTTGTCAAGTAGGCTAGGCTGGCTGGCCGGTGTCTGTTTCGTCTGTGCTGGGATTGTAAGGTCATGCAGCACTTCTTACACAGATTCTGGAGATAGAATTCGGGTCCTCATGCTTGCAGGGCAAATACTTTACCAACTGAGCATCTACCCACACACTACAGTTCCTTTTATGGCACATTTTCAATTACTTTACCAATCATTCACACTCCAGACACTGTTTAGAGATGCAGTGTACGTCGGTGAACAAAACTGACCAAGAATCCTCCCTACCCTTTGAAGCATATATTCAAGTAGGCATAAACAAATAAAAATAAGAATTACAATTTCACACAAAGGAACCAAGGAAGGGAGCAGTGGAAAACAGCCTTCAAACTGATGTCAAAGGGGCTGAAGAAGCAGGGACGAATGCCTAGAAGGAACTAGAAATCAAGGAGGTCCGTGGAGTGCTCCTCAGCTGGACCACGTCAAAGAACAGCAAAGATTCCTGTTCTAGAACATGGAAAGAGGTGGGATCTTTTACACAAGTGGAAAATTGTCTTGACACCAGGGGTGGCTCATTCCTGCTACTACTCAGTTTCATGCACATTAAATGCACAACTGGCTTGGGAGGTTACAGATTGCTGTGGACAGGATTTATATACTAGCACAGCTGAGAGCTCAAGCAACCTCCTTAGACAGTAGCAACTCACAGGAAAAATAATGACCATCAGCAATCATTTCAATGCTCTAGAAATCAGTCAGTGAAAGCCAGCACATTTTGTAAATAACCTCAGCTTTGAATGAGGTCTGCATTAAAAACTGGCTGCAAATAAACCTACTAGAGAAGAAAGGAAGTCATATTCATTGAAGATATAGCAGAATTACCCCTGACAGTCACTGGCTAACCACTAGGCTATACTGACACAATATAATCCAAGAAAACCATATATATATGAAAACAGAAATAAAATTGAAAGATGGAAGGAGGAAGGAGAGAGGGAAGGAGGAAGAAGGAAGAAGGAAGCAAGGAAGTCAAAGCACCAGCGAGACAGTAATCAAGAGCAAGTTAACCACAGAGCTTGAAGTATGTAAAGCCAACATAACCCATGCCCAGAAAAGATGTCATCTTATACGGCAGGCTGATCTGAGGACTCGTGATGTGCTCTAATGACTGGAGGTATTCTCTGCCAACCTGCAAATACAAAGGTAGTAGGCTTTTTCAAATACTCAGTTCTCAAGACAAGATCACAAGACACATAAAGAAACAAGAAAATATATCTCATTCAAAGGAGAAAACCAGGTCTAGAAGAAGTATCTGAAGAAACACAGGCACTGGACTTACTAGACAAAGACTTTAAGACAAGAATCTCAAGTAACCAAAGAGCTTCAGGCAAGCAAGGAAAAACAACTGCAGGAATGAGGGGAAGTGTGGTATGATCTACACAAGAATATCATCAAAGAGAAATTATTGGACTTCTGGGGTAGAGTGGTGGAATAGACACTTCCTGCACAAAAGTGAGGAGAGTCAGGAAAATAGAGGAAGAACTATGCTCCGAGGAGAAAAAAGAGTTCTAAGACAGATCAGACAGTTCAGAAAAGGAGGAAGCAGCCTGTTGCTCCAACCCAGCTCCCAGCATGGGGAGAAGACTCACACTGCAAGCCCAAGGTGAGCTACAGCATGTGATCATATCTGGTTAACAACAGACCAGCCGCCCTGGGTGGAGAGAAAACCCTGGTGCAGGGACTGAAGGTCGCAAAGGCCTGTTTTGGTTCAAAGAACAGGGCACTGATAGGGATTTCTGACAAGGGCCAAGATAGCTAATGTCAGACATCGGGAGGGCTATGAGTCAGCATGAAATGACTCACACTGGACATCTAGGGACCCCAAAAGTAAATGTAATCTATTACATAATCAGTTTTGGCTCAAATCCACCTTTGTGTAAGATCTTATAAAAAGTCATCGGGACCAAAGGCATGTGCACTCTTGCCCAGTATCTGCACACCCTTACCTGAGGAAAATAAAGCATGTCTTTTTTTGCCAGCGACACCATGGATCTTCTTTAATCTTCCAGCTCTCATCGATTCTCTGTTCCTGGGCCCCAAACTCAGCCTCCACACCAGGGTTCTTACAAACCTTAAATTCACTGTGGGGATCTGATCCTTCTGCGTGGCAAGTGGGTTTCAGAAAAGAAATCCACACATAGTTCAGCATCTCTGAGTACTGTACCAGGGACTAAGCCACTGTGGGATCAGAAAACGTAACACACCACAATGCAGGGTCTGTGGCAGATCTTGCCACACTGACTGGAGAAGGCCATGAGAGAGTGATAGAGATGGCAGGAACTGTGATGAGCTCACCGAGAAGGAACCAGGGCCGTGGAGGGCGCAGTGATACGTGGTTCCATCTTCAGGTGCAGAATGAGACCAGCTATGCGGTTTAGCACTTGGTCTGGTGTGAGGGTTCTGAGTCAGCCTGGCAGGTCGCTAAGTCACTGAGTGAGGAGCTCAGTGGTCTGTTTGCTCCCCTGGCTCTTGTTCAGGAACGCAGCACGGGCTGGGTGTCAGTCTCCCAGGTGAACAGACCGGAGGTCTCTAGAGGAAATGAGTGCTTGTCTGATTCACACATAGCCCATCTCCATGAGGCCAAAGGGGACTCCACAGCTAGAACAAGCAACCCACAGCACTCCCACCCCCACACCTGCTAGATTACATCAGAGGATGCAGAAAGAAATTTAAGTACTTCAGCTAAGAGGAATTTTAACTCATTTTTATTCTCCACACTGCTCTAACTTTATTTACTTATCTTTAATTCTTTTCTGTTTTTATTCTAATTGTGTGTATATGTATGTGTTTGCATATATACATATGTGAACATGAACAAAGGTGCCCACAGAGGCTAGAAGAGAGTTTGGATCTCCTAGAGCTGGAATCATAGTTGTGAGCCACTCTAAGTGGGTGCTGGGACCCAAACTCAGGTCCCCTGCAACAGTAGTGCGTGCTCTTAACCACTGAGCTATCTCCTTTCCAGCCCCAGAAGAGAGGTTAATTCTTTAATTGTATTTTTAGGTCTCTTTTCTTCCAGAGTTTTCGTTTTTTCTCTTTATTCTTTCTTCTTTCCCTCTTTTAAATTTTATTACAAATTTTATACTTATTAATTTAAATGTTTTTGTTTACGCTTCATTATTTTTGCTCCTTTCTTTCCTGTTCTTGGTGCTGTGGTTGTTTTTAATGTGTGTGTGTGTGTGTGTGTGTGTGTGTGTGTGTGTGTGTGTGCTTTCTTTTTACCCTGTTGGTTCTGTAATTTGGTTCTCCTTTTTGAGCCATACTGGGGACTGAGTATGTTGGGTGGGTGTTTTGCTGCTGAATGACACTCCCATCTCAGCTGAGAGAAATTGCACCTTACTTTAACTATGACCAAGTTCCACTCAAACCTTAGTAAATAATTCTATGTGCAGAGTAGAAAACACAAGAGCCCCTTGCCAGTTTCCTGGTCCCAATAGGCACTACTAGGTGAGGCTAAAATGTCACTGCTACATGTTCATCCCTCAGCAACAGCAGAGGGAAGCGGCAGAGCCTTTGTGGAAGTTGCTAAGACTTGAGTGCTAACCACAAAGACTGCACCTCAAACTCTGCGTTCTCCAAGGAGACTCTAGCTGTGAGTCACCTGCAGACAAAGAAGACCCTTTAAGCCCCCAGCACAGGAAACACAGGGGCAAAAATCCAACGACCACAGCCAAAGAAACTACAGGAGAATGAAACTAAGAATTTGTTTTAGGAATGAACTCAACACTACACAGTAAACCATGTCCCAGGTCTCATCTTCCAAAAGACAGCTCACTGAGAAGGCTCATAGACAGGAAGAGATGTCCATCCGACAGATGCACAAACCTCAACAGAGAGGTACAAGAAGCACAAACCGGCAAGTAAGTATGACTCCAGCTTGACAAGCCTCCAAGAACTGAGTCCAAAGATGAAGCACTGGACAGAGTGATGGATCAAACAGATACAAAATAAATAACTGAATGAATTACTACAAAGTATGAAAAAGCAATTTAACAAAAGAAATAGAAATTCTGAAAAAGAATCAAACAAAAATCTTAGAAATGAAAAGTTCAGCAGTACAATTTCAGCCAAAAGCCTCCCCAGGGACCGGAGAGATGGTTCAGTGGTTAAAAGCATTGTGTGCTCTTGCAGAGAACTGGGCCTTAAAAGATAATAAATGCCAATCTGGATTGTTCTGTTCTGCAAGGTTGTCCTTCAAAGCTGAAGGAAAAGAAAGATTTCCTGTGATAAACTGAAGGACTTACCAGTGTCACAGAAGATACACTGGAAGTTGGCCCTTGCTACTGAGTCATGAAGACTAGAACTCAGATCCCATCATCCAGGTTCTGCAAACACCTGTAACCCCACGCTCTCTTCTGGCTTCTGTGCACACATAGGTACGCACACTCTCACACATGCACACACAGATAAAGAATAAGTAAACAAACAAATAAATAAATAAATTGAGAGAGATAAAGTCTTCCTATAAGAAAAGGCTCCAGGGTTGGAGAAATGACTCAGTAGACACAGCACTTATTATGCAACTTTGAGTATCTGATGTTGAATCACCAGAACCCACATAAAAACTGGGGGCAGCAGCATGTATCTGAAATCCCAGTGTTCCTATGATGAGATGGGATGCAGAGACAGGATAATCACCAGGACTTTGCCAGTCAGCTAGTCTGGCATATACAGTGGCAAACAAGACATCCTGTGTTAAACAAGGTGAGGAATGATCCCCAGGGTTGTTGTGCTGGATAGCTCCAGTTGTCAATTTGAAAGAGGGAACCTCAAGAGAGGCACCTCCTCCACTGGGCTGGCCAGTGGCCTTGTCTGTGAGACATTTTCTCAATTGCTGAGTGATAAGGTAGGGCCCAGTCCACTGGGTGTGGTGCCACTCTTAGGCAGGTCAGCCTTAGTTGTATAAGAAAACAGGCTGAGCATAAGCCAGAGGAGTAAAGCAGTCAGCAGCATTCCTCTGTGACCAAACACTGAGCTCTTTACACTGTTCGATTTTGGTTTTGCTTTGATCTGATTGTTCCCTGTTTCTTCCCTCTTGGAGTAAGAAGTATTTTTTTTTTTACAGGAGTCCACAAGAGACTTTGGATTTAAAAAAAATACTGAGCTTTTAAAGTATTGGGATTTTTAGGGACTGTGGGACTTTAAAGTTGTATTATGTTTTATATTGTGATGTTAATACTAACATGAGATCTTAGGGACAAGAAATGGAAAAACAGTGATTTGTTCTGAGTGTCAAGTTAACAAGAGGCCAATGGTGGTAGAGGTTCCTATCCAGAGATCCTGTCTGGCTTTCCTAAATGATGGGCTGTTATTTGGGAGATGTAAGATGAAATGAACTCTTTCTTCTCCAAGTTGCTTTTTGTTCAGTGTTTCATCACAGCAATGAAAAGAAAACTAGGACAGAAGTTGGTGCCAGCCTCATGGGATATTGCTGTGATGGACCTGACCATGTTATTGGGGGTTGACAGGGGGCAGTTGTAGAAGCACTTGGAATTATGGGCAGGAAAACCAGTGAGTGCTCAGAGCTTAATGAGCTGCTCTGTGGGAGCCTGAATGGCAATGCTGAGAGGAAGGGAGAGGGAAGAGGCCCAGTTTATGAAGCTTCAAAGGGGAGCAGGGACTATAAGGACTATTTGTATGATATATTTTGAATTAAGAATTTTTGAAGCGAAACCTTTTAAGCTTTACTGGCACAATTGGTTCTGGTCTGCTGGGGCTGTAAAATCAGCTGAGAGTCAGGTATGTACACCTTTAATCCAGCACTCAGAAAGCAGAGGCAGGCGGGTTTCTGTGAATTCAAAGCCAGCCTGGTCTACATAATGAGTTCCAGGATAACTGGGCTACAGGGAGACCCTGTCTCAAGAAAGACAACAAAAAGTCAGCTGGGGTAACAGGAAATCAGCATCACTGAGGTGAAACCTTCTAGGAAATATTTCCTAAAGGGCAGCACACTGTGGTCTAGAGTGGGCAAGGCTGCTCATCCACCTGGCAGCAAAACTGGGCAATGTGTACAAGTCTCCCAGGTGGGATTTCGAAAGCGGAAGGGGTTGTGGAGAGAAGCTGAGGCTTTGCATCATGAAAAGCCAGGAAAGCCCTTTGGTGAAGGTGAAGCCTCAGTTGCAGTGGAGACCCTAGCATATTGGAGATGCCAAGATCGTGGGGTGACCATCAATGACAGTAGCAGGTGTGTGGAGTGGAACTGGCCTGAGCCCACTAGACCATGTGCACTGTGGACAGCAGAGCTGGAGAGATGGAGCGGCTCAAGCCTCTGGGAGCCCAGAAGACCAGGAGTGACATCAAACATCAGACACTGAGCTCTTTACACTGTTCGATTTTGGTTTTGCTTTGATCTGATTGTTCCCTGGTTCTTCCTCTTGGAGTAAGAAGTATTTAACTTTTTTTTTTTTTACATGAGTCCACAAGAGACTTTGGATTTAAAAAACAACAACAACAACAACAAAAAAAAAAAAACACTGAGCTTTTAAAGTATTGGGATTTTTTTAGGGACTGTGGAACTTTTAAAGTTGTATTATGTTTTATATTGTGATATTAACACTAACATGAGATCTTGGGGACAAGAAATGGAAAAATAGTGATTTGTTCTGAGTGTCAAATTGACAAGAGGTCAGTTGTGGTGGACAGCTGCAGTCGTCAACTTGCCGCTCCTGGGACGAGGGCGCTTCAGCCAGGGAGTTTCATCTACGGTACTGGCCTGTGCGCATGTCTGTGAGGCATGTCTGGATGTTGAATGATGTGCGAAGCCCCATCCCATGGTGGGTGCTGCTACCCCAGGCAGGTGGTTCTCAGTTGTAGAAGAAAACTGACTGAGCACAGGCCAAGGGAGCAAGCCCGTCAGCGTTCCCCGGTGGTCTCTGCTTCAGTCCCTCCCTCCAGATTCCTGCCTTGAATTCCTGCCCTGGCTTCCCTCAGCGATGGACTGTCACTTGAGAGGTGTAGGATGAAATAAACTCTTTCCCCACCAAGTTGCTTTTTGGTCAGTGTTTTATCACAGCAACAGAAAGCAAACTAAGACAGTCATTCTCTGACCTCCACAAGCACACCATGACATGAAAGAGCCCCCCCACAGACATGCACACACATACACATGCACACACATACATACACACACACAAATGCACACAAGGATTAAACAAATAGATAGGGCCAACCAGATGTCTTACAGGTAGAGGTTCGATGACCTGGGTTTTATCCCTGGGACCCACATGGTGGACAGAGAGAACCAACTCCCACAAGTTGTTCTCTGGCCTATACATGTGCCCTGTGGCATGTGTATGTATATCACACCCACACACATACACACACACACACACCCCAATAAAGGGAGGAGAAGCACATGACTTCACAGGAGAATTCTGACAAATAACACCAGTCTTTCATGGTCCCTATTATAAAACTGAGGAGAAAATTATTGTATCAATCCAGTATTATCCCCAGTAACAATTAAACAAAGACATCATTATCAAGAAAAAGAACATGTGGATCAGTACATCTAGATAATACAGATGGAAAGAGTCTCAACAAGAACTGACAATCTGTCTGAAGGTAAAAATGCATATTCACCATGACCAGAGAAAATTAATCTCATAGGATCATGGTAGAAGGGGGCAGAAAGGTTGTAAGAGCCAGAGGGAGCGGGTATATGCAGTGAAACATTATTTGCTGGGCATGACAGGGCTACTGCACACATGAACTCACAGTGGCTGAGACTGTGTCCACAGAGCTGCACAAGATCAAGCCAGCCAAAACCCCATCATGTATGGTGGAGGGGCTCAAGAAGTCCCATCTCAGAAATTCTTTATCCTTCAGTCAGTAACAAGACAATGTTCACTATTACCAGTGACAGTTAACAGAGTACTAGAAGTTCTGGTCTTGGTAATAAAGCAATGCAAAACAGAACAGAATCCTAGAGAATCAATAGAATCCCAGTGGACGGATGTGAAAGGCATTCAGAATGGGAAAGAGAAATGGGTCTGTTCTGATTCACAGATGACATGCTGTCACATATAAATTTCCTAATTCTGGAAATAATAAGTTCAGCAATACTACAGAATGTAAGAGGAAGATACAAGAATCAACTGTGTGTCTACAGTCTAGCAAATCATCAACTTCAAAAGGAAAGACTACAATTCCTTAAATTTAATGAAAGACGTACAAAACATAGACACTGAAAACTGCAAAAATGCTGAGAAAAATTGATGAATAAAATAAATGGTAAGCTTCTAATATTCATGAATGAATGACTCAGCATTGTTAAGATGGCCATTGTGGTGATTAAGATTGTCAGTTATGCAGAATCTAGAATCATTGAAGATATAACCCCTCAAGGCATGTCTGGTAGAGCATTCTGGACTGAGTTAACTCAGATGGGAGGACCCATTATAATTGTGGGCAGCACGGTTCCCAGGACTCGGGTCCTAGACTAATAAAAACGAGAAAGCCAGATGAGTACCAGCATTCATCCCTCTCTGTTCTGATTGTGGACCAGCTGCCTCACGCTCCTGCCGCCATCCCTCCCTGCATGGATGGACTGTACCCTCAAACTGTGTAGCAAAATGAACCCTTCCTTCTTTAAAGTGAATATTTTGTCGCTGCAACAAGAAAAGTAATTAATACAGCCATTTTCCAAAATTGAAGTATTGATTCAATGCAGTAGCTGTCAAAGAAGGAATGGGACTGGAGAGATAATCGAGTAATAGTGTGTACTGCTCTTGCAAAGGACTCAAGTTCAATGCCAGTACCAGGTGGTTCATGATTGCCTATATATAACTCCAGCTACAGGGGGATCTGATGCCTCCCGCCTTCCTCCACGAGCACATACCTACACACAGATAACAGATACACACACATACATTAGGAAAAAAATAAAGTCTGAAAAATCCATCAGCAGGACTGAAGAGATATATCCATGGTTAAGAGCACTGACTGCTCTTGCAGAGGACCCGGGTTTGGTTCACAGTGCCCAGGTAGCAGCTAAAAGGTGTCCTTATCTTCAGTTCCAGGGAATCCAAGGCCTGTCCTGGCTTCCATGGACATTACACAAACCTGGTACATTTACATACATGTAGGCAAAGCATTCATATCCAGAATATAAAAAACAAATAAATAAAAAATAAAAATAAAAACATAAGCAGACTTTTAGCAGATATGAACATGTAGAAGCTTTTAGCAAACAACTAGAAAGTGTTCTATGCTCTGTGGCCTGCAGGCCCCTGCAGCAACTGTGCAGCCGTAAGTTCTGTGAGAGGCACCTGAGGTTTCTTTCTCCTTTTGACTCTGTGTGTGTGTGTGTGTGTGTGTGTGTGTGTGTGTGTGTGTGTGTGTATGCATACACAGAGGACAACTTATAGGAGTCAGTTCTCTCCCTCTATGTGTGCTCCAGGGATTAAACTCAGGTTTTCAAGCTTTGTGGAAACGGTTTTTACCTACTGAACCATCTTTCCAGCCCATCTTTCTCTATTCTTGGCACTAGTGATATTTCTGCTTGAGATGCAAGCCTGCTGGGTTGTCTCTATCAGGTTGACTGGCACAGTATTGGTCTAAGGTGACTGTGGGAGGAACAGGGCCTGAAGCCCTGGAAGAGGCCAGCCAAGCATTTGGAAGAATCAGGGTGACAAGGGCTTTGCTGTCTCCTTCACTGGATGACCAGGCTATCCCCTGGTCGTCAGCTGAGTTCTGTGGATGAAACCCTCCTGGAACACCAGGGGCACATTGCAACACCTGGATGGCATCCTTACCACAACTAAGGTGTCATTTACCTGGAAGACTCATGGGGACCAGACGGAGTGCTCCTCGTCATTCATGGGTGGCACATGCAAACATCTAAAGGAGCTTGTATGCGTTGTTGGCATCTGTACAGGACTGTCAGTCAATCATAACACCTTTTCATCTGCACAGAGATTGATGAGCTTTATCACAGAACAGTCACAAACCACAACAGAGTGCTGTCACAGTGACATGACTTTTTTCCAGCGGCTGTTTTCTGACAGAGATTAATCACATTGTTTTCAAGAGCTCTGTTCAAATATCTGAATTCCTACATCCTCAAAGTGAGTAAAGCAGCCGGGCAAGGGTAACTTCAGGAATCCCTTATTTAAACAGCAGCTCCAAGACAAGAAGTTCTGCAGAATGAACAATAGATGATACTTCAAAAGACAAGGACACCAGAAGAGGTGGAGAGAAGGAAGACTCAGCCAGGATGAGAAGACACAGAAAGTGCCAGCTCTCAATCTGCAAATCACTCTAGAGTCTAAGAACAACAGAGTACTCAATGCCAGGAAAGGTCTAGAAACCTAACGTAGATCAAGGAAAATGATCAGTTCTTATATTTATACCTTTATGGACCTGGAGGTGATTGTCCAGCATACACAAACCCCAGGTTCAATCCTCAGCACCACTTAAACAGTGTGTGGTGGCATAAGCCTGTAATCCTAGCACTCAAAGATAGAGGCAGGAGGATTAGGAGTTCGAGATCATCCTCTGCTACATAGCAAATACCAGACCAATCTCTCAGAAAACTAAAAACTAGGGGCTGCAGAGATGACTCAGTGATTAAGAGCACTGGCTGCTCTTGCAGAGGACCCATGTTTGAGTCCTAACACCCACATGGCAACTAACAACTGTCCCTAATTCCAGTGCCAGGGGAATCCAACTCCTTCTTCTGGACCTCTGCAGGCATTGCACATTAGTGCACTTACATACATGTAGGCAATATACTCAAACATATAAAATAAAAATAATAAAATATTTTAAAAGCAAAAATCAGTCTAGGATGATGGTTCAGTTGGTAAGGTGTCTGCTGTACAAGGATTAGCACCTTAGCTCAGATCCCTAGAACCCATGTAAATGCCCAAATCAGCAGTGTTTGTCCCTAATTCCAGCACTTCCTGGGGAGTGGAGACAAGATGAACCTAGGTCAGGCAGTCTAGACAATGGTGAGCCTGAGGTTCAGTGAGAGACCACCTCAAGAAAAAGAGACCAATTGAAGAAGACATCCAATGTCTGTCAGCCTCTGCCTTCCACAGATACCTGTACACACATGCATATGGCCTGAATGCATATTTACATATATATATATATATACAAACATGTATACAGACATATACACCCCTACACACAAAGAACTAAAAAGTGTACACCATTAATGCACAAAACTAAATTTTACCCCCATATGAGCTGCAGTCTACAGTCCAGCTCCATGGCCCAGGTGCACAGGGCAAAGTCATTTCTAAGACTTCAATCATCTTCCTAAATCTATTGCCAGAGATTCTGGTAGGAACTAGATGCAGCTAGCCAGATTCTCCAAAGAAATCTTTGGAGGAAAATGGGAGACAGAAAGCGTGAGCAAGATGGAGCGCTGTGAGTGGAGGACTGGTGGGAGGACAGGAAACAACTCACACACCTGGGCATGCAGTCGGTGGTCAATAAATACTCCCAAAATGAATTAAGTTGAATTTTATTTTATTGATTATTAAATTGGATTTTATCTATTTTAAAAGATAGTAAGGGAAATTAGAACTGTTCTTAGGAGACTGAGGAGGAGAAAAGATGATTTAGCAATATTTACTGATTTCCCAGAATAAAACAGAACCTGAAGCTCTTCCTCGGTATATGGTATATTCTCCTTAGACCATAATCCCCGTGGCTACTTCCTCAGTCTTCCTTCCTACCCTTGGAAAGTACTGTGGATTTTTCTGCCTCTCACCTTTAAGTTTTCCTCTTTAAGTGTGCCTAAAAAGCTACAGATACGAAAGTTGATCTGGAGGGATCTCCAGCCAGTGCACAGCACAGTCAAATTCAATGACAACTGTGTTTCATAATTGAGAAGAGAGAGTCACAGGGAGAGAGTGATTGGGAAAATCAGGGTACACACACACGCACACACACACACACACACACACACACCTTCAGGTTTCTGGTTTTGAGAATCCTATGACTTTGTTCTGAGTGGGGATCAGATGATGGGAGTGGAGAGGGGGCATCTTAACCAGCATGATGGTTTTAAGAATTTAATGAATATTGGTACTTCTCAACTTAGGAAGTAAGCAGGATCTTGAAGTACAGATACTGCTCTCTGGCTCACAGGCCCGTCCTTGGCTAGCCTTCTTATTCAGTTCAGGCCCACCTGCCAGGATGGTACTGCCCACAGTGGGCTGGGCCCTCCTACATCAATTCACAGTCAAAACAACTCCTCATAGATGTGCCCATAGGCCAATCAAGTATCAACCAAGATAACCCCCCACAGACACGCCCATAGGCCAATCAAGTAACAACCAAGATAACCCCCCACAGACATGCCCATAGGCCAGTCTGATCTAGGAAATTCCTCAGCCAAGTCTCTCCTCTCAGACAAGTGTAGTCTGTTTCAAGTTGACAATGCAAGCGATTCGGGACACTGTGCTACATACCCTTTGGGCTTCACCTCTCAATTCCTGCTCCTTGGTGAATCCCAGGTAACCAACACCTCTATATTTTTGCTTTTTCCAGATTGTCACAGATTTAAAATCACACCATGTTTAGACTAGCTTATTCATCTAATATATAGAGGAACTTAGGGTTCCTCTATATATTTTTGAGGGTTGGTAATGCACTGTATTTTATTACTCATTACATATAGTCATATGCATTTTTGAACACTAATTATCTGCTATAGTTTTAGACATCGGACTTAAGTAAAAGTAATAGCCTTAAGCGCTGTATCAGTCACTTTTCTGCTGCTGTGACAGAAAACACTGACCAAGGAAACAAAACAAAGAGCTTATTTAGTTTGTGGTTCCAAAGGGACAAGAGTCCATCATGGCAGGGAGGCATGGCGGCAGAGGTGGCTGGAATAGAAGCTAAGCACTGACATCTTCCAGCAGGTACAGGAAGCAGAGAGCACCTGGAGATCCAGCAAGGCTTGAGAACTCTCTAAGCCCACCCCCAGTGACGTGGTCCCTCAGGCACTGCCACATCTTCTGAGACCTTCCAAAACAGAGCCACCAGCTGGGGGTAAAATGTCCCAATACTTAGAGCCTATGGGGGACATTCTCATTCTAATCACCATAAGCACCATGGCTGTGGGAATTTGGCGTCTTCAAGAGAAAGCATAAACATTGAATGTGGTTAACACTCAGCTTTTACACCAAGCATATTTCAGTACAGCAATAGCTGATGATAAATGTACCGTGTGCCTATGTGTGAACTGCACTTAGTGATAGGTGGCACCTCTCACTCTCCTAACTCTGGTGCCTTTCACTCTCCTAACCCAGGGGATCATGTGGTTGTTGTATAGCAATACACTCCCTGTTGATACATTCCATCCTGCGGAGAAATTCTATAAGACTCAGGAAGTAAAAAACTCAAAACTTCAGACCAGGGGCACCAGACCTCTCCTTCCTTCAGCTTATATAAGCAGTAAGGACTGCTGAGAGGCACTCTCAGATCAGTCAAACTTCCGGGAAGAGACTCATACCCACTGAGTTACCCAGAAAGGACACTCTCCAACCTGTTAAGCTGCCTGCAGGCTCTGCCACATGGTCCAGGTTTCCTACTTTTGAGAGCTGTCATTCACGCTGGGGTGGGCTTTTGATGATGCAGCTGTCTTTGAGTCATTTTTGCTCCTGTAAGTAGCCCCTCACCCATATTCCTATAAGTAACCCCAAAAAAACTCACTGATAAGGCTGGAGAGATGGCTCAGTGGTTAAGAGCACTGGCTGCTCTTGCAGAGGACCCAGGTTTGATTCTTAGCACCTACACGGCAGCTAACAACAGTCCATAACTCCAGTTCCAGGGGAATCTGATGCCCTGTTCTCACGTTCGAGGACATTGCATGACATGGGTGCACTTACATGCATGCAGGCAATACATTCATACATATACAATAATAATAATAATAATAAAACTTGTTAAAGCTCACTGGTTCACCAAGTTGAATGTTGATGGTACTCATACTTTGTTCTGTTGTTGGTTCCCTACCTGAGGTGAGTAGAAGTTTGTTCACATCTCCCTGGGAATAGTGTCACACAACAGTCACAAACATGTACACACAGTCTCTACACTGCTGCCTTCATTGTCCCTGTGGCCACCTTTCCCCACCTTTCATATATACAATCTGTTTCATGCCTGCCTAGAACATATTCTGTGCCATGAACTGTTGTAAATGACAAACATCAACCGCAATAACTTATGAGTAGCACCATTAGTGATCCTATTTTACAAATGAAGAAACTAAGGCACAGGAATATTAAGTCACTTCTGTTTCTATCATTGCTGAGTGGCTGAACTGCCACGCAGGTCCAGGCTATCTTTCTTTAGAGTCTGAATCAACTGTTGAACCATGCTGTATTTAGTAGAAGGCTGGCTAGAAAGCAGAGGGTTAAACAAGCAATGACAAATTGTCATGTATGTTAGTCCATTTTCCGTTGTTATAACAAAATACCCGAGATAATTAACTCAGAGAGAAAAGGTTTGTTTTGGCTTATAGCTATGATGGTGACAGTCTATGATCAGCTGGACCCATTGCTTTGGGCCTTTAACTAGGGAGCACACCATGGTGAGAGGGTATTTCGAGAAAAGCCACTGAAGATTATAAGCCAGAAAACCATGAATAAGGAAAAATTCAGTGTCCGAGAGCCTCCTTCAGGGCTATATTCTGAATGATCTAATCCTCCGCCAGGCTCCTCCTCCTAAATGTTCCACCAGTTCCTAGGGGCCTTTAACACATGGGGAACATTAAAGATTCATACTGCAACCACGTTCTCTGTCTAGTATCCCGCAAGGGTCCGAGGGAGCACCTGATCTCATTTTAACCATAATGAGCAAGGAGCCATGGCCTCTGAAATGTTGGTCACCGTGAGAAGTGTGCTATACGTACTCTCTTGACTTCTGGGACCCTCTGTTTGGACCTGCGAGTCTAAGCAGTCTGTGCTGTTTTTGTCAACTTGATACAAGCTAGATACCTGGGAAGAGTGAACCTCAGTTTAGGAATATCTTCTGTTGGACTGATTTGTGGCCATGTCTGTAAGACATTCTCTTAGATTCTAATTGATGCAGGCGGGCCCAGCCCCCTGTGGGGATAACTTAGGATAACTGAGGAAGCCAGGGGCAGCGAGCCACTGGGCATCATTCCTCCAGGGTTTCTGCTTCGATTCCTGCCTTCAAGTTTCTGACTCTAGTTCCTACCCTGGCTTCCCATAACCTTGTAAACTGAGTAAACCATTTCTTTCCCAAGTTACTTTTGGTCAGTGTTTTATCATAGCAATAGAAAGCAAACTAGAACATACCTCCTCCTTATCGGGTTTGTGGGTTCTGGGTGAAAAATGGGGACTAAGCATCAAGACAAGGAAAGTGGGGACCATTGCTATCCCAGGTAGTTGACAGCCATGACCCCTCCCTCTCTGTCTCTCCCTGGCTCTCTGAGTCCTGGGGGAATAGCCACACCATCTCCATGGAGAATCCTGGCTTTCATCTGCTGACTGTAGAGAAATGGGAAAGGATACTGAGAAGACATTATGGGCCACCCCAACTCTACTGCAGAACATCACTAAACTGGTCCTGAACCCGGGGTCAAAGATGCTCCAAAATGGCTTTGGTCCGTGGCACTTTGCAGGGTCAGAAATAGCAATATCCAGGGCGCTCTTTTGCTGCGCAGTCCCCACTTAGCAGTATTTATTATTAAAACTCTTTGTTTCATGTTAGACTACATAGATAGACTTTAAGAAGTAACTCCTAAAAGGAAACAGGCCTCACTACATGGCTGTAACTCACACGGTAACACAGGGATGGTTTGGCCCGTGGTGCCATGTCTCACTACTTAATCCAGATTTCTCACCCTCTGACCCCATGTAACAGTTAAGAAAATGCCTCACTGACATGGCCACAGGCCAATCTGATAGAGGAAGTTCTTCAACTGAGGTTCTCTCTTCCCAGGTGTGTCAAGTTGACCACCAAGAGTAGCTGTCACAAGAGCTTTTCAGGCTGCAGGAGGTGAAAGACCTGAGGTATGAGGATGTCAAAGCACCCTCAAAGGTCTGAAGCTAGAAGACCAAGAAAGAAGGGACTGAGGCAGCCTCAGTGCGGGCAGAGGCAGAGCTGATGGCAGGGAGATGGAACCTTGGTCCCAGAGGTACAATAAATGGAATTTGGCCTCAAACCTGACAGAAATTGGAATCTAACCATAAGTGACCAGAATTCTAAGCACATCCCTCAACATACCTCTTCCTGACACCAAACCCTGTGGGATTAGAGGTCATGCATGGTTCTGTTCTGCCCTACAGCTCAGCTCATCTTGTTGGGCACAAACCATCCTGTGGCCTTCAGAAAGGCCATGGTGGTGGAGATGGTTGTGACTATATGTCACTCCTTAGCACCTACACTTCCTGACCCTGGTCTCCCATAGCACAACAGCTCCCAGAGGCAGTTCATCCTGGCAGACACCTATCAGCCTGGGGAGAGCTTGAGCAGAGACCCAGCCATCAGAGCCATGCAGGACACAGACCTACAGAATGCGACCCTACAGGCACAGTATAAAGTTACTGTCCTTGGAGTGATTTTTTCTTTCACACAATAGACCACTATATTACTTGCTTTTCTTTTTGCTGTGACAAAACATTTGATAAATGCAACTTAAGTGTAAGACCGACATGGTGTGGAAGGCACAGAGGCAGGAGCATGATGCTGCTGGTCACATGGCACCTGCAGTCAGGAAGCAGGAGACGAGTGCTAGAGCTTAGCTGGTTTTCTCCCTTATGTTCAGTGCAGGACCCCACGGGATGGTGCCATCCACCTTTCGCGTGGGTCCTACCACCTCAGTTAACCCGACTGAAAAGTTCCCTCACAGATGATGTAAATCTTATCTCCTGAAAAACTAATTATCAATATAACTATCACAATTTCCAATGCCAACAATGCTCGGAGAAAGAACTAGAGGCAGAGAAATCAAAACCCACCAGCCATCAGCTTTAGGGCTGGAACGCATCTGTTAAAGGGCATTCTGGGTGGCGAGCATGGTTGTCCTTAGAGTTAGAGAAACTATCTCTGTGTGTGTGTGTGTGTGTGTGTGTGTGTGTGTGTGTGTGTGTGTGATATCTTTATAAAACAAAAGGATGGATATTATGATATTCATTCAGAAAGGCCAGATTTGTAAGGAGGAAATCTTCTAAAGCAACCAATCACAGTCAGAGACTCCAACATCCAACACAAAAGTATATTCAGGGAGAGTAATATCCTTTATATATAATGTATAATCTTTTATTTATTCCATACAGGGATGCAGGACTTTTTTAAGATTTTATTTTTATTTCTAATTGTGTAAGTGACAGCAGTGTTGTGCACTTGAGTGCAGTACCTGCAGAGGCCAGAAAAGGACATTAGATCCTTAGAGTTGATATGGGTGCTGAAACCAAAGTCAGGTCCTCTGCAAGAGCAGTAAGTGCACTTAACCCCTGAGTCATCTCTCCAGACCTGGGATGCAGAAATTATTTGTACAACTGTAAAAAATAAAATAAAAGATGATTCACGCCCTCACAATCTGATCAGTAGCTGAATGGAGAAAGGCTTTCTTTTCGAATCTAGCCTGGGTCTATGTTCTAAGGTTCCCATGTAAAGTCATCATGATATGTTTTCTATGCCTTTGAATGCATGAGGGCTTACATGAGAGAGCCTAATCACCTGTCTTTTCTGTTCTCTTAACTGCTAACTTAACCCAAGCCATGGGAAGATTGGCTTTCATTCACATACAGACAGAAATAGGGGTTGCCTAGACATGCCTGGTCACTGCACATGCTTCTAAGAGCAGAATCAATTGTCTAAATCACCACTGTTTGTCAAGCCAATCATCTAATATTCTCATCAAACTGAAACTAAGCACTCATTGCTCCTCAGTCAGGAGGAAGGACTCCACCAAATCCTACAGGTGCTCATTACTCTGGGCAAGCAATGAGTGAGGCTTGAGGTTCAGGCATCTATCAAGCCCTGTGCCTTCAGACTTCACAGAACTCACCTTGTTCAGGGGTATGACCCATTTCAAATGGGCTTTTGAGCAGGGGATGGCTTTCTGAAAATATATTTGTTGACATAAAACACAGCTCTCATCTCAAAGGGAATAAGAGACAGTTTGTTCTTGAGCCAAACATGAATGACCATGGCCCAGGAACAAAGATTCAGGTTACCCTGAGAGACATGTTCCAACATGAAGATGTTACATGAGCTTTTATTAGTTACAGAGCGAAGAAAGTCATAAATCAAGGCATTTACCAAATACATCAGTAGGCAGGTTACAGTAAAGCCAGGAAAACTCTAAACAAGTTTCAGATGCTGTCCTTAGCTTTGGGATAGCTAGGAGCTAGTACATTCCACTAAGAATACATTTCAAAAGCTTTAATAGTCACAAGGATCTTAGGTCAGCCAGGAGTGGGCAATGAATGGCTTTCAAAGGGATTAAAAATAGCCAAAGATAATTTGGCTCTAGATCTGCAGCATTCTAACTCTGCAATCTCAAAGTTCATTCAGCCTTGTAGAATCTTTAACATGGGCGTAGCTTTTCTTTATTCTGGGAATTTCATTTTATATATGCTATAGCTGATGTTTTCCAAGATACTGTAGTCCGTCCAAAGGGTGTGACAAGTGTGGTTATCTGTCCATAATTTACTGGCTCTCTTAATTAGTAGATAAAATGCTCATCCATGAAACTTACTAGGGAATATAATGAAATATAATGAAAGGACTTGGTATGATGGGAGCTGTGATGTAAGTCATGGGCAGAGCTTCAGACAGGGATAGCAGGCAAAAGTGAAAACTGAGTGGCTCAGAAGCAGAAAGTGCATTGTGTGTCTTCCAATGTATGGCCGAGAATCAGCAGTGTGAGACACCAAGAAAATGAGAGAATGCTGAAAAGGAAATCAGTTTGCAGAAAACCAGTAAGAAAACACTGAGCTTGGGCGAGAGAGATGGCTCATTCAGTAAAGTAACTGCTGTAGCAGCCTGAAGACTGGAGTTCAGATCCCCAGAACCCACGTAAAAGGTGTGAGGCTGGGAGATGCTACAGTGAGTAAAAAGCACTTGCCATGCAAGCCTGATGACCTGACTTTGATCACCAGAACTCATATAAAAAGTGCATCTGTCATCCCAGCACTCCTATGGCAAGACGGGAGGCAGAGACAAAAGAACACACCCATCAAGTCGGCTAGCCTGTACTCCGCACGGCCGAAACAAGAAAGACACTGCTTCTACAGGAAGAAGGCACTAATAAACTCCCCAAAGCTGTCCTCTGCCTCTATATGCATGCATGTGTATTCCCACACACAAATAAGATTGTTTTTCATTTTTAAAAAACAAGCAATGCTGGGTGTGGTTCTGCATGTCTTTCATGCCAGCACTCTGGAGGGCAGAGGCAGCTGGCAGATCTCCATGAGATGGAGACCAGTCTGATCTACATAGTGAGTAGCAGGCTAGAGCTAGGGAGACCCTGTCCAAAAGAAAAAAAAAATCAGGCATGGTGATGCACACTGTAACCTCAGCACAGTTAGTGGTGGGCAGACAGGAGAATTCCTGAAGAAATCATGGCTCTGAACAAACCCATCATGAGCAAGAGATGAGAATGGTAATAAATGCCGCCCTCCAAGAAACCGCTCATCCTCCTCCTCCTTTATCCTTTTGTGATAAAATCTCAAACAATTAGGTATGGAAGGAATGTATGTAACAAATGTCATAGGTGACGAGCCTGAGGCTAACACCATCCTCAATTGTGAAAAGTTGAAAACTTTAATATGAAAGCAAGAGAAAGGTGCTCACTCGCGTTTGTATTCAACACAACACTCAAATTCCCAACTAGAGTAATCAGTCAATAGAAAAAAATTAAGGCATCAAAAGCAGAAAAGATGTTACATTGTTTTATGTGTATGAGTATTTTGCTTGCATGTATGTGGGTGCACCACATGTGTACAATGCTCACAGAGGCCAGAAGAGTGTTGGATCCCCTGGAACTGGGGTTATAGGTGGTTGTGAGCTGCCATGTGAGTACTGAGGACCAAGCCAGGGCTCTCTGCAAGAGCTGCCAGGGCTTCTAACTCCTGAACCATCTCTTCCACCTTAAAGATGTTACATTTTAACTGTTTGCAGTGACTCTATATAGGTTAATACAAAAGGAACTGCAGTTGGAACTGTGAATTTTAAATCATTATAATTGGACTGAAATTTGTCTTTATTAATCAAAATAAGAAGTATTAGAATCAATACATTTTTTAACCAATAAGAGATATGTTCGTTTATTCCTTTGGTGTAAAAATCCATGTCTGGAGGTTTGGTCAACTCTTGAAATGTATTTTCTGTATCCTGCCAGTTGTGGAAGTGTTTTCTCTGCAAAAAGTTGAAGTTGAAGAAGTAGTCAGGGGCGAGAGGTCAGAGGAATGTGATGGCAAATGCTGTAGTCCACGTCAACATGAAGTTTATTTTTTAACTCATCACATAGCTGCATTTGGGTTTCTTACGCTGCCTCAGGCTCCCAGAATTCCTCATGAGAGCCTTGGCTGGCAGCAGATTTCTCATTCTCTCTTGTTACCTTAGGATGAAATGTGAGCGTGGAGCCTGGTATAGAGCGTCACTAACCGTTCCAGCAAGCACACAGAGGAGCTACCAGTCATCCGCCTTCAGTGGTGGGGTCCCCAGCTTTCCCCCAGGGCCAGGGCTCCCAGCCCTGCCTGCTGGATCACCGCAGCCCCTCACCTGCTGGGATGGATGATCACACCCCTGGACTGGTTCAGAGAGTTTGGCTGTTCTGTTTTGTTTTTTCAACTCTTTCCCACTTTCTTTTTAAATCTTCTTTCCTCTTGATCTCCTATTTGGGAAAGTCACTATCCAACACCAAGCTGAATGAAAAGCTTGAAGGGCTGACATCTGGTTTATCACTTGAGATTAATCTTTCTCAGAGTTATTTGTTCCACTTGTATGAAGTAAGTAGCTAAATGATTTTTCTCAAGTGAGTAGATAGTTATAATTCACTTACCCGCTCTGCCCTCATTGATTTGACATCCAGTTATAATTTCCTTATGCAAAAAGTCCCCATATTGGTGTGAGATTGGTTTAGGACTGTGTTCTTTTCAAAAGGTCAAACTGCTCACGCTGTCTGTACAATTCTGTTTTCAAAAGACAAGAGCTAGGACCATCCTAGACTGTGATTGGCTACATGTCACAAAATCATCATAAGAATGACGCAGGCAAGGCTGGAGAGGTAGCTCAGCAGTTAAGGGCACTTGCTGCTCTTGCAGAGGACCAGGGTTCAATTCCCAGCACCCACAGGGCAACTGACAACTTCCCATAATTCCAGTTCCAGGAGATCTGACACCCTCTTCTGGCCTCTCTGAGCATGCACACATATATGCACTTGCATATATACATTCATACATATAAAATTAAAATAAATAAAAAATTAATGACTCAGGCAAATCTATGAACCATAACAATGACTGCCCTAGCAAAGAATCTCTACTGGTAGTAATCAACAGCTGTCTAATTAGACTTACAGCCTGTTCAGTAGGAGGGAACTCATTTGTGGTGCTGTAAACATAGCCAAAAGCATATGCCTGGAGAGGTCATAGATCCTAGAGAAAAACCTACTTTTGTCACATCCCTAGACAAATGTAATTTCTTACTGTATTCTAAATACATATCCTTATATTTACAGACAAGTGTCCCACTCATCACACATCAAAGAAACTTCTTTTTGCTACAGATGAAGACTATTACAAAGTTTTACAACTGGTCAAACACAGAAAATAAATATAAGGGGCCCACACCTAAGTGACACATCTACAATGCAACCTCTACACCTAAGGGCTCGGGGTACATAGCAGACAGATCAGGTGTCAGAAAGAATATCAATGCATCTCTCAACTCCCACCAGTGAAGCTTTCTCGTGCAATAGATGGTGATTAACCTAGAAAGTCACAACTGGCCAAAGTGCAGAGAACAAGACACTACAGAGTGCTTATCCTTGAATAGGACACCTGTGTCAAATCTCTTCCACCCAAGGCTCAAGGACCATTGTTGAAGAGGGGACAGAAAGATTGTAAGAGCCAGCACTGATGAATAACCATGAGGAAACAGAGTTTGCCAGACTCCTGTGACTCCTCATAGCAATAGTCACAACTTGCACAAGACCCAAATAAGCCCAAACCAGACAAAATCTCAGCATAGAAGTAGATAAGTGAGTAAGAATTTCCAATCTTAGCTGAGGAACTACTGGAACCTGATAACTGTTGGGAGAAGGTGAGTTGGTTGGTTTTCTTTAAGGGTGTGATGCTAGAAAGGTTAACCAGGCTCCAGAGATGGGATGCACACTGAAGGACATTTGGGGACACGAATTTGACTCAATAAGCCTTAATGTATATGACAGAGTACATAAAGTCTTGGCATGCTACAAGAGGGGTGTGGATAGGGGAGTAGGTCTAAATATGATCAAAATATATTGTATGAAATTCACAAAAATTCAATAAAATAAAAAGGAAAAGTCATAGTGTATTCTTCAAAACACTATCCAGTTTGATGCCCTAAATAAATAATATAGAATAAGAACAAACAGGAAAAAATGCATAATTATCATTCCACATTTAGAGATTATAAGATTCTCAACATAGGGAATCTAATAATAACTACAAGTAAAATTAATCAAGTGACAAAAAAGGACACTGACTACTCTTGCAGAGGACCCAGGTTCAGTTCCCAGCAATTATCCATAACTCTAGTTCCAGGCCATCCAACGCCCTCTTCTGGTCTCTGTGGGCATTGCATGAACGGATACACTTAACTATACATGTGAACATAATATTCACACATATAAAATAAAAATAAATAAATCCAAAATTACTCTTGTAGCATTGGTGGCTAAACTCAGTCCTTCTGCTAGTTCACTGTTCTCTTGTTGGATGTGATTTTTTTTTTTCTTCTTTTCTCGGTCAAACTTATCAAACATGCCCATTTCAGGAGTCTATTGAAGGAATTACTAGAGTGGGCTGATTGGTGGTCTCTCCAAAGATAGGTCCACATGTCCCAATCCCCACAACTGGGAAATGTCACCTTATTTAGAGAAAGAGTCTTTGAGGATGAAGGGTGTGAGGGGAGGACGTGACTTCCAAAAGGAAAAGTTCAGACCAGTGGACGCAGTGACAATGGAGGTGACCTCAGGGTTGTGGCCAGCGGCTGAGGAGGCTGCAAGCACCTGAGGCCATCAGAGCTAGAACCAGACATCCTCCCCAAGCACCTCCAGAGAAAACGTGACCCTGCTCATCAGGAGAGAGAAAGCAGCCAGACAGTTTGGGGCAGGGACCACATGGAAAGATGTTTGTCCTTGGCTGGAAGCCAGAAATATCTTTGGTTCTGCCTTGGCCAGAGGCCTGGTAAGCCAGAAGGGGCTCTGCTTCCTACTCTTTTGGCTTTTTGTTACCTCTCAATAAAGATTACGCCACTTAGGGGCTGGAGAGATGGGGCAGCAGTTAAGAGCACTGGCTACTCTTGCAGAGGACTGCTGGTTTAATTCCCAGCACTCACATGGCAGCTAGTAACTATCTGTAACTCCAGTTGAGAGGATCTGACACCTTTTTCTGACCTCTGCAGACATTTTATGCACCTGGTGCACTTATATACATTCAGGCAAAATACTCCTACACATAAAATAAAAATAAAAAATAAAAAATCAGTGCTACTGCCCGGAAGTTATATGTGAGGACTCAACCGAAGCTGATAGAAGGCTCTGGGACACCTTGCAGGGGAGGGGTAGATGGACTGACCACCTCCCCATGTCTCACCACAGTTTATTATAAATCCTATAAGGCCCTAGACTAATAACTCCCTGGTATCCTGTTTCCGGGGTCCTGCTCCTGCTATACAGACCTCTGCCTACTCTCTCCTAAGTTCCCACCTAAGTATCTATAATAAGGTTCCTTTCTAAAATCCTCCCACTGTTCATGAATTTCATTCTTCAAATTCATAAAACAAGAACCCAGAGGCCAGTGACCCAGTGCAAGTTGTGTGTGTCTGTGAGAATCTGACACCCTAACTCCTGAGTTAAGTCCCACCTGAGGGGGAATAGAAAGCCTCAGTGAACTCAAAGACACCGGACCTCTCCTCTATCACTGAGGCCATCTTGATGTTATGACCTGTGAACTCTGGAACTATAAGAGAATGCATTTCTACAACTTAAGTCACTAGATTTGTGGACATTTGTTACAAAGCCCCAGGATTACCATCTGGATTTCAGTTCCCAAGGCCCTCTCCTGCTCTCCACGGGCATTGCATGACATGGATACACTATATACATGCAACCAAAACACTCATACACACACAATAATTAATTAATTATTTAAAAAGTTTAAGAGGTCAAACTTAACCTAACCCTGAAGGCTTATATGTCCTTCTGTGTATGTGCATTGTAAAGCATGAGCCTGGGACAATGACAAGGTAGCCATCCTGGCAGGAGAGGAGACACCTGTTCCTCTGGCTACCGGACTACTGAAACAATGCTTCTTGAGAAGTCGGAATTTCTGCCAGGAATATCAAGCAAGGAAAAGGAAAAAGCTAAAGCCAATCAGGTGGAGAGCTCGTCTCCCTGAATGAGATTCCCACAGGTCTGACAGCTTGTCAGACCACTTTGCAGAAGAGACTGGGGTCAAGACAGTGATGGGCCAGTGGGGGGCAGGACCACACCGTGGTGAGGCTGCTTAGCCATGCATATCTGCTTAAAATCAAACCTCATGTCAGGACTTAAGGGGGTGGTCATTGGGCCTTTTTGTTCCTCTTCCCAATATGACCACAATGAATTAACCTTTTTCTTCTGATTTTTCATTTTTACGGTGTATCTTTGATTGGCAGACTGAAGATGGATATCCGAGTCTACCTGGTTAATGCTGCCAGGCCCAGGCTCTGGCCCTAAAAACCCTCGTAACAAGGTATATTCTCTCTACACATTTGAAAACTTAACAAGTTGTCTATCATCATTGTCGCTAAGGAACCTTGCACAAGCTGATACCTACCGTGAGAGTTGCCACAATCAAAATGGAATTACTTGTGTCAAGTCCTAACTAATACTAAATAAATAAATCAGGAAGTAGGGAAGAAGGAGACCTCTCATACGCATGCCCCAAATGAAACGATCAGAAACATTTTCAGAGCCACAGTTTATACAAGGGCCATCACACCCTTCCACTTGTGCAAACATATCTGCTCAAGAAGCTGACTGACAGTCTGTGCGCACTACTTGCTGTGGTGACACTATTTGTCCTTGTGATTCCAGTAGCCAGGAAATAATAGTTTAAGGTATCTTTTATAATTTTTGTTTTATCTTTAAAATTTCCCCTTACTTGGAGTTCATAATTTCTATTTTTTACTTTATACAGTTTTGAATTTACATCTGAATTAATTTTATTTTTTTTTAAGTTTAAGGGGTTAGAGAGATGGCTCAGTGGTTATGAGCACTGGCTGCTCTTGCAGAGGTCCCAGGTTTGGTTTCAAGCACCTATATGGCAGCTAACAACCATCTATAACTCCATTTTCAGAGACCTGACACCCTTTCCTGGCCTCCACAGGCATTGCATGACACAGGCACACTTACCCACAGGCAAAACACTCACACACATTAAAAAATAAAATAAAGAAGTAAAAATTTCCCCTTACCAATACTGAGGAGCATGTGCAAGCATGGGGACCCGAGTTCAAGTCCCAGCACCCATGTAAAAAAGCTTGTCATAGCCACTCTTACCTGTAATTCCAGACTGTGAAGAAAGGAGATACTCGGATGACTGGAGCTTGGGACCACCAATCTAGGCAAATGGCAAGCCCCAGATTCTGCAAGACACTGTCTCAGGAGAATCAAATGGAGCGTGATAGAGGAAGACACCAGATGTTCTCTCCTGGCCTCTCCTCCTGCACGAGGGTGAACACGCACACACACATTGGCTTGCCTTAACTTTGGGCTATTCACACAGCTTACTGTGGTATGCATATCTCCAAGACAATGCCCTTCCGCTTTCAAATAAGCATCCCTGTTCTTTGGGAAGCCTCTCACTGACTGATATTTAGCTGGACCCTAGGAACTGGTCTCACCACAGATAGACAAGAAACTCCAAATACAGCTCAGATTCCACCTTAGAAGACCCGGACTTCAGACATTCCCAGGAATGAAACCACTGAAGCCATTATTTATTCATGGCTTATAATGTCACACAGAAGGAACTAGAGTGCAATGGGATGTTTAATTTCTATACTAAATCTTTCCATAATGCCTCTTTGCTCAGGATATGTAGGTATTTTTACAGTTTTTGGGATAAAAGTGGGACTGGGCTTTGAGCTTCTGTCCCACCTTGGAGAGTGTGAGCTGTACTCTCACTATTCACTGTGGATCGATGTCCAGATGTTCATCTCCCCTTCTCTACTTGATAATAGATTCAGGCAGATGTTAGCGGGGCTCCTACAAGTGCATAGATCAGAAGTACTGGCAGAAAACCCTCATATGGTAAGGCATGGGATCGCTGGGTCTGCTTCCCACTTCCCATGCAGGTGGTGGTTCTGCTTCTGCAAGCTGTCCGTTAAAAATCAAGTCCCCGCCCACGGCTGCAACCTTGATAAAGCACCTTCCGTACAGACGTGCCCTGGCTTACAGCGGGACTAAGTCTGATAAGCTCATTCTGAGTTAAAAATATCTCTAACTGCAGTTCCTACATCTGACCCTGTCAGTGCTTGCCCCTGGATCACACAGCCTACCAGGAGATGCAGATCAAACTGCTGAGAAGCTCTGAAAGAGGACTGCACCACATACTTTTAGCCTGGAAAAAGCTCAGAATTTCAGATTTCCCATACAGGCTCTACTGATGAGTTTTGCAGCAACACAAGCTGGAAAAATAAACACTGAAGACAAAGCATTTTAAGCCAGTGTTGTGGTTTGAATGAAATGCCCCCTACAGAATCATGTGTTTGAACACTTGGCCCCCAGATGCTGGCGCTGTCATGGAGGGTGTGGAATCTTTGGGAGGCAGAGCCTTGCTGGAGGAGATGGGTCAGTGGCGGCTGGGTCTGGAGGTTTATATAGCCTCACCCCACTTTCTGTTCACTCTGTTTCCTGACCGGGTGCAAGGTGACCAGTTGCTTCACGCTCCTGCCACTGCCACTCCACCGTGATGGACTGTGTCCCCTAGAACTGTACGCAAAAGCAACCCTTTCTCCTTGAAGTTGTTCCTTGTCAAGTGTGTCATCACTGCAAGGAGAAAAGTCACTAGTACAGTCAGGAACGGTCTGCACTGATTTACCTTCTTCTCTGTCTCACTAAGTGGGTCGTTCTCTCCTGTTCCTCAGATTACCTCTCAGAGCGGCACAGAAATGTGTGGGTGAGGTGTCCCTTGAAGGATTTCTTCAGAAACCAAAGCCTCCTTCTTGTAAATGTGCATAAGAAAGGAAAACTACTGGGATATGCAGGCTTCTTAAAGATGATTCCCGTGAACTAGAAATCATTTTTTTTTCCATTCCAAAGTGCTTTGTTTGTACTTAGGGAACATTAATCATGGGCTGATTTAGTTGTTATACTCTTTTACTGTGTTCCTTAAGGCTTGTTTACTTGAAATCTCTTTTCTTTATCAAAAGCTAATATTTAATTCCAGAGAATACGTAAAACAAAAAAAAATAAATACTATAAATCTAAAAGAAATCCCAGAGCTTGGTGTAGACAGGTGGATCTTTATGACTTTGAGGCCACCCTGGTCTACATAGTGAGTTCCAGGCCAGTTGGGGCTACAGAGACCTTGTCTAAAAACAAAACAAAACAAAACAAAAAACACAAAAAGATACATCTCAAGTTAAGTATAGATGGTTCTCACCTGGTGGCTATTTGTTGGTGTGTGTGTGTGTGTGTGTGTGTGTGTGTGTGTGTGTGTGCACGCGTGCCGTGTGTATGTTCTGGTATGTGTATATATGTATGTGCAGGTGTGTGGAGGCCATAGGTCAAATTCTAATATCTTCCTCAACTGCTCCACTTTTTTGTTTGTTTGTTTAACACAGGGCCTCCCTGTAGCCCCAGGTGGCTTAGAACTCTATGTAGACCAGGCTAGCCTCTATCTCACAGAGATTTCCCTGCCTCTGCCTCCTAAATTCTGAGATTAAAAGTGTGCACCACCACACCCAGCTTCTACCTTAATTCTTTATATCCTTTTTAAGGCTAATTTTAATTTATTTCTTATTTTATATGTATGAGTGTGTTGCAAGTATTTAAGTGCACCTGTGTTGCACAGTGCCCATGGAGGTCAGAAGAGGGTGCTGGATGTCCTGGAACTGGAGTCCCATTACTCCACATCCAAAGACATCACTGCCTGGTACCTGTAGGGATGAGGGCAGGGGTGTGATGCTGCAGTCAGGAAGCAGAGTAGGAAGAAGTGGAGCAGGGCTATGAAACCTCAAGTCAGCCCCATAACAGGGCCACCTGCTGGCCAAATGTTCAAATACCTGAGGTTGTGGAAACAGTTCATATTCAGAATGCAACAATACCTCACCCCTAGGGTCTGCATTGCCTGCAGACCCCACAGATTCAAAGACCCAGGTTGTCCCTGTACTCTGCTTACTGGCATTTGAGGGTCCGGAGCACCCCGTCTTCCCAGGAATCCTCTCAGCTCGGTGCCCTGCCTCCCACGGACAGAGTCACAGCTACATTTTGCTCTGGTCCAAACTGCTGGTGTGCCTCAGAACAACAGCTGTGCCTTGGTGAAGAGCCAATATCAGCCTGTCCAGCATTTCACCAGACCCCATGTGCCGGACACGGATCCACGGCTACTTTGAGCACCTGTGCCCTGGGCTCTGAGATTAGAAGGCTTGGGAACCATGCTTGGCTGTAAAGCCATTTTTCGCTTATAATATTTTCAACTTCCAATTGAGTTATTGGGAGTTATCAGGAGGATTGTACATCAAGGAGGACTATATTCATAGTGTGTCATTTTTCATGTGTGTGTGTACATGTTTGTGTGTGTGTGTAGAGGCCAGAAGTCAACATCAAGTGTCTTCCTCAATCAGTCTCCACTTTATCTTTGGAGGCAGAATCTCTCACTAAACCTGGAACTCATTAATTGGGGCCCATGAACTTTAGAGATCTGCCTGCTTCTGCCCTTCCCTTCACCCTAGTATGGGCACAATGGATGCATGCCACCAGGCCTGTCTTTCATGTGGTGCTGGGGATCCAGACTCAGGTCCTCATGCTTGTGGGACAAGCACTTTACCAAACAAGCCACTCCCCAAACAATAGTCCACTTTTCAGAAGGAGAAGAAACATAATAAATAACACAAAGCTACTTAATGAATAGCTATTGATGGCTTCCCAAGTCTTAGGAGAGAAATGATCAGTCAGATCCACGAAATGTAAAGGTCAGAGGGTTTAATGTGGGAGACATGGTTGCCAGTATGGCAAAGCAGAAAGATGGCAGACCTTTAGGACATGGGACTTGGTGGGCATTCCTCAGGTCTTTTCTGAGTATGCTGCCCTTAAAAGATACTATGCTAGATCTCATAGGACCATGTTCTCATAAGAAAGCTGTAAAGAGAACAAGACTGACTTTCCCTGACGCTCTGGCTTCTTTCTTGCAATGTGATTCTTTCTCTTCTGTGTGTTCTGCCATTGTGATGCCATCTGTGGTAGAGCCTTTACCAAGGTTGTGCTGATGCTGGCCCTATGCCCTTGAACCTTCAGAGGAGTGAACTAAACAAACCTTTTCTATTTATAAACTTCTTGAATTTGGCATTTTGTTATAGTAACAGAAAACAGAGTACATAGTCTCCAAAGATGCAGTCTAAGCAGGTGCTTTCTGAAGCACATTGTATTCCAGCTGTCAAAAATGAAGGACAAAGCAGGAGCTGGAGAGAAACCCACTAAGTTCTCTCACCTACTGAGCTTTCCTGACCCAGCACCTGCACCTTGCACCAAGCAGAGAATAAACTCCCAGCGTCTCTCCTCCAGGCCCTGGCAAAGTTTAAAAACTGTGAAAACAATCAGATCATCTATAAAAGGAACTTCATGAGATGATCAGTGGTCTCAACAGAATTTTTGTAAGTCAGGAAAGATTGAAATGATGTTTTTAAATTCAAGAGTACATTAATATATGTATATCCAATACTGCAGCAAACAAATACATAAGATAAATATTAATGGACCCAGAAAAACACATGGCAATGTGAAGTAGGGGGCTTCCAATGGACAGACAGAGAACCAATAAAGAAATATTGGGCTTGAATTGCACTTTTATTGTAAAGATTTGTTTTTATTCTTACTTTCTTTTTAATCTATTTTTATCTATCATTTTTATTTTATGTCTTTGAGTGCATTGCCTGAGTGTATATAAGTACACCGTGTCATGCAATGCTGGTGGAGGTCAGAAGAGGGCATCAGATTCCCCTGGAACTGGAGTTACCAGCAGTTGTTGGCTGCCACGTGGGTGCTGGGAATGGAACCTGGGTCTTGTGCAAGAGCTCTTAAACTCTGAACCATCTCTCCAGCCTCTATTTTTATTTTTAAGTGTGTGTGTGTGTGTGTGTGTGTGTGTGTGTGTGTGTGTGTGTGTGTTTGGAGGTATCTGTATATGAGTGCAGGTATCTGCAGAGGGCACCAGACTCCGAGCTACAGACAGCTGTGAGCTGCCCAATGTGGGTGTTAGGAATCAAAATCTGGTCTTCTGTAAGAGCATCAGGTACTCTTTAGCACTGAGCCATTGCTCAGTGTGTGTGTGTGTGTGTGTGTGTGTGTGTGTGTATGTGTATGTGTGTGTGTGTATGTGTGTGTGTTCCCTGTGCCCACATGTACACATGTCACAGCTGTTGTGTGGACGTCAGAGGACAATGTGTAGGAGGTGAGTCTGTCCTTCCACTGTGTATAGCCTGAGGATTGAACTCAGGTCTTCAGTTTGGGCAACAAGTGCCATTACCCGCTGAGTCATCTCACTGGCTTTTTGAATTGCACTTTAAACCAAATGGTCCTGTCATGTCCAGAACAGTCTGTGCAGCAGCTGCAGAGAACACCTTCCTCCCAAATACACAGAGTGTTCCCCAATGTTTTCAAGCCATAAAACAAATGTTTTAAAAAGAATCTTTGGGGACAGAGCACACATCATCTCTTTTTGTCATTTGCCACTGCATGTACAAGGATAGCTGACTTGTGAGCTGCTCGCTAGTTTAGATAGAAAATGAAAGCTCTTCCTCCTCACAAACTCAGGGCTGCTACTGTAATCAGTGGAAGAAACCTAAAAGCTTTTCCATTAAGATCCAGTTCAAGGCAAAAATGCCGTCTCTCCATGTTTACACAGCGTAGGACTGAAGTCCTAGCCAGGAGAATCAAACAGACAAAACACATAAAAAAGCCTCGGCATTCCAATCAAAAAAGAAAAACACCTTTTTAGCAGATGATAGGACCCTGTATGTTACAACTTCCCAGAGATGAACCAAACCAATCTGCTAGAACCAATAACGAATGCAGTAAAGTTAAGGAAATAAGCCAGCATAACATACAAAAGTCAGAACCACTGTTTTATAAATTGTGTACATTCTTTTTTCATTTTATTGTGTGTGTGTGTGTGTGTGTGTGTGTGTGTGTGATGTGGGGGGCAGTCACAGCTTGCATGTGAAGCTCATCCGAGGACAGCTTTGTGGAGCCGGTTCTCTCCTTCCACCTTTACATAGGTTCCATGGACCGAAGCCAGGTCATCAGGCTTACACAGCAAGTGCCTTTACCTACTCAGCCATCTATCTCACCAGCCCACAAAAGCCAGCATCATCTTATACCTAAGTAACACCTAACTGAAGAAGAAATCTTGAAAGCAATACTGGTAACAAGAGTGTTTTCAAAATGCTTAAGAATAAGTTTAAGGAGGTGAGCTCTGTACACTGAAGACTACAAGATGTCGGTAAAGAAAGGAGACTCCAGGAGATGGGAGGACATCTCATGAGCATGACTTAGAAGAGTCAGTGCTGGAAGAACCTTTCCACCAGCCCAAGAACAACACAGATGGCCAAGTCCTGTGGAAATTCCAATAGTATCCTTTTCTGGGGAGGTGGACAAGGCTTGCTATGTTGCCCAAGTTGGCCTTGAACTCCTGGGCTCAAGTAATCCTCTTGCCTCAACCTCTAAGGGAGCTGAACTCCAGACATGTGTCCCCATGGCTGACTTCCAGTAACACTATTGATAGAAATAGAAAACAGAATCTGAAATTCCTACAGATGATTGAAAATAGTTCATAGAATGAAAAACGTAGAAGAATCACATTTCCTAATTTAAAGATATATTACAAAGCTATAATGATCACAGGAGCCTGGTCCTGTCATAAGAATGACACCTGTGGGCCTGGATCACTGACTGAGTGTTCTCGCAGAAGACCCAAATTTGAATCTCAGCCCACATGGCAACTAACAACCATCTATAACTCCAGTTCCGGGGAATCCAACACCCTCTTCTGACCTCCTCAGGCCCGGCATGACACGGATGCTCTTACACACATGCAGGCAAGACACTCATACACATAAAATAAGAATAACAAATAAAGTGCATATTTTTTAAAGAATGACACTTATATCATGAGGTAGTATGCAGAGACCCAAAGTCTGATCAACTCATTTTTTATAAGGACACCAAGAGACCACGAGGGGAAAGGGTAATTGATGAAGCGGGAGAACCGAATTCCGCATCTAAACAAGTGTGAAGTCTGAAATGGGTCACAGGAGGCAGGAAGGCTGAAGAGAACTGGAGGAGTAATAGACTAGTAAGACATACTTGACTCACTCCTAGTAAAAGCTACCACACGGACCACTAGGTAGGCAGACACCAGCAGGCACCCAGGTACACAGTGGCACACAGGCACCACACACAGGCTGGCATAGCCGTACATGCAGACTGGCACACAAGCACACAAGCCTACAGACAGGCTGGTGAAAGCCAAGGCTCTAAGTAATGTTCTGATCTGCCTCTGACCTTGAGGCCATGTTTAGACAGAACCCATACAAAAGTAGCATTTTGCCAAAACTGATTATGTAACAGATTACATCACTGTTGACTTTAGGATTCCTGAGAAATGTGGTGTCAGGCATTCTGTGGTGACTCCTAGGCCCCCTGAAGTCCAGTGCTAGCCATCTTGGCACATACCAGAAATTCAGTGCCATGTTGTCTAAACATAAACTGGTCCATACAGTCCTCTCTTCCCAACAAGCTGATTGATTGATTGTAATTCATTAATTAATAAAAATCAACAGAAAAATCAACTCGAAATGAGTAATGGACTTAAACATAAGACACAAAACTGTGGAACTCCTGTGAGACATTATGGACAGCTACTAGACATTGACTTTGGCCATGGGCCAGACAACGATTTTTTTTTTTCCAATCACACCAAGACTTGGCTATAAAAGCAAAAGTAAATAAATGGGACTTCATCGAACCAAAAGACTTCTGCACAGCAAATAAAGCAACAAATGAAACCGTAGCCTACAGACTGGGAAAAACACAAAACGATTATCCAATGAAGAATTAATATCTAAAATGTGTAAGAACTCATATAAGTCAATAGTAGAAAAGCAAGTTCACCAATACAAAGATGGAAAAAGGATCTGAAGAAGCATTTCTTCAAAGGAGACACAAAAATGGCAATGCAGGCTGGGGAGAATGCTCAGCCTATAAGAGCGTGCTGAGTAAGTGTGAGGCCCTGAATTCAAAGCCCTGGAACCTGTGTATAAAGCTAGATATGGTCAGGTGAGTCTGAAACCCCAGAACTGATGGAAGCCAAAACAGGAGGTTCCATGGTGCTTGCTGGCTGCCAGCCTAGCTCCTGTCTCAAGGGAATAAACTAGAGAATGACGGAGCAGGACACCCAAGTCCTCCTCTGGCCTCTAAGAACATTCACGTGCATTCATGTACATATATGACATACAAACACTGCTCCACACACACACAAATAAATAAATAATAAAATGCATTGGTCAACACATGCACTGGGTGTAGTAGTACATACCTGTCATTCCAGCACTCAAGGCTGAGGCAAGAGGATTGCCGTGAGTTCAAGGTCAATCTGGGCTACATAGTGAAACTTTCTCAAAAACAGACAATGGCCAATAGATATAATGTGCTCAGTATCATTAATCCTCAGGGAAATGAATGTCCAAATAACTGCTAGTACTGCTCAAATCTATTAGAATGGCTGCTATTAAAACTTCAGAAGTTTAAAAATGTTGTCTTGTGATGGAGACGGAGCCTCCTGCACCACAGTTGGGAATGCAGGCTGGTGCGGTGGAAAAGTGTGGAGGGGCCACGGATGGAACGTGTCCCTCAATAGTTAATTTCCAAATGACATCAGTTGAGATGTCATTGTGGAAGAGGGGACTTTCACAAGGTCCTACCTCTAGGTGAACAGCGACAGCAATTAATGGCTTCAGAGGGAGGGAGAACCAGTTTACTCCAGGGACTAGCTCCTTGATGGGTTATCCAGTCTCAAGTGGTCAGCCCTAAACACATGTACATACTAGCACTACTAAACGGACTCAGTGAATTATATGTGTGTGTATAATTATGTGTATGTGCATAAATGTAACAATAATTACCAAAGAAGAGGTCACGAAGTTGGAGAGGGAGTGGGAGGGGATATGGGAGGGGGGAGAGGAGAACGTTGAAATGATATAAATACAGTACTCGTGTATGACAGTCTCACAAACATTTAAAGTTGATCTCCAAATGCATATGTGTCTAGCATCCAGAGGAGGGGACTCTAGCAGGTGATTGGTTACATGATGTCTTGAGGATGAGCCCCATCGTGGGATTAGTGGCTTTCTAAGACAGGAAGGGAGACCTAAGTCTACTTTCCTCACCTCCTCTTTCCCCTCAGGATGTCCTGACTTGTCCCCAGTGCCAGGAAGGACCTCTCCTACAGTTAGCACCAGGCTCCTGGCTTCCAGTCTCTAGAATTGTAAGAAAAAACCCTGTTTCTGTACAATTCACCCAGAGTCCAGATCTTCATAGCACCAGAGAATGGGGTAACATAGGAGAGTTCCACAAACATGAAAATAGAACTCCTTGGACCAGAGAGATGGTTCGGTGGTTAAGAAGGCTTGCTGTTCTTGCGGAGGACCCAGATTCACTTCCTAGCACTCACATCAGGTGGTTCACAGCCTCCTGTAACGACAGCTCCAGGGGATCCGATGTCTTCAGGCCTCCTCAGGCACCTGCGCTTGTGTGCACATACCAGCCCCCATACACAGAATTAAAACAAAAATGGAGCTACTGTTTGACCCAGCAAGTCTAGGTAACTGTGGTGGCTCAGTGTGACTAAGGAGTGAGGTCCTGAACTCATGGAATCTGCCTGTATCTCCTCTTGAACCATGCTAAATTTCCTTAGGATCATCACTTTTTAAACCTTTCCAGGCAATTTTTATTTCCCTGTCTGTGGGGTCAGTTACTGAATAATTGTGTTCTTTTGTAATATTATTTCCTCGTTAGAGCCTTTGCATAACAAATAAGACAGAACATGAAGCCGCAGCCTGCAAACTGGGAAAAATACAAACTATTATCCCATGAGGAATTAATACCCAAAGTGTGTGAGAGCTCGTGTAAGTCGATGGCAGAAAGGCCAGCAACCCAGTACAAAATTGGGCAAATAGACGGGGCTTGGGGACACATCTCGATTTCATAACAACACATTTGAATATTATATTAGAATACTCTCATGGACTATTATTCAGCCATGGACTAAAGATCTATTTTCAATAACACAGAGAATCCTGGAGGGTATTCTGCTGAGTGATGTAGACCAGACACAGAAAGGAAAATACTCTATAGTCTCGTTTCTTAGTGGTTTTGATTATCTTCCTTTAAAAGTCAAATATATAGAAATGGAGAGGTAAGGAGCGACTTCAGGGGCAAGGGTAGGAAGGAAACAGGGGATACAGCATAAAGCCAGGAGGAGTGAGGCCAGAAGCAAGATGTAAATTGTGCTAGATTTATGATTCCCTCAGAATGAGAAACCACCCGAATGCAAAGGGTAGCTGTGTGGAAGGGCGAGTAGACAGCAGCCCTTTTCTGTGCACACACCCCAGAGCATCAGAGTGATACTGTAAACATTCATATCAAAACGTTTAAATGTCAGGACTGGAACAATAGCTCAGTTGGTAACTTGCATCTTATGTAAACAAGAGGACCTCAGTTTGATTCCCATAACCCACACTTACAAACAAAACACCAGATTGTTACCTCAGCACTGGGTGGTAGAAACAAGTGGGTTCCTGGGGCTAGAGGGTCAGCTGGCTCAGCCCACTTGGTGAGCTCCAGGCCAGCAAGAGACCCCTTGTCTCCAAAAAATTGTGTACATCACCTGAGGAACAACACTCAGGCTGTCCGCTTATCTCCACATGGGTGTACACAGGTGCATGCACACACACACAAACCTATAAATGTTTAAATATGGTGATATATATATATATATTTTTTTAAATTGCACACCATGGGGCCAGAGAGATGCCTCGGCTGTAAAGAGCACTTGTTGCTCTTCCAAAGGACCTGAGTTTGGTTCCCAGCTCCCACACGGGCAGTGATGATAACTGCTGTCACTCAAGCTCCAGGGGAATCTAACACCCTCTTCTGGCCTCAGTGGGTACCTACAAACATGTGCTCATACACAGAGACCCACACTCATACACAGAAATTGAAATTTTTTTAATTGTGCACCTTAAGTGTAGAAACTGTGTTACAAGTGAGTTACAGCTCAGTGCAACTGAACACAGAGAGAGATTCTGGTGGCAAAATCAGCATCATTTACTATACAGGATTCATGACTTGCCTTTCTTGTAGCCATTCCACAGCTGAGTCTCTTCCTGTCTGGGAACAGCACCCCCTGATCAGGAAAAGCTGAATGTCACCTGCTAGCCCAGCTTCTGGGTGTCTCCAGCACAGGATCTGAAGTTCTGGCCTTTCTGTGCATGGTTTCCAGTTCTTCATCCAGTTCTGATTTGCCAGTCTTCCTGGACTCATAGTTACCTGGTATTTTTATTTTATGTGTGTGAGTGTTTTCCCTGCAAGTATGTTAAGTGTGCCACATGCAGTGCCCATGGAGGCGAGAAAAGGGCATTGAATTCCCTGGAACTGGAGTTACAGACAGTGGTGAGCCACCATGTGGGTGCTGGGAACTGAACCAGGTCCTCTGCAAGAGCAACCAGTGCTCTTAACTGCTGAACCATCTCTCCAGCCCTTGTCTGCTACTTTTAGACAAATGACTATTCTTACACTAGCCTGAACTGGTCTTTAATGCTACTCCGAGTGACATCAACATTCATCTTAAGTTCTCAGGAAGTGACAAGTAGAATGGATTTTTCTGAACAAACCTTACCTGAAAGACAGCACATGCTCAGGCAGTGGTAAACATGGACATTCTGGCATCACCTGGCAGGCACAGGTAACATGCTCACTAGATTAGGCGAGCACATGCAAGAATGTACCTGGTGTTGGCCTAGGGGAAGACTCTGACTGCTCTGTCATCTGCATGTGGCAACATCATATCCTTACCTCACCAGGACAGCCATTGACTCTGCTCAGTCTTCAGCTGTCAGCAGCAGTGACTGATGATAATGCTAGTTTCATTTCACCTCCCTTGGAGAGACCTTTTGTGTGCCTCAGATCCTGAGCCCCATGCTGATCCTCATCATCAGCTGATGCAGCAATTATCTCTTTAGAAGCGTAAGCTGCTCTCTGACTTTTAGGCTTCTTCTCACCTTTACCAAGCAGAAAACAATAAGAAGGCTATGACACTTATGAGGGACCTAGGGAAAGAAGAGAATGGGCAGAGAGGGTGGACTCCAGAGAAAGCAAGTGCTGCACAGGTTTCCATCTCTCCTGGGGTTGCTGGGCAACTGTATAATGCTAACAGGAGAAATGTGCCAGGCTGGGGCTGGAGCTCAGTGGGCAGACCACACACCTAGTGTGCATGAAGTCCTGGGTACCACTCAGGATGTGAAGACAGGCAGTTCAAGGTCATCTACAGCTAAATGGCAAATTTGAAGCCAGTCTGGATGACCTGAGACCCTGTCTAGAAAAAAGAAAATAGAAATGTGAGTGGTTCAGAGAAGTGCCTGTGCCCAGATTCAGCCATTCCTCTGGTTGACGGGGCTTCCCCAGCCTGGCTACAGACTCTATGACCTACTGAGGGCCCTTTCCCTTACCTTCCTCCTACTCAGCATGAACAGAGTGGGCCTCTCTAGCCTGCAGCTGGGAGTCTTGACTGATCTAGTCGGGGAAGGGAGTTCCTGATGCGAACTGGACACCAGAGGCCTCATGGAACTGGGAGGCAGTGGTCCCATTGTTGGACTGGTTAGACTGGGGCTGGACTTTGGATAAGGTGAGGATGGGTTGCCTTGGAGACATCTCTATGGATACACTGGACCGGCATTTGGTTGATTTGCTGGGCATATCTGTAGGAGGGAGATTTGAACAAGATGCAGATGGTTTCACCTGCTTGTAAAGGGAACAGAGCCAGTTGGGTAGATGAGCTCCTGGCAAGCATGGAGGACAGCAAAGCATTCAGCCATTAGAAGGACAGAGCCTCTACGCCTATACTTCCCCTGCTCGGCCTGGGGAAGCAGGATGGTATGGAGACGCAGGTACCGGGGTACAGGTTCACTAAGCATCACTGACTGTGTTGAGATGCAGCTAAGACTTGACCAACTGACCTTACTGAGAACCTGTCTGAGATTATGTGAGGCTGGGGCCAGTGCAGTGGGCAGAAGGGAGGGGCTCTGTCATCAGCATTTATGCCGGGAGTCCCTCTCCATAGCTGAACATGAGCATAAAAGGGGACTGACTGCAGACTCCTGAAGCCGTTCCTTCACCATGCGACCCAGATCCCTGTTGTAGCAAAGTCCCTAAGAGGTAAGTGACCTCTCCACACATACTGTTCCAAGAATTTTGTGGAGCTGGAGCAATGAGTTGTGGGTAAATGCTTGCTGTGCAAGCATGAGGAACTTGGTTCAGATCCCCAGGACCTATGTAAAAAGCCAGACACTGTGACAGGCACCTGGAGAGGCAGAGACAGATGGATCCCAGGAGCTCACTGGCCAGATTTCGAGTGAACTCCAGGTGCAATGAGAGATCCTGCCTTAAAAAAACAAGGTGTGAGAAGAAAGAACTCCTGATGTTGTCCTCCGGCCTCCAAATGAACACACATGGGTGCACACATGTGCACACATACAAAGAAGCATGGAAGAGAGATTTAGAAAGGAGAGGAAGGAACACATTGGGTGATGATTTAAAACAGAGAGAGGAACAGGGATGCAGATTCATCCTGGTCTCAGCACTGGAAGTCATTTCTGTAAGTTTTAATACTCAAAGTCCCCCTAGTCCCTGCCAAAGTGCGATGTCAGTGACCTTGAGTTCAGATGCTGAAGACCTATCAGTTAACCAAAAACGCTGGAGAGAGAAGTATCCAGTTACAGAGTGGGTATTATCATACCCAGACTGCAGTCTTGGGCCCCAGTGCCCCTGACCCGTGGTGTCAGAGATAGAGCAGTTGTGTACTTGGGTAACTGTTGCACTCGTCACTGTTGAATGTGAAGGGAATGCTGGTGGATTCTTCTTTGCAGAAACTAGAATAAAACTTCTCACTGCTCCCTATGCCATGAACCTCACCCCTTGTAAGACCCAGGGAGAGTCTGGGAGGGTTGTTTCCACATTGGAAACTTGGCGTGCTGGCAAAGAAATGGAAATGAATGCTGGGCAGACAAACCCCAGTCTATACCTGGGCATGATGTACTAAAACTAGGTCTAAGGAAAAGAAGGAAAAAGCCACACCAGACAGAGAAAATGGCATGTGCAAAGGTCCTGGGATAAGAAAGAAATCAACATATCAAAAGGCTGAATGAGGATCAGTGTGCTAAGAGGCAAGGAGAAGAGTGTGAGCTAAATGTCAGAGACTGGAATGGTTGGATTTTGCTGACCCCTCAGGCTCATAGTTAGAGTGGAGCCCTTTTCCACAATGGAAAATCCAGACATAGAGCTGACCGAGACCAGACATGGCATCATACCGCATGGAGAATTGGTACTCTGCCACAGGGTCAAGTGAGGGCAAAGTAGCTTAGGCCAAGGTGGTGGCAGTAAAGACAGAAGGACATGGAGAGAGGGAGTCACACTAAGGTCCTTGCTCTTGAATTTGAGTCCTGAAACCCAGGGACCACAGATAGAAAAGGTAGGTTCCTGAAACCTCTAATTATTTTCATGTTTACTGCACATGAAAATCACAGGCCACATTATTAGGCAATAAGTCCCATGATACTGTTTCATTCACATAGAATGATATGGAAATCATAGGTGAGACCACTGAAGCCCAGAGAAGTTAAGCAAATTGCTCAAGGTCACACAGCTAAGAGGCACCTCAAGACTCCAGGATACATGGACTGTTCTGTCATACATCCTGTTGTCTCTCCTGATACATCTGGTTCTGTCATTTTAACACTATATTTTTTAATAACCAGAAACTTATTAGATACAAATCCTCTGAAGCAAAGAACAAAACAGTAGCTTTTCAAATGGGACTCGGTTGGGGGTATGAAATTCAAGTACCAAATTTCAAAGAAAACTTTTAAGTAACATAACATCTATGATGGAATTCAGGAAATTACAGCAATAGACCAATTACCACAGTTGCAAGCAACAAACCAAGATAAGGAGACTGAAGTTTGAGCAAAAAAGAGCCATATGCAAGCCAGGAGGCAAACAGCAGCTCCATAGGCAAGCTTTTACAGCCAGCCCTCCAAGGATGCCCGAGGATGCGGATCTCAGACAGCAACATGAGCTGTTCATTACCCACTCTGATCCAGTGACCGCAGCCTTAGAGAAGAGGCACTGTGGCTTTCAAATACCTAAGCCTTCCCTGAGGCTGGCTCTGTGACCAGAAAATACAACTTCAGGAATAATGCAAGCTCTTTCCCATGGAGCAGAAGCCATTAAGATGGAGCCCCAGTATCTGTGCCTATCAGCAGATGGGTGCCAGTCAGATCTGGCTCTGACTGGGCTGGGTCATCTTGATGCCATACCTGCCTGTCAAGTGGCTGAATTTGGGTAAACTCATTTCCAGCTGCTGAGACCCCACAACTACTATTCACGGTTTTCTTCAGGGGTGAGGCCCCGGTGGGCTGCCCATGCACTGATGGGTGGCCCTATACTCAGTGCATGTTGGCAGCAGCAACTGAACTCAGGAGATTTTTATATACCTTGCCATCAGCGACTTTTGGGAGCCACAGGATGGGGGCAAAATCTCTCAAAATCTTACTCCTACTTACTTACTCCTACTCTCAAAATCTCTCATTAGGGGCTGGTGGAAAGCAGTGGAAGAGCACTGGCTGCTCTTGTACAGGACCCGGGTTTGGTTCCCAGCATCCACACGGTGGCTAACAACTGTCTTAACTTCAGTTCTAGGGGATCTGATGCCCCCTTCGGATCTCCGTGGGCACTGCATGACGTGAGTGCGCTAACACACATGCAGGCGATACACTCACACATATAAAATACAGATAATAGTAATAACCTCTCATGAGTATGTCCCAGCTATGGCCATAGTCGGCTTCTAGGACCTCAGACTCAGGGGAGTCTGGAAAGGGTGTTTAGTGTATCTGTGTCCTCAGAGCAGCTAAGAGATCTGGAGTAGAGCGTCTACCGACAGAGGAAAGGATGGATGCTGTCTGGACCACTGGCTAGATCCTACTTCATTCCAAACAGAAAAAAATATTTCCACAAATTAAAGATCAAAGTGACCAAATTGCACAAGAAATTACTAAAACAAAATATGGAAGCCAGATGTGAACTCTGGGCTAGGGTAAGGTAGTGAAACCCAGAGTCATAGAAGAAAGATAAACATACGCCAGTGAGTAAAATTTGAGCAGCTTTGTCTGATAAACTTGCTAAGGTTGGAGCTGGAGAGATGGCTGAGTGGTTAAGAATACTTGCTGCAGGACCTGACCACCTATAACCCCGGCTCCAGAAGATCTGATGCCCTCTTCTGGTTTCCAAAGGCCCTTTACTCATGTGCACATACACACAAAGTAAAATAAAAGTCTTAAAAAGTTGTTAAAGAGAAACCCTTGAGGGAAAACATTTAGATCTTTTCTTCTAAACAAGAGTTAACATACTTGAGGCAGAAAATATGTTAACCTGTCTTGTGCATCCAGAAGAGAAAGCAATGTCTAGCATCATATTAGGCAAAAGACACAAATGTATTAAATTTGGAAAAAGTCAAATGCAAAGAAGCAGGAACTTCATCAATAGTCGAAAAGACATGCAGTGGCTTTTGTGTAATCCAACGGGTCAGGCCGTGGAATAACATTCAGTGCTGGAAAAGGTGTTAGGACTCAAGAGCAGAGAAACAAGGAACCCGGAAGGTGAGTGTGGTGGTACACGTCAGCTATGAAACTGTGCCCACCTCTGAACCCACAATTCCACTTCTGAGAACTTGCTCAGTAGAACTAGAATTGCTTTTCAGAATTCACCCCAGAAACAATTGTGTAAGCAAACAAATGCCCCTGCAGTGTTGTCCGTGAGCTGGGGAGTGGTTCTCTCCACCACCAGCGGGCTCTTAGCTGGATAGATGGTTTATCCATGAAACAGAATGCTGACAGCTATTTAAAAGAATTAGTTTGGGACTGCCAAGATGGCTCAGCAGTTAAGAGTACTGGCTCCTCTTAAAAATGATCTGGATTTTGTTCCCAGCACCCACATGGTGGCTAACAAGCATCAAACTCCAGTACCACAATATCTAATGCCCTCTTCTGGCCTCCATGGTCATTGCACACACATGGTGCACTTACATACATGAAGGCAAAACACTCATAGGCATAAAATAAGAGTAAATAAATCAAAAATTAAATATTAGTTCTATATACAGCTGGTGTTGAAGAAGACAGTGCAGAATAAGTCATAAGTAAAGCTGAGTATGCATGTATTTTAAAGGGAAAAATGCATTTTTGCTTATGCATAAAGTCAGATCAGATATGGTGGCTGGGGAGGATCTGTCACTTCTTACTCTCTGCTCTTCTGGAAGGTTTAACATGATTTGATCACAGGCATGGTGGCTCACGTCTGTGATTCCAGCACTCAGGAGGTAGAGGCAGGGGTTTGGGAGGGTGGGGATTGCACATTCAAGGCTAGTTTAGGCTACACAGTGAAAGATGACCTCTGAAAATTTAAAACACACACAAAAGAGGTCTGGAAATACAGCTCAGTGGTGGAGATTTACCTAGCATTTGAGAGGACCTGGTTTCCATCTCCAGTAGCGCACACACACACACACACACACACACACACACACAGACACACACACACACTGAGAGATAGACAAAAGATATATAGCACACAAAACTTGTAATTTTTTCTAGCAATCCTTTCTTAAAAGACTTTATTTTATCTATATGAGTGTTTTGTCTACATGTATGTAAGTGTACCATGTACATGAAATGCCTATAGAGGCCACAAGAGGGCACGGAACCTTCTGGAACTGGAGTTACAGATAGTTGTAAGCTACCAGGTGGGTGCTGGGAACCGAACACAGGTCCTCTACAAGAGCAGTAGGTGCTCTTAACTGCTGGCCCATCTCTTCCCACAAAGCTCATATTTTTTTAAAAATATCTTTTTATTCTTTGAGAACTTCATACATGTATACAATACAATTTGATGATATCCACCCTCTACTACCTCCTCCAACTCCTCTCAGAACGGCCCCCTCCCAAATTCATGGTACCTGGGAATGGAGGAATGGCGGCAAGAACGTCTTGTGAGTCAAAATCTCAGTCCGCAGCTCTGGACTCCATGACCCACATCCCCTAACAGGAAAGGCTCCTTATTTCCTGCCTGGGCTCTTTGATTTCAATAACTGGTTAAGATTTTTTAAAATTTATGTGTATATATGTAAGCCTGTGTGAGTTTATGTGCACCATCTGTGTACAGGAGCCCACAGACACCAGAAGAGGGTGTTGGATCCCTGGAGCTGGAGTTACAGGCAGTTGCTAGTCATCATGTGGGTGCTGGGAACCAAACCAGGGTCTTCTACAAGAGCAGTAAGCACTCTTCACTGGTGAGCCATCTCTCCAGCTCCTGATTTTAATAATTATATTTGTCATAATATGTTATTTTACATCTATACATTAAATCTTTCATCTATTTCTAGAATTTCCATTAATTGATCTTCCTTCCTCCACCCACCCTTGTGTGTGTGTGTGTGTGTGTATGTGTGTGTGTGTGTGTGTGAGAGAGAGAGAGAGAGAGATCGGGATTGGGTGAGGCTTGGGGGACTGAGTTCTAGCCCTCAGCACAGGCTTACAAAAGTGTTTCCACCACTGAGCTACATCCTCAGCTCCTTCAATAACATCATACGGTTTTAATCAATTCAAATATCTAGGGACCAGCCAGATGGTTCAGGGGTGAAGGTGCTTGACTATAATTGTTATCTCTATAATAGTAATTCTTTTTATCCAAAAATACACTCAATCTCTTCATATATATATATATATGTATATATATATATATATATATGTATATATATATACTCTTTTACCACTATTCAAGGTTAGTTACTTCTTTTTAAATTTTAAAAAATGTATTATTGTGTGCACGTGTGCTCATGGTGTATACGTGGGACACATATGCCATTGGCACATGTAAGGAGGTCAGGGAACATCTTTGTGCAGTTCTGTTCTCTCCTTTCACCTTAATGGGGATTAAACTCAGATTGCCAGGCTTGCTCAGCAAGTCCTTTCACCTGCTGCTCTATCTTGTCTGCCTGGTTTAATCATTTCTTTGCATAGATAAGCTTTGCCTTTCTCTTGGATGTAGCATTAATTATTTAAAAGTCCTTGTTTAATGGATAACACATTTCCCTAGTTATACTCTAAATAAATTTAAATCTATCTTAAGCTATAATAATAAAAGCTACCATTTACTAAACACTGCTTATGGGGTTCTGGAGAGATGGCCCAGAGGTTAAGAGAGCTTGCTGCTCTTGCAGAGGATCTGGGTTTGAGTCTTAGCACCCATGTCAGGTGGCTCACCGTCTGTTACTACAGTTCAGGTGAATCCAACTCCCTCTTCTGGTCTCAGTGGACATTGCACACATGTGGCAGACACTGAAACAGACAAACACATACACACAATTAAAAAAATATAGAGGGGGCAAGAAAGGTGGTTCAGCAGTTAAGAATACTGGCTGTTCTTCCAGAAGACCCAGGTATAGTTCCTAGCACCCACATGGTAGCTAACAATCATCTGTAACTCCAGTTCAAGGTGATAAGATGCCCTCTTCTGGCCTTTGCATTACACAAGTGCATTTACATACATGCAGGCAAAACTCTCATACATATAAAACATACAGATCAGAAACTTGTAAAAAATAAAGTAAAATATGGACTGAGCATGATGGTACATATCTTTAGTCCCAGTACTCAGGAGGCAGAGGCAGATGATATCTATGAGATTGAGGACAGCCTACTCTACATAGCAAGTTCCAGGCCAGCTGGGGCTACAGGGAGGCCCAGTCTCAAAAACATCAAAAGGAAAAGCAAAAAATAAAAATAAAGTAGAAAAAAAAATAGGGGCCAGAGAGATGTCTCCGCAGTTAAGAGCACTGGCTGCTCTTCCAGAGGACCTGGGTTCAGCTCCCAGATCCAACACCTTCTTCTGGTCTCCTCAGGCATTGCACACATGTGTACACTTATGTATATTCAGATGAAACTTTCACATACATTAAATAAACAAGTGAATAAATAAATAAAATTTTAGGGACTGCCTAGGCATCAGGTACAGTATCTACATCACGCTTTACTTGTTCAAACACAGATGAAAATGTGTGGGTCACAAAATGCTCCTCTAACAAAGGCTCAGCTGACTAGGACCTGAGATGTTGGCTGTGAGCACTCATGGTAGCAACTGGTCCTCGAGACTGAGGTGGACCTGCAGTGCCAGCACCACATGTTTTTATTGTTTCTTTGCTTTGCTTCTTACTGTTTTATTTTGCTTTTTGAAACAGGGTCTCACTATGTAGTCCCAGATGCCCTGGAACCCAAAAAGGAACACAGATGCCATCTGTAGCTTCTTATGACATCCCTTTGTCCAGATCGTGTCAGTTAGCTACTTTTTCCTTAGAGTAAGTCTATGAAAATATCTGACACCTGCAAATCGCAAACTAAATAAGGACTCAGTGAATAAACTTGGACAAATGTTGGACAAGTCAGACTACCTTAACTTCTCTCCCTGACATCCCCACCACACCCTTCTGGAAGTAGATGATTGACATCCAAATGTGCAGAGGAGGAAGCTGGATGGCGAAGTGTCTCGGCAGCTTGCCATGGTCACATGGCAATAAGTGTAGAATACATATTTTAACTGTTCTGTCACAAATGCCTTCGGTGGGTCAGAAAGCTACTGCCTTTAAGCATTAGCATTCTGTCTAGCCACATAATGGAATTCTCCTATTTTAAGTTTTAATTTCCCTATATGCTTTAGGGAAAATGAACTTATGAATCCTGTCATCTTTGTAATAGTCTCCTCCCCATCTCATTGTGTTGACTAGTCTTCAAAATGATGTCAGACAATTGCCAGTTTCCTGATTATTTTCCAAGTTCAGTGAGAAGGCTTTTACTGTTTCCCTGTTAAATCTGTGCTTTAAAAAATACTCGAGGCCTGAGAGATGGCTCAGTAATTCAGAGTGCTTGCTGCTGTGGGAGAGGACCAAGTTCAGTTCCCAGAACCCACATCAAGTGCCTCACTACTGCTAGAACTCTAGCACCAAGGAATCCAGAATCACCTTCACTCATTTGAACATACTCATGCAGACACATATAAACATATACATAATAAACTTTTAAAAAGGAGTACTTGGGGCTAGGGAGATGCCTCTGCAGTTAAGGGAATTTACTGTTCTTACACAGGAGCGAAGTTTGTTTCCCAGCACCCAAATCCAACAGCTCACAACCGCCTGTAACACCAGCTCCAGGGGATTTGATGCCCTCTTCTAGCCTCCAAGGACGTCTGCACACACATGCACCTACCCCCTGGTGGACATACAAGCATTCACATAAATACTGTTTCAAATCTTTTTTAAAAATACCCATTAAATATTCAAATGTAGAAATAGATGTTTTTGACTAACAAGGTCTTTTTAATAACCTCCACTTTAAATATTTTCCTTTTATCACATCAAAATATGTACAAAAATCTCATTTCACTACCATCCAGTCAGTTAACAACAATGTATATCAAGCTCAAAAGCAAAATAGTAGAAATTCCAGAAATCCTCGACCCTCTCTCATCCTGCTTTGCAAACCTCATGTGTCTTTTCAGCTCTTTCAAAATGCAGGCTGTGTGCGGGCATGTGCACGACGCGTGCACAAGTGTGTGTGATATATGCATGTATGTGCAGATAGAGTGTGGATGGATGTACCTGGGCATGCTCAGGTGGAGCCAGATGTTAACATCAGGTGTTTTCTTCAATTGCTCTCCACTTCAATGTTTTAGATAGTCCCTCGATGAACATGGAGCTCACTGACTGGCTAGACTGGCTGGCCAGTGAGCTCCAGAGAACTGTGTCTCTGCCTCTGCAGCATCGCACTCATTGACCTTGACTCAAAGCAGCATATGCAGCTTCTTAAACACCAGGAATGATTGTCCTAACATTCTAACAGACAAGAAAAATGGACAGCAATTTCTCTCCAAGACTGAAAGTATCATCTTTACTGCTTTTAGTGAAGGACATGCTATCAGGAATTTTATTTTCGAGGATAGTGCTAGGTTTGACATTTCCAGTTTCAGGAAGAGTGAAAGAAATTGTCTGGGTCTGGGTTTCTCAGAAATGGGAGCCTGAGTCAGATCTCCTGAGTGAAGACTTTCCAGAGAGGTCTGATCCTAGAACTGCATGTGGAATGGAAACAAGGGTGAAGGGAAGAAACAGAGAGAGAAAAACACAAGGACTAGGAGACATGGTACCTGAGATAACTAGGCCTTCCCAAGACACGCTCTGTGGCTGAGCTTTCATGACACCTAACCCTGGTAATACATTTACCTACTAGGTCCAGCCTCTCACAGCTCACACTTTGCCCAAGGATGCTCTAAGATCCCTGAGGAAGCCAGGTACCCAGTTCTATGCCCTCGTCTAAGTTCCTAGGTGACAGGAAGTACCTAGTTGTATTAGTTACTTCTGCCAATTATTGTATTAGTTTGCTTTTCTGTTGCTGTGATAGAAACATTGACCAAGGAAACTTATGAAAGGAAGAATTTATTTAACTTATGGTTCCAAAGGGACAAGAGTCCATCGTGGCAGGGAGGCATGGTGGCAGAGGTGGCTGGAGTAGAAGCTAAGCACTCACAGCTTCAGGCAGGCACAGGAAGCAGAGAGCGCCTGGAGATCCGGCAAGGCCTGACAGCTCTCTAAGCCCCACTCCCTGTGACGTGCTTCCTCCAGCCTGGCCACACCTTCTAAGACCTCCCAACACAGTACCACCAACTGGGGACAGAATGTCCAGATACTTAGAGCCTGTGGAGGACATTCTCATTCAAACCACCACACTAGTCTTCTGCAGGCTTTCTGGCAGCTAGCTTACTGCAGCAGGAACGTCTTGGCAAAACCAGCAAGGCCCCAGAAAGGCCAGAGTCAGGCTGGATGCTGGTAAGACAAGAGGTGAAGGCTCCAAGGTGGCTGCTACAGGAACAAATATTGAGGCCTGGACAGCTGAGACTAAGGGAATCTGAGAGCATCAAGCGGGGAGCCAATATAACCCAAGTTATCTTCTAGTACATTATGGGATAGTGTTACATAGCCTGGGCATTGCCAGTGTGGTTCTATCCTGGGAACTCTGCTGATCATCCAGAACTAGAAGAGCAGTCAAGCAGAGACACTCCCTGGAGGAGAAAGTCATGCGGTCTCAACTTTGGCTAACCTTTCTGTATTAGGTATTTTTCTCATTACTATGACAAAATACCTGACAAGAAGCAACTTAGACTTACAGTTTGAGAGGATGCAGTCCACTACAGTGGGAGGGCATGGTGGCAGGAGCCTGGACTTGTGGTCATGCTGCATCTGCAAGCAGAAAGCAGAGAAAGTGAACAGGAAGTGGGACTGGGCTATTAAACCTAAAAGCCTGCCCACAGCGACCCACTTCCTCCAGCAAGACTCCGATTCCTAAAGGTCCCAACTTTCTAAAACAGCACCACAGCTGGGAACGAAGTGTTCAAACACATGAACCTATGGACACAATTCACATTCAAACCATGGTATGCTGAATCTCTGGGCCACACTTGCTGACTCTAGTCAAGCTGCTTCCTGGTGGCGCTAGAAAGATGGAGGTGCTCCACACCAGGAACACCAGGAGCCGGAGTCCCCAAAGTTTCCAGCTCTAGAGCTGTACCTGGTACCTCTGGATAATGCTTACCTTTTCACAGAGTGGTAAAAGATGGAACTCATTGCATGAGATGCCCTGACATGGTGAGAGCGTGCTGTGGGGCCTGAGCCCTGAGCAGTTCATTAACACAGCTCCTGTGCAGAGGAGCTGAAGCATAGATATGGCATGTACAGCTCTGCGTGCTTCTTCTCAGATGAGGAAACTGAAGCATCAGGGCTTCATATAACTTACACAGACTCCCAACCACATCCCTACAGTGATTGTTTTTTTTTTCTTTTAATTTCTGGTGTTGAGGTTGGAACCCAGGGCCTCATGAATGCTAGGCAAATGCTCTACCACTGAGCCCCACCCTCACTATACTAAATCAGTTTTTTCTATGCATGTGACACGACATTAAAAGCTCAGTTGGGGGCCAGCAAAATGGCTCCGTGGGTAAAGGTGCTTGCCACAAGACTGATGACATGACTTTGATCTCTAGATCCCATATATAGTGGAAAGAAAGAATCAACTCCCACAAGTTATCCTCAGATCTCCACATACTTGCCATTGCACATGCCTGCATGCAAATACCTGTGCACACACATACGATAAATAAATAATAAATAAAGAGTCAAGAGAGATAGTTCAGTGGTTAAGAACACTGGATGTTTTCGCAGAGGACCTGAATTCAGTTCCCAGCACCCACATGGTGGCTAACAACCATCTTTAACTACAGTTCCAGAGGAACCAACACCCTCTTCTGACCTCCGTGGGCACTGCACGACACAGGTGCACTTACACATATGTAGGCAATACACTCACATACATAAAATAAAAAGAATAAATTAAAAAAACCAGCATGTGCCTTGCTGTTCATTATGGTCCCCAAGCTAGCTGTGCTCCCATCGGACTCACTCACTAGGGCCTTGCTGCTTCCGGTCCCTCTGGTCCCCGGGGACTGGGTGTGCTGGCCTCCTCTTGGACCACTAAGGTCACAAAATCAACATTCCTGTTAAATCAGTCCATCTGTGAGGTCTCTAGATTCTGCAGGTTTCCCTTAGCCCCTGTGCCTGGCAGATTTCACTTGGTGCCCCTCCACTGGTTCCTGTTCACAGAAGCTTTACCCATCTTCCCAAACCAGAAAAATTCCTCCCCTTCAGGAAGTACTTCTGTCCCCTGCCATGGGATCAGGGTTTCTCACCTCCCAACTGCTAGTAGAGAACAGTCTGGGCTTTTAAATGACACTTATCGCACCATGAGAGTGATATGCATGATGCTTTTTACACATCCCTATACCCATCCCCCCATTAACCTCTAAGGGCCCGGCCAGAGTGCATTAGATGAAAGAAAGAGTGAATGAACTCATTGTCTATAACAGGCACAGAGTTATAACTCCAAGGGATACCTGGCACCTAGTGGGTGCTGAATAAATGGAAGAATTAGTGACCTGCCACCCCCATTATCTCTGGGATGCTGTCTTGTAGTTGTGGGGTTGTTCCATGGAAAGGGCCTGGCAACGAGACAAAATTCTCTCCATGTCCAGTTAGTATGCACACATGCACTTCTGTATATGTGCTTCACATAGGTCTTGTTCACACAGGTCTTCATTGAAGAGCCAGTTTTCCTGATAAAGACAAAGGAGTTATTTGTCTGCTTTTTGGAGACAAGATCTCTAGCCCAAACTGGCCTGAAATTCTGTCTAGCAAAGAATGACTTTGAACTCCTGATCTTTCTGCCCCCACTTTCTGAATGCTGGGATTAAAGGTGTGAGTGACCACACGCAGTTTGTTCAGTCCTAGAGATTGAACCCAAGACCAAATAAATGCATGCTAGGCACGTACTCTGCCAGCTGCAGGCTGAGTTTTCATTATAGATAGAAACACCTAACACACACTAATTTGTGTTTCAAGCACTTTCTTAAGCAAGATAATCCTGTCATAAAATTATCTTCGAAACATATTGAGATCCATATATATATCACGTATACAGTTATACGTGATAGCAAAAAGAAGAAACTGAGGCAGGGAGCAAATAAAGCCAGTGGCCTGCCCAGCTGCAGTGCTGGTGAACAGTGCGGCTACGGTAGAGGTGAGGTTTCCTGCTTGGGCCCCGCAGCTGGGCTCTGCTGCCTGTACCCTGTGGTGATGGCTGTGATCTGGCTTTTCTATCACTTCTATCACGTTAACCGTGCACAGACTGGCAAGATGTCGTGAGCGTGTGAGACTGCAGCCAGCATGATTGTGTTTGAGTAGCAGCAGCTGAAATGTGAGCACTTCTGAGGGGTTGCTCAGAGCCTATGAAACTGGAAATTTCTCAGAAGACCAGAAGTGTGGTCAAGCACCTAATTTCCGGGCTTCTTAGAGCCTTTACCAGACAAAGCATTCACCTTCACAATTTTGTCTCTAAGTCCGCAGCTGTGCAAATCAGAGAGGCAGTTTCCTTGTGCACGATGTAAAGTGCAGCGAGAGGCAGCATGGAGTCTGTGAGTGAGGATGCTCCTGTCTGGAGTGGCTCCTCACTCAGCAAAGCTCCTGCCTGTAGGCTTTCCTTTCTATACCTCAGGGTCAGAGCTCCAGAGGAAGGATCGTTCCTGCTACATCACCTGGCTCTTCTCCCCGAGGGCTCAGATGAAGGAACAGACCCTCAGTAACATGAACTGATCCCCTCAGTAAGACTGGAGTACAGAATGTACTAGAATCCAGACCACTGAGTAGCAGCCATGGCTCTTTCCAGTAAACCACCCTGGGCAAGACTTCGCAGAAATGTTTAGATAAGCTTTGCGTCTTCTTGCTCTGAGCTGCATCGCAGAGTGGATGTGTCATTTCTTATTCTTAGTAAAATGATTTTTGCTAGAACACATTTCACAATTGAAGATTTCACATCCTGCAACCCTGCTTGCTAGCTATGTCCCGGTTGTCAGCTGCTACCACAAGCCTTGCTCCATCAGCAATGTTTTGCAATGGCTGCTGTGAGCTGCTTTCAAAGTCCTAACCATTTTTAATGTAGCCCCTGCTTCTCGCTATCTCTGGATGAGTCTTCGTTCCACCTGCAACTTCATTCACATCTACTGTTTAATCTGAATGAGTAAGTTAGACACTTACAAACGTACTCTGTACAGTGGTTGAGCTTGAAGACTTGCTTCCTTTTTTTGCAATATTGGACTTGCAACATTTTTCTCTTCTTTGCAGAATGGTCCCTTCTGCTCTTTCCCTGAGTCATTTGGAAAGGCTTTGAAATGCATTCAAACCCTCAGCTGCTTTTGTCTGGGGAAACCTTTTAGTCGGTATAGAGATCTTTCTTACTTAACTTGAGCAAGAGCTATTTAACATCTTGGCATCCCAGTCTTTAAAATTATCCCTGCCGTGGAGACTGCTATTTGACCCTCTTCCATTACTATCACACACCAGTTTTTGAAGAATTATACCAGGCATGTTCATGTAAGTAAGTCCTGCTGACAGAACCATGTGGCAGAAGCTGAAGACAGGAAGGGGAACTGCTGGGAGGCAGAGGCTGGGGGACAACAAGAATTTCTAAAATTCATACCAAGGCTGTGGTGTAGATAGGCATAAAGTCAATGCTTAGTTATAAAGGAATCCAAAGGTGAACTCCAAAATCCATCCCACACCATGTGGGCACTATACCAGCAAAACTATAACGCTTTGTTTGAAATCAAAACAACAGAGTGATCATTTATAGGTCCCTAGGAACTATCTGAACTTCTGCTCACCAAGATGAATTAAAAGATATGAGTCAAGCACAGTGACGCATAACTTTAAGCTTAGCACTCAGGAGACAAAATCAGGTAGATCCCTGTGAGATCAAGGCCAGCTAGGTTTGCACAGAGTTCCAGGTCAAAAAAAAAAAAAAAACATATGAGATGATCAATAAACAGTACAGAGGTAGGAGAGTGGACCTACAATTGAGCCCTCACATTGGCTATGGTCACCAGACATGGGCTGTGGTTACCAAAGGGTATACAGCAATCAAAACTTTTCTACTAAGAATTCTAGACGCCTAGTACACAAAGCAGAGAGGCAGAGCTGCAGACTTGGTTTGTCATTAGTCAGGCTGTCAGCTAACCCCATGACCACCCTTACCAGCAAGTCCACAGAATCTCATCTTCCACATCTAGGATCTAGCTAGATAAACCCTAGACTGATTGATGGATTGAATGATTGATTGATTGGGAGAACTGCATGTACCCCAGGCTGGTCTGGAATTAGCTATGTAGCTGAAAATGACCTTGAACTTCGGATATTCCTACATCTACCTCCTGAGTGCTGGAATTACAACAGGTACTACTGTGCCTCGTTTATGTGATGCTGGGACTAGAACCCAGACCTCTGTGTGTACTAGGCAAGCATTCTACTGATTGAGCTACATTCCAGTCCAACACTTTCGCTTTTTAGTGCTTTATTTCATTTATTTATTCAGTGTGTGTCTAAATGTGTACATGCATGCACTTGCACCAGAGAGACAGTGCACATGTGGAGGTCAGAGGACAACTTTCAAGACCAAGTTCTCTTCTTCCACCATGTGAGGCTTGGGGACCAAACTCAAGTCATCATGTTTGGTGGCAAGTGTCTATACCCAATGAGCCATCTCTCTGGTCCCACTTTTTTATTATTTATTTGTTATTTTAAAGAATTCCTTGCCAGCATTGAAAAGTAGAATATTTTACCAAAAAAAAAAATTGTATTAATGTCAACTATTGAAAAATAGGAAACCGCTCTGGTATTATAGCATTGGGAGTCCAGTGTCTCCCTAACTGAGGTCTTTTTTTTACCTCCTTGTACCATAGTCTACACAGGCAGCTTGCCTCCTGAACCCTCACTAGGTACTTACCTACAGCTAACTAGGCCCAGTGAGATCCAGGGTAAGAGCAGCTGGACATAGGGCTGGGGTTGTAGCTCAGTGACTGAGCACAACTCACCTAGCAGGAGCAAGGCCCTGAGTTCAGTACCCAGCACCACCAAGGTAGGAAAAACCCTCTGGATACCTAGATACGAGCAGTCTCTTAGGACCTTTCCAGCTGGGGACATCCTGAAAGTTTTCTCAGGGAGGAAAAGTCACATTCTTACTCACTCTGTTCTTAGTTTACAGCTCGTATGTTTGCAGTCAGACAGCATGTTGGCAGTGTAAGAAAGCAAAGTGGCACATGGATGTGTTTGCTAGGGTTCCCATGACTGTCCAAGTCACCCCTTGGCTCCTGTACCCAATCCCAATCCCAAGACTGAAAAGGTCAGGCCACTTGGAGTAAAAAACAAAGAGTGTGAGTTCAGGCTGGGAATGAAGCACAGCCAAAGAACACTTGCTTAGCATGCATGAGGCCCTGGGTTCAAGCCCTAGCACAGCCAGAAAAACATGTCTGGACTTCATACTTTAGCCTAAAACCACCGCCCCCCCACCTCCTCAGAAGAACTTGCTCACAGCCTGTTCTGAAATAGGCACACTGATTATTCTGGAGAAAGCCTCCCCATCCTGGGGATTAATTTCCTCCTCTCCCTCCTCCTCTTCCTCCTTCACACTTGCACTTCGGGTGGATGCTCCTGGGACACACTATCACTCAGGTCCTGAGGACAGTGCCTTCCTCCTTGTTTAGTTGTTTCCTAATCACCAGGAGGAGCTAAAGAGTTACTTTCTAAGCTGCTATCACAAACATCTTTTACACTTCCTCTGATTTCAAGTTAGATACAATGAAGGAAGCACAAACTTGATAAAGGTGCAGTGTGAACTGCCCTGGGAATGAAGAGAGGCAGTAGATTTCAAATTTTAATATAGTCAGAGAATCCCTCTGCTCTCACTGCCTGTGGTGACTCAGGTTTGTTATTGCTTTCTGTGAAAACACATACACCCTGTCATACCACAACTTGAGGATCCGATGACACAGGTAAATTCAAAAACAGTGGAAATGATTAACCAAATCAGGATTCGTTTACATCACGGCAGTCGGTTCTTTGGAGTAAATGTGTAAGATCGGGATGTGGTTGGTTCCTGAATTGGTCTGCACCTGGGACTGGGCAAGACGTTAAAGTCACATTGCCTATCTGTGTAGCCAGGACCTTACTGAGTAAAGGTTCATTTCGCCAGATAGACCCCAGTATTGTCCTGTAAAGGTTTCCAAAAATCCAGTTGATGGAAGATACTTATTGTGTGCCTCTGATACTCTGTGCATAAAGTGGGCCCAGGGCAGATGGAAAGAGCCCCTAGCAAGATGTTCTGCTGACCTGGGGATCCGAGCCTTTTCTCCTTAACTGAGTTTACTTTTTTTAGAGGGAGGGGGGAAAAGCAGTAGAGAGCAATGGAGTCCCTCAGCCCAGCACCCTCAGTCCGAGCACAGTGGGAGGGACCGGCTTGGGAAGGTCCTCGCCACCTGCCACATTCCGTATTTGGGCAAGCGTGTGCGTCACTGTTAGGAATATGGCTCCCTTCGTCAAGGCCCGCACTATTCTTACGTGTCTATAAACGCGGGATGTGTATGGCACGTTCCTTTACAATCACCTGTCCGGGGACATAAGAACGTGCACCCAGACGTCCTATCTCCCATTTCTTCGCGGTTTTTGTATAGCCTGGGAATTAAGGGCGGGGAGGTGACATGACGCGTTCAGTGAGGGGAAGAGATGACTAGAGAGAGCTACCAGTTCAAGATTGCGGCGAGAGTCCCTGCGCGGCTCGCTCAAGCTGGGACACCGAAGGTGGGCTGGCGTCCCTGCCAATTGCTCCCGGACCTCCGACCCTCACATCCTAGGAGACAGTCGCCACCTCTTCACGAGGTGGGGGGCGCAGATGGACTGCGTCCAGCATCGTTTCCCGGTCTTGTTACGCAACAACTTTGCAGCAGTCATCTTCGCCCTAATTGTGCTGGGGTGGTGTTTGTGTACCGAGCTTCCCCGGCCGCTCCTGGCTGTTGCGGCGCTCCGGGAAACAGACGCCGGGCAGCCCCGCTGCAGTGACCCGGGGGACGGTGGGCACAGGGAGACCGAGGTCCCAGCCACACCAGGTAGCGCGGTCCACGGCCCTCTCCCGGGTCTCGGTTGGCAACAGGTAGACCGACTGGCTGTGGCTCTCCGGGAGACACAAAAGCTTCTAGGCGAGGGAAGCAGGGGCTCACGGTGCGACCCGCACGGCGCGGCTGGCTCTGGGCAAGGGGGGTCCAGGGTCCCTCCCCAAGTCCGCCCCGATCGCTCCACCGTGCGTCCGGTTGCGCAACGCGGCGCTCGGCGCGGGTCCCCGCGGACGCCCGGCAGCAGCTGCGGCCGCGGCCCGGGAAGGACGCGGACTGGCGGTGGCGCCGCGGCGAAGGGGCCGGGGCGGGCCGGGGCGGGGCGGCGGGGATCCCGCCCCTGTCGGAGCGGCCAGTGGCGACGGGCCGGGGGCGGGCGCGGACGCGGCGATTGGGGCGGCCGCCGCCCGTCACGGCGGGGCTGGCGGGCGGCGACGTAGCGCGGCGCTCGGAACTGACCTACTAACACACATCTCTCGGCGCGGCCACGGCGACCGCGGACCCGGCGCGCCCGCCCGACTCCCGCGCCGCGCCCTCGCCGCCGCCCGCTGGGCCCCGCGGAGCCGCGATCACGCCTCGGCGCCGCCAGCTCGGCTCCAGCCGCCCTTTCTTTCTCCTCGCCCGCCGGAGAGCAGGAACACGGTAAGCGCTCCGCCCACCGGCGGCCCGGGGGGCCCGGCTCCGCTCAGTGCCCGCTCCCCGAGCGCGCGGCCGGCGGGCGTGGGGCGCGGGGCGCGGGCAGGCGCGGCGCGGGACTGGCGGGCGGCGGCGAGAGTGCGCGGGGCATGCATTACATAAACTTTTGCTGCCTTGGCAGGAGGGGGACTCGCCACCTTAAGGTGGCTGCTTTGATTGCAGCGCCCGGGCGCCGGCACGTAGTCCTGGCTGCCGAGCTCTCCCCCCACCCCCTGCCGCTATTGCATAATGTCTCTGGATTTCGGGAAAATTGATGTTTCGGTGGAGAAGAGCGCGTCCGGGCGGCGCAGCAGAGGCCGAGCCCCCTGGCAGCGGGACGACGCTCCCTGCTCTCCTGGGGCTCTCGGGCTTGGTCCCCTCTCCCGGCCGGCGGCGCGAGGAGGGGGAGGGTTGAGTCATGGGGAATCGTCTTGATTTGCTTGTTGAGGAGGGTTGGGAGTGCGAACGGTGACGGCATTCGGAGATGCCTGCGCGGCGTTTGTTTGTGTCAGGCGCTCTGTCTGCACCGACGTTTTCCACCCTGGTTGTCGTCAGCGTGTTTTACAAGCCCTGGGGAAGGTGGAGGGATGTGTCCTTTCTTACATTGCATAATCGGCCCGCGGTGAAACCTTGGCACCGAGGACCCGCTGATGTGGGAATTTGCGCGTGTGTGTGCAGTGGTTTGTTCATTTCAGCGCAGCGTTGGCCTTAGATCCTTATTTACATCTCTGTGTCTTCCCAAATAAGCATATTTTTTAAATGATGCTACGAAATTCATAAGAAGGAAAATTTCCTAGGGTTGTATACTGATGGGGAGGCGTTCCTTAAACGTCCGAGGTGTTATTTTTAAATCGGGGACGAGCCATTGTGACGTTCGCCTCCCCACCTTCCCAACTGGCGTGCGTTCCACTCCATCAACCCTTTTTCTCACCTTCTCGTCTTGTTTTTTTTTTTTTTTTTTCAGACACGACAAGACATCACATTAATAGATTCCTGGAAATGTTACATATTATGTAACTGCCGAATTTGCAGGCTGTTGAGCATAGAGAGAGCTAATTACGTGATTTTATAATCTTGCCACAAAGAAAGTGGGGCAATCTCAGCGTTTAAGAATGCCACTATCAACAGGGTTTTTTCTTTCTTTCTTTCTTTCTTCTTTAAAGGATATTTTAAACCGGAAAGTAGACGACCGGTTCAGCATTGACTTAGCTCATGCTTGCCAAATGTGTGTCTTTTGCCCTAAATAAAATGTGCGTTTTTCTAAATTTAGCCCTATCACATTTTAACAATCGGGGCCGCCTCGGTGCTATTTCTGGTTCCTCCAGGGCTGTGTGCAAATACAAGTTCAAGGCCATTTGCTGTAGTTTTAACTCCACGCCTTTGGAGACCTCTGATAAGACTGTATTTTTAGGAAGGCATTTCGTAGCGCCCAGTAACTGCTTGCTGGACGCCGGCCCCCATTTATCATTTTAAAGGACACTTTGGGGAACTGCTGCGTTCGGAGACCAGCAGGGAATAGCTAGCTAAGCGTCACCTTCTGTTCTTGGTTTTTGTAAATAACAACAGCTAATGAGGTCAGAAGTATTTATTTCATGTCGTATTTTTTTCCCCAGACCAGATATGACTTATAGGAAGCAGATATAGGTTAGTAGATTGTATTTTTGTCGCTATAACCTAGTTTTATTCACGCGGGGATATCTGAATGTGTGAAGTATTTCTTAATGTGGCATTTACATAATTAAAGTGCGGTAATATTTTTAGGGGGTGGAGACGTGTTCTAGAGATTCACCCTGGAGCAAATTGTTATCCCAATTTCAGCCGTTTTCCTAGACACTGCAGTTGCAGTAGGCGCCCCCAGCAGCAGACCCTGACCCACTTTGCGAGCCGGGGTGGGAGCCCCAGGCCTGTAGGGGAGCCGCAGGGCGCCACCTTTCAATAGCACCGCGGAGATCCGGTCTCTGGGCCTCCGGTTTCTGCCGGGCGGCTGGGGGCAAGTCGGAAGGTGGCGGTCCGGGGACCTGGGCCGGGGACGCACCCCTGGAGCGGCCGCCGGGCGCGCCTTGCGGTGGCCCGCGCGCCTCCCCGCCCCCTCCCCGCATTCCTTTGTTCTGGCGCGGGGGTCCTCGCGGCGCCGAGGCCCCGCTGCGCCGCCCACCCGGCGGGAGGCGGGACTGGGGAGAGGCGCGGCGTGGGGGCGCGGCCGCGGAGCCGGGCGGAGGCTCACCGGGCCCAGAGCGCAGCGCGGCACTCCCGGGGCCGGAGGCTGGAGGCGGAGACCGGCCTTCGGGTGGTGCAGCCTCGGGCGGGCACAGACTCCATCCACTTCGTGCACCGCAGAGCTTCAACCCCACGGACACCTTTGTTCCCGGAGTCTTCATTGTATTTCAGAGCCAAATGCTTCTCCATTCATGAAGTGACAACGCAGGCTCTCCGGTTCCCCAAAAGCCACAGAAATGGGGAGGCAGGTTTGGTCGCGGTGGAAAGGAAGGCCCTACCTTAAGCTTGGCTAGTTGAATCCATATTTTTATTATTTTGTCTTACATTTTCAGTTTATATGGTTGGGTGTCCCGAGTTCAAAATTAAACACTCACATAGACGCGTTGCCCCGCGGTAAAAGTTCCTTCCCGGGCTTCATCCCGGTTGGAGATTTCCCGGGTGAACTCCTGTTGGCATTCAGGGGGTAGCATCCATGTGTTCCGAGAGTACCCAGCTCAGGTCACTCCATGTGGATTGCAAAGCTGGAACTCAGCTTCAGGGGATCCTATTGGACCTCCCTGTGTGGAACCACAGACCCTCTTACTAGACTTTAAGCTAGAGACAACAGATCTGGGTAATGCGAAAAAAGTCAATGCTGATGCTGCTTGGGACCTGGCCCCCAACCCCCTCCTCCCCCACCTCCTGCTGTGGTAGTTCCTTCCTGCCCGAAATACCTTCCTGCCCTCCAGGGAAACTGAGGAGAGAGCCTGTGGAGCTGGCCAGTTAGGAGAGCTCAGTAAACGCATTCTGGGTACCTGAGAGGCCAGAATGCGTGTGTATCCCTCCAATTCCTCTACTCAGCCTAAATCTCACTTTTAAGGATGAAGCCTGAGCCGGGCATGGTGGTGCACGCCTTTAATCCCAGCACTCAGAGGCTGAGGCAGGTGTAGTTCTCTTAGTTCAAGGCCAGCCTGGTGTACATAATGTGTTCCAGGCCAACTGGGGCTGCAGGAAGACCCAGTCTCAAAAAGACAAAAAAGGATTGGATGATTGAGAAGGATTGGTGTTGGTACCTGTGTCTGCAAAGTTCTTTCTTGAGATTCTTTTTGGTTCCTCAAAGCTGTTGGTCTGTTAATTTCTGTATCAGGAAGAGTCTTGGGGGTAGGGAACTGTTTGTGGTTGACAACTAAAGCCGCGTACCAGTTAGACTTCTGATACTTGACCCTGTTGATGAACCTAAGACCTGGATCTGCGTTACCCAGTGTGGATTGCTAAAAGGGTGGAATGGAGCCTGTAGGAACTGCTCATTCTTCAGAAATAAGAGGGGTTGATACTTAGTAGGTGCCAGGCACATTCGGGGGAACCACTCAGCACACTCAGCTTTACAGAGGACAAAACAAGGAGCCCAGAGAAGCTGAACAACAGCGCAGGCCAGACCTTAAAAAGGTAGGGAACCCCCCCCCCCCCCCCGGGCAGTCTTCCTGCTTCTTTCTGTCAGTAAGAGCCAGCCAGCTCACTGTAGTTTGTGAAGTAGTTTCCTTTCCTGTGTGGAGGGCTTATCTTGGCAATTCTAAATCACCATGATGCAACAGCCTGCAAATTAAAGCTCTTTGTGAGCAGCAGCCTTGCACGCGTTGAGCAAGGCCCCTGACTCACTCCGGCCGGTGGAGTTTTCTAGCTGACCTTGCGGTGGTCATCAGTAGGTTCTGAGATGCAGGCCTGATTGCAGCGTGGGATGGAAAGGCGCGGTCAGAGTGCTCAGCTTTATTTTTACCCGACTTAGAAATCACACATACCTCATTATTTCCATTGTAACCCAGATGGCATCGATGCTGTTAAAAGTTGTTTATTTTTAATTTGTATTGAGGAATGAGAGCACGCTTGGGATTCATTTCAAACATAACAAAACAATGTAATTGAAATTTCCTATAATGTTCACTTCTTGTTTTTGTCAGGTATGCCTGAGTTTCACAGCCTTAGCACATTGTTTGGTATCCTGTTATTTTTCTAAATTATGTTTGAGTTGATTTTTATCCAGATCGGACTCACCAGGGAATGTCGAAAGACCCTGACCTTTGATCACAGACATTACATAAGAGTTTTTTCAGTTTCAAAATGACTTTTTATTACCAACACCCCCAATTATCTCTCACATTTCTTTGCAAGTAACTTTCCTGTAGTTTAAAACGATTTTGTTTCTCATATGGCCTTAATTAGAGCATGAGCTTGTTTTTTAAGTTTAGCAGGGATTTACTAGATGCCATTCGTTAATAATCTGGGCTTTGAGGACTTGGTTTCATTGGAGTCGGGGTGTTTATAAGCCTTTCAATTATCAGAACATGGTGTCTTTTATTAACTTTCTAGGGATCTTAAATGTAATTAAGTAGCCTTCAAATAAACCTTCCACTCTATTCATAAGGCACATGGCACAATAAATGGCATTTATAGCCATGTGCTGATTGGGAAAGTGAGGGAGAAAGTAAAAAGCCACGCTGGGGGATTGGGACATTCAAGAGCTCTCTGCCATGCCCAGCCCCCACCCCACACGGTGTTTTTGTTCTTGTTCTTTTCTGTTGGTTTTGTGGGGTTTTTTCCCCTATTATGCTGTCAGCTAGTTGACTTTGGATTGTTGGTGCCCCTGAATACTTCAGAGGAGACTCAGGATGTGTGTTGTTATTCTGTGGGCTATGTGCCCAGCATGTGGGAAACCGGGGGTTCAGTCTTTCAATCTCCAGCACCCCATAAACTGGTATGGTGGTACACACCTACAACCCCAGCACTTAAGAGCCAGAGGCAGGAGGAAGCTCAAGGTCATTGCCAAATAAAAAGGATTTTGGAGAAGTAACTAAACTGATCAGTTATCTGAAATTTCACAAAGAGGGACTGGAGGGATGGCTCAGTGGTTAAGAGCACTTGCTGCTCTTCCAGAGAACTTGAGTTCACTTCCCAGCACCCACAACTGGTAGCTCACAGCTGCTTCTCACTCTCTCCAGAGAATCTGACATACTCTCTAACGTTCACAACATCCTCCTCTGACCCTCCTGGGCACCCTTACACACATAACATATAGTCATACATAACAATCCACATAAATAAAATATTTTTTAATTTATTTATACAAAATAGTAATGGCTCCTGTTTTGAAGTTTCTGAGGGTTTTTGAAAATGCCTTCCTGTCCCCCTGCCCCACACCCCCACCACTCTCCCTCTGTGGGCTGTTTTTTCAAGCTGTGAAGTTCACAGTTTGAATTCCTGAATGTGTGCATTCTGCTTGTGCCTGTCTTCAAAGTCATTGCATGATGTTATAAACGCTTGCCTCCTATGGAGACTGTCAGTTAACCTAGTTCATATTTCAATTAGCAAATTGCACAGGTGCTCTAATAAAATTCAGGGTTGTCATCCAATTTAAGTTTAAATCTAATTTTCAAGTAATCCTTTGTTGAACTTGGAATATTTTCCTTTACTGTATGTTGGATCAGGCTTTGACACATTTATTTACAGATGTGGCCAAATAGAAAAAAGTAGGTCAGTCTGTTGCTGGGATAGGACAGGTTCTGGCAGTATGAGAGGTGGCTTATATGTGTATGCCTCACGTGTGCACCAAGCACATGTTTTTCCTGGCCCTGTGTGTACTTCACACAGCTGACTGACTGCAGACCCAGAGCTGGGCACTCAAAACACTTCAGTGTTACATTCTTAAATTTAAGTCTTTTTCTGGGGCCTGCAAGATGGCTTGATGGGTAAAAGTGCTTGCTTCAAAAATGTGATGACCTGGGGGCCAGAGAGATGGTTCAGCAAGGTTCAGAACACTGGCTGCTCTTGCAGAGGACCCCAGTGGATTCCTAGCAACCACATGGTGGTTAACAGCCATTCTTAAGTCTAGTTCCAGGGGACTCCCTACACCCTCTTCTGACTTTTGTGGGTATTGCACAGCATGGGTGAATTTACATGAAAGTAGGCAATATACTCATAAACATAAAATTTTAAAAATTAGTGGCCCACATCTTGAATCCCAGCACTTAGGAGGTGGTGTCAGGAGGATCTCTGTGAATTCAAGACCAGCCTGGTGTACATGATGAGTTCCAGGCCAGCTTGGGCTACATGGAAACTCTGTTTCAAAAAGACCAAAGGAAAAAAAAAATTTTTTAAACTTGATGACCCCCCACTGACATCGTGAAAAGAGCAAACCAGCTCCTGAAAGTTGGGCCCTGGTCTCCACATTTGTGCCCACATTCAACACTTTAATAGTAAATTAAATAAATAAAAGGCCTTTATGGGAGTGGACACGTGGCTCAGTTTGTAGAGTGCTTGACTGGCATGCTGAAGCCCTGGGTTCAGTCTCCCAGCATAAACTGTGGTGGCACACACCTGTAATCTCAGTGCTCAGGGGGTGGAAGCAGGAGGGTCATGTGAGGTCATTGACTACACAGAGAATTGGAGGCCATCCTGGGATATGATGAGACCCATCTCAAAAACAAAACAAAACAACCCCCCACCACCAAAAAAGAAAAAAAAAAACCACAGTAAAAAGCTCTAGTCTGATGCAGTAGGAGCTGGAGGATCAGGAGATCAAGACCAGCAGGGCTACATAAGCTCCCACCTCAAAAAATAAATATATAAAAAGCATTTTCTTTTTCTTTGCAGTTAGAAAAATACCTGACAACTTCAGGCTTCTGTGTTTTTTTCAGCCCCCTCCTCGATTTTACACATGAATTCTTTTATTATTTTATCTTTTAAATAAGTTTGTTTTTTTTACCCATAAAGAGGAGTGAAACATTTTATTGACAAACATGTTTGGATTTTACCCACAGTAAGAAAATGTAGGTTAACACTCTGCTGGGATTGTTTGTTTAAAAGTATCAAGAGCTTTTGACAGATAGATTGGCTTATTTTTTTCTTTTCATGAAAATAACACTTACCTAAGAAACAAACAACCTGGGTTTAGTGGGGAGATGGCTTGTGTTGTAACATAACTTGAGTTTACTTCGAAAACAGCTTTTTCCTTTAATGTCAGTCCTTACCTCTAGGAAAGTAAACTTCACATTTGGAGGCTGGAGGGAAAATGTATTTCTATAAAGACTTTTCACTTACTTCAGAGCAATTACTAAACTGACCAGTTATTTTTTTTCCACAGTTTCAAGAATAGTAATAGTCCTCATTTTTAACTTTCTATGGATTTTTTTTAAAGGCAAGCATCCTGTTCCAGCCCCCTTCCCTCTGCCCCTCCAAAAAACACACACCCTAATCTCTCTGTTGTAAGCCCTGTCCATTTCTCAAGCCTTGAAATTAGTTGCTTGAGTGATTTTTTTTTTTTTTTGCATTGGCAGAATTGTACAATCACAGTGTGTAATAGAAGCAATTTGCCACAAAGCTTACCTCTAAGGAGATAATTAGTACACTATGCTTGTAGTGGATTCTGATATCTAAACTACAAGGAAGATTTTCTGTGCTTGAAACAGAATGCTTCTTCTTTTGTGTTTCTGTAGAGTCTGAACTGTCACAACTTACATCTGAGAAGTCAGAGACAAGGAACATGTATGTCTGTCATGAACATACAAAACCCCTCAAGTAGGGACTGGAGAGATGGCTGAGAGGTTAAGAGCTCTTGCAGAGAACCCAGGGTCAGTTCCCAGCACCCACATGGTGGATATAACTCCATGCATAACTCCAGTTCCAGGGGGATCCAACACCCTCTTTGGCTTCCATGGGCACTGCATGCACATGATGCACTTACATACATACAGGCAAAATACTTACACAGTGAAATGAAATTTAGAAAGAAACCCTTCAGAGATAAACTTGGTCTAGAATTTATGTTATATTGGATTCTTTTATAGAATTTTTTAGGTCAGGTCTTATTTTAATTGCAGAGTATTTAGGTCATCTGACTTAAATAAACTGTGAGGATCTGGGCTTATGAAATACAGGCTCCTACCTGAGGCAGCAGCATGACAGGTAGTGGTATCAGTGTCTTCGAGGTAGGTGTGGGAAAGTATGTCAGCCTGGTGTCGTGACGCCTGCTCTGAAATTTCTCTTTTTATTTGTGTCTTTAAGAAGCAGTCACATCATCTAGTGGGTGTAATGGAGTTAATAGTGCTAAATGCACGAGCATCATAGAATTGGCATTTCATGTCAGTTATTCACCAAAAAAGAAACATAAGCAGTGACTAATGTACCCTAGCGTTATGTGTTGATTTCAAACAGTGACACACAGGTGAAGTCATGCTTAGATTAGTCATAAAGGAAGATCCGAATTGGAGTCGCTGGGCCAGCATAAAAAAATGCTTGTGATTTTGGGAAGTATCTTCAACTGGGCTAGAGAGATGGCTCAGTAGGTAAAGTGCTGCTGTTGAGTGTGAGGACCTGAAACCATGTAAAAGCCAAGCACAGCAGTGTTTACTTGTAATCCAGGTGCAGAGGAGACAGAGATCCAGGAAACAGGCAGACCCTTGGGTCTTGCTGGCCACTAGTCTAACAGAAACAGAACTCTCCAGGCTCACTGAGAGACTGTTTCAAAAACTGATGGAGAAGCAGTGGAGGAAAGGCATTCCTCTGTCAGCCCCTGCCTTCGCACATACCCATACACACAGGCCCCACTTAAAACAAGTCAAAAGATGTCTTCAGCTACCTTCACCCTACATCAATGGTTAAGAGTACATGCTGCTCCTTACAGAGGACCCAAGTTAGGCTCCCAGTACCCATGCTGGGCAGCTCACAACTGCTTATAACTTCAGCTCCAGGGGAGTGGGTATAGTGGCACCCAGGAGATTGAGGGAAGGTGATCACAAATTAAAGGCCCAAAGCGGTATGTCTTTTCCTCTAGTTTAATATAGGTAAGGCTCAGGAAATTAAAATTTGACTGGGAAACAGCTCAGGCAGGTGGAAGGCCACTCTGCTCTGGGCAGTCTTAAGTATGTGCAGCTGGCATGTGGGGTGAGGCGCCACATTCTCCATGCTATGGAGCTTTGTGATCAGGTGAGAGAGAAGGATAGGCTGTGTACAGCTGAGACTGAATGATGGGATATAGTGAGGGTGGGGGAGGACCTGTGAGGGGTCAGAGCTGGGGTCCAACTGAGCTGGGGTCTCCACCTGACTGTCATGTGGATGGTGTATCATAAGGCTTGCTGCTTTGCCTTTGTTTTCTCCTTTAAAGATGGTTATGCTAAAGGTTCATGACCTGGATTGGGTCAGGCCTCCAGTGCCTGTGGGTTAACAAGTGTTCGATAAATGGCATCTATTGTGATTGGTTTTGTTATGATCTCAGCCACTGGCATCAGCAGAGCTCATACCCCAGCCTATCATGATTGAAATCCAGCATGTACCTCAGTTCTGTCTGTGCCCTTTGGCTTGGCCCCTACCCTGTCTTTGAAACCTAGATTCTTGGGGACTTGGCTCCTGGCTTAATCTTAAGCTCCTCAGTCTAGCTCGGTGCCCAGTGTGCAGCAGGTGCTCTATATATGGTGACCAAATAATCAACAAGGGAAACTCCCTATCAATACATAAAATATCTCCTTTAGAATTCAGAGTAAACTTAAAACATTCAAAAAGATTTGTCCTTAGAAACCTCTCTTACATGGTAAGTAGATGGGGCTGGGCAATGCCTCCATGAGTAAGCATGGGGACCTGGACTCGGAGGGGTAACAGGTTCCAACAATCCCAGCACTGGTGAGGTGAAGACAAGGAGGGTCTTTGGGGATCAGTGGCCAACCAACCTAGCCTACTAGGTGAGCTCCAGGCCAGTGAGAGACCCTATCTCAGAAAACAAAGTAGATGAAGTCCTGAAAAACAACACCAGCCATTGTCCTCTGACTTACACATGCATTCGTACGTATTCATAAAAAATTAAAAACAAATGGGTGAGCACAATGTTTGTTGCTAGGATACAGAGTCTTTTGTGTATAGGTTTTTTGCCTGCATGTATGTAAGCACACCGCATGCATGCAGTGTCCACAGAAGCCAGAACAGAGCGTCAGATCCCCTGGAGCTGGAATTATGGACAATTTATTAGCTGCCATATGGGTGCTGTGAACTGAAACTGGATCCTCTGCAAGAGCAGCAAGTGCTCTTAACCACTGAACCAGTCTCTGCCACCCTTTGTGATCTAGTTAGATATAAACACGGATCTCAACTCTTTTCCTCCCTTGAATGATTGTTTGGTGAATAACTTCACAGAAGATATGTACAAATAGTGTGTAATGATTTGCCCACTGAGCTGTAGAGGGTGTAAGGCTGTCCAGATTCATGGAGACAGGCAGTGAGATTTAAGGAAGAGGAGTAAGAATGAACTAGGTCTCGGTGGACCAATGAGGCTGGAGAAATAAGTAGAACATACAGTCCTTAGATACCAGGAGAGGGTGAAGGGACCAAGACAGGCGGGCTGAGTTGTGTGTGAGGGGTGTGCATGCATACATGCATGTGTGCATGTGTTGACGGAGATCAACTTCAGGTGTCGTTCCTCAGGCGCTGTCTATCCTTTCTTTTTTATTTAACTTTTAAATTTTATGCCTGTGAGTATTTTGCCTGCATGTTTGTGAGTGCATCACCTGCATATAATGCCCTCAGAGGCCAGAGAGGGCCTTAGGTACCCAAATCCAGGTCCTCTCCAAGAACAGCCAGTGCTCTTAACCATTGAACTGTCTCTCCAGCCTTTTTTTTTTTTTTTTTTTTTTGATACAGGCTCTCAGCTGCAGCCTGGGGCTGGCTTAATGTGTGGGGCTGACTGGCCAGCAAGCCTCAGGAACTGCTTGTTTCCACCATCTCAGCACCTGCTTTACAAGTCCATCCCACCGTGCCCAGATTTTTATGTGGGTTCTAGAGACTGAATTCAGGTCTTCCTGTTTACAAGGCAAGAGCTTTACCAACTAAGTCATCTTCCCAACCATGTAATTGATTTTAGTTAAATGGTATTGTCTCTGTACTCAGGTTGCTCCATCTCTCCCCACCCCTCATCTATACCACCACATGGTATGCCCTTTGGGACCAGGCCAGTGCAAAAGGTCCCTGAGCTCAGTTGATGTAGTCAGACTGTGTGACATGTAAGAAGAGTAATTCAAGAATGATGGGGTGTATAAATGAACGTGGTTTATTTTTCAAGGAAGGAACTGGAAAGGTGAATGAATACATGGAAGAAAAGATTCTCACGTTAAGAAAAAAACACTAGAAGAGTGTACAAGGGAATGTGTGAGGTTTAAAGACTGGAAGTTGAAAAAATGCAGTACTTGTGGATGTAGTGGAGCTCTGAAGGGCACTTTGGCGAAGGTCAAGGTCGTTTGTCTTCCCAGCTTTGCCACTGGCTCCTTTCACTTTTGTGGTGGGGACGGCAGCAGGAACAGCGTCCCCTGCAGGGTGCAGAGGAAAGTAGGTTTCCGTTTTGAAGGCCTATGTGGAAGTGATAGGAAATCGTATTTGGCTAAACAGTGGGAAGGTGCCATTTCGGCCACATTTCAGCCTTCATGGCACCCTTCTTGCAGTGGCATCTGTTAAAGTGTCATTATCAGAAAGCAGACTGGAGTGTGCTGTTAATAGGCACGGGTTTCCCTGAGCCAGGAGTGACTAGGCTGTGTTGGTCCAGTTTGATGAACAGAGCTGTGGTGTGGCATCTCTCTCTTTATGACCTTGACATTATTCCTGCAGCGTGGAAAAGACAAAGCAGCAGGCAGTCTTGCACAGTTAGTAAAAGTAAACTCACTAGTCATTACAGAACTGTGAGTGGGCGGCTGAGGACATGGCTTCATCTGTAAGGTGTTTGCCACATGAGCATGAAGAACTGGGTTTGATCTCAGAACCCATGTGTAAAAGCTAGGCATGGTGTTGTACATTCTTGTAATTCTGGAGCTCAGGTAGAGATAGAAGATCTCTGAGGCTACTAGGTAAGATCTCATGACCTACTAGATAAGTTTCAGTTCAGTGAGAAACAAGGTGAACAGAGCTGGGGACTGACAGCTGAAGTTGACCTCTGCCCCCCCCCCCCCCACACACACACTCACTCGTGCATGTGAACTGTGTGAAAAAGAAATGCTGACATGAAGCAAAAACATGAAACTGTCACACACGTCAGGATGGAGTGGCTCCGTGCACAAGGTGATAAGGAACGGTTGTGTACATATCTGCTTTATAGATGGCACTGAGAGTCAAAGTCGGACCCAAAACCACCATGAAGGAGTATTATTGGCAAATAATAAAGGTTTCTTATCTTGTGGCAAAGCTAATGTGTAGAGACTGGAAGTGTAGCCTGCTGAAGGCTGACCAAACGATGAGAGGTGCAGAGCCCTTGTTTAGCACTTCCTGGCTCGTTCCTCAGCACAGCCAAATAATAAAAAACAAAAGTGAGGGGCCAAATTAATTTTATAAATATTTCACTTGTAAGAGTGGAAACTAATTGATGGTTCCGTTTTTCAGTTCTTAGATTTTTGTTTGAAACTACTCAGGAAGACTGAAAGAACTTCTTTTCAGAATTATATTCTATAAGTTTGAAGAAATGTTGACTTTCAAGAGGGCATTGTTTTAAAAACAAAAAAATGTCCTTCTGAATAGTAACTATTTTAGTTCAAAGAGAATGTATTGCTGAAATCTATTAAGTAGAATTTTTAACACACACCCCCCCCGCCCCCCCCCCCACACACAGAAAAAAGCATTGTGATTGCTTCCATCCTGAATGTCTCATCACTGAGCCTGAGGGAATCATAGGCTCCTTGCACTGAGACTCTTATAAGCATAGGTGCTTCCAGCAGCAGCCTGATGGTGAGGGTGAGAGAATCCCCAGGCACTCAGGGATAAGACACAGATAAAGGTTCACAGATGTTAAAGGTATTTACTTAACCAAGTTCCTCCACAGAGAGAAAGTGTTTGCTCAAAGTGACATAAATATTATCTGACATCATTAAGAAGCATGGCAGTGTGCAGGTTCTGGTCAGGAACTCACCACGGGGAGCCATCTGTCTTTTCCTCCCTGAAATGAGCTATCCCATTTCTCTGTTAAACACAGTCTCAGGGTAAGGGGAGGAAAGGAGAGAGGAATAGGTAGGTCAATGGATGGATGGGTAGATGGGATGGAGGGAAAGATGGATGGGTGGACGGAGAGAGGAAAGGAGGGATAGATGATTGATAGGGAAGGGAGAGATGTAGATAAATGGATGGGCAGATAAAGAGGGAGGAGTGGGTGGTGCATAGATGGATAGGGGTGAGAAGGAAGGGTGGATAGTTGACTGACTGACTGACTGAGAGAGAGGTTCTTTACAGCTTCCCATGAAGGTATTTGTGTACTTACAACCTTTTCCAACTGTACCTTGTTTGAGCCTATTTTCCCTAGCTCTTCAGTACAGTCCCCCTTACAGCTGCCAACACACATCTGTCCCAGTGTCTCACTGTCTTCTTGTTTATTGTAGGTAACCAAGACTGCCCTGCTGCACTCAGTAAAGGGCTCCTGACAGTTATCCTGTATCGAACAGAAGAAGGAATATTGATGGAGGTGAAGGTGCAGTTTCTCAAACCTGTGAGAATACCAGGAAAGTAACTTGCTGTCCTCCACTGCGTCAGTAGGGTAAGGTCACTTCTGATGCAGCTGAGGAAAATGCAGACCATCAAAAAGGAGCCGACCTCCCTGGATCCTTCCAGCAGCTCAGACAAGATGATGGTGCTCAACCCTGCATTGACTGAGGTGGCTGAGGACCTGACTGCAGGCGAAGAGATGCTCCTGAGTGAGGGGAGCATGGGGAAAAACAAATCCTCCGCATGTCGGAGGAAACGGGAGTTTATTCCTGATGAGAAGAAAGACGCCATGTACTGGGAGAAAAGGCGAAAAAACAACGAAGCAGCCAAAAGATCTCGAGAGAAGCGCAGGCTCAACGACCTGGTTTTGGAGAACAAGCTAATTGCACTGGGAGAAGAAAATGCCACTTTAAAAGCTGAGCTGCTCTCCCTGAAATTAAAGTTTGGTTTAATTAGCTCCACAGCATATGCCCAAGAGATCCAGAAACTCAGTAATTCCACAGCTGTGTATTTTCAAGACTACCAGACTTCCAAGGCAGCCGTGAACTCATTTGTGGATGAGCACGAGCCGACGCTGGTGGCGGGGAGCTGCATCTCCGTCATCAAGCACTCTCCCCAGAGCTCACTCTCTGATGTGTCTGAGGTATCCTCCGTGGAGCACACACAGGAAAGTCCAGCGCAGGGTGGCTGCCGGAGCCCTGAGAACAAGTTCCCCATCATCAAGCAGGAGCCTGTGGAGCTGGAGAGCTTCACCAGGGAGCCCAGGGAGGAGCGGGGTGCCTACACCACCTCCATCTACCAGAACTACATGGGGAGCTCTTTCTCTACCTACTCCCACTCCCCGCCTCTCCTGCAGGTCAATAGATCCTCCAGTAACTCCCCAAGAACTTCAGAGGCTGACGAGGGTGTCGTGGGCAAGTCCTCTGATGGGGAAGATGAGCAGCAGGTGCCCAAGGGCCCCATTCATTCTCCAGTGGAGCTGCAACGGGTGCACACCACAGTGGTGAAGGTTCCTGAAGTGAACCCCTCTGCCTTGCCACACAAGCTCCGGATCAAAGCCAAGGCCATGCAGATCAAAGTGGAGGCCTTGGACAATGAGTTTGAGGGCATGCAGAAACTCTCCTCACCAGCTGACATGGCATCCAAAAGACATTTTGACCTGGAGAAGCACGGTGCCCCTGGTATGGTCCACTCCTCCCTCCCTCCTTTCTCAGTGCAGGTGACGAACATTCAAGATTGGTCTCTCAAATCGGAACACTGGCATCAAAAAGAACTGAATGGTAAAACTCAGAGTAGCTTCAAAACGGGGGTGGTGGAAGTCAAAGACAGTGGCTATAAAGTTTCTGAAGCTGAGAATTTATATTTGAAGAGAGGGATAGCAAATTTATCTGCAGAGGTGGTCTCACTGAAGAGACTCATAGCCACACAGCCCATCTCAGCCTCGGACTCTGGGTAGATGCTACTGACTGAACTGCGTGCAGGCGAGGATGCCGATGGTACCATCCTGTATTTCCACTGGACCTCTGATGTCATTTCACTGTAATGTGCACACAGTGTCTGTCTGGTGTCTTTGTGTGCACATGCTGAAGACTCAATGCTGTCACTCTGCCTGGTGTGTAGTCAGATAGCCCGCACAGAGGCTGTATATATCGAACATTATTTTGCTCTATTATAAAGTGTGTATGTTGCCAGTTTCAATAAAGGATTGGTGACAAACACAGCATGGGCTCCATTCCACTTGATTTGATGGAAAAAGAAAAGGCCACTTAAGTTTTCTTAGGTAGAGGCTGGGAAAATGGCTCAGTGGGTAAGTTGCTTCCCACACAAGCATGAAGACATAGGTTCAATCCCCAGCATGCACATGAAAAGCTAGGTGCAGAGGCTCACATCTGGGGAGGAAGAGCCTAGAGACAGGAGGATCCCTGGGGCTCACTAGCCAGTCAGTCTAGCCTAATTGGCAAGCTCCAGGTGCAGTGAGAGACCCTGTCTCAAAAAACTAAAGTGGAGAGTGATTGAGGATAACCAACATTGACCTTTGCCCTCCACACATACTGACACATAAAGTTACAAAGGTACATGTTGAATTATTCTACATGTTAATGTGAGTGGTTGCCTCCCCAGAATGAGGGAAGACTGAAATATAAATTGAACAAATAATTTGTTTTCCAAGCAATAGTGTCTCTAGAAGCCTTCTAAGGAAAGAGGTAAAGGGACTGGGAACGGAGGTCAGCTGTGGAGCTTCGGGAAGAGAGACGGTAATGGCAAGTGTCTTTGTACTGGGGACTGGTTCACTAAATCATTCCCCGTTAGGTGGTTTTCTCTAGGACCAAGTTTTCTCTAATTTCCTTAAAGTAGGAAACTCCTAGTGGTTTGGTGGTGCGGGTGGCTGAGTCATGACCCACTTTATTAGATGAAAAACTGTTCAAGAGTGGTTGAAGGCTGAAGCTGGAGGTGTTTTTTACAATACTCTAAAGCCTAACAGTTCTGAAGTTGAGACCATCTAGGGAGTTAAGCTATATACTATCTTTATGTAATTTAAAGAATTTCCAAGAATCCCATCAGTTACCACATGCCAACATTTGTATATTCTCATAAAGACTTGTTCATGGGCTAGAGATGTAATTCAGTGGCAAGAGCACTTGCCTGGCACATGCAAGACTGGTTTCCATCCCCAGCACTGCAGGGGAACAGATGACGTGTTAATGAGAAATAAAAATAATGCCTCTCCTTGCTGAGACATTAGAAATTATAACACACAAGACTGGAAAGCATCATCCCAAGTTAGCTGGAGAAAAGACCGTTCCTGTGTCTTTCCCCACCATCCCAAGAAGCAAGTCTCATGAGACACAACGCCCGTGTGCTCTGCTGTGCTGATGTTGGGTGTCCCGTGGTGGATGATAGGCAGTGTTCCCAGTAGGTCACGCCTCACCCAGCGCTGTTTCCACACTGACCTTCTTTCTCTTCTTGATGTTGGGCACCTGCGCACAGTGACTCAGCCTTGCTTTTGTCCTGTGCCACACTGGCACCTCAGTACCTGGGGGCAGGACTGGCCTGACTGGGCACCCCATCCGAGTCTTTCTGACAGTCCACATGCAGTGCAGGTTGGTGGTTAAGTTGGTTCCCTGCCTTATCAGATTTTACAAACTCTGGTGCTTTGGGTTATGTAGCAGATGTAAATACACATGTACATGCACATGCCACACATTTTATTCTTTGGCTCTGTCCTCCACTTCTATCTAAGTTTTTCCAACTAGAGTAATGTGTGACTGGGTAAGGCTCTCTGCCTCTCTCCTCAGTCTTATGACAGACTGAGCTGAGGCCTGAGGCAAAGTCACCCCAAACAAGCAGGGCTAATAAAGAGAACAGAGTCAAGACCCAAAAGGAAGCAAAGGAACAGGGCTAACAGAACAGAGTCAGGACCCCAAGTGCTTTGAGAGCCCAGAATGAAGAGGATGAATTGAACAAGTGGGCTGCGGCAGAGTCAGGGTGTACATGAACTTTTCCTACATGGAGAAAATGTCAAGGGGCGCGGATGCAGCGTTTGGTAGAGTATTAGCCTAGCTTGGGCAAGGCCTTGGTTTCAGTCCTCAGCACCACGAAACAAAGCAAAATTCACAATAAGGAGAAAAACAATAAAATAATGGTGGGAGTGGGGAATGCCCTTCAAGCTCGCTATGAGTCAGGCCCTGTGAAGTAACAGGTTGTGTCAGTGCTGACAGGATCCAAACAGACAGCTGTCCCCTGTCCCTGCAGAGCACACGTAATAAGTATAACAGAAAACAACCTGAAGGGGTTTAGAGACTCTGCTCAGAGGTTAACAGCACTTGCTGCTCTTCAGAGGACCAGAGTTTGGTTCCTAGCCTCCGTTTTAGGCAGTTCACAATCGCCTGTAGCTCCAGCTCCCCGGTTCTGGCACTGTCCTGTGGCCTCCTTGGGTACCAGGATACACATACACACACAAACAATCTTAAAAAGGAAAACATTCTGAAGGTGTTGGGGGATTGCAGTCATGAGGAGAATAAGAAAACTGTTAGTTACCCAGAAAAGGGGTGCATCTACACTGAGGTGCCCCCAAAGGACCAAAAGAAGGAAAGGAAAGATCTCTTTCTGAAGAAATTTTGTCTCCAGAACAGTGATGAGGAGTACTGAACTCAGGCAACAGCACCTTCCCAATCTTGGTTGCTGCTGTTTGAGGGGTTGCCTCTTCCTCAAGAAGTACAGGACCCCAAGTGTGGCCTCCATGCCCAGCTGGCTGCCTAGATGCATTGCCAAATGTGGACAGTCATTGAGAATGTCCCACCTGGTGCTTTGTCTTTCTTCAGTGCCCCCTTACTTCAGCATTTGAATGGGGAGGTTGTTAGCTAGCCTTTAAAGCCAGGTACAATGGCATATGCATATAATCCCAGCACTTGGGAGGCCAAGGTAAGAGGATTACAGATTCATGGCCAGGCTGGGCTTCATAGCAAGAACCTGACTGAATTAGGCAAAATAGAAAACTGCTATCAAAACATTTAGTTTATTATATAATAGTTATATAATGGGTTTGGTTTTTATCTTCAAAGGAGAAAATATTCCATAATAAAACAATTCATACTTGTGTGGCTCTTCAGGTTCTATGGACGGCCACACATTACCTTCTGAACTCTGAGCCCTCCTCAGCGGACTCTGCCACACAGGCGTTGTTAATTATAAATTTTAAGGTATTGTGTTAGGACCTGGGAATGTAGTTTACTAAGTATACTTGGCCTAGAATGTATAAAGCTCTGGGTTCCATCCCCAGCACTTCATACTGAGTGTGGTCCTGCATACCTGTATTCCTAGTACATAGGAGGTGGAGGCAGGAGGATCAGAAGTCCAAGGTGATCCTTGACTATGTAGAAGGTTTGAGAGCAGCCTGGACTAGGGACATTATCTTAAATAAATAAATACACGGACACGTAATTTAAAACTCAGTAGCTTTAAGGTCTATTTTGAAACTAGAAATTCTTCACAGATAGAAATTACTAGAAGCCCCCATCAGCTACTTGAACCAGGAAATTTCAAATGAAAAACCACAAATGGGAAGTTGTTGAGGTTCCAGAATGCCAGGAAGGACAGAGGAATGGACCAGTCATGAGAAGAGACTTGGCATACAGCTGGTTTGGCAGTGCCACATGGGGAGCTCGCATGGATTCTAGAGGACACGAGGAAAGGCTGGATTTAGGAAGCAGACATAGATGAGGAAGTACAGGTGACAGTGGGAGGTAACAAGACAGCCTCTGAGGGGTCAGGAGAGCCCTGCAGATGTTAGGGCTACTACTGGCTGAGTGATGGTGTGGTGAGAACCTGCATCTGCTTTAGCCAAGTGTTCCCAGCAGGTGTAATGAGAAGTCACCCACTTAAAAAGGAAAAGGTGACTGACAGGAAGTGCTTGAAGAAAGCCTAAGGTTCTGGAAGCCAAGAATAAGGTTCCTTTGGAGAAGAACTCCAGATGGGTGGGGGTGAGGGTGCAGATGGCTCAGTGGATAAGGGCACCTGCTGCCTGAGCTTGACCCCTTGGACCCACATGGTGGAGAGAACCAACTCCTGCAAGTTGTCCCCTGAGCTGCACACACATGCTGTGGCACAAAAAGATTATATAAATAGAATTAAAAAGTTAAAGATTTAAAAAAGAAAAGAATGTGGAAGAAATCATGAGATTAGAAAGGAAGAGTAAAGGAAGTTGTTCAGCAATGACATAGAGCAATTAGAAACAGAAGAGGAACCGGAAGCAGCCTCAGGATGGGTTACCTTAGAAGTAAGCAGACGTCACAGTATAACAAGATTTTCTAAAATTACATTCTATCTGCTCTGTCAAACTTCCAGGGTCAGGAAACCTTGAGAGGCAAGAACATGAACAGCCTACGGGGCCCACAGGAGAAAGAAAACCATGCGTCAGTGCCCGGCATAGGGAAACTGGTTGGCTGCTTCGCAGAGAAAAGAAGGAAGTAGGTGGGAGTCAGGACTTGTGCTTTTAAGGGGTCGGGGCAGGCAGAGGTCGAGGGTGAGTGGAATAAAGAGAGGGCTGGGCCACGGTAGGCAGCCACAGGACTCAGAAAGCCAACTGTGTGACTTGGAACTGTTTCCATGACAGGGTGGAAACAGGCAAAAATACTTCTTCACTTCCTGCTCAGTTTTCAGTAAGCCCTCCTACACTCACATGCTTTCTGGGAGTACTTTTGGCCCCTTTGCTGAGCTGTACATCTGGATCAATGAGCTGCAGATGGAGGCAGCTCCCTCAGTATGGGAGCCCAAGGCCATGGTCAGGAGGTCTGGTGCTGATGAACAATATATATAGAGTCTGGAGGGAGACCATAGCTATGTTCCCTAGTTAGCATTAACTGTCATCTTGAGACAGCCTAGAATCATATGAAAAAAAGTCTCAGTTGAGTAATTGTCATTATAAGGTTTGTCTGTGAGGATTATCTTGAGGGCCCAGTCCACTGTGGGTGGTACCATTCCCTTGGCAGATGGTCCTGAGCATGAGTGAGCCAGAAAGCAAGCTACCAAGCAGTGTTGTTCCATGGTTTCTGCCTTCAAGTCTCTGCTCAGATTCCTGCCTTGAATTCCTTTAATAATGAATTCTGAATTGCTAGTGTAAGCCAAACAAACCCTTTCCTCCCCAGGTTGCTTGGATCAGAGTGTTTTTATCTCAGCAACAGAATGGATACTAGAAAATCATGTCACCAGGACTCAGGAGAAGCTCTTACCTAGAGCGTGCGATAGTTACCAGTGAAGATAATTGCCCTTGAAGATCCACTTCTGGGCCACAGTTCTAGCTAAGTGTGGCAGCAGAAACCTAACAAAGAGAGACAGTCTCTCCTTCTGAGGAGTTTTAAATTTGCTTGTGTAAGAAAAAGCAAAATACTCAAAGCAAGGGCAACCAGGGGAGGATATTACCAAGAGGAAGAATATGTGACTGTTACTGGAGGGTTCCAAAGCCTGGGCTCTAGCACACCTAATGAACTAGACTAACCACTCACTGTCCACAATAGGCCAATAAAAGGACCAAGCAAATAGTGAAAAACAGAAAGAGGAGATTTGCTCAAGGCAGCATATTCGAAAGGGAAACAAACAAAGAGGTCCAGTGATAATCCTCCCTCCCCCAGTCTATATTTGAAGTTCTAACCTGAGGTTTGGGTTTAGATAGAGGGCAAGAGGCATACAGAACTAAGCGGTCCTGGTCAAGGTGTGGGCCTGCCTATCACAATTGTCTTGGCTTCATTTGCTCTTGCAGGGAGTCTGATGAGTTGTCAGGACTGTGTGAAATCTCTTCCTGGGAGACAAGGTCCTCTTTTGACTGACATTTGGGCTTCCGCCTTTCCTTCTTCCCAGCAGATTTCCGGGGAAACAGTAATTATTTGAGGCCTGTTGCTTTAGTAGTCTGAGAGCCAAAGGCAGGGATACAAGTATGTCTAGAGTATCTCCTTTGCTGTCAGGATGGCTACACACTATAGAACAAGGCAGCTCCCTTTCTGCAGGTGCCAAGGCCATGGTTGTGAGGGCTGATTTGTGACTTTTATTTATTTTATTTTATTTCCACCTCCCTGTCCCCCACATACACATATTCACAAGAAAATACAGATCCAGTTGCCACAACCTGGCTTCCAGGCTTAAGAAAATTCCCTTGCCAGGCATGTGGTGCACTCCTGTAATCCCAGCATGTAGGAGGTAGAGGCAAAAGGATCAGAAGCTCAAAGTCATCTTCAGCTACATAGCAAATTCAAGACCAGCCTGGGATACGTGAGACCCAGTCTCACAAATAAAAAAGAAAGAAAGGAGTGGTCATGGGAAATAGATCTTATCACTCCCACCAAGTAAGGAGTGTGTCAAAGATGTGCTGAGGGATTTAGAAGAACTTGAGAGAAGCTTCAGGAACAGTACATGTATCTACCCTCTTTGCTTCCCAAAGTCCCTGCCTTTAAGAACCATAATTGGGCTAAGTTTTCATCCTTAGTGCCTCGCCATGAGGATTAAACTCCAGCACAAGCCTCTGGAGAGCAAACCTTACTGAAGCTCTAGGAGTCTGCGAGTGTCAAAAGGAAAGGATGGTGTGGATGCAGGAGCATGGAGAGGTCTAGGAAGCTCCCAGGTGGACAGGAGCTGAGCCAACCATTTGGTGATTTGGTCTCAAGGTTCTTCTCAATCTCTTCAGTATGAAACTTTGCGCAGCCAGCTATGAGAGCTTTGTGAGCCTCCCCATCCCACGAAGAAGGATGACCATCAGTGCTTCTAGCTGCAACCATACCTGTAGGACTGAGGATCATTCTAGAACACCTTCCCTCATTCTGTCACAAGATCAACATGGCTCAAAGCGCATTGCTGAGCCAACAACTCCCTTTACCTCTGAGGTTTGTGTTTGTACTAATTTCTCCCCACAAGGGTGCTAGTTGGTTCAGGAAAAGAGAGAGAGAATTGGAAGAAGAGGTGGTGCTGGAGGAGGAAAGTACATGCAGGCAGGAAAAAGAGAATGGGGGAAAAAGAAGTGGAAGAGGGTTGGGGTGGAGGCGAGAAGCTCAGGCTTCTGGATGAGAGGGGATCAACTGGGACCACACAGGCTGTTGGCTGGTGAGCGTCATGACAAGACCAGCTCGCTCTGTGGAGCTCCTAGATCAGAAGCTAAGGGTGAGCTCAGAGAAGACGTTTTTCTCCCATTTCCATGACTTGCTAAACTCTGGAGTTGCTATACAAACAGCATTCTTACTGACCAACTCAGGATGCCCTCTGAGGGCCAAAGAGCTGAGCAGGAACGAACCCTCTGTTTCCTCAGTACCCACCTTACATGGCACTTGCTCTACTTTTTCTCGGTCATTAGCAACACACTTAAGCCATTCAGGACTTGGGACCATAACCATCAGGGCAAGAGTGTTTAAGTCTTCTAAAGAGACACTTGTGCCTCTCTCTTTGGCCGACAGACTTGAGACAATGGATTTCCCTAAATTAGAATTTCCTCAGAAATCCCATGCTAAGAGAAGGGAAAAGCTGAAGCCTGGTGCCAGCCTATGAGGAAGTTTTTAGATTGAGTTAATTGAGATGGGAAGATGCATCCTGAATGTGGTTGGTATCACCCAATGGAGTCCTGGACTGAATAAAGAGAATGATCGCCAAGCATCCTAACCCCTCTGTCTGTCTCCCGACTGAAAATGCTATTGGAGCCACCTCATGCTTCTGCTGCCATACTGTTGTGAGAATTCCTCCCCTGGGGAGACATAAACAATATCTGCCCTCTCCTTATAAGATCTCAAGGACAAACCAAAGTATAGTCCGAGCACAGCTTACCCTGAGGGACCAATGAGTTTATTGGACTTCCTTACAGAACATGAGTGAAAGGTTACTGGGGGTGTGAGTCACCCTAAAGCAGTGGCTTGGGAAAGTGTTTACCTAGACTAGACAATGACTTCCCTGTAGCACATAGATGGAGTCCCTTTCCAATTAGTCTTCCCTAGTCTACATACTATAGCACCTACTGAGACCCGAGGCAGCCTGTGTACAAATAGCTGGTGAGAACAGCTGGCATCTCAGGTGACCCTCCCTGCCCCCTTCTTCTCTGAGGGAATGTCAGCAGTTGACAAGAGGGGTTACGATGGACTCCTGCAAGCAGCCATGGCTGATCTGATGAAGGTGGTTGCAGTTTTGCTTCGAGGACCTCATGCTGCAACACATACCTCCTCACCATGATGGACTGTACTGTACCCTCAGACTCTGAGCCAAAACAAGTCCTTCCTCCCTTAGGTTGATTAGGTATTTTATCACAGCAATGAGACAAGTACCCTATACTTTCCCTAAATAATATTCAATTTCTAACTCATTTACATTGCATCAAGTGCTGTGAGTAGTCTAGAAATGACTGAAGGAGTAATGTGCAAATCCTGTGCCATTTTATATAAAAAAGACTTGAGCGTCTATGGATTTAAATTTCCTCTGGGGTCCTGAACTGTCTCCATGGATACCAAGGAACAACTGTAAAGGCATCTGAAATTTATCTGGAAACCTCTTACTTACTGAAGAACGTCAGAACTCCAGGATGCTTCAGCAGCAATGCGCAGACTAAGCCTGGGTTATGAATGGTGAATGGGTGATAAATTTTTAACCTTCTACAAGAATAATAAATATCACAAATTATACTTCACTTCGATTTGTAGCTGATTTTGTGTTATATACCTCATGTGCCACCTAAGGTCACACCTCCATCACTACAGAATAAAACTGGGACTATTTTTTGAATAATTCAGGTGAAAGAATTCTGAATCTTAGAATTAAATTCTATTCTTAACTTGCTGTAAGTACACAAAGCAGGACTAAAGCTGGCGAAACACACAGAAAACTCATTCTCTTTGGAAAGAGGAAGTCTTAACCAACACTCTTGGCAGCATGTGATGAGGCAGAATTAAGGAAAGCACCACTCTTCCTGTTCATTGAGTTTGGAAGTAAATTAACCTCAAACCAGACTGTTCCACAAGAGAGCAAAGTGCATTATAATAGCTGATAAAAGCGACAAGCAGATTGGAGTGTAGCTCAGCGCTAGATTGCTTACTCAGCATTCAGTAGGCCCTGGGTTTGGCCCCCACAGTTTGAGCCCCAGTACAGAAAGGAAACAAGACAAAAACAGCCACAAGCAGTGTCTAAGCAGAGGAAAATACAAGGATTGCCGGGTGCTACTTTGTTTATCAGTTTTGCCAGTTTCCCTCACACCCCAGTGGCACATCATTCTTATCCAAGAAGGTCCAAGGAACTAATCAGAAGATGTCCTTCTTGTTGACTGAGTCACAAAAGTGGCACATGATATCAGATGAGTAAGGTCAGGGAGCGTGCACAAGTCCCCCCCCTTCTCTCTCTCTCTCTCTCTCTCTCTCTCTCTCTCTCTCTCTCCCTCCCTCTCTCTCTCTCTCTCTCTCTCTCTCTCTCTCTCTCTCTCTCTCTCGTGTGTGTGCATACACACATGCCCCAGCCTCTCCCTCCCTCTTATAAAGCCACTTGGGTTCAATCACAACGCTCCACCTGGTGACCTTATCTGACCCTAATCACCTCCACCTTCCAAGGCCCCTCCAATGAGGGTTACACACCCTTCTCCCATGGGGCTACCCAAAGCTGTGGATAGTACCCAACATGAGATTTTTATCTGTAGCTTTTGCAGTTTAAGGTACAGCAAAATGAACACAAATTTCTGTTTCCTCACAATTTCACAGATAAGAGTGTTGTTCTTGCCATAGGTCTTAGCAACCTCAGCATTCCTATTTTTCTTCTTTATTAAAAAAACATGTTTAAGCTGGTCAAAGTGGCACACACCGTTAATATCAGCATTTGGGGTCTTAGAGAGATCTAGGCCAGCTTGGTTTACATAGCAAGTTCCAGGCCAGCTGGAGCTACAGGAGACCCTATCTCAAAGAAACAAAAACAAACAAGCAAACAAAAAGAATGTTCACTTTGCATTTAAAGAAAGCTCTACATTACTATTGAGCATACATGATGTTTTGTAGCTGTTACTAAGTAAAACAAGGATTTCTTTTTAAAAATATTTTATTTATTATTTTATTTTATGAGTATGAGTATATTGCCTGCATGTATGTAATGCACCTCCCCATGCCCAGGGAGGTCAGAAGAGTTATGAACTGTTGTTAGATGCTATGTAGGAGCTGGAACTCAAACCTGGGTCCTCTGCAAGAGCACCCAGTGCTCTTAACCACTGAATCATGTCTGTAGTCCTGAAGGGTTTCTTAAATGTAAGCACACTATACAGTAACAGTTGGTGTGAGGCTGAGGCAGCTACTAAGTAACTGGTACGTACGTAGTACATACCACACAGACACACAGGACAAAAGATTGGTTCTCATCAGAGGATGGATGGGATGGACTGAGGTGCCACTCTACTCAATGACATGCAACTTGACTTGTTTTTATCTCTAAAATTTTCCATTTATTTTCAGACCAATATTGAGACCTCAGATAGAGAATCTGCTAGAGAAATGGACCAGTGGGTAGAGATATTTACTGTCAAACCTGAGGACCTGAGTTCAGTCCTTAGAAGTCACATGGTAGAAAGAAATTTGTCCTCTGGCCTTCACATGTGTGAAGTAGTGCATGTACACACGCACACACGCACACACACACATGCTCACGCACGCCCACACACACTCACAGGCACACACAGAATTAGCAGTGTTGGAAGGACTAAAATTGAGCATGCTGATTCACACCTGCAATTCCAGCCACCTTTTGGTGTGTGAGTCGAGCTCGCAGGAATGCCTTGTATATAATAAACTGAGCTGTAGTTCTGTGAAATCTGTGCCTCGATACAGTTCTATTCCCAATGTAAACTCTGTCTCTTATTGCTGTCAGGCAAATCGAAGCTGTGAGAGACACTCACCCACCTCAGATCAGCTGTGTTCTGAGTCCTGTGGGCCAGGAGGTGTTTAGCCTCTGGAAGATGGAGGAAGGGGGTCAGAGGTAGGCCTCAAGGCTTGCCCTGTGATTCCTATACCTCTCTTTTTGTTACCAGGCTCCCACCTGGCCAATGGGTTCTACTCCAGCCTGCTCCCATCTGCTTGGTGAATGCTCTGTATTACCTCACAGTCTGGGTGCCCTTTACCCAGTTTTGCTGCCTCTTCTCAGCTATATTTTCTCCTACTACAGTGGGGGCCACCATTTCAGCAACATTGTAAAAATTAATTCCAATGTAAAAAATAATAATAATAATCTTTTTTTTCCTTTTTTGGAGCAGGGCTCATATAGCCCAGGCTGCCCCTCAGACTCATTCTGTAAGCTGAGGATGACCTTCAACTTCTGGTCCTCCTGCCTCTACCTCCCAAGTATTGGGATTACATGCAAACATCATTATACGCAGTTTCATGTGGTGCTGTAGATGGAACCCAGGGCTTTAAGCCTGCCAGGCAAACACTGTATCAACTGAGCTTCAGCCTAAGCCCAGAGCCAAATCCTTAGGGCAGTCGTTTTAGAAATAATATTCATTGTGTTCCACTAATGTTAGTAATCTTTCCTTCTAAAAATTAAGTCTCTTAAACTAAAGTAAAATGAGCAGGGTCTTGGTATTTTAGATCAGAGATTTTCAGTTTTTATTTGTTGATCCCACAGTCCTGGCTATAAAGAAAGAAGAAAGAAAAAAAAGATTACTTACCTAAGTACCCATTATCTATTAGTTTTCTTCCTACCTATTTATCATCCCCCATTCACCAGTGTAGCTATTATCTATGTGTGTGTGCATTGATTATATGAAAGAGAAAGTGAGGTACCAATGTCAGCTAACACAGTAAATACACAACTGTAGACCTTGAAAGCTGTTCCTCGTGCCTGCACCTCCGCACGCTGGGACTGAAGACATATCTACTGTACCTGGTTTATTTGGGACTGGAGATGGCACCCAGGGCTTTGTGCATGCTAGGCCAGCACTACCGACTGAGCCACATCTCCAGCATCCACTTTTATTTTTTCAAGATGTATGCTAGCATCTCAGTCATAAGCAGCTAGATGTGTATACATTTCAGAAATAAACATGCATCTCTAGTTCTTCCCATCTCTTAGTAGAGCTTCACCATAGCTTTGTCCTTTTGAACCTTCTGGTTCCTGTACCATACTTTAGAATAAGGTCATTTTGGCTTCAAAAGGCACCTGAGTCGTGTCTGTTATCTACAAGTGGGCAGGAAAGTCACAAGCCCAACTGGGTTTTCTTCTACCACATTAGGAAACTATGTCACATCGGAGCATTGCACATCAGAAATCATGCTTATTCAGGTAACTAGATGGCCCCTCATAGCATATAAGACCAAAGAGTGTAAGACCCCCTTGAGGAGTTAAAAATCCTTTCAGGGATGTTGTTCCAGTCAACTTTCGGGGAAGTAATCACTTACTAAATTATCCCTGAAAAGAATCTCTGATTGACTCTGGGGCTTCAGCTGATGTCTGAGGACAGAGACACATTCATTACACGAACCCAGAATCATTTCAGTTTTGCAATTTTTTTCCCCTTAGGTTCCAACAGTCTTCACAATATTTGTAAAGTCCTAAAACTGCCATCTTTCCCCTCCCCCTTAGGCTTTTGATATAATAAAAGTAGTAATTCATTTAAGTAGTTTTTTTTTTTTTTTTAGGAGAGGGTCTCTGGCCTCCAACTCACCGTATAGCCAAAGTTGACCATGAATGTCCTTCTTTTTTAAGATTTTTTTTAAAAAAATATGTGTGTGTGTGTGTAAGGGTGTGTGTACACATGTGTATACAAGTGCCCAGGAGGCCAGAAAAGAGGATCAAATCCACTAGACTTGGAATTTGAGGCAGCTATGGGCCTCCAGACCTAGAAGATGCTGGAAACCAAACTTAGATCTGCAACAGCAGCAGCTCCTGCTCTCCATTCCTGAGCCAACCGTCCAGCTCTGCATCAGTCAGGGTTCTCTAGAGGAACAGAACTGATAGCATGAATATGCATATTATATACATATATATATATATATATATATATATATATATATATGAAGATTTATTAGACTTATTAGATTGGCCTACACAATAGAGTATGAGTACTCCAACAGTAGTTGTCTGACTCTGGAACACTGGACAGGCTGAGAATCCTGTTGTTGCTCATCCTTGAGGTGGGATGTCTCAGAAGGCCTGGTCTTTATACTACACTGGAATACAAAAGAGTTTGGTTTAATATCAGCAAACGAGTGCCACAGTGATGGGACAGGTAAACTCCAATGAGAGAGAAGGCAAGCAGTTAAAGAGCAGAAGCTCCCTCTGCCGTGTCTTTGTATCTGGGCTGCCACCAGAAGGTGATGCCCACACTTTGGGTGGATCTTTTGGCTTCAAGTCATCTGATCCAGAAAGTCCCTCCTGTTGACAACCAAGAACCAAGATCAGCTATCCCAAGCCTTTACCTTAAACTTCTGATCTTCCTGTCTCCTGAGTTCTGGGACTCAGGCACGTGCCACGACACCTAGCTCTCTGGAGTAGTAGGGACGGAACCCAGCATTTCACGCCTGCTAGGCAAGCTCTCTACCAGCTGAGCTACATCCCCAGCCCTAAGTTGTTCCTTTTTAAACTTCTTAGTCCCGTGTATGAATCTTCACAAATGAATCCTTATTAAGATGTAAAGGGAGGTATGTGCGTTTGTTGTTACACATTCTTCTCTTAAGTGAGAACAGCCTATGTGCTTTGAATTGTTAATGGTGACAGACCCATAAGGAGTGTCTGCCTGGCTGTTAATTTCTAGTAGACCATTCAGCAACAATCTGTTCTCCACACAGAGGACTCAACCAGTCTTCATGTCCCCAGAAAAGATGGCACAGAACGAATTACTGCTGGCTGGCTCACATGATTTTAAACTCTATTTATTTACTTATTTATTTATACTTTCTGTAGCTACAGTCTGCTATCGAAGCATATGACTTACATAAGAGTAATTTGCTAAAATTCCACTTCCATACTATGACTAAAGTTTGAAATCAGGAAGAGACATACGTAGTAAATTCAGAGAATGTGTATTTTTGTGATGTTTTGAAGTGTTCTTGCCTGTCAAGAAATTCCTGAAGTGAGTTGTTCAGAGGACCAGAAGGTCAAGGTAAAGTCGTCTTCCACAACCCTCTAGACTTGATTCTGCAGAACGCTTCTTGGGAGAGTAAGGCAAAGCAATGTAAATCACTCACATCCAACTGTGCATAAGGTTTCTGAATCTAAAGATTCTCTCTTGCCTGTCTCTCCTCTCTCCCTCCCCTTATCCTTTCCATTGGCTAAAGACAGAAAGCAAGGGCTACAGGAGATTGTTTGCTATGAGATACTAGTTGAATTACTCTATCTGTGCTTCAGTTTCTTTATTTGTTAAAAAAAAAATCTCTGATTTACCTCATTGCACTTGGTAATCCTGAAGATAAAAAGCAAAGAATCATGGGACAACTTTTAAAAGTTGAAGTGTGCTAGGTGATATGGCGCATGCCTTTAATAACAGCACTCGGGAGGCAGAGGCAGGCAGATCTCTAGGAGATGCAGACCAGCCTGGTCTCTATATTGAGTTCCAGGCCAACTGGGGCTACAGGGAGACCAAAACAACAACAACAAAATGAAATGCTCAATAAATAAAGATACATACGAAGCAGCAAGCTTTGCTTTTTAAAAATCCTTTTATAGTGGAGATGTGTCAGGAAGACTGGGAAGTGACTCACTGGATAACATGTGTGCTATGAAAGCAAGTGGTCCTGTGTTTCAATCTCCATAACCCAAGTGAAAACCACACTCTATAGCATGAGTGTATCATCCCAGTGAATGTACACTCCCAGTGTTCCTACAGTGAGATGGGACTTAGAGACAGAAGAATCCCCAGAAGCAATCTAGCCAGCTAGCATGGAATACACAGTGTCAAATAACAAGAGACCCTGTCTCAAACAAGGGTAGAAGGTAAGAGGTAAGGACTGACATTCTGAGCTCCACACACATGCACACCCACACTCACACAAATGTGCACATATGTCACACGTCACACACATCATACGTCACACACACATGCACACACACACACCACACACACACAAACACACACACTAGGGTTTTATAAAGAAGAATGGAGACACGCCAGAGATGAACAGGAGGTGGCTGGCTCTGTTTGTTTTCTAGGTTTCCATAGCAAAGTGCCATAGCCTGGGCAGCTTAAACAACAGACCTTTATTTTCTCACAGTTTTGGAGGCTGGAAGCCCAAGTTCAAGTTATAAGCAGAGTTAGTTTCTCCTGAGGCCTCACTTCTCAGCTTGCACATGGCATCTCCTCCTGATGTCTTCACATGGTCATATGTGTGTGTGTGTGTGTGTGTGTGTGTGTGTGTGTGTGTATATATACCCTACTCTCCTGTTCTTATAAGGATACCAGTAATGTAGGTTTAAAGCCCATCCCAATGATCTCATTTTAACTGAATTACCTCTTTAAAGACTCTGTCCAAATATAGTCATGTTCTAAAGTGCCAGGAATGAGGATTTTGAGTTAGGAATTAGGAATACATAACTCAGCCCTATCAGTGACTTACCTAACTTGCATAATAAGTATTTGGCAGAGTTTTTGCAAACCCAGCATACCAGCTACACAGTTTAGCTGATAGTCTGCAAGTCTAGCCAGTCCTTAGGGTTCCTGATTGTTTATTTTTCCAACAATGGGTGATTTCAGAAATACAAGTACTGTCCAATTAACAAATGGTAAGAAGAGACCATTGACACTTGATAAATAACATTTGACCGAAACATGATTCAATAGACAAAAAGTGGCTTTCACAGTATGTGTAAGGTCATAGGAATACAAAAGGAAATATGAGGCTGGGAAGATGGCTCAGTGGTTGAGAGCACTGGTTGCTCTTACAGAGGATTCAGGTTTGGTTTCCAGCACACACACATGGCAACTTACAACCATGTGTAACCCCAGTTCTAGGGCATTTTAAACTCTCTTCTGGCCTCCGTGTATATTGCATGACATGGGTACACTTACCTATATGCAGCAAAACACTCATATGTATAAAATAAAAATAAGTAAAAAATTTGAAAAAGAAATTCGATGCAAAAGTGTAGAAAAAAGCTAAGCCTTCCCTTCCCTTCCTGATCTTCTTAAGATGACCAAAGGTAAACAGTCTGTGGTTTTCTACATGCATTAGTTATTTTTCTGTTGCTGTGATAAAACACCATGACCAAGGGGACTTAAAGAAAGAAGAGTTTATTTGAGCTTATGGTTCCAGGTTCTGGAGGACTGGGAGTCTATCTTGGCAGGGAGGCACAGTTGTAGAAGGTGCCTGGAGGAGAAAAAGGAGCACTCACATCTTGAAGCAGAGCAACTAGTAAAAATCCAGCAAGGTTTAAGAGCTCTCAAAGCCTTCTCCCAGTAACATGCTTCCTCTGGCATTGCGACAACTCTTAAAGCTTCACAAGACATCACCAACAACCTATGGAACCTATGGGGGACATGCTCATTACCAAGCTACACACCATACTGACTGCTTAGATATACAGACTTCCTGTACTGAAATACATGTAAACAGAGAACTCCACGTGTAGGCTTTTGACACCCACTATGCTCTCTGACCTTCATGACATAACTTCAGTTCAAAGGCTTACATAAAGCATTTCGTGAAGGTGGAGTTGAAGATAGCATGCTTGTTATTTAGTGGTAATAGAAAGAAGTCCTAATGTGCTCTTGCTCTTTGTCTCTCTTCTTTCTTTTCAGCTTCTGTGATTTGGTCAATGTCTTGCTTTATTTTTTTGACCAGATAGTTAGTAAAATATTTCTGAGCACAGTTATGAGAATGCTCTGAGACTTCAGATTCAGCTAACAGGATTCTACCACCTTGACTTTACCATCATGAGCAACTCTATCCTTGAAGCAGTGAGTCAGAATAAATACTTTCTCCTTTAAGTTCTTTTTATCACAGCAACAGGAAAAACAAAATAAAGCCATTTGGCAGAAAGGGATGATAGCCCCTCTTAGTGGGCAGGTTTCCCCACCCTATATAATGCAGTTAATCTCCAAGGATTCTTCTTTCCTCCCATTTTCACCAGTGTTAATTGCCATTTCTTTAAAAAATTTTTTTTTAATTTTAAATTATGTGCATATACACATGCCTCTGTGTGGATTTGTGTATGTGAGTGTGGTGCCCATGGAGGCCAGAAAAAAGTGTCAAATATCTTGAGCTGGAACTCTAGGTGATCATGAGCCATCTGAATTAGGTGCTGGGAACCAAACTCAGAGCCTCTGCAAGAGCAGTAAATGCTTTTAACCACTGAGCAACCCTCGTTTGTTTTCTTGATAATAGCCATTTTGACTTTTGTCATATTTTTACCTAAGCAGGTAAGCCAATGGGGGACACTTCTCATTCAAACCACCACATTCCACTCCCTGACCCTTTAGGTTCATGGCCATATCATACTGCAAATGCATTTAGTTCCTATAGTTCAAACATCCCCATAGTCTTTAACAGCTTCAATACTGTTCAAAAGTTCAAAGTCTCTTCTGAGATTCAAGGCAATCTCTTAATTGTAAGCTCCTGTAAAATAGAAAAGACATATTATATACTTCCAAAATACAATGACATAGAATATACACTCCATTCCAAAAGGGAGGAATGGGACATAGAGAGGAAATGCTGGACCAAAGCCAGACTGAACTGAGCAAGGCAAAGCACCAAGTCCTGTTGCTCCATGTGTGGTATCAGAATCTTTAATTTCAATAGACTTAGATGGCTCCACCCCTCCAGCTTTGCTCCTAAAACATACATCTGTCTCCTGGGCTGGTTCCACTTCCTGTATATAGCTCTCCTTCATGGATGTCTCAAGGCTCTGGCATCTCCAACGTCTTGGGGTCTCTACTGAAACCTGGGCTCCATATTCACAGCTTCATGTGTGCTTCTCAGGACTTTCTGGCCCATTAAGGCCTTCTTCTTACAGGGACTCTCCTGCCACACATTCCCTAGCTTTTGACACCTTGAGAAGAATCCACAACCCCTTCACTCTTGCATCTTTCATGCCTTCATAGTTGGTAGCATGTGGAAGGCACTGCCAATTTCAGCTGCCAGCTTGAAATGGACTCTGATCTCCTTTAACCACATTGCAGCATGTATGTAGTTGCTTTCTAGGAGCAGGAAACTCCTTAAACTCTCTACAAATTGAAAGCTTAGCTGGGTGGGGTCTTGCCCTGAGGGCACTCTTCCTATTCCATTGGAAAGGAGGAAGCCTTTCTTCAGGGACATGAATCTCCTTAATAATTACAACCTCTCTTTCAGCAGATGCCGTAGTAGCTGTTACACTAAGCTTCCTAGTGCTCTTCTTCTCTCCAAACTGTGAATTTTGTAGCTCTCATTTTTACTGTAAACCTGCATAAGAGTTATCAGCAATAACTAAGTCACACATAATTAAACATTATGCTCTCTTGAAATTTTCTTCTACCAAAGAAATTAGTCCATTGCTTTTAAATTTAGCCTCAAGCAAGTTCTTAGGATAAGAACATAATGCGATCAGATTATTTGTCAAAATATCACATGAATGGCCTCTAGTCCAGTTGCTGATAGAGACCTTGTTCCTTTCTGGACCTCCTGAGCTGAGCCTCCACCTTTCACACACTCTCAGTCCTAATGTCTTCCAGGTTCCTACTATAGCAGCCCAATAAGCTCTGCTTACAGCATTCCATTGCTTTTTCAGTCCAAAGTTCCAAAGTCTTTAAAAACAACGTAAGTTCTTCACAACACTAGCCACTCTCCAGTACCAACTTGTATTTTAGTTACTTTTCTGTTGCTATGATAAAATACTATGACCAAAGGCAACTTATAGAAGGAAGAGATTATGTGGGTTGACAGCTCCAGAGGGAGTTTCCACCATATCTGAGGAGGCATAAAAGCAGGGAGCCCGATCAGGAAGCTAAAAGATTACATTTCCATCCACGCACAAAAAGCAGAGAGAGCACACCGGAAGTAGGGTGAAGCTGTAAACTCTCAAGCCTGTCCCCAGGAACACACTTCTTCCAGCAAGCCTGTTCCTCCTGAACCTCCTCAAATAGTCCCACCAGCTGGAGGCCAAGGATTCAAATATGTGGGCTTATGGGGGACATTTCTCATTCAAATCTCCATATGAAGCATACACAAAGCTTTGGTGTGGGAATGACTTTTACAAATGTATATGATCTGTTCTAATGACTTTTAACTAAACACATATGCTTTTGTGTCTTGTGACCTTGGCACCAGATCTCATTTCGCACTCCACCCAAAAATACAATGAATGAATGAATGAGGGTATGCTTGAGAATTAACATCAAAGTACTGAAAGGTGGCATCCTCATCTCCATTGCACCCAGTGGAGATTGGGAAGAATGATTGACCTTGGATGAATAAGATATTCTAGAACTAGGGATGTAAAGGCCCAATGCTCTGTTAGATTAGGGTGGAGCCAAGCTTATACCATCCCAATTGAAGTTGGAGAGACCATTTTGAATAAAATTATGGGTGGGACCAACATATCCTCTTCTTTATCATTTTAGAAGACAGAATCAAGACACAGGTTTTGTTATGAGAAATAGTTCTTGAATAAAAAGATATAGCTTATATGACTTTTAAATAAAATTCACTTAAAGGCTGTGGTACCTGGCAGCCTGTCTGGCAACTGAGAAGACCCCTAAGTGACCAAAAGATGGGTGACATACACAGGGCAGAAACGGTGGTCAAAGCGGTGATTGGTGTCCTGGTGGCACGGGGCAGGCTGGCACAAGGTTTCATTGTGCTACTCAGAATAGCACACAATTAGAAACAAATGACGTTTTTATTTCTGGACTTGTTCATTTAATGTTTTTAGACTGTAGTTGACCCTGGATAACAGAAACCTTAGAAAGAGAGGCTGACATAAGAGGCTGTTTATTGTAGAATATAATACCACAAGAAGGGCTTAGCTTTGCTTGAGTATTTGAGCTGAGACATCCATCCTCCTTCTTCTTTAGTCTGAGACTTACCCCACCAGTTTCCTTTCGTCTTAGTCTTTTGGATCCAGACTCATCACATAACCACCTTTCTGTTCTGGCACTTCTCTTCTCAGGCTCCAAAATCATATGATCCAGTTCATCAAAACCTCTCCTCTACTTTCTTCTACCTGCTCTGTCTCCGTCTCCATTCCATCTCTGTCTCTATTTTTATTTCTCTCTCACTTGGGCTTTGTATTTCAAGAGATTGAAAGATACCCTGGTTTGTGACTCTCCAGCTTATAGACATCAGTATCTACCACAGAAGAGGACATCTTCCTATGAGCACTTGTCAGGGATGAAGACAGCACTAGGCAGAACCCTGAAGATGTCCACCTTCAGGATCAGAAAGATGCCCGTAAGCAACACCCTGAAGGAGAGGCCAGAGGCTGGAGTGAAACTTGGGCACTTGAAAGCTCAGAATCCAACTGTAAGAGAGACATGGGAGCAGGTGTGTTGTAAAGAGAACTTGGACTTCACTGCTGGCTGGCTTTGGACATTAATAAACTCAGTTTTTCATGTTGGTGTGTTTAATTTCCATAGCTCTCCATGTTTAATTGAAAGTTTCTGCCTGGAGGGTTAAAAATGGAAATTAATCTTCCTTTTTAAAAGAATTTTTCAAAGCTTCATGAGGAGCTGGCATAGAACTGAAATATCCCATAGGAAGGCCTTGCAGGAGGGAGAATGTGGCCCTTTCTGAAGAGACGTGGCTATGGCTGGCATCACTAAGGGAGTGGACAGAAAGTACAGCATTTCCAGGGAATCCCCTTATCCAGACTTCATTCATGAAGACAAAGAAGCGAAGAACAAGGAAATCAGTACTCACATAGATAGTGGGATGTTGTGGGGTCTCACTGGTCCCACACTTCAGCAAGTGCTATATCAGGTGAGACTACAGTAAGCGTGCAACAACTTGGTTCTTGGTGTGTACACAAAAAGACACATCTTGAGATAACTGGAAATTTAAGTATGTGTAAATCAGAGATTCTGAGAAATTACTACTTTTGTTATATATGATAATGGCTTTAAGGAAAAGATTCTTTTAAGGCTCAGTGGGTAAAGCATAGGTTATATAGTATGATTTTATTTAAATTCACTTTAAAAGATGATAAACTTAACACATTTTCAAACTAGCTGATGGGGCACTGAGGTGATGGCTCAGCCAGTAAAGTGCTTGCTACGTAACCATTGGGACTCGTCTTCATTCTCCAGCACCCAGTTCAATCAGTGGGCTCCAGGTTTAATGACAGATCTTGTCTCAAGAAATAAGGTGGGGGCTGGAGATATGACTCAGCAGTTAAGAGCACTGGCTGCTCTTGCAGAGGACCTGGGTTCGAATCCCAGAATCTACATGTCAACTCACATCTGTCTCTAACTATGTTCCAGGGGATCCGAACCCCTCTTCTTGCCTCGGGCGCCAGGCATGCACATTATACACATAACACAAAGGCAAACAAACATACATTAAAAAATCCTTTTAAAAAGTAAGGTGGAGAGTGATAGAGGAAGGTACCTGATGTTAACCTACACACACACACACACACACACACGCAGATGGGTTCATTATCTTATCCTCTTGACTTTCTGCATGTTTTTCACTGTAAGTCCTCTAAATCACACTGCCTGCAGTAGCTTAAGGAATCATTTGCTTACTAACATTTCCCTTCCAATTCAGGAGCCAAGTCAATATTATCAGAGCAAACATTTTGGCAGAATGGAGAGTCAGGGCTTAGTATTGCTTCTAAAATTAATTTCATTCTTGGTTTCTGTTCTTACCTATAAAATGAAGAGTTTAGCTGAGAAAGCCTGACTGAAGGTGATTTTTTTTTCCTAAAACATGATGATTTATGGTAGACCCCTAAAGCCAATCATTTTTCATGGACTGTATGTACCTGTATTACATGCAGTTCATCTTAAGTTTATTTGTTTGGGAACTGATATATCTCTTTGGAGCAATATAACATTGTTTCTTGTGTAAGTGTATTAAGAAGAAATATAATAATTTGTAAGAGAATGGTGGACTTGTGTGTGGGAAATAAATTATGTTCTGTTTTCCAGTCTTGAGGCATTCCCCAGCAGTAGTAGGCCATATGAGGAGATGAGCTCATGCTGAGCACCTGGTAGCATCATACTACCCAGGTAGGAGAGCCAGGTGCACAGCACATTCAAGTATAGGACTACTCAAAGCTCCTCTTCCTGCAAGTAAAATGTCAGAAGCAATGATTTAGGGGCTGGGAAGATGGCTTGGTGTGTAAGAGTACTTGCTTAAGAACTCAAGTTTGATACCTCACCATTCTCATCAAAAGCTGGACATTGCTGTATGTGCCCGTAATCCTAGCAATGGGAGACAGAGACAGGGGAATTCCTGGAGCTCACTGGCTGTACCATGGGTTTCTGGTTCAGTGAGAGATACTGTCTCAAGATAATAAGATGGTGGAAGAAGACATCAGAAGTCCTGTTCTAGCTTCTACAAGTGCACACATGGGAGTATGCATACACACACAGAAGTAAGGATTGCGTGCCATGTCCAGGCAATACTCAAACAACAATCAATTTTTTAAAATGGACTTGTCTATTTCAGTAAGGGCTCCCACCGCTGAATATTCAAAGGTTAGAAGCAAGCTCCAGGAGGTTCAAAGATTAGAAGCAAGTCCCTGGAGGGACTGGCCTAATACCTCTCCTCTCTCTATGTTTATTTATTTGTCCCAGAAAAGAAGAATGATTCCTCTGGTCATTGGAGAGAAGCAACTAAGGTTTTGTGGCCGAACTCCTCCCTTCTCCCTGTCTTTGTTATCTGTCTGCTAAGGCAAGCTCCTCAGGGCATCAGCCTCCAGCGAAGACCAGAGGCAAGTAGTTCACAGCCATAGCAACTGTCAATTGAGTAAGCTTCTCTGGGTAGCTAGACATCCATGCTCAGCAGTAATAGAAACATTACAAGAGTGCTTAGGATAGCCCAAACATGAGTGGTAGCTCCTTTCCTTTCTCCAGCCCCATCTTTCAACAGGTGAAGTTGGGGTGACTGAGTGTAATGTGTGGGTTTTGGTCTTGTTTATTAACATTCAATTCTGTTGTAGAAAAGGAGAAAGCATACAGAAAGGAAGAAAGTTAAGATGTAAATATAGATGGAAAGTAAGCATAGAGTTTAGGAGGTACTGACAAAACTCTTAGGATTTGTTAAAGAAAAACTGTAAAACAACAGGGTTTGTGTTAAACACAGGTATACAGAGACAGAAAAGCTAAGGATACTGAAACTCATGAATCAAATGCATAGGACCCACGTTAGACTGTAAATATCCACCATCAATCTATGACAGGGCCTTTTGATCCCCTGTCTAAGAGAGGCAGGCTGATTGACAAGCCTTAAAGGGACCAGGCTTTAAAAATGAAGCATCATCCCAAGGGTTGAGGACCACATGTTATAAAGGAAACAAACAAACAAAAAGGCCCTTTCCCTCTGATAGGAAGACCCTACACCACCGGTAACATTGAATGTTGGACTGTACAGTTGACCTTGGTGTCTGTGGGGTATTGGTTCTGGAATGGTAGACACTGCAGATGCTCTTCTATGAGGTGATCTTTATTGCATATTATGGACACACTGCTTCTCCCATACTCTATACCATCTTTGGAATCATGTAGTCCTAAAGCAGTTAGAGTGCTGTGTAAATAGTTGTCATTCTCTATGGTCAGGGATAAAGGACAAGAAAAAAGTCTCAGATACACTTTTAATTTTTCCAGTATTTGCCATCCACAGTTGGTTGAGTCAGCAGATGAGGGACCTGTGGAACTGGAAAGCTGTCTGTGTGCTTTAACCTCTGGTAACATCTCCTCTAAGTGGTTGTGAGATCCATGACCTTGGATAAGGTCATAGCCACTCACCTTTGAAAGACCTTAGCAAGCCTCTCTTTTAACAACGAAGCTAATTTTAAATTTTTCTTTACATTTATTTATTTGTGTGTGTGTGAGAGAGAGAGAGACTCTGTGTGTGTATGTCTATGTGTATTGGTAGAGTGCTTGCCTAGGATGTATGAAGTCATAGCACTCCATAAAACTGGGCATGGTGACACACACCTGTAAACCCAGAAGTCCTATCTACCCTCTATCTATCATCTATCTACCTATCCATCTATCTATCTATCTATCTATCTATCAATCATCTATCTCTCTATCCATCTATCATCTATCTATCCATCACCTATCTACCATCTATATATCATTCATCATTCATCTGTCCAGTCATGTGTCATCTCTTTACCTATATTATTTTTCATCTTTCACCTAGCATCAATAGAGATTCACGAATTCCTAATGGTTTATAATTCACTCCCATCTTCAATTATTTTGATACTCAGTTTCTCTCAGATTTAACCAGCAGCTGCTCCTTAAATCTCACTGATGAGACATGTGTCCATCTCTTTTTGAGTATTTTCTTCTTCCTCCTCTTCTCTTTCTCTTCTTCTTCCTCCTCCTCCTCCTTTTTCTTCTTCTTTTCAAAATAAGATATTCCAGGATTGTCTCCTGCCTGAACAGGAGCATCTTTGCCTGAAACTGGAGCTTCTCTCTAAAGACTATGTTCACAACTTCCTTGAATAGGTTCTTTCTTACCCATTCAGTGCAGCTATGACATTCATTCAAAATACAGTAAGTTTCATTTTTCCTTCAGTTTGGGTGCTTTTTCACATCCTCATAATTAACAGTAGCTTTTGGCTCTATGGAACATTAACACACTCCTAAGAGTAAAAACAGTGTAAAAGGAACAGAATTGCTCAGCGCCTCTCCTAGCACCGTCCTCACCCAACCTCCATCCTTACATAAACCGAATACCATAGATAGCTGTGTTCACTTGTTTTTAGTCATTCAACTAGATGAGCTTGGAATCACACTATTAGATCACAAAGAGTTTCATTTGTTTTCTAATAATTGAAAGGCACTCCTGTAGATATAGTGATTTTGAACATCAAAATAAGATTTTATAAATTAAGAACAGAAAGAAGAAGTCAGGAGGCAGGTTTGCTAGAGTCAACTCTAAAGACATTTACTCTCAAATGTCACCCAGGGCTTGGGCAGAGTGGCCACTGCCACAGTCAACAGATCAAGATGGGGTTGGAGCTGCCTCTGGTGATCTTTCTTTTAGTTCACTGCCGGGCTCCTTTTAGATAATGGAGAGAACAAGAGAAAAATCTGCATCTTCCTGCCTGAAGACTGTGAACTCTGATTTCCAAACTGGCATGAGACATGAAATTTTCTGTGTTTGATCAGCCTTAGGTGTTTTTGAGATGAAGTCAAATGATGATAACTGCACAAGGTGCTGTGTATAAATGTAATAGTCCAATGTGCATATTTCCTATAAAATGGAATAAAACTGACTCACGGCTGGGCAGAGTAACTCATGCCTTTAGTGCCAACATTCTGGAGGCAGAGGCAGGCTGATCTCTGTGAGATTAAGGTCAGCCAGGGCTACATAGCAAGTTCCAAGGCAGCTGGGGCTACAGGGAGACCCTGTCTCAAAAAAAAAAAAAAGATATAAACTTAAAAATATTGCACTGCATATTCCAAGATTCTTGTTTATTTCTTTTTTAAAAATTTTTTTTCCAATTGCTTTATTGTGTGTGTGTGTGTGTGTGTGTGTGTGTGTGTGTGTATGTGTATGCATGCCATGTGTGTACAGGTGCTGGAAGAGGCCAGAGGAGAGTGTTGGATTTCTTGGAGTTGGAGTTACAGGTGATGTAAGCCACTGGTAGTGGGTGCTGGGAACTGAATTCTAGTCCTCTGCAAAAGCAGAAAGCACTCTTCACCCCTGAGCTCAATCTCCACCCCCAACCCCCTACCCCTGCCATTTCCTTTCTTTCTAGACATCTAGGCAAGATCTCATGTATCCCAGACTGGCTCTGAACTTGCTGTGTAGCTGAAGATGACCTTGAACTCCTGATCTTCCTGCCTGCACTTCCTGAGTACAGGGATAAGGTGTGTGTACCTCCACACCTGGTTTATGTTGTGTTGGGGATCAAACCATTGAGTTACCTGAGTCACAGCCCCAGCACCCCTTTTTTTGTAAAGCATGAGAACTCACATATTCACAAGCAAGCCACACTAAGAACGTCTTGCTATAGCCTTCTGCCTTGGAAGAGGGAGGAGAAGTGTATAAATGAGTGGGCTGCAATCTCCTCATGGTCCCTTGCTTCCCTGGCTGCTTTCTTATGGCACAGGCCTGCCTGGTATCAGTGCTGCAAAAGAGATGCCATCTAACTGATTCCATAGGATGGTCTTATAACTTTAGCTTCTATAGTAGGTCATTAGCTCTCATTCACACTGGTGGCCTGCAGAGTTTTGAAAATGGTAACAGGTATCTACTCAGCTAAAATACAGAACTTGCTTGGCACATCTTCATCCTCATTACCTTTTTTAGATGACCTCCTGTGCCTGTATATGTGCTTCCTGATTCCTGTGGCCCTGACCCACAGCTCTGTTGAGCAGAGTATCAATGGGTATGTCTTGGCAAATTTCTGAATCTCTTTGAGCTCCCTGTTGGTAGGCTTCTTGAATTCCACACATAGATATGTCTGTGGACATAGATGGCGCCTTCTCATTCTCATGGCTACCTTGACCATGGCAGAGTAGAGGCTGCTATCACCTCCCTTGAGGAGCCATTCTACACTGCCCACTCTGTAAAGAAGTTAAAGCGCTGTGTCCTTGGTGACGTCGAAGCACTGGCTGCCCTTTTATTAAGGACACAGAAATCAAGATAAAGAAAATGCTATTATTGGGACATGATTGTGTTTTCTTATTCTGGCTACTGATAATAAATGAGGTTTTGGACTGCTGCTCTTGCTCAATAATTCAGAGAAGCTTAATCTAGAACAACAGTTTTATGCATTTCTTGGCCAAAGAGGCCCAGTTATTTGAAGCTGTGTCTCAGCCAGCATTCTTTATTGTTTTGCTCAGACTGATGATAGCTTTGGTTCTTGGGGCCAGGAAAGGCTTAAACCAGCCACTTCTGTCCATCAAACAACTTCAGAATGCTGCACATATATCAGTATCTATTATTGCTGAGATACGTTGCTTGGTAAAAGAGAGGTGTTCTAGTGCATATGAGCAATAAGGGGCAGAAAGCATCTTGTAAACAGCAGAACTTCAAGTGCTCTTGTAAGTCACTAAAAAGAAATGCCTGAAGGGGGTACGGTATCTATTTTAAAAAGTAATTTCTTTGATGTGTATAACTGTCATATTTGAATGTGTTTTGAGTGTCCCCCAAGGATTTGTGTTTTGAAATCTAGTCCCCACTGTGAGAAGTTAAGAGGGTGGAAACAATTCCATTACTGGTGTTTACATGGTTAGGTTAGATAAGGTCATCAGACAGAATCTTGTGATTGAATCCAATTGACTTTTTAAATTGGCTTTCTAACTCACAGACAGATCATCAAATAACTTTATTGGAGATAGCATGTACAGAGTGTTTCTATGGCCATATCCCAGTAATGCTGCTATTGAAATAAGATCTGTCTTGTTTCCTGAATGATTGATAAATTACAGTGCTTAAAATAAACCAAGCAGGGGCAGGTGTAGTGGCACACACCTTTAATCCCAGCACTCTGGAGGAAGAAGCAGGTAGGTGGACCTCTGTGAGTTCAAGGTCAGCCTGGTCTACATAGTGAGTTCCAGGCTAGCTCTGGATTCTGTGATTCCACAAACGAACTTGCAGTGTGTGCTGGATGTGGGCATAAACTCACTATATTGACTGTATTAGTCTTAGTCCAAGATGGTAATATTCATATGAAATGCTGCAGGCTGAGAAGTGTTAAATAATTAATGATTTGAAGTTATCAGGGTTTGAATGAAAGAGACTTCATTTTGAGGATGAAAGGGTTAAAATACATTTCTGATTTTTAAAATTAAATCTCTGAGCTCTAATTCCCTAAAATCTCCAATTTCTTGAACTTTCCAATGTCCTAAAATCACACATCACACTAGAGGTGGTGGTGCTTACCTGTAATCACCCCAGCACTTGAGAGGCTGAGGATGAAGGACGGGTTTCAGGTCAGCATGGGCTATACAGCAAAACCTAGTCTCTCAATAAACAAACAAACAAAACAATACAAAACAAACAAAAGGGGATGGAGAGATGGCTCAGCAGTTAAGAGCACTGGCTATTCTTGGACCCAGGTTTGATTCCCAGCAGCCACCGGGCAGCTAACCATCTGTAATGCCAGTTCCAGGGGATCTGACACCTTCTGATCTTTCCTTGGGCATTGCATGACACTTACACACATGCAGGCAACATACTCATACATATAAAATAAAAAGAAAATAAACAAAATATTAAAAAACCTAAACAAGCCCCGTATACATATTCTATCACTAAAAAGAAAAAAATTCTAAGCATATAATTTCAAATGTACTGTATAACATATGTACATGCTGTCCTAGATAGTTCTAATTGTCAACTTGACCCAGCCTACAGTCATCTGACAGGAGTGCCTCAACTGAGGAATTTCCTAGATCAGATTGGGCCGTGGGCATGTCTGTGGGGGATTGTCTCGATTGTTCATCGATATAGGAGGGCCATGTCCATTGTGGGTAGTGCCATTTCCTGGGCAGGCAGCCCTGGGTTGTATAAGAAAGCTAGCAGAGCATGAGCCAGAGGGCAAGTCAGAAAGCTAGCCAGCAAGCCTCGTCCCTCCATGGCTTTTGCTATGGATTCCTACCTTGGGTCCCTGTCTTGATTTCCCTCAACGATGAACTGTGACCTGGACTTTTAAGATGAAATGAATCCTTTCCTTCCATAAGTTGCTTTTGGTCAGAGTGTTTTATCACAGCAACTGAAAGGCAATTAGAAAACATACATACATACATACATAAGTAAATATGTATGCACACATGGATACATAAGTAGCTATGTATATGTATGGATGTAAGTGTATGCAAGTAAAATCTGTACAGATAAAAATAGAAATAGTAGTCCTAATATACTTTCCTGACCCAATGTATATTGCATGAGATGTTATTTCTCCACGCTAAATTTATTGTAGCTTTAAGACGATAATAGCAGGTAGGCTTTTAGCATGGTGGCATGTACCTGTAATCCAGCAGCATGTGGGAGGTAGAGGGAGAATGATCAGGAGTTTAAGGTCATCTTCCACTACATAGAGAGTTTGAGACCAGGGTGGGATACCTAAGAAGCAGTCTCAAAAAACAAAACAAAACAAAACAAGGCTTAGGATATAGCTCAGATGGTAGAGTATTTGCCTAGTGCCGGGAGCCATTTTGTGAACCACAGCCATTTCATATGAGAATTGCATCCCTGTAAGCCTGGCTGATATGAGCACGTGTATTTTACAAATGCAATACTGTGGCATTCTTGCATCAGCTTCCTGCCGTTTCCCCGCCCCCTCCTGCCGAGCTTCCTGCTGTTTCCCCACCCCTTCCTGCTGAGCCTGCCGTTTCTATATATATCCCTGGTGTGCTGAATAAAGACGGGGTTTGATCAGCCATGTTGTCTTGCCCTCATTTCTCTGTGTCTCCCGCCCTCCATTCCATTGTTCCCCTCCAGGACTGCCCACGTGAATAGTGTTCTCGCAGGCCGGGGCAGCCTGGATTTGATTCCTGGCACTACAGAAAACCTGGCATGGTATTACATACTGGTAATCCCAACACTTAGGCAATAGAGGCAGGAGGATCAAGAGTTCAGTGTCTACCCTGGCTATAAAGAGAGTTCAAGGCAGACTGCACTCCATAAGACTCTGCCTTGAACAAACAATAATTATAGCAGTTAACACTTATTGTTTATAATATGCTACATTTCACTGAATACTTTATGTAAATTAGCTCACTTCCTCCTCATACAGCTTACTACATACAACGTTTGTCTCCCACTGAAATGCACATGCTGACATCTAATCAACACATGTTGACATAAAGAGGTGGGGCCTTGGGACATTTATCCGATAGATTTTCATACTGTAGCAGAAATACTTGATAGAAAGCACTTGAAGGAGGAGGGGATCATTCTGACTCAAAACAAAGAACTCCGCAACTGTACAACTACATACAACTGTAGAGGGCAGATGATGCTGTGGTCTCATTTTTCAGATGAAGTTTGCTCAGGGACACAAGGCTAGTAACTTGAATGCAGAGAACATTTCTTTCTGTGTGTCTGTGTTCATGTACATGTGGGCATGTGTGTATGTGTAGGCCAGAGATTAACCTTGGGTTGCTATTCCTCAGGCATCATTCACCTCATTTTATGAGATAGATCTCTCATTGACCTGGAACTCACGAACTAGAGCAGGCTGTGCAGACAGTGAGCCCCAGAGATCTGCCTGTCTCTGCCTCCCCAGTGCTGGGATTATGAGCATGCACCACCATGCCTGGCTCTTTTTATATGGATCCTGGTGCTTATAAGATCAAGCACTTTACCAACTGAGCTGTCTCGCTGGCCCCAGAAGCCTCATCTTCAATCCCTACTTTGCAGCCATGACCTTGGTTTTTGCAATGTATCTTTAACTTCATTTTCTTCACATTTAAAAATTATGAAATAATAACTGAACGTGGCTTAAAAATCCATATGGTAAAATACGAACAAAAGGAACCAGAAGACTCTTCCATCGGTCCTAACTTGATTTTCTAAGTAACCTGCCCAAAGAACACAGAGCCCCTGATGGCAAACACAGAATTCATTTCTTCACAGTACCAGTGAGTTATATTTGTTTCTTATCTGGGGTTTAATCAGAGTAGCTTATGTCAAACCAACCCTGCAGCCTCTGGACAAGGTAAAAAAACCAAGGTCCTGAAGGTGCTGGGGAGGAAATCAGGGCAGGAAAGGTGGAAAAGCGCCCACATTTGGAAAAAGCACCTGTGGTGGGTTAGTCTCTAGCTTTTTCCCTTTTCTGACTTCAAGGCAGCCGTGGTTTGAGCCCTGCAAAGTGCTGAAAACTCAGAGAGCTGCAGCCTGTACTACTTGAGGAATCAGAGGAGAAAGTTTGCAGTGACCACACAATCTGGAAAGTATGGAGGACAGTGGAATCTCAGAAAGGAGAAAGCTACAGAGGAGGCACCCCCAGGGCTGTATGTGATGTCTGCTTACATGCCTGGCTGGTATTTGGATTCCATGGGTACCTGGAAAAGTCAGCCACATGGTACTGCCCCCTGCATGCTCAAATAAGATGTCTTTCTGCCAAGCAAAGTAACAGTGCTCAGGAGGATTCCCACATGCCTGGAACAGTCACTGTAATGTTTAGAACAGAATCTAACATTATTAGCTAGCATGTGTTGTGTAGTAATTTCCTCTTTGATAAAACCTTCCATCTGGGAGGGAAGCTCTATAAACAGCAAGATGTTCTAAAAGGAACATCTTCAGGAAGCCCCTGAAATTGAGGGGTTCAATTGGTCCCTCCCTCCCTGATCATATGTAAGAGATAAAAACTGGGGAGAGACAGACAAACTAAACTGCCTAGAAGTCTCACATGTACAAGCTGAGTTGCCTAAAAGAGGCTCAGGCTAGCCAAGCGCCCTGGAGGAAGCACAGACCAGCTGGACTGCTTGAAAGAGGCGGAGATGCTGCTTCCTGTGCCTGCTTGAAGATATGAGCGCTTACCTTCTGCTCCTACTCCAGCCACCTCTGCCACCATGCCTCCTCACCATGAAGCACTCTGGCCCCTTTGAAATGTAAACAAACTCTTCCTTTTATAAGTAAAAAGAAAGCAAGAAAGACACAGAGAGCAGCCCAGACCCCTGGACGGGAGGCTCAGGCCAATTGTGTCACTTGGAAAAGACACTCTCCAATCTGTTGAGCTACTTATAGGTTGTTCAGTGCAATTCATGTTTCAAACTTTTGTACGCTGTCATCCATGCTGGAGTGGACTTTTGGTGATGCAGCTGAGTCATTTCTGCTACTGTAAGTAACTCCAGTAAACTCACTGGTTCACCAAGTTTGATTTTTGTGGCAGCCTTCCTTTGGTCTGTCCTGTATCTGGAGTAAATAGGTATTTCTTCCTGTGTCCCCAGGAATAGTGTCACACAACAGCATGGTGGTGCACCCTTTAATCCCAGCACTTGGAAGGTAGAGGCAGGCAGATCTTTGTGAGTTTGAGGCCAGTCAATGCTGAATGGTGAGACCCTGTCTCAAAAAATAAAATAAAATAAAATAACACATTAAAAAATAGGACACATGATACAGGGCTGGCCTTGGCCCTCTGAACCGCACCAGGCTTGACCGTTTCCAATAAGAGATTCAAATTGCTGCTCAGGGTTTGGAATTTACTGCAACCATCAGTGTAAAGAAAAAAAAATAGTGGGGCTGGAGAGATGGTTGAGCATTTAAGAGTACTTGCTACTGAAATGGGGTGAAATGAGAGCATCCCTAGAGGGTTCTTAGTCTCATTCATAAAAGAATTTAAGAATGGACCCAAATGGAAGTCTTAGGACAATTTTATTAGAATTTAAAGAAAAATATTCAGGGTAGGCAAGCTGGGAATCTCAGTAGCTGCCTTGGAGAGGAGAAAGGAGGAAGAAGGAAAGAAAGCCATGAAGCCATGTAGGTTTAGAGCCTTTGTGGTCAGACACGTAGCTGACTGGCAGCCAATAAAATTGTCTCATTCATAAAAGAATTTAAGAATGGACCCAACTGGAAGCTTTAGGAGAATTTTATTGGAATTTGAAGAAAAATCCTCAAGGCAGGCCAGCTGGGGATCTCAGCAGCTGCCTGGAGGAGGAGAATGGAGGGAGAAGAAAAGAAGCCAAAAAGTCATGCAGGTTTAGAGCATACATGGGGTCAGACACATGGCAGACTGGCAGCCACATGCCTGGGAGAAGGAGCTTTAGAGAAAAAGTAGAGAAATACAAGCTGCTAGGGCAGCCCAAAGCCTTAGAAAAAGCATGTGTAGAAAAGGGACATGAAGAAGAGAAAGAAAGATTATGCTTTTCTGAATTCTTCAGAATTCTTCAGAAAAGTGGGCAGACTTATGGAGAGCTACATGTCTGTGGCCAGGTCCAGAAGAACTGCACTGGGAGGACGGATTCCAGGCAGGAAAAATTCACTGCCTCATTAACACACTCTGTATTCCACCCACCTATTTAGTATAGCTTAAGTTGAACCCACCTTCCTAAGGGTGGTCCTGTGATCAGGTGATTGACCAGTGAAACTGGAAGTGTGGGTTTTTCAACAGATAAACTAGAAAATTTAGTCTATCCCAGTTAAATAGCTATTTGCTCTCTAACACTACCCTTGCAGAGGACTCAAAGCTTGGATTCTAACACTTGGCAGTTCACAGCTGTGTAACTCTAGTTTCAGGGGATCTGATAACGATTTTCTGGCCTCCAGCAACACCAGGTATACACATGGTGCACATACATACATGCAGGCAAACATACATATACAATTACAAAAACCAAACAACAACAACAAAAAAACCCCTCTTTTAAGTATTAAACCCATTAACAGAAAAATGTGATCCATACTACAAGTGGTGGTCCAAGGACTCTTTTACACTCTTAAATTATTCAGAATTCACTGAATTAAAAAAAATATTTTATCACTTTTATTTTATTTTATGTGTGAGTGCTCTGCCTACATGTATGTAAGTAAACCTGTATTGTACAATGACTAAGGAGGTCAAAAGAAGGTGTTGAATCCCTTGAAACTGGAGTTAAGGATGGGTGTTAGCCACCATGTGGGTGGTAGAGACTGAACCTGGGTCTTCTGCAAGACCAGCAAGTGCTCTTAACTACTGAGCATCTCTCCAGCCCAAAGACTTCACTGAATTTTGGTATTCATATATCACTTACCTTACTAGAAATTAAGTTGGTAAAATATTTTAATTTTAGGTAATTTATTATGAACCAAATATGCATTAACATAAAATATTTTCATGAACTGAGCACTCTGAAATCTCAAGCCAAAGTAAATTCTTCCTTAAAAAATAATAAAATTTTCATGAAAAGTAAGTGGATTTTCCAAAACATCACAAAGTGAAACATGGCACTGTAGATACCTCCTGTGATCTCTTTGATGCCTGACTGAGTAGAAGGACTGGCATACTTTCCTGTTTGCTTCTGTGTTCAACTTGCTACAATTTTTCATTCTGTCTTAAACTCTGAAGATAATCTGGCTTCACTTAGAAAGCCAGAATCGATTTCTACAGAAAAATGTGGATACTCTCCTGTAATATTACACTAAAATTTGACAAGTGATAGTTCCTTTTTACAAAAACATTTTAAATTTAGTTTTTTTTTTATTTAGTGTTTTTGTGTGTGTGTGTGTGTGTGTACACAGATGTGCAATGCTGGAGAGTGTGTGTGGTCAGAGGACTGGTGGGGGGGCGGCAGAGGACCACTCTCAGGAGTTGGTTCTCTCCTATGCTGTGGAGGCAGGGCCTCTCTTATTTCCCTCCTTGTGCAGCACACTCCAGGCTAGACTGCCTGTGAGCTTCTGGGCGATCCTCCTGTCTGCACCTCCCATCTCAGGGTAGGAGTGCTAGAATTACAGGTGTGTACTTTGCATCCCACTTTTTTTTTCTAATGTCGTTCCAGGGCTACAACTGAGGTCATCGATCATCAGGCTTGTAAATCGAGTGCTTTTTACCTGATGTGCCATTTCTCTCACCCTACTTTCTTAAGGGTTAATTGTAATGTGGACTCTGAAATCAAATCATAGTCTACAATACTTCACTTTCTACTCTATTCAAATCCATTTTTCTGAACTTGTACGCCTCCGCGAGTTAGAGAAAACAGCCAACTTGTAGTTTGAGTTCATCTCAGAGGAAATCAGCCTTAGGGAGATACCACGCCCCTGTGACCACCTGTAGGTAAACTCAGTCCTTAATCTTTGTAACTAAGTCTCACAGGAATGTCCTGGGGTCCTCCAAAAGGACTCACCTTGTTCTCACGGGAGCTGACCTAAGAAGGAAGCACTGATGGCGCCAGGGTTCTAGCACTTCCCTGGTTCAAAGCCCCTGCCCCCTCCTAGTGCCACCTTCCTGGTATGCAGACAACTTCCTGACGGGCTTTGAAGGTTAGAGATAGTGCCTCTTTGTTAATTACCACATTGCTGTATGGATGTATCTGCATTCCTGATTCCCCAAAAACTATAAGTACCCCCTGAAACAATAAAACATGTGGCCTGAGGAGAGACACGTTGCCCAGGTCGTCATGTGTGTCTTTATTCATCTCTGTCGTGTGTGTCCACGGCCTGTCTCAAGAGCACGGGTCGTCATGTGTCTGTTGTATGTCTGAGCGGCCTGTCTGAAGAGCACAGGTCGTCATGTGTGTCTGTCCTCATATGTCTGGTCTTGTGTGTCTGAGTGGCCTGTAGAGCCCAGGTCCGTCCATCCTCATGTGTCTGTCCTGTCTGTCTCCACTGTCCTGCGTGTTCCCCCTGTGTGTCTCCACTCATTCCAGGTTACTGGGAAAGTCTCAAGCTCACAGTTGAAACCCGCTGGCGGGACAGAACTGACTTGGAATGGATCTTAATGTAATGTTATCTTGTGATTTTATTTTTTGAGACAGGGTTTCATGTAACCAAGGCTAGCCTTGAAACTCAGTATGTAGTTGGGGATGATTTTGAATTACAAATCCTCCTGTTTCTACCTCCCGAGTGCTGTGATGACAGGTGTACACCAGTGTACCCAGCTTTCGTGGTGCTAAGGATATGTTTTAGTTTGCTTTCTATTGCTGTGATAAAATACTCTGACCAAAACTGACTTAGGGAGGAAAGGGTTTATTTGGTTTACAGCTCACAGTCCGTCATTAAGGGAAGCCAAGGAAAGAATTCAAGGCAAGGCAGGAACCTGGAGGCGGGAACTGAAGAGCACAGACCGCAGAGGAGCACTGCTTACTGGCTGCTTCCTCTGGTCTTCCTTCCTTCCTTCCTTCCTTCCTTCCTTCCTTCCTTCCTTCCTTCCTTCCTTTCTTTCTTTCTTTCTTTCTTTCTTTCTTTCTTTCTTTCTTTCTTTCTTCATATATTAGAAATTAGCAGTTTATTAATGAATCCAGTAGTGTATAGCTAAGTCATATTTCATTGTGATTTCAAGATAATAACCCCTATAAGTATTAATTTTCCCTTTTTTTCTAGTTTTAGTTGAATTTGTGAGTGTTTCATACAATATGTCTTACTCATATTTAGGTCACCCTTCAGCCTACTTTCTTTTTAAAAAATGTTTAATTTTTTAATTTTATGTATATGAGTGTATTGCCTGCATGTGTATAACTGCACCCATGTCATGTAATTCCTGAGGAGATCAGAAGAGGACGTCAAATCCCCTGGAAATGGACTTATGGATGGTTGTTAGCTATCATGTAGGTGCTAGAAATCAAACTCCGGTCCTCTGTATGAGCAGTCAGTGCTTTTAACCGCTGAGCCATCTCTCCAGCAAAACCAGCCTACTTTCTTATATAGCCAGGACCACCTGCTCACCACCCACAGTGGGCTGAATCCTCCCACATCACTCAACAATCAACAGACCAGTCTGATGGAGGAAATTCCTTGACAGAGGTTCCCTCTTCCCAAATATGTCAAGTTGACCACTGAAACTATCCAGAACAGGATGGAACCCAGGGCTTTTGCATGGTAGGTGAACACTCTACCAACTGAGTTATGTCCCCAACCTTCATATGCTTTTATAACTCTGAGAGGTGAGCTCTTCATATCTCCACATCACTGATGAATATTTTTAAAGTATGCAATAAATCACATTGAGCCTTTCCTTTAAAACTGTGATCTCAGGACAGCAGATGAAAATACACAACACATATATCAGCTGCGATTTTGCCATGCAAAACTCTATTTAGCTTGAACACTTTTAACAACAGGCTTGTGTTTAACTATTATGAGTACAATGAAAATAATAATAAGAAATGCAGTTGAGAATCTTCTCTGATGGTGGAAAAATTAGCTTGTAACAGACTGAAGACCTGACCTCAGGCTGCAGCCCTGCCCTTGCGGGAAGATTCTGGAATCACTAGGCCTTGTCCTAAACCTTGGTGATATACATGGAACATGCTTTATTCAAAGAGATAGTTATGACCTGACACCTCAGTACTAAAAGAACCACATTCAAAGCTTGAAGTAGATTTTATTTGACTCCTTGGAGGAGTTTTGATTTGTGGATAGTCACAAATTAAAGAAAGATCAATAGCTACCATCTGTTGCTTTATTGTGAACCTGCTGAAGGCTATGGTTTAGCCATTTGAGCAGGGTCTCATATAGCCCGGACTGGCCTCAAATTCCAGATCCTCCTGCCTCAGTTTACTGAGTACTGGGGTTACAGTTTTTCCCTACCTGCTAACTAGGGCTCTTCTGAGCAGAAGGAGGCATTGAGTACTAAGGCCTCCAATATGAGGACATCATGCCTAAGTATGAGGAAGTATAACCATAACTCCTGGGGGAAAGAGAGGCCAGCAGTAGGGAGCCGGGAGATCATGAAGGAACACCTTGTCTGGGTCTGCACTGGTTCTACAGCTTACAAATGATGTTGCCTTTGGCAAAATGCTTCCTTATAGTGATTGTTGAGACAGGGCATGTGTCAGCACCAGATTGGGTACACGCTATTGGCATTGCCATTGCCTGGGACACTGCTATAGATGTGGGGCTGGTCAGAGCAGAGCTCGTTGCAGAAAACTGGAGAGGAATTCCTTTTATGTGTGGTTTGTTGGTAGCATATGGTTTGAGGGGCTGAGGCAGGAGGATCTGGAGTTCTAAGTCAGCCTAGGCTACATCATAGACTGTATACAAATGAACAAAGTAATTCATTATTTTATGTGAGCTATGACTCTCAAATGCATGGAGTGAAATTCTATACCCTTTTGTGAGTGTGTGTGAACATGAGGTAATTAAGGTTAGAAAGATGAAGCCTGTGACAGGACTGGTACCCTCCTAAACACAGGAAGAGACACCAGGGACATACAAGGACAACAGGTAAGTCATGTGGGGACATAGTGAGAAAGTGACCATCTGCCAGCCTAGAAGATAAGCCTCAGAATAAACTGACCTGCCAGCACTTTGACCTTGGATTTCAGCCTCTATTAATTATGAGGAAATAAAGTCTTTTGATTAAGGCACCTGTTTGCAGCTGCCCAAGCTAACTCTACACCCTATCTTTTCCCCTTTGCTACACAGAAGGACAGTGGAGCTAGAGGGCAGGATAAAATTCCATCCTCTAGACAAGTGCTTAATGGATGAAGAACAGGCTATAGCAGGATAGGGCTAATATATAGATTTCAATATATCTGTTTAGGAGAGTCAGGAGGGGTGCTCTCTGACTTACAACCTAAGAGGAGTAAGGAGCAACATAGTAGGCTCAGGACAGTAGACCCTCATGGCAGATTCCCTCCCTTATTCTTCACGTGTCAGGGGAGAAGACTATGTTATCAAAGTACCCAGGTGCTCCTTGCCTCATGGTGAAGCACATCCCAACAGTCCCTTCAGAAGCTGAAATATCTTCAGTCAAGGATGTATTTGATACTCTGGAGCTGCTAAATATGTCAACTTTAGTGAAGTGGCACGTGTCCCGTTCAGTTGTCATGATTCAGGGCTGAGTGGGAGGTGTCACTGCCAGCATGGTGATCAGCCATGACCAGCCCAAGAAAAGATCAAAATTTAATTTTTTATATAAGCATGTATGAATGTTCAAGTGTATACATGTGCATGAAGAGGCCAGAGGAGAAATTCAGTTATTGTTCCTCAGGCAACCTCCACCTAGTGTTATTGTTCGTATTTTATTTTCATATAACTTACAAAGGAATAGGGTTCCATATGGGGTCTTCATATATGTTTCATTTTGGTTGATCCTCTGCCTCTTTTCTATCTCACTCTCTCATCTCCTTGCCCCACTTTCCACTGCACCTTTGCACCCTCTTTTAAAAATATTTTATTAGTTTTATTTTAGGTGTATGAGTGTAAAGCCTGTATATAAATGTACCCATGTCATACAGTATCTGAGGAAGTTAGAAGAAGGCCTCAGATCCCCTGGAACTGGAGTTATGGACAGTTGTTAGTCGCCATGTGAATGCTGGGAAGGAAACCTGGGTCTTCTGCAAGAGTAGCCAGTGTTCGTAACTGCTGATCCATCTCTCCAGCCCCCTCCCTGCAACCTCTTAAAACAATTTTTTTTTTCTTTTTTGAGACAGGGTCTCTCTGTAGCTCCAGTTGGCCTGTGACTCACTATGTAGACCAGGACAACCTTGCTCTCACAGAGATCTGCCTGCTTCTGCCTCTTGAGTACTGGGATTAAAGGCCTGCACCACCACACCCAGCTAAAATTTTAATTTATTAATATTTACTTTAGGTGTCTGAGTGTTTTTGCCTGCATGTATGTAAGTGCACTAGTGTCATGTAATGCCTTTGTAGGCCAGAAAGAGGGTGTAAGATTGCCTGGAACGGGAATGATGAATGGTTATCAGCTACCATTTGGGTGCTGGGAACCCAACCTAGGTCTTCTGCAAGAATAACCAGTGGATATTCATTTGTATTTTTATTTTAAATTACATGTGTGTGTGTTTGTGTGTGATAGGGGCATGTGTATACAGGTGCTTTGGAGGCCAGAGGCATTAGACATCCTGGAGGTGGTTGTGAGCCATTAAACTTGGATGCTAGGAATCAAACTCAGGAATTCTCAAGAATAGCATGTGCTCGTAACAGCTGAGCCACCACTGTAGCCCTTTCTTGTTTTACTTTTAGTCTTTTACTGTCCTGGAACTTGCCAAGTAGTCCAGGCTAGCTGGCCAGCCAGTTTCAGGGATCTGCCTGCTTCTACCTTTCTAGTGCTGGGACTTCAAGTATCTGTCACTGATCCAAGTTTTGTTTTGTTTTTGTTTTCTTTCACTTGAGTTCTAGGTATCAAACTCAGTTCCTTTTCCTTCCTAGGCAAACACTTTAGAAACTGAGCTATCTCCCCAGGCTCCAAGTTCCCTGTATGATTTTGTAATTGAGCAAGGGTTCCCTGCTGATATTCACAGAAGCCAATGCTATGGCACTGGGTGTTTGTGGAAAGGAAAAGCTTTATTGAGCTGCTGAGTGCCAGGAGGGCCAGGAGCTGAAAGATCAAGTTTGCTTTCCTAGTTGAGGAGATTTGTGGAAAGGAGAGAGAAGCTGCTTATTGATTAAATGATAGATGGAGAAGCTGCTTGTTGATCAAATGATGGATAATGCAAGGGAAGGGCACATGTTTCCCTTGGGGGAAATGTGACTATGTTTTGTAGGGGATTTTGAGTTTGTAATCTCAATAAATTGGCTTCCTGAAAAGCATGCTCCAAACTTTAAGAATCATTCACTACAAGCCTAAAGGCTTTCTCAGGAAGAAAACATAAGTTAGGGCTGGTATGTCCCCATATCCAGGGCTTGGTCATTTCAGTTACTCCTGAGTGAGCTTGGCTTTACGTCAGGATAAAGTTGAAAACCTCCAAGACCAAACATCCTATGTCAAGGACTCATAGTAGGTGGGAAAAGACTTCTGGAGAAGCAGCTATCGTGGGGTCTGATGTGTCTGGTCTTCTTCAGGTATCCTCGCAAAGAGCTCCCCATGCAGTGTGAGAAGGCCTTAGGTCATTCATAATGACATGAGGTGATTCCTGGATCGGGGAGCTGGTTGTCAGAGAAATCAATCGTGTGTTAGAGAGGAAGAGCTTTCAGTTCCCCTGTACTGGATAGCTTTAGTTGTCAACTTGACACACTTGGGTTGAAGGAGCCTCAATTGGGAAATTGCCTCCATTGGACTGGCCTGTGGCCATGTCTGTGGGGTATTTTCTTGATTGTTGGATGATATGGGAGGGCCCAGCCCACTGTGGGTGGGGCCATCCCTGGGCAGGTTGTTGTCTATTTTATGAGAAAGCAGACTGAGCATGGGCCAGGGCAGCAAGCCAGTAAGCAGCGTTCCTCCATGGACTGTGCTTCATTTCCTGCCTCCAGGTTCCTGCCCTAAGTTCCTGCCTTGGGCTCCCTAAGTGATGAACTGTGACCTGGGGAGATGTGAGTTAAATAAACCCTTTCCTCCCAGGTTGGTATTGGTCAGAGTATACTGTCACAGCGATTGAAAGCAAACTACCCCTCCTCCCCCAGTCTCTACCCTTTGCAGCTTCTAGTGGTCAGTGATATAACCAACTACATTTATGCAGTGGAACCTCCCAAACCTTTAAGGAGTGTTGGGAAGGCTCCCAGGATGGTGAACACATTCATCTGCCTAAAGAGTGTTGCATCCCAACACAGGGCAAAAGCCTGCAGCCTTCAGCACCTCACCTGGTGTACCTCTTCACCTGCTCGTTCGTACCCTTCACAGTACATAGCTGGTAGGTCAGAAGACCTAGGGTCTCCAGGTGAAGGTCAACCTGGGCAATATAAAGAGACCTTATACAACTCCCACCAAAGACCCCCCAAAATAAACAAACAAAATTGAGTTTCCTAGAGTAATAGTGTAATTTTATGTTCTTTCTATATCCATTTTGAACCTGAGTTTAACTTGCTCACCCCAGAAGCAGCACCCTTGACACGACAGGTTTCCACTTCTGTGCCTTCCTCCAGTTCTCAATGTGTTCCATTTGGATGTCTATCTCATACAATTTCTTCCTGGTGCCTACCTCAAATGGGCCAGTTAGATATAATCCACTTGACTGTCCCCACTGACTATCACATGGACTGCCACAGTGACCCTCTCCAATCACAACAGAACTCCAAGGAGCTGGGGTTTGCTCTAAACTCACCAGTTAGAATTCACTGTGTCACCTGGTCCTCATCCTTCCTTAATCTCTCGCTCTCTGTTGCACTGGTTGACCTCCTCCACACCTCCTATCTTCTTGGAGAGACCTCAAAAACAAATCAAAGAAAACATAGTAACAATCTCAACACTTAGCAAAAAGAACATTGTTATCAGAAAAAAAGATACAAGGAAGCAAAGGTTTTCCTTGTTTTAACCTTCAAGAGAAATTTCCCAGTGACCCTTTACAAAACACATTAAGAGTGTCGGAAGGTCATTCCTATAGCTGAGGTAGAAACAGAATTCTACTGGCTCTTTCTATTCAGATAAAAGCCCAGCAGGTGTAACATTGAAGGGACAAGTGCTTAGGTTGCAAACATACTGTATAATAGTCGAATTTCTATGGCTGAAGTGTAATCTGCATGCCTGAAAGGAATGAGAATATTCTAAAGAGATACTTGTATCCTTCCCTTTGGCTCTCAGACTGTGAAACAAAGCAGCTCAGGAAACTGGAATTTCCCCCAGGAATCTCACGCTGGGAAAAGGAAAAGGTTGTAGCCTGGTGCCAGCCAGAGGACGAACTTGTTTTCCGGAAAGATATTTCACACAGACAATGATGGATCAGGACCACGGTGTGACCGGAACTGCTTAGCTATGCATGACATTGGCCCTCCACTTGAGCCTTAACCTCATGTCAGGATCCTGAAGATGAACTTTGGGGGTCATTAGGTGGAATAAATTTCTTTTTTCTGCTTTTCACTATGAATTTGTTTAATTGGCATATTGAGAGCAGGTGTCTGAGCCAGGCTTGTTAGGCTCCAACCCTTAAACTCTAGCAACAACAGCAGTACATTTTGATAACTGTATTTGTAAAGAGACTTTCTGAGTTAAGATCCAATAAAATCTAGGTAGCAGGAAATTCTTAAACAAGGCACTTTAGCTAGTACCTTCAGAAAACTGATGCTGGAGTTTTGGGACAAACCCTTGGCTCTTAATCCCACCTCGGCCTGAGCCTTGGCTAAGATTTCTTTGGGGCATGCCTTGTTAGGACTTCAGCCTCCCGAGAGGGTGACCCCACCTGTGGGTAGGTAGGTGTGCCCCTTTTCCTATTAGCTGCTTTCCTCTCCTTCAGAACGACATAGAATTTAAGCAGAGCTTCTGAGGGCGTTGAGTAAACAGGGCCCACACGGAGCAACCAGTTCAGCCAAACCTAAGGGGATGGAACATTTTGCTCAGAAGGAGTCGTTAGCATCAGAGCCTGGATCCCCCAAGCCCTAACAAGTTAGGTTCAGCCACCTAGGCCAATTAGAGATGGATTCTATGTGACCACATTAGGAAGAGGAACAAAGAGGTCTTGTGATATCCTGTAATGTCCTTGCCACCCCTCCCCAATTCATCTTTGGGGTCCTAACATGATGTTTAGGTTTAAATAGAGGGCAAGAGGTATGCTTAGCTAAGTAGTCCTGTCAAAGTGTGGCCCTGACCATAAATGACTCATCCCTTTAACCAGTCTCCTACAAAGGGGTCTGACAAGTTGTCAGAACTGTGTGAGACCTCTTTCTCTGAGACCCCAAGGTCCCAATCTTCCATGGGATTTCTGGGAAAAAGTCTATTTCCTTGTGGATATTGTTTCAATAGTCTGACAGGGGTACAAGAGTCCTTTTGGAAGATACTGTCCCTCCTGCCAGGATATCCAGTCACAACCCCACACAGTGGCCCAAGGCGAGCAGGGAGGCAAAATTTCTTTGGGTACATAAGAATGGGTCCTCTCATAGCTTCCATAGGTTGAAAGTCGCCTCTGCCCCTCTGCGATGGCAAGCGACTTAGTCCCACTACTGGAAGCACAGGCCAGACTCCCGGGAAGGACGGGTGGGCGGGACCAGATGACGAGGGGCGGGGCCTAGCGCAGGCACCAGGCACGGGGGCGGAGCCAGCGGGCCAGGCACCCTCGGTGCGCGTGTGCGTCGCCGGGAGGGGGCGGAGCTTGGCTGCGGGCGCCGGCTGTAAACAGACAATATGGCGGCTGCGGCTCCGGGCGCTTTGGGCGCCCTGAGAGCGGGTCGTGCGCGCCTGTTGGCTGCGTGCTGTGCGCGGCTGGGCCCGCCGGCCTGGGCCGGGGGTCCCGCCCCGAGGAGGGGTTATAGCTCTGAGGTGAAGACGGAGGACGAGCTGCGCGTGCGGCACCTGGAGGAGGAGAACCGAGGTGAGCGGTGGGCGGCGCAGACGAGGCCGCGGAGGTCGGGCCTGGCTGCCTCGGGCCTGTGCCAATACCGGCCCAGGCTTCAACCCTTCAGGAGAGTGGTCGGTGGGTACGGTGGCCCGCCCAGGTCAGCGTGGACAGTGATGTCGCTCACGCCTCTGCCTCCTGCTGCCAAGGTCAACGTTGGGCGTTCGATATTCCCTTCCAGGGTTGCTTCTTGCTGTGTAATAGCTGCCTGTCATCTCAGGTATCAGTGGGAGAGGTGTAGAGGCTGCAGCGAGAATGCCTTTTTTTTATTTGAAGGAATTTTAAATTTGAAGCATTTTTTTCATTTGTTCATTTTATTCTAGAGAATTAGTTGGCGGGGACTGTTGCACTTCACTAAGAATTTTGAGCAGTTCTTGCCTTACTTAAGTCTGTAGGGTAAATACTGAGGACATCATCCTCTTGCCCTTGGGCTCTCTGTTCTAGGAAGAGACTGCTAAGTTAATGGTGCTTTACAAAGAGTGGGAGGCTATGGAAAGGTAAGGTGCCAGGAATACGGAGGAAGTTCGCTCCTTTCATTGCTGTGTTGGGATATATAAAGGGTCGTGAAGGGGAAATAGAATATTGTGCAGATGAACACAGAGGACCACTCTTTGCATTTTGATACCCATTTATTAAGCACCTTAAGTAGAAGTAGAAAACAAGTGGTGAAGACTGTCTTTAAGAAGCTCTCTATCTGGGACTGGTGAAATGACTCAGTAGTTTATGAGCACTGACTGCTCTTAGAAGTGGACCAGGGTTTGGTTCCCAGCACCCACTTGGCAGGGGACCCAATGCCCTCTTCTGACTTCCGTGGGCATTGAACTCATGTGGTGCACTTAAATACATGCAGTTAAAACACACATAAAATGAAAATAAATTAAAAAAATTAAATACAAAGAAACTCTGTGGAAGATCAGAGGATGCTATCTTTAAAAGGATTTAGAAGTCTTTCTGTGTAACCTAGGCTGTCCTGGTCCTTGAGATCCTCCTCTGACTCAGAGTAGTGGGATTATAGGGTTGAGCTACCAAGCCCCACTCCCAAGGCATCCTTCTGTAGGTACTAAGGGTTCTGGGGCAAATTTCTCCATGCTTCAAATGTGTAATGCATCAAGCAAGATAATGGGAAATTTACAAGGTTGCTGTGAAGGCTGTATGAGATTGTTACTGTGCATTGCCTATCCAGTGGCTAGCCTGTGATAGGTGCTCAGGAATATGAGGAGTGATTTTATTTCTTGTTTATTCAAGCCATCTGAGACAATGGAATGGTCCAAATGATGGAGATGTATCATGTGTTTGGGAAATATAAGATACATGAGACTAGTCTGTCATGACAGAGTAGTAGGAAACTCAACTGGAAGCTTAGACTGACCTGGAATCATTGAAGCCTTGAATATCAGTCTTTTGGGTAAGCCTGTGGTGCTAGTGTTTCGGTTCTGTTAAACACATGGATGGTGTGGTAATTTTTTGTTTGTTTTTTGAGACAGGGCCTCCCTGTAGCCCCAGCTGACCTGAAATTAGCTATATAGATCAGGCTGGCCTCAATTTTACAGAGGTCTGAGTACCTCTGTCTCCCGAGTACTGGGATTAAAGGCATGTGCCACCACATGTGACAGTGGGTTGGCTGTGAAGGGCTGGGAGTTCAGCTAGCTAGCTAGATGCATTGTATTCTGTATGCTTTAGTGAGTACAAGCTGGATGTAAATCTGCATAACACATCTGGGCAGACTTTTAAGTTAGGGTTGGATTATACTGCAGGAGAAAGTATTAGCAAATGGAAAAGGATTTAATAAATTCAAATGTTCAGTTGATCTAAAATGTAAACATCAGCTGTTAGGATGTCCTGGCTTCCTAAGAGGACTCAGTGACCCAGCATTCTCTGAGGATGACAAAACTGACAGTACAGGCTTGGCTAATGTTATACTTCGCGTTCCTTTATCATTGAGCTGACTATAAGGAGGGCAGAGGAAGATGTGAGATCCAGGATACTGCTCGTGGGGAAGTCTCTGAACGGACTGGGATGCCAGTTCAAGAGGGAGGGACACTGATTGTGGATTATTTATTAGAAGAGTTATTAACCCTATAGACAGACAAATAGACAACAACATGGTAGGGTCTCTGAGGAAAATTCAGGCTCTAGCATCAGAGTCAGACAAGATGGCGGGGCCTCTGAAGAGAATCAAGAGTCCACATGGCAGAGACTGGGGTCTCCTCTTGTAGCTCTCTGAGGATGAAGATGGCTTCACAGCACAAACCTGCAACTAGGTTCTGTGATTCCCAGATAAGAGGCAGGGAAAAGGGTGGGGAGCTGGATGTGTGACCCCCAGTATCCCATTTCATGTAAACTCACTTCTCAACTTCCCCAGCACCTGGAAGTCTGTTGGCTAGAGATGCAGTGTCTCAGTAGCCACTGTGGGTATCTGTGAGAGGGGAAGGGCTGCTGCAGGGATTGTGGCCTGAGCAGCAGTCTGGTCTGAATTCTAACACAACTGTTCTTACAGTCTCCTGGTGCCTTTGTCACTGAGACAAGTCCGTAATTTGATGCTCTTAGTGTTTGAGGACTGTGAACTCTCCCAGGCTAGAGAAGCACCAAGCTTCACTTGGTATGTTTAGGTAGGTGGGGGAATAGGTGCAGAACACCTTAGGCTTACAGCTGTTGTCAGGGTTCTATGTTTGTAATTTGCAGTGGGGGTCCTCTCAGGTTCTCTAGCGGTTCTTACATTGTTCATTCTTCTCAGTTTTAGAGTGGCAGTCCGTGTTAGCTTGCAGAGAGGTAGATAGGTCTCTGAGTCTTCTCATGGGTCTCCTGGAATGTAGTCATCCTCCATCCCAGCTTTCATCATAGTGGAGTGTTTGTGTGTGTGTGTGTGTGTGTGTGTGTGTGTGTGTGTGTGTATGTGTGTGTATCCTTTTTTGCTCAGTTAAAATCCTGCAGGCTTTCACCATCTGGCCTTTACGGCTGTGTCTGGCTTCGGTTCCTTAGCTGTTCTTTCTGTCTAGGCTTCTGTGCATGCTTTCTGGAGTGACTCCTACCAAGCCTCTGCAGACTTAACTTCCTGCAATGTGGTAAGCTTGGAATGTAATGTGACCCATTTTAAAGATGTCTTTGTGAGACTTTCGGGCAATTCTGGCCCATAGAACAAACAGGCAAATGAGCAGAGTGTGCGGAGTTATTCTAGACACTTGCTCCTCTTGACCCATCACATCTAGATTCAAAGGTCTGCATGAGAGATTTCCCAGGGTCTTCACTTAGGCCAACTTTTTCCAATTCAGGCCGATGGACTGCTGCACAGCCTGCTAGTATGTCTTTCTTCATATTCTAAAAGATATATTACCATATAGTTCATGGTTATATGAATGATCTCTTTAAAGATACAGAATTATAAATTCCTTATGATTGATACACCATTGTTCTAGTTAGCTTTTCTGTTGCTGTGATAAAAACACTGACTAAAACCAGCCTGAGGAGGAAACAGTTTACTTGGCTCACAAGCACAGTGCATCATCAAGGGAAGCCAAGACAGGAACCTGGAGCACAGACCATGGAGGAGTGCTACTTACTGGCTTGCTCTCCTGGGCAATTCAAGGCCTACTTTCCTATACAATACAGAACAACCTGCCCAGGGGTGACACTGTCCACAATGGGCTGGGCTCTTCTCAAGAAAATGCCCCACCGACATGACCACAGGCCAGTCCAATGGTGAAAATTCCTCAATTGAGGTTCCCTCAAACCAGGTGTGTCAAGTTGACAATTATAGCTATCCAGCACAATCATAATGTGTAATGTTCACACGTACAGTTACTTTACTATTTTCAGTTATGCTGTAACTATCAACACAGTCCAATTTCAGAACATTTTTGTTTATTTTCATAAAAGATTTTTTAAAAATTATGTGTATGTACATGTATGTGCATGTGTGTAGAAGTGCCCTTGGAGACCAGAGAGGGAGTCAGAGGCCCTGGAGCTGGAATTATAGGTGGTTGTGAGCCTCCTAACAAGGGTGCTGGGAGCCAAACTCTAGTTCTCTGCAAGAAGGTGTTGGAAATCAAACTCTAGTTCTCTGCAAGAGTAGCAGGTACTCGTCACTGCTGAGCCATCCTCCAGCCCTGATTTTAGAGGCTTTTAAAAATCAAATCGAAAGTAAACACTGTAGTCTCTGACAGGGGCACTCCATTACTCCTCTTCCAAGGCCTGAGAAAACTTTTATATACTTTCTGTCTCAGTAAGTTTGTTTGCACTGAGTAGTTCCATTCCCACATATTAGTTTTGGTGGTATCATGGATGGAATTGTTTAAATTTCATTTTCAGATTATTCATTGTTGAGGTATAGAAAGTCTTTGGTTTTTGTATGTGGACTTCGTATTACACACTTTGATGGACTCTTATTTGTTCTGATTTTTAAAATTTTTTGTATATATGGCTGTCTTGACTTCTTTTTCTTGCTTAGTTCACGTGGCTGGAGCCTCCATGAAGGGGTGGACTGCAGACATCGAGAGCAGGCATCCTCCTGCTTTTCTGGTTCCAGTTGGTGGTGCTTGTGTGTGTTTGTCCCTCATCAGTTAAGGAAGCTTTCTTCAATTTGTAGAGTGAAAGTTCCTGTCATGTTGAATTTTATTAAATGCTTTTTACTGAGTCTATTGAGATAATCATGTTTCTTGCTTCAGGTGTTGGTATGATGAAGAACATTAAATGCTTTGTAAATACTGACCCAAACTTCTATCCCTGTAGTAAGTCTCACTTGGTTGTGGTAAATAATTCTTTTTATATATTGTTGAATTTGATTTGCCTGTATTTTGTCTGAGACATTTTTTCTTCTATGTATATATAAGAAGTACTTGTGTTAGTTTTAGGTCTGTTTTTGGTATTGGGGGTAATGCTAACCTCATAGATTGAGATAGGACATGTTCTTCTATTTCTACTTCTTGGCAGAAACTGTTGAGAGACAGCCTTCTTTGATAGCTTGGTGGAACTTAGCTGTTAAATCTGGGGCAGATGCTTTGTGGGAATTTATGTTGTATTGATTGAATTTAATAGATGCAGGCCTCTTCAGCTTTGTTTCTCCTTGAGTGAGTTCTGATATATATATGTAGTATCTTTGAAGGAGGTAGCTCCCTTTATCTAAATTACCAAATTTGTGATTGTAAAGCTGTTGGCAATAGTCCTTTATCACCCTTCTGTAGTCCTGGGGTTCAGTAGTGGTGACCCTGTTATTCATTAGTAATTTTCATTCCCACTTTTTTTTGTAATATGCCAGATGCCTGAATCAAGGTTTATCAAATGACCCATCTTTTTAAAAAACACCTGTTTGGGGGGCTGAGGAGATTAGGGGGTAAAGTGCTTGCTATGCAAGCATGATGATTAGAGTTTGGACCTCCAGAACCTACATAACACCTAGTGAACTTGGTAGCCCCCTGTAATCCCAGCCTGTTGGAAGCAGAGACAGGGGATCCCTCGAGCAAGTTGACTAGTCAGACTAGCATAAAAGGACAAGCTCAGGCTCAGTTGAGAGACCCTGCCTCAATATGTAAAAAGTGGAGAGTGATAGACATCTTAGGCTTCCACTCCTGCACACACTCATGTACTTGCACATGCATATGCTCCCACACAGGTGAATACACATACACATTGACACTACACCACGTGTAAACCCCTCCACCCTTTTTGTTTAGTGGATTTTTCTGTACTGATTTATGTTTTTAATTCACTTGGTTTCTACTGATTTTCACCCTCTGTTCTTTTGTGTTTAGTTTGCTGTTCTTGTTCTAGATCCTTTTTCCTTTCTTTTGAGCCAGGGTCTCTGCTGGCCTGGACTTGTGATCTTGCCTTAGTCTCTTGAGCGCTGGGATCACAGATGTGCACTATTGTATTGGTTAAGGTGTGTTTTCAGCACATAGAGTGGTCTGTCTTGGTGATGTTCCATGATCTTGAGAAGAGCATGCATTCTGCTGTGGTTGGGTGGAGTTCTGTGTTCAGTGATGCTGTTATTGCTATTCAGTTAGATGCTGGTGATTGAAGGTTCAGGTCAGCCTTGGCTTTGTTGACTGTTGCCCTGCTGGGTCTGTCAGCTGCCAGTGGGAAAACTGAGTTCATCTGCACCTGCAGTGGTGGGATTCTGTGTTTCTCTTTGCTGTTCATTTGGTTCTGTTGTTAGGTGCAAGCACGTTAAGGATTGTTATGCCTCAGAGGAAAGATTTTTTCATTGCATAGTGACCCTCTTTATCTTTGAGGCTATTCCTTGCTCTGAAATCAGGTTTTTTTTTTAAAAAATTAATTACCTCCTCCAGCTTCCATTGATTAATGCCAGCAGGATTTATCATTTGAAACATCAGTCTGTGTTTCCAGGCAGACACAGAGTCTTGTTTGTATGATCATCCCCCCCCCCCCACCTTATTTTTTTTGGGACAGGGTCTCCCTGTAGCCCCAGCTAGCCTGGAACTTACCTTGTAGCCCAGGTGGCCTCAGTCACACAGTCTCACATCTGTCTCCCAGGCCTGGAATTAAAGGTGTGAACTACCATTTAAGGCAATGATCATCCCTTTTATTTTTGTTATTTATTTATTTATTTGGTACTGGGCCGAACACAGGCCTGAATGAATGCAAGGCAAGCATTTTACCTCCCTTGCTGATCTCTTGTAATCTTCAGGCTATTTGCAGTGATTACTGAGATGGTTGGGTTATGTGATGGCTTGCCTCCTCTCTCACTGCTGTTCTTTCTCTGTTTTCTTGGTTCATTGTTAGGTTTTACGTGTTCAGAATTAGAATTGTTGGGTTGATGTGTGGGAGCTGTTTATGGTTTCCCATGTAAGGACGTGAAATGTGTTTTCATTGGATTAATTCTATTTCTCTGGTTTTTAGAATTGTAAAAGTGTCCACTGGGATAGGGTTTGCCCAGATCTTGCAGAGTGTGTCACTTGGTCATCTGTCTGGTCTCTCCTTTCTAGTTGTTCATAAAAATGTGATATTTTCTCCTAAAATATGCTTCCTCTTTGCTCTTTTCTTGTTAGGCTATTTTTTTATGGATATATTAATTCTATCTTTTAAGGAATTTTTTGTGGTAGTTTTGTTTGTTTGTTTGTTTCTTTGACTTTCTAGGCACTTCTTACCCATTCTCTCTAAGTTGGCTGTTATAAAAGTTGCTGCAGTTCATGTGCACATTTCACTGTGTTCCTGTTAACAGAGGGCCAGAGGGTCAGTGTATTGGAAGTATGGATTGTTACTAGTTTTCTAACATTTTCCAGGTGGTCGATTTTCTTCTGCTTATTAAAAGTATTCTGTCAGTATTTTCCAGTGGTTGGCTTATTAATATAATTGATAGTAATGATGAGTAGGCTGTTGAAGTCAGAAAAAATTTTAAAGTAATAATATACATCTTCATGGTGAAATACAGAAAAAGCATTGCAGAAGGATGTTGTTTTCAGGCATTTCATCAAAATAAAAGTCTTTGACCCTTTCCGGAGCTCTTGTTGTGATTCACAGCCTTTCTGGTATAGGTTATCTGCATTATTATTATTATTTTTTTTTTTAAATTTTGAGATAAAGTAGAACAGCAAACTACCTTTTGTCTAACATCAAAAGGAGTTCAACATTGCCTATAAAAATAATAATGTAGGGGGCTGGAGACAGAGCCCAGCTGGTGGAGTGCTTGCCTAGCATGCACTACACCCTGGGTTCAGTCCCCATCACTGTTTAAAGAGAGCAGAGGTTGTGGGGTGGTATGCATGCCTGTGATTCCAGCACTCAGGAGGTGGACTCGAGAGAGTTAGGAGCTTAAGGTTATCCTTGGCTGCATGAGTTCAAGGACAGTCTGGGCTACTTGGGATCCATGTTCTTAATGATGGAGAAGTGTGCCATTAGCTGATGTCGTTATTATGAAGTTTGTGGTGTTCATAAACCTGGATTATGTAGTTTACTGCATGTCTAAGCTTTATCTCCTCCCCACCCCCTGCCCCAATGCCCCAGTTGTTTCTAGGGCCATGATGAACAGAACAGCATAAGAGTAAATTAATCTGAAGAGAAAAGGATCAATCAGGGGACATGGTGAGCAGGAGATACATGAAGCTACTACTAGTGTAACATGGCGTACTGTTTTACAGTCAAATTCTGATGACTAGAAGTGGCTGTGCTCTAAAATAACAATTAAAAGGACACTGGGGAGATAGCTCCCTGGGTGCCATTCTATTCTCCTTGACTCTGTGGGCTAGTGCTTATTGGAAATGAAATCTGGAGTCCAAAGACCCCACCAATACCTAACAGTGGGATAAAGTGAAAGTAACTTGGCAAGGCAGCTTTTGCTTTTATTTTTGTAGGAGGGTGCATTGCCTCATTCAGGTAACAAATAACCATACCAAACAGGAAACTTGATAGGTGTTTATCTATATATCTAACTCAAGAGTACCATTGTGGCTTTTCAACATTGACTGGGGTCTGACCTCACAGACTTTAAAAGTTGGTTAGCTTTAGAAGAATAGGTACAAAGGTAATGAAGGAAGGGGGAAGGGGTGGGCTGCTCTGGCAACACAGCAGGGCCTTTCACAAACAGAAGTTATCCAGGGTGGGGGAGATGACAAAATACCATTGCAGAGGTTACATTCCTTCATCACTGTTTTGCTAGAAACGGTTTAAATTCTTTGTAATTAATTTCCCTCATGCCTGACATGATTTGAGGGCATTCTCAGTCATTATTCTTCCAATTTCCCCTGGTCTTTTGGCAGTTTTCATCCCGTGTGCTGTGTTTCCTGTGTTTTCCCACAGTTCTTGGATGTTCTCTTTTTGTTGTCGTTACTGTTTGTTTTAATTTTCCTTTTCTGTGTTCCAGCTTTGGCAGTTTCTATTTTCTCCTCTCTCATGCTCTCGCTCTTTCTCTTTTGGGATAGAGTCTTACACTGCAGGTGACCTTGAACTCAGCAGTTCTCCTGCCTCCCAAGCACTGGGGTTACAGGTGTGAGTTACTGGATTTATGTGTGCCTGTACATTTGTTTGCAGTTATTTAGTCTCCTTCAGCGATGACTCCGTGGTCCCAGGCTAAAGACTGCATTCAGCAGGGCCTTCGAAAATGTTACCAGACCTGCACTGACCTCTCAGTGTTGACTACTCTTCTCTCCCTGGATCAATTCTTTTTCTGTGGAAAAAGTGGGACTTATCATGGCTGCTTTGGGCTTTTTTCTGCATATCCTCTGCCTGGAATTTAGCCCTTGTTTTAGTTATTTTTTCCTGTCTCCTTAACAAAATATCTGACAGAAACAGTGTAAACCAGAAAGAGGTTATTTGGGGTCTGGTTTCAGAAGGTTCAGTACTTGGTGGTTTGGGCCCAGGCATTTGGGCAGAACATCATGAAGGCAGAAGTGTGTGATGGAGGAGGCCATTCACCTCATGGAGGGGAAGGGGCTCCCAAGGGCACCACACTCAGTGGCCTGTTTCCTCCAGCCAGGCTTACCTCCTGCCTTTTACTTTCTCCCAATAATGTTGTATTATGACCCCATCAAGGGTTGAATCTGTTACTTAGTTCAGAGCTTGCAGATTCAGACACACACAGTCAAGTTGACAGGTGTCACAGCCTCCTCCATCTCTGCTCCATCAGCCTTCTCATCTCCCTTCAGATGCACTGCCTAGGGGATGCTTTTCCTGACTCTCCTTCCCCCCCATATTAATTCTGGCTATAGGTTACTATGGCTCTGTTCATGTTGGTGTGCATTTAATGTTGGAGACTGAGCACCACAGTGAATCCTCAGTAAATCTGACTGAATGAGCACATCTGGTCTGAACAATTTAATTTTCTTTACTTGAAAACTGAAGCTTGATTGGTATGGTGTAGATATTTAGGCGTAGAGTTAGCTTGCCACTTACTACTGATGGCGCTTACCTAACTTCTGCAAGGCTGTTTCCTCACCTGTTAACAGGAAAATAAAGTTACCTGAGTTTATATGAGCTATTAACACCCCAGCTCAGGGCCTTGCTAGACTTTGTGCCCACTCGGTGCAGCCATGGGCAGCTTTGCCAGGTCACTCAGCCGCAGTCCCCTGAATGCTTTCCTATACCCTGAGAGCATTTAAATTATTTCAGATTTATTTTGTTGTGAGCTGATAGCATTTTTTGCAGGTTTTTGCACATAGAGGGTATGTGTTCTTTGTATCTTCAGTTTAAGTCAGGTACAGACAAGGCCTTGTGTTTCTGGTACACAGTGAAAATTTGTGCTTACTCAGGGGACAAATAGGGTAAGTGCAGGTTGTACAAGAACTTTGAATATGCAGTTGAGGCCTTTGAATTCAGACATCTTGAAGTAAATAGAGGATTTATGCAGGTGGTAAATTCTTCTGCATTGAAGTGTTTTCAGGGGGTTGACCAGACTGCTGGAACCAGAATGGGGAGGCTATATGTAGATGATAGTCTGATAAAATGAGGGTGAGGAGGGAGAACTGGGTTTAGGGGATCCATTATGAGCCTTATTGAATTAGAATTGCCTGTGGATCTTTTTTACTGGAAGCATCCTGGAATTAAGTGAGCAGGTCAGAGGTCAAGAGAGGAGTCTGGGATGAAAGTGTTGAGACTTGCACTTAGCAAGCAGTAGCGGGTAGCACAAGACTTTGTGAGCTGCCATTTCTGTATATTGCACGCTAGCTGACGGTAAACTTACTCTTAAGTAGTAGCCTATAATTACGAATTCCTGTGAATAAGTGTGCCCTCCTCAGACAGATTTAGTGATATGGAAACTTTGTAAAGTGTTGCAGATTACTTTGGTGTTGCTAAAAAGAGAAAAGTTGGGGGGCCATGATATTATGAAATTCTCCTCTCTTAAAAGTGAAGTGATGAATATTAAGCAGTTTGATTTTATATATTTTTAACTGCCATATAAAAATTTTACTTTTCTTGAAAAGGAAGCTATAAATGTAAAATAAAGGAACAGCTTTTGCAAAGAGCCTCAATCAATTAAGAGCATAGATGGTCAAGTCCCAGGTTAGTTAGTGGTGAGTTATATAGTCTATGTTCCCACAGCACCTACCTCACTAACTCACATGTGTGTACTTCTTTTTTTTCCCTCTGTAACTAGGAATTGTGGTGCTTGGAATTAACAGAGCTTATGGAAAAAATTCACTGAGTAAAAATCTTATAAAAATGGTGAGTGTAAGATTAAGCTGTTTGCTTCTAATGTTAAGATACATTGTTAACATTAATTTATAAATGATTTTTTTGCTTTTTTCTCTTTTTCCTCCGTATTTTGGTTTAGTTATCAAAAGCTGTGGATGCTTTAAAGTCTGATAAGAAAGTTCGGACCATAATAATCAGGAGTGAAGTCCCTGGGGTGTTCTGTGCTGGTGAGTAGATGCTCTTCCTGGTTATGTACTCCTCTGTAGCAGTCCACTCTCTTTCAGAATGTTCTGTGGTTTGAACTCTATACCAGCAATTGCTCTTTGCCTCTTCCTTACAATTTCACAAGAAAAGAAGATGCCTAGTCTGTTAGCATTAGAAAGAAAATTTTGCAACATGTGACTTGTTTTGTTAGTTCAAAAATGCTTTAGCCATTATGATAATTATTGTGGTAAAAGAGCAGGCCTTATGAAACTTCAGTTAGGAAAGGAGAACTATGTCCCTGGCCACAGTTTTCTGCTCTCTTTGAGTTGCTCATAAAATACTTCAAATGGCAACCATGGGGATTTGAATGCAGACCTGAGCTTTGAAGACTGGAGTGTACAGTCTGTGGGTTTCAGTGTTTCGTACTGGTGACTCATGGTTGTTATCTGTTTGTGCTATGTTTGTTAAAGACTAAGTTATCTTGCAGTTTACTTACTTCTGAGTATTTTCTGAGCCATGAGTGGGAATGAATATGTTTCTCCTAGTAAAAAATGTAGACAGTTGAGATAAGAAAGACTGGTGAAGTGCTGGATCATTGCATTTACTAGTAAGCAAATAAAGGTGCAAGTGGAGTGAAACATAAAAGTACATTGTTTTCAGTAAAATATAAATGGGGAATTCCCTTCATCGATTCAAGGGAACCACATAGAATGTTTTATTCATTACTCAAGTCTTCATTGACTAAGCATGTAGATACTGTACCTGGAATAGTTCTGAGATCACAGGGAATAATTTCAGACCGTGTCCTTAGAGGCATTTTAATTGTGGATTACATTCTTTAGTGTGCTCAATCGTTATAAGCTTGTCTTCCACCACCAAACATTGTAGAATTTTATGGTATTTAGGCACATTCAGTACAAATGAGTTGTGTTTTGACTTTGCTAAGAATTCACTACTTTCCTAAAATGCAGAGACCTGAAAAGATGTTTTACTAGGTGGATAATTCAGGAATGTAGAATCACTGCCCTCATGTTTGATTTTGGTGTTCCCAGTATAGGTTTCTGTCCTCACTTTGTTGAAGGTAATTCTGGTTGCTTGGGAGGTTTGTGGAGGTTTCCATGGGATGATGTTGGGAAAGTACAGCACTGTGATTGGCTCTCGGTACCCCAGGGATTGGTTCTAGGATCTTTCTCTGTGACACTCTTTCCACCCAACCGCTGCCCAAGCACATTAAACTCTGGTGCTCACCGCCCTCATATGAACCAGTGTAGTGTTTGTATGTAATCTACTCTCTTCTTCACATGTGCGTGAAATGATCTCTGAATCATAACACCAGATACAACATAAAAGCTGTGGAAATAGGTGCTGTGCTGTGTTATTTAGGAAATTCTTAAAGTCCTTAACTGCTCAGTTCAGATGAAATCCCCCTTCCCCCCAACACAAATATTCTCTGTGTTCTTTGTTAGTTGAAGAATCTGAGGGTGTGGAATCTGTGGATGCTGGAGGGCCCCTTGTGCTCAGTAGATGATAACTCTAGGGTTCCTAGGAGCTTATTCCAGGACACTTAGGATTCTTATAACTGTAACTTTCAAGGCCAGGTGAAGATGGTCTGGAGGTAAATGGCTGTCCCATAATGGCTCTGAAGTCCTCCAGGGATATGAGATAGCTCCTTGGGAAGTGAGAGTGCTCCAGGACTTCTGAGGAACGCTCAGGGACATGAATCTTAGACTGTGAGATGATATTCTAAATGCACAACAGCACTTGCAGATGAGCCGGGTATCTACTTGGTTGTTCCTAAATAAATGCCTTGCCGTGCTTGTGGGAAAATCCTTTTACTTTGTGATTTCTTGGCTTCCTGTTTGTCCTGCATCTCAGTGTTAGTAATATTGTTTGGCTAAGGCTTTGGTGTTTTGGTACAGTCTGTTGTTGTCTGTTACAGGTTGTGTAAATAATGTACCAAGTGCTGTTTGTCCTGTTAACAAGCCAGCCTGAATACTTGTATTCCTAGTTAATCTATTTCCTGTTTTATGTGTCTTAAAATTTTTGCATAATTAGGGTAATTGTTCCTCTTTTAGTTTTTTTTTCTCTTTTTAAAAATCTGTATTCAGTTGCTCTGTTTGAATTATAGACAATTTGGGGCAGATCATTTCTTTTAGTGATCCATGGTCTCTAAAGCAGTCATTCAGAGTTCTCTGAATGGCTTTTCTTAAATTTATTTGAAATAGTCCAAAATCTCTACTTATGTTTGTATGTATGAAGTGTAATTCTAGATTAAAAAATATCTTTTCCATAATTAAACTAATCGTAGTCCATAGTCGTATAGAAATATTAATTTTCCTCAGGCTGCATTTATCAGGCATTGTTGAGAGGGACGCCTGCATCATTGTTTTCTGTTCTTAAGTAGTAGTAACAGTCACAGAGCCTGAAAGCAGCACACCTGTCTGATGAGTCTTCTAGAGCTCTCCATGCCCCAGACTCACCCATTAGCCTTCTCTGATTCCCAAGGCAGTATTAAAGTAAGGAGAACACATAAGCAGAAGAGGGTGCTTGCAGATGCTGTGCCCAGTGTTACAGCTGTGTGAACTGTCTACAGGTAAGACCATGGATTGGGGGTATTTTATTTATCTTCAGACTTTCTGAAATGGTCATTAGGTTTTATGAAGTTATATTATGACTATATTTGAAATAATTTTGAAATAAATACAGAGTATATTAGAATGTTTTTCTGTTTTGATAATTTAAATTGTGACAACTGAATTCCTAAATTATTGCAAAAAAACAGATGAAGGAAAAGGTTTAGATCGAAACAAGACCTTGTAGCATAACTCAGATTCTTGTTCCGTAACAGGCCCCTGAGGTGAGGGGCTTGGGTGAAAGCAGGGCTTAGCTGGATTACCCGCCCTTGACGCCTTTCCTCTCTGCTGTGCCGGGAGATGGGATGCCCAGTCTTTTGTGTGCTTGGCAGGCGCCGTACCTCCAAACTGCATCCAGGTTTGGTGGACTTTCCTTACTCTGCCATAGTTTCTAACCTAAGGTCTAAAGGGAACATAACTCTCCTTTTAAGTTCTTCAGATTTTATGTGCTTACATGTCTCAGTGGCTCTGCAGATCCACTTACTGGTGGGTGAGAGCCATCCGCTTCACATAGTTTGGTAGTTTCTTTGGAGCATTGCTGCATAGGTTGTGTAGGATTATCAGCTCAGTGTGGCTTGATGCCTGTGTTATAGGAATTATGTACTTGTTTTTAAAGTTTATCTCCTCCATCCTTACACTTACACACATACTCTAAAATTCATTATTTCAAAATGTTTAAGATATGTTCAGAATTTTAGTAATACCGTCTTTAAATTGTTTGGCTGCACTTCACATGGAAGCATGTCACCAAGGCCTTCTGTTTTTGTTCATCTCTTCTAATATTGAGTAGCAAATTACACGTGCACCTTTATCATAATATTTTTAAATGAAATTTTATGAGAAATTGAGACTGGGTATTTCTTCCATTGATATTTCTAAACAGATGATAAACAATTCTTGGTAACTTAACCCTGTGTGCAGAACTCTTAATGGAGTGTTTCACTGAATTATATCAATGTGGGTTGTCCCCCCCCAAAGTAAAGATGGTTTTGCTTCTGCTTTTGAATTCTAGCAAATTGTGTTATGACTAAGGACTTCTGACTAAAATTGTCATCGTACATTGTTGAATACTGTGTGTCATGACGGGAACAGAATGTGGGAGCCTCTGACTAATGAGGAAATCTATTTAAGAGATTTTTCCGGAATCTTAGATTGTTGCGCTGATGTTTTACTTGCATATCACTTCTGTAGAGAATTAGAAGCTGAAGAGGTGCAGCTTCTTCTCCTGTTTTGTGTTGTGTCGAATTTTGTTTACATTCAGTAAGACATTTAAAATATTTTATTGGAGGTATGATTTACTTGTGATGATGTTTATGAGTTTTAGGTGTATAACTGATGTTCTAACAGATGTTTAAGCAATGATGATATTGCTTAATATGATGAATGTGCAATGTGTTCAGAATTTCTTGCAAATGTACTCATACTGAGGTCATTTGTGTCTGTCCTGTTTGATTCACCATAGTGCTTTGTGATTTTATTTTCTGTTGTTTTATCTGTTTGCTGGTGGTTTTCATTTTTCTGCTGAACTGCTGAACCCCATTCTGCATGCTCAGCCATGCATTATATGCGCGGTCATTTAGTTCTGTGAAGTTTTCCATTTTTTGGTTTTATGCATATTGAATTTTTATTAGTCACCTTTCAGTCACTGCAGTGAGTGCACTGAGATGATTAACTTTGTAAAGAGAAAAGGTTTATTTGGCTCGGTCCATGCTCTATTGGTCCCCTTGGTTGGGCCTGTGGCTGCTCATTGTATTAGGCAGGAGTGATGGTGCAACAGAAACACTGAGTCTCCTCCAGGTCATGCTCCTGGTGACCTAAGTGACAAGGGATAAACAGTGTCCCCTAGAGATTCTTAAAATTATTTTATTAGAATTTAAAGAAAACCCTCAGGGTGGGCAAGCTGTGAATCTCAGCAGTTGCCTGGAATAGGAGAATGGAGGGAAGAAGGAAAAAGAGCCATGAGTCCATGCAGATTTAGAGCCTGGAGGTCACTTGCAGACTAGCTGCCACGTGGTGGGGCGAAGAAAACTTTAGAGAAATCAAAGTAAAGAAATTCAAGATGTTAGGGCAGCCTAAAGCACTAAAGAAAACATGCTTAGAAAAGGGAATGAAGAAGAGGAGGAGGAAAATGGGTAGATTTATAGAGAGCTATGTGTCTGTGACTGGGTCCAGAAGCACTGCACTGGGAGGTGGGATTCTGGGCAGGAAAAGTTCACTATCTCATTAACACACTCAGTATTCCATCTGTCTGTTTAGCATGACTAAAGGTGAACCTGCCTTCCTAGGGGTGGTCCTATGACCCAAGAGCAAACAATTTTTATTAAACCACAGACTTTTTATTTCTTATTTATTTCTTGCGTGTTTCATATCCAGTTCTTCTAGCACTATTTGTTGAAATGACTTTCTTTCTACATTGAATTATTGTGTGATTTTACGAAAAAGTCAGTTGGTAGTATGGAGTTGTCCAGGTTCTTTGTTGTTCTGTTAATATATATACGTTTATGCAACACTATAACATCTTAGTATAGGTTGTGAACATTGTATTGATTTATTTTCTTTTATCTCAAGCTACTCTCCCAGGACTAACCTGCTTCATGAGAACTAGCTCTTTTAGGGGCAACCTCTGGCCTCCCCAGTGACCTGGCTACCAACTAGGCGTCTCAGGATGTCCCAGCACCCCTCCAATTACTGCCACATCAGGACCTGGCGCCTCTATCATACTGGGACTCTGCTCTCCAAACATGAGCCCCAGGGGAGGGGGCAAACCATAGCAGATATAGTTGGTTAGATTTATTTTCAAGTAATTTGGCGTTTGATGCTACTTTAAGTGGCATTTCTTTTTAACTTCACTTCCAGTTTTGTTTTTATTCCTAACAGGCGGTAGTATGTACAGCTGATTTTTCTGTGTTGTGTGTATGTCTGTTACCTTGTTAAATTCAGTTTAGTTTTAGGAGCCTTTTCATAGTGATAGCTTGGGTTTTCTGTAGGTAGTTAGTCAGGGATCTGTGAGTGAGCAGCATTGTATACTTCCTTCCTGTTTGCATTTACTCTTGACTGAATTGTTGAGGACCTTTGAACAGGTTGAGTAAGCATGGCTGGCCATCCTGTGCTTGACCTCCGTGGGAGACCTTTCAGTCATTCCCCCATCAGTGCGGTGTTTACCATAGCTCTACACAGACGCAGTCCCGTGGCTTGAAAAAGTTTTTCCTGAGCCCTTGTCTTCTAGAATTTTTATTTTTCATAAAGTTCAAACTATTTTGGACATGTTTTAAGATAGTTTTTTTTTTCAGCTGTTTGACATGGTGAATTTTGATTGTCTAGTATGAAGCAGCCTTGACTCCTGCACGAGACCCTCTTAAATCCTCTTTGCATATTAGTAACATACTTGTGTTTATTTGCTAAAATTTGGTGAGGAGGTTTGCAATTATATAATTACATATTCATAAGGAAATTATTTTTTATAATGTCTGTTTTTGGTATCAGGGTCACACTCATCTATAAAAAGTCTTCCTTCTGTCTTTCTAGATGTGTTTGTATAGAATTTTTATTATCTCCTAGCTGTTTGGTAAAAGTTATCAACAAAGCCAGGCGGCCTAGGGGTTTTCTTTGTGGTAAGATTTTTAATCTAGAAATCTAATGTCTTTAGCAGATGTTGGGCTGTTCAGATTGTCTATTTCTTTTAGAGTAAACGCTGGCAATTTGTTATTGTTGTTTTGTTTGTATTTTGATACAGCTGGTCTGGAAAGTACTATGCAGACCAGGCTGGCCTCCTTCTCACAGAGATCCACCTGCCTCTGCCCCGCTGAAGGCTTATGTTAAAGATGGGTATTTCTCAAGGTTTTCAAATTTGTTAACATGAAGCTACTAGTTCATACTATGCTTTTAATATCTGTTGAGTCTATAGCTTTATGTTTCCACAGTCTCTGTTTCATTTTTAGTTTTAGACTTTTTGAGACAGGACATTACTGTACCCTGGCTGCCCTCAGACTCACAATCCTCTTGTCTGTTCTTCTCTATTGTAGGTGTGAAATGCTGTGCCTATGTTGTCCAATTTTTTGGTTTGTTTTTATTTTCTTTTTGAGACATAGTCTCCTCATGTAGTCTAGGCTGGCCTTGTAGCCTCAACTTCCTAAGTGCTAGGGTTCCAGACATGTGCAACTGTGTTTCGCTTCATTAATTTTTTAATCTTGGTAATTTTTTTTCTTTTTTTAAAGATAAGATCTCTCTGTAGATCCAACTGGCTTGGCACTTTGCAGACCAGGTTGGCCCCCATCTCACAGAGATCTACCTGCCTCTGCCTCCTGAGTGCTAGTATTGAAGGATTATAGCACCACACCAGCCCTTGTCTTTTTCTTAAAAATATTGGCAGAGCACTAATCATTTCTTTTATCTTTTTTAAAAAAGTTGGTTCTAGTTTCATTGTTTTTTTTTTTTTTAATTTCCTTTTCAGTTTTCTGTTTCATTGACTCCTTATTTCTCTGTGTGCTTTGGCTTAGTTTTTTTTTCTTTTTTCTTTTTCTTTTCTGATGGATGTAACATGTAGGCTTATTTCTAAGTCCTCTGTTCTATTCCACTGGTCTACATGTCTGTTTCCATCATTATCATACAGTTTTTATTACTATGGGTCTATAATACAGTCTTTTTTTTTTTTCTTAAAGTGGAGACCCAGATCTGGGGTTTGAGGCTTTTTTTCTTGTGTGACCTTTCCCTGCTCTCATGCCTTTGTTCTTTTCCTCTGAACATGCCAGGCTCCCTTCAGCAGTCCTCAGTACTCCTGCCTTCTCCAAGGAAGTAATTGATTGGCTGTCTTTCATTTATGACTCTATTTCCATTTTCAGCAAAGCTGCTGAAATGCTGTTTTAGATTTTGTGCATGCTGTTTTCTTCCTAGCACATAGGAGACATCCATTAGTGGAAACATGCTGACTCATCCTGCCCTTCCACACCTGTCCACTCAACACCTTGCCTACACAGTTAGCCAAGAAAACGAGCAGACACTTTCCTATCCTGCGTAGCTGTTGTTTAGAAACACAGTATTTGGGAGGTAGACTCAGACCCCCAGACTTGTCCATGCCCATGACCAGCTTACTTTCCATGGGCCTGGAACTTGGCAGATGTAAGTTGCAGATCTTCAAATGTGGAGATTTTCCTGATTCATCTAGAGGAAGCAGATATGATCCAGAGTCCCTATAAGAGGGAGGCAGGGGGACTCTGACAAGGGGAAGTAATGCTGGGAGTCAGAAGTCAGAGTAGTAGATTGATATAAGGAGGAGTCTTGAACCCCACAGAGGGTCAGCCGCAAGACGCTGGGAGAGGCAGGGGCGCAGCCTCCCCTGGTACCTCCAGGAGGATGACAGCCCTGCAGCCTACCCTGGGACAGCGGAGATGCTTTCAGTCTGTGGTCATTTTTGCAGCAGCACTGGGAGACTGATACCAGTGATGTTAGCTTTCATCTACACTCTGGCCATGTCCCTGTCTACCATGTCTCCTGCCCTCCCCCTTCTTGTCCTCCTCAGCCCCTGGCTGTGTTCTGTGCCAGTCAGAGCTTTTTCACCTCCTGGACTCATTAGATTCTTGTTTTCTTTGCTTAGAAAGACCTTGACTCAGATGTCATTGCGTTAGTGGTGTTCTCTGGTCATGTAACCATCACATTTTCCTTCTTTAAAAAAAAATGAATGAATGGTGCTGTCTGTGTATATGTGTGTGTTCATATGTATGTGCAAGTAGTAGAGGCCAGAGGTTGACATCAAGTGTATTTCTTGATTGCTGTCCATCTTATTATTTGAGATAGGGTCTCTCAATGAGCCTGGAACTCAACTATCTGGCTGAGCGGCTAGCCACAGAGCTTCAGGGGATCCACTTGGAGCCTGTCTGCATTACACAAATGTGCTACCAAACCTGGCAGGAACCAAACTTGAGTCCTCCTGCTGGCTTAACAGCTAATTTACCACCTTTCTAGCCCCACATTTTTCTTTTTCACAGTTTATTTGTAGCTTATTTATAACGTGTTGTCTTTAGTCTTGTCAATACAAGTGGGGGTTAATGAGACTGCAGTAGAGCAGGGTCAGCGCGATTGGATGGAATCATTCGTTACTAAGAAATCTTGTAGTCAGCCAGAGAAATACTGAACAGAAGTGAATGCTTTCATTTTATTGGCAAAAGAACACTTTACTTTGAGCAAAACTGAAGTCTTGTGAATCCTAGCCTTGAGTTCTGGTAGAATCCGGTAATAGAATTGCCCTTTGCACCAGGTGGGGAGTTGCTACAAAATTTTGTTAGGTCATTTTTTAAAGATGGAAATTTTACGTTTAATTGGAATCCAAGGAGTCTGGTGTCCTGGAGGACGTTAAGTCAGAGCTTTTACAGGCTAGTGTTAATGTGGGTCTGGTGCAATAGACCCAGACTGTCAGGCCTTACGGCAGACAGAGGGTCCCGGAGTCTTGCCTCAGCAGTGCTCCTTGCTTCACCTACTCTTCACACAAACTGTCTAGAAATTGCCTGTGATGACCAGCCTAGGCTTTGGTCCCAATCCATCAAAGTCATTTCCTTTTTACTACTTTATTTTTGTATTATAGAAGTTTATTTAGCACCACTTGAAAATGTACGTGACCCAGTCATAATGTCACAGTAAAATAGGCGCCTTGGGGCAAGTGGATTCTCTGCTGAACAGCCATTGTTTAAACTCATTCCTAGAATGTTGCTTCTGCCTCTTCGTAGGACCACCTCATAGGACCACCTCATATGACTACCTCTGCTACCCTCTAGTTGCTGTCTCCACACACTCACTGGAATCATGGCCCTGCACATGTTGGACATGTCTGCTGACATTTCATTTCCATGGTAACTTCTTGTCTCTGCATTAGTTCAGCTCAGTAGGATAGGCCTCACCGATGGTGGCTCCTTGAGAAGCTGCCTCAGTCTTTCATGTGCAGCAGGTCCATCGCCTTAGAGCACAGATCTGCACTGCAACATAACCAGTTCATTACTGGTTAACTGTCATCTGGTAGGTGATAAGCTCTCTGCATCCCGTGTCAGAAAACACTCTTGCAGATGATGTAGTAAGGCCTCAGAGATTGCCAGAAGCCAGAGATCCCGTTTGTCTGAGTTCCTCTTTTCTGCACTGTATGCCTGCTCTGACCTCAGCACTGTAGCCTGAAGATTCAGCTCTTCTGGCCTCACACCCTGTATGACTTTGCTGAAGGACAGAATATTTTTGCCCTACTGAAGACTATACCCTTTAGGGTGACCTTGATTGAATTACTTAGGGAAACAACCATTCTGATTAGTTCAAGCTAACCAGGACCAACCTGAGGGGTGTGGGGCAGTGGATTTATATTCCTAGACTTGGACTGGGCAGCTAGTTGGGAGGCAAGGAGATAGAACAGAAATAAGTTTGGAAATGAGAGGAAAAGAGGAGAGTAGAGCTAAATAGGTGGTTGATGTTCATGCATTTTAAAAGTTCCTGCTGTAAACCGTTTTCATTAGGACCAAACTAAAAAGAAAATAGGAATACTGGGGATATGGCTCTGTTGGTAGAATTCTTACTTAGCATACATAAAGCTCTGCTTTCAGTCTCCAGCTCTGTGTAGATTGGGCAAAGTGATGCTCTCCTGTAATCCCAGCATTTAGGAGGTTCAAGGCCATAGAAAACTTGGGGACTAGCTTGGGCTGCATGAGACATTGTCTTAGAAAGAAAAGGAAAGGAAACATGAGGTGCTGGGATGTAGCTCATAGAACCTTAGGGTGAGGCCTTGTGACTCTTTCAGCTTTCTGAGACTTATAAGTTTTATCTACTTCCTGGATCTGAAGAGCCTCTTTCCTGCCTCCAGGAAGGAGTGTTTCCATTCTATTGCTGTGTACCGGTATTGCATGGTTTACATGTGTGTTCTTTCTAAAACTTGCCAGGCTTCTCAGTGGACTACAGTGTTCAGCATGTGCCTGTCTTAGTTGCCCCTCTTGCACAATGGAAAGTCATTCGTGGTCTTTGTTTCATTGATCCAGGGAGAGGGAAAAACTTCTTACGTTGTTAAGAGAGAGGCCTTTAAAAAGTGTAACTTTGGGTGTCTTATCTGGTCATTATTCAGGACTGTCCAGTTCTTGACTTCCAAGATAATTTACAGGCTCCTTGGGCGATATAAGCTGTTCTGTGTTTCTTGCTTGCTCTGTGAATTTCACCAGTTAGTTGAAGGATGCAGGTGTAGTAAACTTCTTCCCTATTTTGGTGGAAAGTTTTTCTCAGCCTGAGTCAAATTGAAAGAGAAGGAATTAGAAGAGAGTAAGATGTTTTTTATCAGAAGAATGATGACAGGAATGTAACCTTTTAATGCTGATTTTTAAATTTCCCCTATCTTGTAAAACTTGTGTTTATGCTTAAGCCCAGCTGCATTCCCAAAACTATGGTCTGCAGAAGCCACCCTGTCTTCCTTTCCTTCATTTCCTTTGCACTGATTCTTTTAAAACTAGCTACACATGGAATACTGTGAGGTTGGACCCCAGCTAATGGGAAAGGACACAGTACTCTTGAAATTAGGATAAAACCTTATCAGATTTCCTGCTCAGTGCACTTGCTTGCTACCCAAATGAGGCAATGCATCCTTTTGCAAAAGTTAAAATTGCTTTGCCAGATTACTTGTGCTTTTTCCAGTGCTCTTTGTCTGGTATAGGTGGGGTCCTTGAACCCAAGATTTTATGTCTAACAAAAGTAAACCTGTTTTG